>JAPWTK010000129.1:470000-1112500 GCA_029963805.1 Aromia moschata
GGAATTACCCAGCTTTTTGATTACTGTTTATTTTCTGCTGTTGTACTTTCTAAGGGACGCGCACGTTTATGTCGCGCGGATACAATGCCTCGTTCTAATCGTTATTCTTCTATTTACTAATCGTATAGTTATCTGTATATTCAGATGATACTGTTGTGTACCGCATACGGGAATTTTGCCGAAACGATAATTTTATTTAATCCGTTTGAGTTTGTTAAGAAGTCTATCATTTTCGGGAAAACTACAGTATAATGTGGACTGTGATTTCTGGTTTCGATCTATTAGTCTAAGATCCCGACCTAAGTCGACCTCCCCTCATCCTTTTTCCTAATTAAATATATATTTTATACAATAAAATGTATAAATCAATACAATGGGGTTGCCGCGCCATATCCGCGCAAGGCTATTTTTAATTAAAAACTATTTAATGCAATTTTTTGCAGTCATTACGGTCATTCTTTTTCTTAAAAAAAATAGTACCACTCGAAAACCAAAGATGTACATAAAACGTCAAAGTAAGGTTGCCTACCATTTTCCCCGCCGTATACGGGGTTGCCAGGTGTAAACAGGTGAACTGATATTAGTAAATTACCCTCATCGTTATTCCTAATGAATTATATATGAAAATGTAGTTAATTTTATTGCGGATATGATGATATAGGGTTGCCTTTGCGAAAGTGCGCAGAGTCTAGGGTTGCCGCGATTTAAAGTATGAATAATTGAGTAAGAAATAAGGCGCGACGGAGAGCACTGCAGTCGATATCTTTTTTTTGTAACAATAAATGTATTAATTGTATTCAAAAATGATTTTCTTTTATTGACCCTGTGTTATAAATAAAAATATATTAGTGTATGTTACTTATATATTGTTAATTTACTATATACTTATATGGAGACACCCAAAAAAAACGTCATCAACTCTGGCTATGAATGAGAGAGATGGAAATAGCGGTCATGTCTAAGCTTTTCGGTTATGTCAAACTTTTGACAAGTGACCGTCACAATTTGTAAAATGAACAATGACTGTCATATGATGTGACAGTCTTGACAAGTAAATAAGGTTATAAATTCGATTAAGAATAGAAACGTCTTTTTTTTCTTGGCCAACTTTGATGACGTTTTTTTTTGGATGTCTCTATATATCTAGCAGAAGTTTTGTATGCGTTAAACCGCAAAAAAATAAGGAAACATACAAATGCAACAAACTCGTTCTCATATTTTTTTACTAAAATTATTATTATTGTTATATTTCTTACTATTAATATTTGTTGTTGTTGTTTATATATTTTATTTAGTTTGTTATTTATATATACCAGATTTTCGGTTGAATTATTGCATCTCTTTTATCGCTTTTTAAATACTATTATTTCATTATTATTAATTTATATTCACACTTCTCAGCATAAACGCTGGAAAACATTCACCCATTCAACATGCAGACAGTGATGGCTTGATATCCCATCCCCGCCTCCAGCAGGAATTAGACTCAGGCGAGGGGAGGAAATTCATCCTGTTCCAAAACCTTTCTAACAATGTGACACGTTTGTAGTACAACTGCCTTCTTGCCACTTCTAATAATATTATAAAACTGTCCTAATGCCGCGATGTTCTTGGTGAATCTGGTCATCACACATGGTAGCAAATCTGCCGATTTGCTACCATTATTATTATCATTTTTTTTATTATGATTGTTGTTGTTAATTATTTACTCCAGAACACATAACACTTGTTCTGTGTCCTTCTCTATCACATATATTAATACGAGCAGTGCTCTCCGTCGCCTTATCTCTTACTCAATTATTCATATTTTAAATCGCGGCAACCCTAGACGCGCACTTTTGCAAAGGCAACCCTATATCATCATATCCGCAATAAAATTAACTACATTTTCATATATAATTCATTAGGAAAAACGATGAGGGTAATTTACTAATATCAGTTCACTTGTTTACACCTGGCAACCCCGTATACGGCGGGAAAAATGGTAGGCAACCTTACTTTGACGTTTTATGTACATCTTTGGTTTTCGAATGGTACTATTTTTTTTAAGAAAAAGAATGGCCACAATGACCACAAAAAATTGCATTAAATAATTTTTAATTAAAAATAGCCTTGCGCGGATATGGCGCGGCAACCCTAGCACATTGTATTGATTTATACATTTTATTGTATAAAATATATATTTAATTAGGAAAAAGGATGAGGGGAGGTCGACTTAGGTCGGGATCTTGTACTATATTTGTATGTATTTAGTAGTGAAAACGAACAGTAGATCTTTTAAATGTTGCTGGCTGCGCGTGTAAATGATTGTAAAATATAGTTACAGATTTTGATTTTTTGCATTGCTTCTCTAGCTTCTCACTCAAAGAAAATCTTATGGTATATGTTGCAATATAATTTTTTTTTTTGAGAAAATGCAATGTAACTAATTTAACTTGTAAGATGTGAAAGTAACCGGCTAATTTAAAATTTTAAGCGGAAGTAAGGGCAGAGGAAAACTCATTATGTTATTAAGTCAACGTTTCTATCTTTATTAAGATCTTTCTTAAAACTTTTTGCGGACATTTATAAATTGTAATTGTCCACCAAATTAATTATCAAATTAAGCACCATTAATGACACAACCACATAAAAAAAAAATCGGGATCGGGGGTCAGACCATGTTTACTACATGTTTTTGGGGTCGCTGAATCCGAATCTTGGGTCAGAATAACCCCATCAGGCTAGGGTTTTCCATAACCTCAATTTTTTTTTTATCTATATACCGATAAACCCTTCACATCAAACCCCTTAACCCCTTGAAACCATAACACAATAACCCCAAGATACCTCGAAACCATAACTCCATAATCATATAACCCCATAACTCCATTGCCCCCAAATCAAACGAAAATAGTTCATCTCAGGCAGTTTGTATTAATGCCAATTTTCACGGACATGAGGATACGTTCGAATAGTGAAATGAAATGTAATAACCCCATAATATAACCCAATAACCCCCTAACCCCGTAACACGATAACCCCATAACCCGAAAACCCCATAACCCCATATCAAACGACACCTGTTCATTTCTGGCATTCTGTATTAATACATTTTGTCACGGATATTCAGAATAGTTTTGACCAGCGGATTTTAGAATCAAATGTTATAAACCCATAACACCATTAAACAATGATAGAACCGTCGTAGAAGAAACAAAAGTTTGCACTGTGGGAACACGTATGGGATGACATTAAATTTAAAGAATATTTTGAAAAAAAAAATCCACTACCAAAATGACATTTGACGTTGGAGTACTCTGACGCAAAGAATCCAAATATACAAGGGGTCTAATTTAAAAAACTGGATGTAGTGCCCTTATCGGCGAAACCTGAAGTCGGCCATCTTGGATTTTTCCGTCACTTTGTTGGAAGTTACTTGTAGGATAGACGCCCAAAAAAAAAACCTTAATTGGTTTTTAAGAATGAGTTTGGCCCGAGCTCTAGAGACATTCGGTATATTCAATGCATAATATTAAAAAACTAGACGAAAGTATGACATATATTATATCGTTGGAATCAAAAAACAAGCCGAACTTAATTAATAAAAGTGTTTTATAAAAAAACGAAATAATGAGTGGCGGCCGGTGGAATTTGACATTTTCGTATTTCCGTAAGGAGGCATGGGACCTACACCCATTTAGGGGATGGTTACTAGACCTAAGTAGAAGGCTATAATGGCAAAAAAATCTTCAGGGAAAACTTGCGAATTTTTTTTAATGGCTGCCTCCGAGCAGATTTTGGAAAGGGCTTGCAAAATATTTGCGAATTTTTTTTCATAATCACCGAGTAAATAATTTTTTTATACTTGTGATATTTGCAAAATTCTTATTTTGCGTAAAGATACAACTATTGTAAAATCTCACAGACGAAGTGTTAGGATGAAATAAAAATTTAAATTATTATAACTTCTACAGATCTCAAAATGTCAAGAAAATCACAAGTATAAAAATACTGTATTTACTTGTGTTGTATTTACGTGTGTGATTAAAAATATTTCGAAAATATTTTGCTTCCAAGATCTGCCCGGAGACAGCCATTTTTGGAAAAAAAATTTCGCAAGTTTTTGCCTGAAGATTTTTTGACATTATAGCCTTCTACTTAACTATTAACTTCTAGTAACAACAAATTATGATATGGGTTCCATGCCTCCTTACGCAAATACGGGCATGTCAAACTCCACCGGCCGCCATTGGTAATAACTAATAAGTGAACAGGTGTAATATCTCATTTTAATTGATTTTCTGATTTTTGATTCTAGTTTACACACCTTTTTCATCCAGTAATAAGAGCGTTTTATTTTCTATTTACTTACGAACTGTTTGCTACGCTTTACTTACACCGTAATTAGTATTCGAAAAAATTGATTGTAATTACAAAAGAACCACTATTATTATTAACAACCTAATTTATGGCCTTTTTTCTACGGCTCACTTCAAGGTATATTATTGGTTTTTATTATGACGCCCTGCAGAATCGATACTGTATGCGTCTAAACTATATATGTTATTGTGGAGGCCGTCTTGTAATATAGAATTATAGATCGATTAAATGTAGATTAGCGGAATGATGAATAATGCATATTCATATATTTATTGGGGTAGAAATTTTCTTGTATAAAAATAGATAACAAATAACAACAGGGTTTATCTGAATCAACATATCAGCGACACAATTATGGGTACCTGATAATAATATTGTATTAATACATATATCTTATTTAGAGGCGTTAATTTGAGTTCAAAGTAATGTCATTTCCATTGTTACTGTTCTGGTATCCATTATTTTCATTTTTATCACAAGTAATTCGGTTGTCTTGGAAAATAAATAAAACATATTTTACATAATATATCATCCTTTTTGTGTAGGATCAGTTTTATAAATACATACTTAGTAAGAACCAGTTTTACATGTTTTTTTTTTTATTCCATTACAAGTAGAAAATTTATAGATAAGATATGTATCTTATTCTACAGGTTTTACAGATATAAAAAGTTCAGTTTTCATAAATGGAAGGCCCTTTTAATTTTTATAAATTTAGGTTTCTTATATCATTCTAATTACAAATAAGTATATGTATATGTTGAATGGTTTTATATTTTTGGTTGTTTATTTTGGTTGTATATTTTTTGTGTAATTTTTGAGAAAATATAAAATATATGTTCAGTTTATAACAGCCGCACTGAAACTTGAACACAAATGCTTGATAAATAAAATGTTAAAAATTATGTAAATTAAATTATTCCTAACCATGCATTTTCTTTTGCAAAACATATGTATGCAATTATCATTTTGAGAACTGTGATTACAGGCGGATTCCCGTCCATCGTGATCACAGCATACGTCTTTGTTGCTTATGTAGAAACAAAAAGTTAAAGCATGTATGAGAAACACAAGGCAATGAAAAGTTTCGTATAGTATATCTTACGATATACATATTTATCAAATAAAAACGCCCTCAAAGTGTACCGAGGACTCAATCTCCCATGTCTTGAGTTATTACTCTTAGAACTGTGCACATCTAAAGTCTCTTTAACTTTTGAATAACAAGATCGAATCGAAGTAAATTTGGCATACGTAAAATAAAACTGATATACATGTTTTTATCCTGGAGTGGGTACTGAAACCGTCGGCGTAGAAACAAAAAAACCGGACGTTTTCCACGAAACACCGAACTATTATACTTTTCTCGACGCGCGTTTCGGCAGCTAAGTTGGCCTCTAAAAGATAAATTCGAGTATTTCCCTATAGTTTGGTTCAGGTATGTGGACGACATCTTCGCGGTATTTGATACAAAAGCAATTAGTTTAGATAATTTTGTTGCCAAATTAAATAACCGTTTCCCTACTATAAAATTTACATATGAAGTGGAACACAATGAATAGCTACCATTTTTAGATGTATTAGTTATTAGAAATAGTGAAAATAACTTAGAGTTTGATGTATATAGGAAAGAAACCGCGACTCTTAGATATATTCCCAACGATTCACACCACCCTTTTCAATATCAAATGGCAAGTTTTAATTTTCTAATTCACCGTTTTTTTAAATTTCCCCCTCAGTAAAGAGAGGTTTGAACCTGAGAAACCATTAATTAAGAATATAGTTAAGAGTAACGATTACTCAGTCCATTTAATAGATAAGTTAATAAGGAAGCATAAATTTAAGAGAACCCTGTACAATTCCACGACTTTTCGTAGAGATACTGACAATTCGAAATTTGCTTCGTTACCATATGAACCTAAATTCACCCGCGGACTATATCAAATTTTTTAAAAATATTAATATCAATTTGGTTTATAATTCTAAAAATAAACTACAGACGCTTTTGGGTAACCCCAAAGACAAAATCGACAATAACGAAGTCAGGAATATACGAAATAAGTTGTAAAGATTGTGATCAAAAGTATATTGGGCAAACAAAAAGATCTATATTGACTAGATTTAAAGAACACATGGCTCATTTGAAATATGGTAGAACAGAAAAATCTTGTGTTGCCCAACACGCATTTGACAACAACCATAGGATAGACATAAATCATTTAAAATTAATTAGAAATGTAACAAACAGTAGACAGTTGGATGCTTTTGAAAGTTTATAAATCATTAAGTGTAACAATAGTATGAATAATGACAATGGTCCGATACCCACCAGTCCACTGTTTGCTCTGATAAACAAAGAAAGTTACGGTTCAGTGAACCGTGGCAACAAATTTGGTATAAATAGTGCAAGTGTGTAGGCTAGAATTTAGTTTTAATTTTCTCCTGAAGATGCCAACTTGGTTGGCGAAACGCGCGTCGAGAAAAGTGTAGTAGTTCGGTGTTTCGTGGAAAACGTCCAGTTTTTTTTTTTAATTATTTTTGTCTATCCTTATGGTTGTTGTCAAAAGCTTGTTGATCAACACAAGATTTTTCCATTCTGCCATATCTTAAATGCGCCATGTGTTCTTTAAATCTAGTCAAAATTGATCTTTTTGTTTGCCCAATATACTTTTCATTTATTCCAATTCCAATTTAGTCCGATATACTTTCCTATATTCCACACTTTTCGTTATTGTCAACTTTTCTTTGGGATTGCCTGAAAGCGTATGTAGTTTATTTTTAGAATTATAAGCTAAATTTATATTAATATTTTTAAAAACTTTATCTAGTCCGCGGGTGAATTTCGAATTGTCAGTATCTCTACGAAAAGTCGTGGAATTGTACAGCACTCTCTTAAATGTGTGCTTCCTTATTAACGTATCTATTAAATTGATTGAATGACCGTTATTCTCAGCTATATTCTTAATTAAATTTTTCTCATGTTCAAACCTTTCTTTACTGAGGGGAAAATCTAACAAACGGTGAATTAGAAAATTAAAACTTGCCATTTTATGTTGAAAAGGGTGATGTTAATCATTTGGGATAAGAGTCGCGGTTTCTTTCCTATATACATATACACAGCCGACATTAAAAACAAACCATGAAGTAAATGTGGCAACGCCGCGCCACAGCTACCTTGGAGTCCGACAGCGACGATTTCAGCGCGCCTTTTTTTTAGTTTTTTTCGATTTATGTCAAAAGTTCTGATTATTTTTGCATGAAATTTTTACTGCAGATAGGCACGACCAGAAGCTACAATTTAAGCTAAAAAAAGTTTCTGCGACCATTAGAACCCTTGTAATTCGATTTCAAAAAATGGGCATTTTTCATCGGTTTTTATTTTTTTGTGCAAAAACTTCTGAACCGATTTTGATCACCAAAAACTAATTTTTTTCGTTTTTTTTCAAGCGCTACAACATGCTATTTTTTTGTTTTACGAAAGAAATTATTTTTCGTTCCTTAATCCGCAAAAAACCGGTTTTCGGCACTTTTATCAATTTTTTTTACTAAGGTTCCTACATACCGATTTTATCCAAATATCTTTTCATTTCTCCTATCCGAGTACTTGTATTATGGACAACATCCCACCAATTTTTAATAATCTCCAAAAAACCAGCAGTATCATCATTATAACTAAAATATTTCATGATTGCTATTGTTGAATGATGAAAAACGTTAATTATTACGAGATTATTAAAAATTACTATTACGAGAGGGATGCACTTGTAACAAGAGTAGAACGACAACCAACAACGTATGCTTGCCTACTCTATGTCGCAGGAGTGACAAATAAATTGAAGAAAACACTGTCGAAAAAGAATATTGGTGTACGTTTTCGCACAGTAAAAAAAATACAACAGGTGCTTCCCTCAAACAAGGATCCGGTTCCGAGACTTTTAACTAAAGGTGTCTACGAGTTAAAATGTACCTGTAAACATACCTGTGGGAAAATCTACATTGGACAGACGGGAAGAAGTATACAATGTAGGATCAAAGAACATCAACGACATACCAGACTGGGGAATACAGACAAGTCAGCAATAGCGGAACATGTTCATACCAACGAGAACCACAAAATCTATTATGGGAACATCAGAGTGTTAGACAAAACTACCAGATATTACCCAAGAATACAATAATAATTTTAATAGGGAGGACGGGTATCGACTGAGTAATACATGGAGATTAGCGATACCAAGAATCAGTGATCTGGAATGTCATGGTCAACCGAGCTCGACGGATGTACAGCCAAACATAGCAGAGCCAAGGTATATAACGAGGAGCAAAAGACGACAACACCAGTCTTTAGAAACCTTCTGAAGAAGCTGACAGCATGATCAGCGAAACGTCAAGTCAATTTAGACGACCGTGCGCAAAACCCGGAAGAAATAACTTCACCAAAAATAATAAAAACAGAACTTGACAATCTGTTGAATTCTGAGAGTAATAATGGAAGATATGTGGTATCGATTCCACGGCATACTTTGAGGACTTTTTTCTTCTTCGCATCTTACAATATGCGGCCGTGGGATGAATGTTAAAAAAGTAGTAAGAAACATATTTTATTAATCATCCGCATCATCGGAAGTAAATAAGACAGTCGTAGATTAGTTTAACAGCGTCATGGCTGTTGTAAAAATGTTTGTATGTAGTAAAAATGTAAGTATGAAAATAGGTCAGTTTGTTTAAGTGGTGCATTTTATAGTAATTTGTTAGGTATAAGTGGCCTTGCGTTAATATGACTAAATTCAAATTGATGTGACTAGTTTTATTATTTTTGAAATACACAATTTCATGTCTAAATAATATAGATTTATAGCAACCTCTTAATACTGCCTTAAACCTTCACCGGTTTATAGTGCATGATTTGTGATGACTTATTGCATTATTTGTTAGTAGTCTATTGTCTACTGGTCTACTATAAGAGTAGTAGAAATTGAAACACCCAGTCTTGCAAACATATCAAAAATATTTTACAAAAGCTTTTAGGTAACCAAAAGGATACAATAATGAACAACGAGCAGTCGGGAATTTATCAAAAACATTGTAAAGATTGAAAACCAAAAGTATATAGGCAAAAAAAACATAAATTTTAGGACACATAAATTTTGTGCTAAACCCAGAATAGCAAATATATTCAAGTTTATATAATCATAATCTTCTACTTATTGTTAGACCTTATTAAAATAATTTTGTTATTTTACCATATTGTGTCGCTGATTCAATATGTGACATGTCATCAGCACTACAGTGTCTACAGTACACCAACAGAGCTTTGCCCTTGACCGCTGTGCACAGAAATGAAATTGTGCTCATTTGTTTTGTAGCTGCAGTTGTGAACGTTTCGATAAGAACAGTCTGTTATTGTTTGTTTGTGGGTATCTCTTATATCTCTCGGATATAAGAGATAGATCGTTCTATCTCTAGCCCAATCAACGGGGAGAAAACCGGTCACTAATTGTTATCAGCAAACAGAAAATATGGTCATATAGAGAAAAAAATTCTAAGAAAGATAGCGTTTTTTGCGACTCAAGTTTTAATGGCGAACATAACCAAAAAAATTCGCAAAAGTAAAAAAAAAACGGTTTTTTTTGCAAATAAAAAAAAATCTTCAAATCCTACACAAGAAAGTTAAATTAGAAAGTTGTAGGTCTTAAAAATGCGCGTCGAATGAGATGTGAACGAAAAAAATCGGCCCATAAACATTTGATTCGCAAAAAATTCGCGTTTTCGTATTTTCGCTGTATAAATTCCAATTTTGTTTGAATAGACTTCTTGTTAACTAGAAATACAGCCCAAGACAAGCGGAAAATGACCCGTTTTTCAAAAATTCAAAAAAAGTTTTATTTTTTTCGAGTTATAACGATTTAAAAAAAAGACGTTTTCAAAAATCAGCTTGTACAGAGTGATTCTACTATTGAGTGATTTTACTTTACAGTAAAATCAGAGGCAAAAATGATTGTACAGAAACGATCGAGGGCTCATTTTATTCACGAAGCCTTGTACTTTCGTTCTATTAAAAAACCAAATCGCTTATCAATCGCGTATCATTTTTTTCTAACCGTTTGTTTTCGAATATCTTTGTTAATTTTGGTTTTACATTTTTGGCCGTTGCATATTTGCAAACTGGCATTCAAAATACGCATTTTTTTTTAATTTCTGAAAACATTGGTTTCATTTTCCGCTTGTCTTGGGCTATATTTGTGGTTAACAAGAAGTCTGTTCAAACAAAATTGGAATTTATACAGCAAAAATACGAAAACGCAATTTTTGACATTTTTTAAAATTTTCCTCAAATGTTTGTGAACCGATTGTTTACGTTCAAATTTCATTCGATACGCATTTTTAGGACCTATAACTTTCTAGTTTAACTTTCTTGTGTAGGACTCTTTTTATTTGCAAAAAAACGTTTTTTTGACTTTTTGCGAATTTTCGCGAATGTTCGCCATTAAAACTCGAGTCGCAAAGAACGCTATCTTTCTTAGAATTGTTTTCTCTATACGACCATATTTTTTGTTTGCTGATAACAATTAGTGACCAGTTTACATGGGGGCTTTCGTGCGTTGATTGAACTACTCGTACTACATTTGTCGTGCGCGGTTCGCTGACAAAGCTATTCTTGGTGTAATGTATTAATTTATATTTTCTATTTCGTTTCATTCATTGTAAATTTCTCATTCTGTACTTAATCACCTATCTGTCAGGTAATTGCATCTTAATAACAAACAAAGATATATACTTTTTTGTAAGTTACGAAATAAAAAATTTGCATAAACCTTGTTATCTGTGCCTGGGAATTTTATTTCTTTTGTATAACTGAACACAAACTAAGTTTCGACCCACTGCCTTAGAAAAGTATATTTCTGAGAAAGTCGAATATGCGGAGCGAAGTTAGTTATAGCAGAAACACGTGTAGGTACCAACTGTTCTGAAGCATAAAAGGTTTTATGTCTTTTGTTTAACGAGTACGCGGCTCTCAAGCGGGAGTTTAAAATTTTTTACATAAACCGGAAACTAAGACTTTAGGCTGCAGTTCCCAGTAGAGTCATTGTAAAACTTTTTAATCGTTTGGCAACACTTTGCAGCATTTTTTTAGTGCCAATAATGTACTGTATATTTTCCATTATATTTCCAATCCTATAATGTTAATTGACTTTACGTTCGAATACGAAAGTAAATATCATTAGTCTAGGGTCGGAAATGTGTGTGGCAACGCAGGGTTCCACACTATACAACTCTATGATAATGAAAGTATTTTAATTGATGGATGAATAATGAAAGTAAAACCGTATTTTTTAAGCGCCTTGTACATTATATATGCATGTATTTAGTTCCCGTGCTACAGACGGCATTGGCCCCTTCTTTAACATTCTCCAGAGCCCGCGCATACGCAGTAGTACGTTATCCCCATTCCTGTCGTCGCGGGAACGCAGGAGACTTATGGAGTATTACACGCGGGAACGCAAACATTCTGAAGCCTAATCATTACATTCACCCAAAGAAGATGATTTAGGCCAATTTACATATATATAGTCATAGTTGCCTCGTTCAACCGTTAGAGGGCGTTCTATCATTTATCAAAGGAAATTTTCACTAGTAATCTCGCTACTGATTGAATTAGGACGAACATTTTTTTCGAGGTCTCGAACGTGGAAATTATCCCGAGACGAGGACGAGGGATTTGCCATGGTAACTGCTAAAAATAAGATCATTTGATTGGTTTGAAGATATATATGTGAAATTATGACGGCAAAAGATACATTTTACATTTTTAAACGAGAGCTGCGTTGGAGGAAAAAATAGAGAACTTTTAGAGTAAACTTGCCTAATATCGGATACTTTTTTTGCCAGAGCTAATATTAGCTATATATGCTTATAGTAAACTCATATAAAACAAAGGGCAGAATATACAGAACATTATAATAAAACAAAATTTGCTAATTCCAAGGTCAAAAAGTAAAAATGTAGATTCTAAGAAAACATGGAATTTCTGAGCGAAGAAAAAAATTGTCCTAATATCGGATAGGGTATATAATATCGGTAGGTCTTTCTTGCCTACATTGGCACAATCAGAGTGAATTCATATGAAACATTTGGACATTGAATCCATTCTTCACCTGCAGTCTTCAGAAAAAAGTCTGAAACAAACCGTACATTCTGCGTCCTCCTCTTCAATGTCGCAATTCATGTGAGAATCATCATCATCTAAAACGAGTTTTTCATCTTCAGATGAATCGCTGGATTCTTGTTTTTTAACTTTCTTTTTACCAAGTTTGCATGTCATTTCTTTCTTAGAAACGCTTTTTCTTTTTTTCTTTTTTTTTTTTATCTTGAGGAGGCACCGATTTCTTCTCGAGTTTTAATTTCGGGACTTTTTTTGAAACATATTTCGTTATATTCTGTTTCGCAAGACTCGCTTCTAGGGCATCTTTATATGGGGTGCCGGTATTATTACCGGCACCGGAGATGCCGATCCTCGCCTAGATTTTTTTTCATTATCGTTTCGACTATAAAACGAGAAGCAAGGTAATGGACTAATGTCCTGGAACTTTACTTTAATATTAGGCAGGCTACTACAAATTGACTCTAAAAATACTGAGCTAAAAATGTATTTTACAAATAATGTGCCAAATGTCGGATACCTATCCAATATTACATATGTTGAGAATCCTATCCGGTATTAGGCAGTTGCATAGGTATTTTAGGTTATAGAATAGAAAACAGATATTGGCAATTATTAGCAAATATTAATATATTAGGCTGAATTAGACATGTTATGGAAACCTTTGAGCGTTAGACACAAACTGAATATTTTACCCGGAGGTTTAAAAATCACTTCACAAATGGTATTTGTAAAAACTTGGACCATAACAATTTTCATTCAGGCTGTGCCTCCATGCACTACGATGGTTGCATGAAACTGTTATTCTCTGGCAAATATTTAGTTCTAAGAAGAAGTGGAGACAAATATATTGTATACAGAAGTGCATATTTCTATAAAACACTACTGTTCGATATTAGGCACTCGATGTAAATTACCATATGATTCTATATTTTCGAAGGAGCCCCAGCAGGAGGATAGCATATAAATAGTTAATTGTAGGGAATAGTGAATGTCTATTTTTATTAAGCATGTGGGAGAATGGTTGTAACTGTTTTTTTTATAACACTCTACATACTGAGTGTCCCATTATGAAGGAGCTAGAGCGAAACCACATATTCTTTCGGTAAAAATATTACGATTTAACCAAACTTACCTTAGTTCAAAAGTTATTGGTGCACCAAAATACAGGGTGTCAAAGTTATAATTTTATTTTTCAATTTCCGTAAATAACTTCTTTAAAAGACAATTTTGGTTTTACAAAATTTGGTGATTTTTTTGAGGAGAGGAATTTTAATTTGTTAAATTTTGATATCAACTGCAGAGGACACTCTATGCAGTATCCTGAATACATGAAAGGTGTAAGAATTTTTCAATTTAGGATATTTATGTTTTTATTGAAAATACCGCTTTTCCGACTATTTATAAACAGGAATTGTAAACCTTTCAAATGTGGCTCCGATTGACAGTTTTAGAGATATTTGCATTTAAAATGTTCAGTGAAACAAAGTTGTTTTTTGATTTACAAAAAAAAGTAGCAGATTAAGAAACATATCATAAGTCAAGTTAATTAAATAAAACTAGTTGTATAGTATACTAGAAAAATTAAAGAAGACTGTCAAGTTAAAAAAAATAAAAAAAGAATTTGAAATAAAATGTACCGCAAATATCTCGAAAATAATTCACTGTATGAGTTTACAACTCTACAACTCTAGTTGTTGTCTAGTTGTACATGATTTACGTAAAATACATTAAAGAATTCAAAATTATAGTCAAAATATTAGTCAGAATTAAAATTTGGCCAGCGGCGTATAATTTAGAGGATTTTTTTCTTACCCACATCTTACGCCACTGCTAAATGCTACCCCACATCCTGAACCTCTTGTCAAAATTGAAAAAGTAATAATAAGTAATACAAAAAATATTATCAACAATAATTTTCCAATTTTTAACTTTAACACACTGTATTTCGGAAACGAAAAACATTTTCCTTAGGCATGTTTATGTCAGTTGTCTTATTTTGAGTGTCAGAATCTTCAGCTGCCCATGTCCCATTGTTAATGCAAAAAACTTTTTTTATGTATTCAGAATGCTGCAGAGAGCGCTCTCTACAGCAAAGTTGTACAGTTAAGCGCTCTCTACAGTTTTTTAAAGAAGTTATTTACGGAAATCGAAAATAAAATTAGAATTGACACCCTGTATCTTGTTTACCAATAACTTTTGGACTAAGGTAATTTTGGTTAAATCGTAATATTTTTACTCAAAGAATCTGTAGTTCCGCTGTGGCCCCTTAATAATGGGACACCCTGTATACTACATACACGGTGTCTGTGAAGTGTCACCCTCCCTTATCTCGGAAACGAGGAATGCGAAAAAATTGATACATTTAGTCATGCAGTTAGGCTTAAAACACTACAAGTTTACATAACAAAAATTAATTTGGTTACTGGTCACGTGACGTCACGAGCTGTCAACTCTCATTCTTTAAACAGATATCGATTTTTTTCAAGAGTAATAAAAGTTTTCAATTCACCTCGATTCACTAGAATAATAGGCATAATGTTGATTCTTTCAAAATTTTGACGTTAAAATAGTTTTCTATCTGTTATAATTCGTAATCAGCTAGAAATACGAATTCAAGAGTATATCATAACTAGAGTTCGGAAATCCCGGGTTACCGCATGTAAAAGTGCATTTCCCATTCAGCGTTCCTGCAGATGGGCGTACTACCGCGCATACGTGAGTCCCGGGATATTGGGAAGGATCGGTCAGTGGCGTGGGTATGCAGGGATAAGAAATATACGCGTATATATTTTAATTTACAAGGCGCTTAAAAATACTGTTCATACTTTCATTATTATAGGGTTTTATAGTGTCGAGCCCTGCGTTATAGCACAAATTTCCGAAATTTGGTCATAACACACAAGTCAGTAAATAAAGGCATGTGTCAAATTATTATTGCAGCTGGGTAATAAAAGTACCATTAAATATTCCTTAATAATGATGGTCTATGAAATTAATTAGTGAACATAATTTTAACTATTGGAGAAGGTTATTGAATTATATCAAGAACACAAAAGTATTAAGCAGTTTTTTTAAGATTTAAACAAACCGGAAGCGTGGAGTATGCGTAAAGAGAAAAATAAGCTCGTATTTTAAATGAAGATACTGAAATAAATGTACCTGTTCTTGAAGGAAAAAATTTACGCCTATTCCTATATTTAAGAATGGTTGCCGTCAATTCGAACATCTGATTATTAAATAAAAATTGTAATTTTTATTCAATTTAAAACTTTGTTTTCTTTTCTTGTTGAGTTAAATCTGAAAACCGTGATATACATAATGTTATAAAAATAATTGTTATTTATAGTTCTCGTTAGTGATATTCATAATTATAGTTTGTGGGTACTTAAATACATTTGTGAATCAACATTTGTGCGACCATTCATGATGCATTTACTTCAGTTTGAAAAAAAAAATATTTTCAGATACCTACTTCATGTATTTTCTTTTTTCTTAATCTTGACAATTTTTATCATCATGGCTTATCATTGACTCATATCATTAACAGTTATATTGATTACGAATTGGGATAATCGTACTAAAAACGCACAGAACACTATTTTAAGGTCAAAAGCCCTATCCCCTTGTTACATATCTGCTCATAGAGTTTAAGAAATATTAAGGAATCCGGGAATGAATGGCACTGAATGTTGAAAAATCCTTATCAAGTTGCTTATACATATAATGTAGGAATCTAGGAATATATCTGGTGACACAGGATTCATAATAAATGACAACTTTTAAAATACTGAAGTGTACTGTATCGACTTTAAACATTAATGAACTAATATTAATTACTAATTATTGGTGTATAAACGATGTTTATATAACTTTTGGTTTTGCCTGAAATGCTATCAACAACGACTTTCCAATAGGATGCCCTATATATTTTTGCATATTTAAAATTCTCCTCACAACTTTTTGAGTTCATTGATAAAACATAAGTAAGATGTTAAGTACACAATTACATTTTTAATCGTTCCATAATTTTCAATTTAAGGGTGCCAATTCACATTTTATAACCATATATGTATGTAAAACTTACCCTGTTAATTAGTTTGACGACGTAGCTTGGTTAACAGTACTATCACGAACTGGAGAAGATTCGTGAAAACTTTGTAGCATCAGGTGAGTTTCTATAGTTCTTTCCGAGAGTTCGCTGTGGTAAAAATATATGTTTATATTTCAAGAACGGCCGTTCGAGATCTACTGATATAATACAGGCATAATTAAAACACTCTTTGCGCGTACTTAATAGATCTGTAGATGCATCATCACAAATTTGTGTTAATTTGGTAAAACCGGTATCTTTCTTTAATATACTTTTGAACTTATTTTTAACTGGTTCATTTATTGCGTCACCAACAGCTTGTAGCAGCGAATTTATTTCGTCCACTATTTGTAGAGTGACTCTGTTAACGACAACGCACTGTTATATAATTTGTGTATGACATACAAATATTTACAGATCCTACGAATAGTTTCAATGGACGCATCTTGTAATTTGATCAGGCTCTCCTTAATAGCTGTAGCTTCAGCAGGATTGAATTGTAAAATAACAGCTTTTATTTGCTGTTGTCCGACCCGGTAACGGCATCTCTGGAATGTATTTGTTCCAGAACTTACGAAATCACATTTAGCATTACGAAATTACATCACAGGTATTTAGCATTAAAAGTATGTGGAACATAAACTAGGTTCTCAAGGTCATACCTTCTTTTTTACTATTATGTTTCACACTAGTTATGTGACGGTTACAATCATGTTTGTCCCTACATAGTAGTTTTTCGTTACAGACTACACACTACGGCCGCATCTCATAAAATAAATCCTCGAAATCACCGATGGGTTTATTCAATTTGTCAGCAAATTATGTTTTTTAGGCGTTTGCACGTGTGTGTTATTATGATTATCAATGTAATACTGACGCCGACGACACAAACACCTCGAACACACTAATAATGCTAGACGGTCAGGCGACTGATCCGCCCGCCGCGCGCCGCTGAATTGTAGCACGATCCGCCAACCCTACTAATAATCCTAATGACCGTAAAAAAATCGTTAGTTGGAAATATATACAGGGTTAGAACTTCCAAGATTTCAAAGCCGAGCATTAAAAGATAAGAAAAGAATAAACTCTGACAGATAGAGGAACTGACAGAGAAATATTATATCCATAGTTGCCAGACTGACATGTCATTTTAAAACTTTTATGAGCGTTATTCTCGGTCTTTCGTGATAGGGTAGCAATAAAATATGTAGGCGGGACGCCCCGCCCATAAATTATAATGCGCACGTGTGAATTGAATTATTATATCGTTATTGGTCTACGGAAAATAAGCACTTGAGTATTTCTGTGCGTACGCAGTATCCCCAGAAGTTAAATGTTTGTGTTGGTATTTTAGGCGATTCCATCGTTGGGCCATTTTTTATAAACGGTTCCTTAAATGCCAACAAATATAACAAATAAAATAACTGTTTACGGACATGAACATGAAAGACCACGAAATTTAAATGAATTATGGGCCAGAATTGTACAAGTTCTAAATAATATTTCCCCTGAAGTGTTAGAACACATAAGAACTGAGTTTTACGATAGACTAGATTTTTGCGAAGCACAAAGGGGCGACATTTTTGAATCACTTATTCAATAGGCATTTTTTATTTCTTTCGTCTTATAACCGGGTTGATATATATTTTATTTTTTTTTATTTTTTATAGAACTTCAATTTTATTTTCTTGCAGACCGGTTAGTTAAGAAATACAAAAATTTGAAAATAAATACAATTATGTTCGTACACTTCTTTTAAGTGTATGGGATAATGTAAGTCAGAATTATGTAAGAATTTCGTTTCATACAGCTAAGTCGATGTACACTCTCATAGCTGCGAAAAAGTACTGAGTTTCACTCCACGACTCCACTTAAATTCTGCGATAGGCGTGTAGGCAATATCCCTCCCCGCATTCTGTTAGGTCTCATACGTTTCTAATACATGCACAAGCGTGAACCACTGTCGCATCTAACTGTCTTTGTCTGTCCTTACTGGTGTCTTTTAACTTATTCTTTTCTACACATGTATCGCCAATATGTAAAGGTGCAATTTCCTAGGGTGTATATAGGAGTAACTAATTTGAACTACGGCAGTTCAAAGAGGACTAGTGGAATTTTGCTCTAATATTTAACCTCGTGTTTAAAATCCCTCTATTTATATGCCAACCATCGCGGTTTTAAAATTTAAAATTTATTCTTTTTAGAATTGTCAAAAGTAAAGTGTTAAACTGTTTTAATATTTTCAGATGTGTTATCAAACCAAGAAGGAAGTAATGTGGAAAAATGAACATTTTATCCAAGTATTGATTTATCAAATTTTGTATCTTAACTGTATCGTGAAGTGAGTCATTGTGGTCGTGGCTTTGGAGGTTTATTCTTCTTTATAGCTCTATTTTTGTGATGTCCTTACATTACATTTTTTTGTCAATAAAAATTTTGTAACCTTATTATCTTTGTAAAACATATCAGTAACTTGTCGCTTTTCGAATAAGATTTATATTTCTGCTTATCTCAAATATACCTACCTAAAACATATTATTTTCAACGTTTTCAAGTAGTTCTTAAAACAATATTTTTAGAGTTCTAAAACTGCCACAAAGCATTTTATTTTGAAACCAGGTGCCCAGCAATGTTTTCATCTGATACAACGTACAAAACATCATTTTCATCTAAAGTTGGAAACTTTACCAATAAAGGATGTGATACATTCACGGCGTTTTCTTAAGTATTCAAGGAAAACTTGTTCTGTATTTCATTTGAAAATACATTAGTGTAATATATAGACATCCAAAAAAAACGTCATCAAAGTTGGCCGAAAAAAAAAAGACGTATTTCTATTCTTAATCACATTTATAACCTTATTTACTTGTCAAGACTGTCACATCATATGACAGCCATTGTTTATTTTACAAATTGTGACAGTCACTTGTAAAAAGTTTGACATAACCAAAAAGCTTAGACATGACCGCTATTTCCATCTCTCTCGTTCATAGCCAGAGTTGATGAGGTTTTTTTTTTGATGTCTCTATATAATAATCAATAATAATCTATGAACTACTTGATCTATAGTAACTAATCTAATATAGTAACTAATCTAATATAGTAACTATTCTAATAGCAACCACTGGTCGATTACGTACATATTACATAAGTTTAATGTAAAATTTAAATATGTAATTACTATTATGTTAACAATTGCGACGAGGATATTATCTAGTATTAAATATGATTCAATAATTCAGTAAACATATATAACCAGCTATATAACATTGAATATCATGTCTAGGACACATTAAACTATACATTATCCGTTGCCGAAGTTGACGGGAACAAATTGGAATAATTTTCGTCATAAAAATGACATCTAAAATAGATATACCTCAGTGGCGGCTCGTGCTTAAAAATGTGGTGCAAATGAATCGTTGGTCGATGGTCGAATCTGAAAATTAGAAATTCTAAGGATCTTACAAATATTGACATACATATGTATGTACTTATGTACTATAAATATTATTTTTATTAAGTTATTTATAACAATGTTGTAATAGAAAGGGTATTATTACCTTATTGAATTAAACACAGAATTAAAGGACGTGGAATCGTGGTAACGATTGTGTCTCACTATTTCGTTGTTCAATTTAATGTTTCTTCGATACGATGCGCAGTGTTTAAGCTACAACGTCTACTTTTGCAAAAAAACGTAAATTGCACATTTTTCATATGTTGTGCCGACACTACATGTTTTTTTTAATTCGCTCGCCTAAATGATTTAAATCAGTCAATCCTATTTTTCTCTGTAATTGTTCACCAACAAATATTAAGCTGGGGAAACAAAAAAGTGAATTTTTTATATTACAACCGTAATCTATTAAACGTACTACCGAATTCGATACTGAAGCGACACTTTCTACTCCGCGGCGGAATGACAACTGGATGAAATATGTGGTGTGTTTTTAAATAGCCCAAACAGCGCCACCAATTCGAGCCAGTTTCACTCAAGGTTTATAGTGAGTTTAACTAATTCAAACTGCAAAGCTTGCACTTGGAATGCAACCTGCTGGAGCTTAGCGAGATATTTATGCAAGAAAATCATTCGCGAACGAGCAGGCGTCTATATGTCAAAAGTAGTTGACTTACAACGTGCTACCTTCGATACAATAATGTCGTGTCTGTTGATTTATAAGCGGGTGGTATAGTACAGTCAGTGGTGTTGTTGCTACAAAAGAAATAAATACAATTTCAGCTTTTTTTTACTGCGGCCAAGGGCAAAGTTACTGTTGGTGAACTGTACATACATACATGTATTACGATTTAAATTTAAAAGTTGAAATGGCTTCTTTATTTATTGATTTTTTGTAGCTGCGCAAACTGCAACCTTAACGCCGGCCGCTACTGACTGATTGATTAGGTATATTATCTGATAGCAAGATTTACTATTGTATAGCAAGTTTTTTACATTGTACCGCAAATGTTTTTGATAATGATCTTTTGAAACCTAATCCGTTTTTTTTGTTTCAGACAGAGGACAAAGATGCCTAACATTTTAAAGAAAAAATATCAAGATGTACATAAGCTTTACTTAGCTTAATAACTAGGGATTGACAATACGACGCCATGTTGCCTACGAATGTTATGTCGTTTATGAAAAAGGTAAATATACATATACATGCGATAATTAAAAAGTTGATAAGTGTTAACAAGGGTTCGGAATGTTTGTCGTCTCGCGTGTTAAATTGTGTTAGAATACCCTGCCCTCCCGCACCGCGATTGTTTACAAGGACAAGGAATAAATGCGTATATAATTTACAAGTCGCTTAAAAAACACGGTTTCTACTTTCATCGTCATAGAGTTTTATAGTGTCGAGCCCTGCGTTGTAGCACACATTTCCGAACCCTAGTAATAACTAGAAAATAATTGTCTTGATTCAGTTAGGTTGATGAGAAATTAATGTTTGTTTTCAATTTTAAAAACATAGGTATATCTCAGCACATAAACTCTTTTAACCAATATAAAAACCATTTGAAGCAACTCATTTGTTAATTTGTTAATCAAGGATGAACAAGTCTATCAATTTCAATAGTGTAAGATCCCACTAATCTAAAAACTGACGCAACTAATGGGAAACCACTTATTCTATCCATTTATTTGCATTCATTTTGTAGAAAACCGCGTTCTGCATGTCTAAACCTCTTTAGTGTAAAAGTTACAAATTCATTTTCGGTTTTTTGAGATTAATGAGACACCATATATGTACGATTAAATAACAAATGTTTACTGTCAAAATTGGCCGAGAATATTTTGAAGATATAGGTTATAACAGATATTATTAAGTTAGATATTTTCAATAAAATTATGTTGATTGATCGGACTGTCTGTCTGTTAACTGTCTTTGTACACAGAATACATTCTGAACATAGTAATGTAACTCCATTGCACAACATTGTCGTTAAAGAAGGTATTAAAATAATTTGGTTTTACTAGACATTTCTTTCAAAATTTCAGTATTTATTTTTAAATTTCAAAGGTCTCAAAGCTTGTGTTCGAAAAATATTATTTATATAAGATTCATTTTAAGTAAGATATTTTTCCTCATCCACAGAACTCTACACTTAAAAATAAAAACTGAAATTTTGGAAAACAATTCAAATCCATTATTTTGATGTCCTCTTATTCACAATGACATGCAAATTACAATTATTTAAAAAATATACAGGGTGTCCCATTTAAAAATCTAACCTCAAGTTCAAATCACAACGTAACTTCGTCCCGCAACGACAAATATTGCTCAGTGGAGCTACGTTACTGCGTTCTGTTGCCTATGTATACACACGTCACTGATCTGTATACTAATTGGATAGGCAGTAGGACATAAACGGGGAGAAATTTTGAAGGTCCACCATTTTGTAAGCCAGTAAATAAACCTAATCGCAGTAGACCGGTTTTCGCGCTATGCGCATGATCACATATCGGCGCGTATTTGAATGTGAGTGAAGTGATGTGTATTAATAAATCTGATTATGGAGTAGGTTCATGATGTTAACAAAAAATTATGGTTGTTATAATGAAAGTAAAAATGATATTTAACTTCTTTTACTGTGTATTAGAACTATTTTATTTTCTAGTAAGCATGTTTTAATGTGAAGAAATATCGATATCGGTGCAAAAAGGAACATTTTAGAAATTGTTTTAAAAACAGAGAACATTATATTATGGTAATAATAATAAATAAAACACTTCAATCTCTGTAATCAGCTTCCAATTGGATTAAATATTTTACAGGAAACCTTAAAATAATAAGGCCTTATAATATTTTTCATAACATATGAAATCATTAGATTTACAGTTTTATTGTTTTCATTTACTAATTTTCAAGTTTTTCTAGTGTTATTAATTATGTTTTTTATATTCCACCTTATAATATTTTTAAATATCAAATCAATTAATATAAATCTCTTAACCAGTAAAAAAAAACTAAATAAATACTCACCAATTTTTATTTTACAAGGCATGAATATTATGTTTATTTACAATCTTTTGAGGGGCAGCCAACACTTCAAGGTCAAGCCGACCGAACTGTGAATCCAAGAGTTTTTGGAGGATCCACCAATTTCATTAACATGTATATTTCTCTCCTCTTTATACAGGGTGTCCAAAAAGTCTGGAAACACCCGAATAACTTCCAGGATATTATTATTTTTTGAATTGTGGTCATTTCAGTAGTAGCTTTCAACGAGGAATCCTATGATGACCTTGACGATGACCTTGAAGGTTTTTTTAAGGTCATACTTGTTTTTTTAAATGGAACCCCTCTTTTTTGACCTCGGCATTCGAAAGATCAGAAAATTTTACGTCCAGATATACCCTAAGGTCATAGGTTAAGGGCGACGTTAAGGGCCACTTGAAGGTCTTCAAGGTTCAACAAGAGTTGTCTTTTGCAAGGTCACACCTGACTTATTATAAATACTGTTGCATTAAGTTGTGAATGAAAGAGCGCGGGTTACCGGTAAAAGAAAAGTGACCTTCAAACAACCTTGAAGGGCATTGGAAAGTTCGAACCTAAGGTCACTACTTAAGGCACGTGAAGTCAAATAGGATAGTATAGGTGATTTCCGGATGCAGCTCTTTGCAAAAGATAGACAAATCTTGTTGAACTTCAAAGACCTTGAAGTGGCCCTTAAGGTCGCCCTTAACCTATGACTTGAGGGCATATCTGAACGTAACATATTTTGAATTCCGAGGTCAAAAAAGGGGGTTTCCATTTAAAAAAATGAAGATGATTGCCAAGGTCATCGCCAAGGTCATCGCCAAGGTCATCATAGGATTCCTCGTTGAAAGTTACTACTGAAATGACCTTCACAATTCCAAAAATAATAATATCCTGAAGTTATTCGGGTGTTTCCAGACTTTTTGGACACCCTGTATATTTACTTACAGTTGGAGAGAGATAAAACACATTTTAGGGGAAATGGTTGATCCACCGCTGAATTTAGAAACTTTTGGAATCTGTTTTTTGTTGAACTTTATATACACGCGCCCATAAATATGTTCAATATTAAAAAAAAACGCTGCCAATGGAATCCCTACTTCGACATCTTCGACATCCCATTTTTCACATTTAATTAGACTAAACCGCTAAAAACATCAGGTTACATTCTTGAAAGTGTGATGTTATTATGAATTTGGATATGGTCTTTATGATCTTTATGTCGTTTATGATCAGTATGATCCTTATGACCCGTATAACCGATATGACCGTTATGACATTTATGGCTCATATGACCATTATGCACCATTATGACCACAGGTTATAAGACCCTTATAACCTGTAGGACATCAATGACCTAACCGAAGTTAATGACCTCTATGACATTTATGATCATGATGACCTGAATTACCTTTGTGACCCGTATGACCTTTATGATCCATATGATCCATGTAGGTCATAAGATATATGACCTACATGAACTTAACGACCTCTGTGACCTTGATGACCTAAATGACCTTTATGATCCGTATGATTAATACTGTGATATTTGATTTGTCCTACCTCAAAAACCTACAAAACGACGCATCACATGAAAATCTTTATTAATTCACTTAAGACATAAAAAAAACAACCGGCCCCACAAAAATACCATCAGACAAATGAACATAAATTCAATAATGGATTCGCTACACTTAAGTTGTCGCAATTTTTTATGTTTTCTTTACACTTTATTCTATCCTCCCATATTCAAGGGCGGTGTGGGGGGAGGGGAGAAGAGTAGGAGTTTTATAAAGGTTTTTTAGTGAAAAGAGTAATATACAGGGTGTCCCCAAAAAAAGGATAATCCTTGGGGGTTTAATAGGAAATTTAACGTTGAACAAGAAAGTTCCTATAAACATGGGTCCGCAAATGAGGTCTTACTAATAAAAACCTCAAAGAAAAAACACAAAAAACGCGTTTTTTTGCTTTCATTCAAGAATTACTATGAAATGGCTCATTGATTCAAAAAAATGTCTCGAAGTCAACCTTTTTAGTACATCAAAGGAGTAGAATGCCGCCAACCGTTTATTTCCTTAATTCATTGCCGAGATATGATTTTTTGAAAAAATAAATTTTTGTAATATACCTACATGTTTTCTCACTCAAAACCTGGTTTTTGCCATAAATACCTAAGTTTATTCTTTTCAACTCGCACTTTTTTTAACAATATCTCTCTCTCTCTCGCCCTCTACCTCTCCTCATGATTTAAAATGAAACATTAATCATCCAAAAAGTGGGTTACAAGGCAGTATCCTGTCAGTTCTTGTTGGCTGTTTTTTTCCCAATGATGACGGGAGTTCGCACATTACTAAGATTACACAGCCCCACAAAAAAAAATATTTTTTGACTATAGATGAGAACATTTACCCTGAATTTTTTGACGCTGAATCCAAATCCGGTGTCCGTTTAACCGTAGCACGTCAGGATAAAGGTCATTTCAAGGTCAAATAGCGAAATGTAGGCTTAAAAGGGAATAAACCCATATATCTTCATGTTTATGGGGTCGCTGAATCCAAATTCGGTGTCCGTTTAACCGTAGCACGTTAGGATCAAGGTCATTTCAAGGTCAAATCGTGAAATAAACGCTTAAAAGAGGAGAAGCCACGGATATATAAAGAAACTCGCACGTTAGGTATCCTGTTCCGATCGCAGGCGAGTCCGCCGTCTTAGGGGTGATAACCCTCATACCTCCCTAGGTCTAAGTATGAGGGTTTTCCGACATTGACGAGGACAAAGTCAACTCGTCGTCGGACATACTACGGCATCATTCTCACACCCTAACGCCCCCTTGCAGGGCAGCGCGCCTTCGCTGGCTTCGTTACTCCAGAGAATCGGAAAATGGATCATTCTACACATCCTCAATTGAAGCAGTGGTCACCATCTCCAGCATCCTCTGGGGCACCAGGCATTCTACGATATATGCACGCACATGCACACAGTCACGTACACATGCATTTATATACGCACGCAAGTACACACTCACGCATACACGCTTTTAAACACACGCGTGCATTAGCGCACACACACAAAAGTGTGTGTCTGGTTGAAGGACTCTAAACACGTTTAATCAATGATTCACTCGCTGATTTTCAGTAAAATTATTACTATGTAGTTAGACGATATTCAGTAAGGTGGCTACGAGAATTGGTATCAACTCATCTAATGTACATGGATCTTTTACCTTAACAAATAATAGCAATACATTCACGAAACCGAAAATCCTTAACCAAATCGCCCTAATACAGTCTAAGGTACCTACATGATGAAAATGAGACCATTTACGGTATTCTATCATGGGTTTCAGATTTGGATTCAACAACTTCAAAGACATAAAGATACAAACTTTTGCCTCATTAATGCGTGTTTTAGTGATTTCACCTTGGAGTGCTCTTCGAAGAAGAGCACTCACGTGACTTCACGTGACATGGTAAGAATAACAGCAGATTCTAATTCTAATTCACCCAGAAACGGATACAGATCCCAGAAAGAAGATATATGGGTTTATTCCCGTTTAAGCCTTAATTTCGCTATTTGACTTTGAAATGACCTTGATACTGACGTGCTACGGTTAAACGCACACCGGATTTGGATTCAGCAACCCCAGAAATAGAAATATATATGGGTTTATTCTCTTTTATGCCTTTATTTCGCGATTTGACCTTGAAATGACCTTGATCCTGACGTGCTACGGTTAAACGGACACTGAATTTGGATTCAGCGTCAAAAATTCAGGGAAAAACTATGTTCTTATCCATAGTCAAAAAAAATATTTTTTTTGTGGCCCTGTGTTATCAAATGCAGGTTGAGATGTTGTCAAACAGCTCAGTGATAATCAGTCGACTTTAGTTCCAAGTCCGTGATAAATCGACAAGGAAAATATTAAAGAAAATAGTGATTCGCAACCTTGGCCGTTTCTGTTATGTTATGAACGGACATGCAAAAGTGAGATTGTGATTCCGTTGAATAATCTGTCAGTTAGTTATCAGTATAGACAGGATCGAGGAATTAAGGAAACAAGCGGTTGTCGGCATTCTACTCCAAATTTGATGTACCAAAAGGTTGGCTTCGAGACATTTTTTGATACAATGAGCCATTTCGTAGTAATTCTTGAATGAAAGTAAAAAACACATTTTTTTTTTTTTTTTTTTTTTTTTGAGGTTTTCATTAGTAAGACTTCATTTGCGGACCCATGTTTATAGGAACTTTTTTTGTTCAACGTTAAATTTCCTATAAAACCCCCAAGGATTATCCATTATTTTGGAGACACCCTGTATAAAATATAAAGCTTTTCAGCTTATCTACAAGGTTGGTGACTGATGGGTTTAAGGTGGTAAGCATTCAAAATAGGTAAAATAAATGTTTTTAACGTAAATTTTAATAATTACACAGTGGTGTAATTATTAAAATTTACACAGTGGTTAATGTGTGAGTGCAATGATTAGTGAGATTACACAGTGGTATAATTATTAAAATTTACGTTTAAAACATTTATTTTACCTATTTTGAATGCTTACCACCTTAATCCCATCAGTCACCAACCTTGTGAGCTGAAAAGATTTATATTTGTTATGCTAGACATGTATCTGAAATTTGAAGTGGATATCTTGCATCTTTTGTGAATTACTTATAGAAAAGGAAAAAGTATACCATCCATATTTATCTCCAACCCCTTAACCGATTAAGCTCAAAATTTATTCAGCTTCAGACCTCATCATGGCAAATGAGTGTTCCTAATTTCAAGTTGATATCTTAATGCGTTTTCGAGTTATCGTGTAGTTAACCGACAAACAGACAGACAGAAAATTATGTTTCATTTAATCTTACAATAAAAAAAAAACTGGACGGATTCCACGAAACACCGAACTACTATACTTAAAAAAAAAGTGGAAATGGTGATTCCTGAAACAGTGTTTTTTCTGAGGTAATAACGACTGGTATTATCTGTCACATTATTAATAGCGTCAGTTTTACGACTACGTGTCTTCTCTCTTATGTACAAACAAACGTATGGTTTACTACAAAAATTTCTGTTTATGAAATTTAAAACAATAATTTATTTCATTTCGATAATTTCCATATAATCATCCGAAATGTTTGTGGGTAATCAGTAATTCCTCTGGGATAATATTCTTAACAAAACTCTTAATAATACTCTTAATACTCTTAACAAAACTATAAACTTAACTTAACAAAATTATGAAAGCTAATTTTAGACGCAACTACCAAACAAAGCTTTTGAAAGACGTAACAGTTCATACATCTACGCTCTTTCTTGCAAACTTAACGAATCACACTTCTATTATCACTCCTGTATAAAGGGAACACTTTATATTCTCTTTTCAAAGATAAGAACGACAAAGGCAATGGAAGCGTAAAATCATGATTCAAGTGCAAGAATTTCCATTAAAATAATATTAGTAACACTTTGCAGTTGAAATATGCAGTGACTATGAAATATTTACGGTAAATTAGTATTTAATTAATCTCAATTAACATGAATATGGTTTGCCTAGAATGTACTAATCTACAATTTACTCAAATTAATTATTTTGTGTACTTATATAGAGTGTCCACTTTGTATGTAGATTGGATTGCATAATATGTAACTTCGAAACCTTAAGAGATACGATGTTGGTTAAATTAAGTTTCCAAAATCCCAGATTTCCAAAATTTTGAGCAGTTTTAAGAAAAATCCTGAAAAAAAATTATAGAACTACAGAGAAACTACTCGATTAAAAGTTAACAAGCATCCGGTTTTCTATTTAAAATTCATAAATCCACACATTTCGACGCCAGGCTTCGCAACACGAAATTTTTGATTTTCTTAACGACACCTACAGTTTTTATTTTAGAAATCGACTCAACTACACTTCAACTGTAAAGAATTGTAAACATTCAGTATTCATAATTACGCTAGGCGACTGCGCCCAACTGGAATCTGTAATATTGATATTGCACAAGCAGGATTCTGTGAATGACATGACATGTAAATACCTAATTTTTTACTAACATTATTTTAGAAACCAGTGGCGGTTCCTAAATAGATGCGCGCGCACTGCCTGCAAAAATAATATTTTTCGGTAGCGGCTGATGGAACTTTCGTTTGAAATTGTTTGCTATATATTTGTTTCTAGTAATAACCCTCTAAAATCTGGTGTTGGTTCCATGCTTACTGAAGAAAATATAGTTTACAGTTAAATAAAGTATAGTATGCAACACCTTTCGAATGATATATTCCATATTTTGTTGTAGAATATACTATTATGATGTATGTATAAAAAAAGTAGCTAGAAAGTTTCCTCGTTGTTCGTCATTCGCCGCCAAAAGCCACAAATTCGGATTTCATTCTTATTATATCTCATCAGGATGACTGTGACATATTTGATGGCGAATGACGAAGAACAGGCGTGTCGACTAGAAGAGCATACGGTCGCGCTATCTCCGCGGTATCGCTTTCTAATGCGTGTTAATGGGACTAAGCATATTTTGAAGTTCCGACAAGGTTGGCAGCTATAAAATGTTTTCAAAGCTGTTCGATCTTAATATAACTCATCCGTGTGATATATTTGTCGGCCAATAACGAAGAACGAGCGTGTGAGTTGTATCCCAACCAGGGGAATATATTGTGGCGTCACCTTCGCTGTATCGCCCTCTAATGCGTTTTAATGGGACTAGACATGTTTTAGCTTTCTAATGTGCTTATTAGGATCCGTGGCTTTTGACTGCCGATCACGAAGAACGGGGAATCTTTCTCGCTGTATATGACTTATAGTTTTACCGTGCGAGAATGCTTTGGGAAATATATTTGGTAGTTGTCGACCCTGTCGGACCTCCAAAATATGTCTAGTTCCATTAAAACGCACTAGAGGACTAATACCTTGACGGTAACGTCACAGTACACCAAATAATGTTTTAATTAATGGTTTAATGTTTTAATGATATAAAAATATGCAATACGCCGCACACACGGAAAAATCTCATATTTAGCTTGACAAGAATATTGGAATTACAAAACCGATTTTATTGATTACTGTTTACTTTTGTACATTTATGTTTATTTTTGGTCTGTCTGTTTTTGATCTCTCACGTTTAGCGAAATATTAACTAGTGGGCATCAAAAAGACAGACACAATAGGGACATAATTAATCCACTGAGAGTTTTTGCTAACAAGGTTTTCGAAATGTATTTTACTCTCTATCCATTTCGCAAGCAATTTTGGATACATTTAATCATTTCATAGAGTCTTCTGCCACTTTACAAACATATTTTTCCAAGATTATAGGTACGTCCAAAGTCTATCAGTGTACTTAGAGTGACCTGTATTAAAAAAAACTGATGGTGTAAAACTAAGAATAATTTATGTTTTTACAATTACAGGAACTGCCTCGGAACGAGTACGAGTGGCGGCTAGTGAAATCTGAAATACTCGCATTTTCATAAGTAGGGTTGGAACTCACATCATATTTTAGGGGGTGATTACTGGACCTAATTAGAATGATATAATACAATAGTAAAAGAACTTCAAATGAAACTTGCAAAAAAAAAATACAAAAAATATCTTCGTCCCCAGAAGGTCATGGAAACGGTTTTACAAAATAGTTGCGAAATATTTTTTCCCAGTTACCAAGTGAATACAAAAACTTTTTATTCTTGGGCTTTTCGCAATATTTTCATTCTGCTTAAACATATATTTTATATATGTTCTATATAAAATATATAAACATTGTTATCACATATATTGTAAAAACTATTTCGTAAATATTTTTCAAGCCGTTTTCAAAATCTTCAAGTTTCGTTTGAAGTTTTTTTATTGCTATTATAACCTTCCACTTAGGTCTAATAATCACCCCCTAAAATGTGATGCGGGTCCCAGCCCTCCTTACGAAAATACGAGCACATCAAATTTCACCGGCCGCCACTGACGAGTACGAGCCCTACCTGAGGTCATATTGTAGAAAGTGGTTCATGGTTGTAGTTAATTTTTTACTATAACATTGCTTAAACATAATGTTTACGTATTATGAAAAACACTAAAGCGATACCAAGCGGTACTTTCTTATAGGGCCTAATTTAAGTCATGTCTTTACCATAAATTCTATGAACATGATCTTATACAGGTATGATCATAAATATTTTAAGAATGAAACTACTATGAAACTACACACAATTACCTACTATATCGTAGTTCGTGCAATCAGGTGACTTCGTCGACATCCTGGGATAAGTGTGTTAAAAACACAAAGTTGATAATAAGCCCATATGATGTGTGAATGACATATCGATGTTTTTACATGTAATTTCTGTTAATTACGAGAACTTCTAATTTTCGATTTTGTAAAGCTCAATGTGTGATTTATCCATGTGTGCGGCGAGTTAATGAAAAAAATTGTATTATGATGCATCTTGCAGCGTATTGCTTGTTTTCTTTGATTAATACTCGTAGATATTAGGAATTGAAATTCATTTAAATTTGATTAAGTGTTCACGTCGAAGCTTGGTACGGCGCGCCGTACCGAGCGTGAATATTTTGTATACGTGTCTAATAATAGACATAATAACTCTTGTTAACATGGTGAAGTGATTCGCGTTGCTGGAAAATGGATAAATAAGCGTTTGTCGAGCATCCAATCTTTCATTGGCACTATTGGCTGTAACATCTCCAGGTCTCCATTCTCCATGTACAAATCGATCTGCTACATGCTGACACTCATTTAATTTTCATGTATGCGTTGAAACGCCCTTTGTACGTGCGCTTAGTATAATAGTTATTGTGTTTACCATTATTGCCCCCATAATTCTTGTCGCGGGTTGCTACATTGTCTGCGAAGAGATCACAGGAGAGATGATGGCTAACCAGTGGTGGCTCGTTGACTTAATGAAGGTGAAGGGGACGTAAACAAAGCAGCGACTTCGCCATTTTTTGTATTAAAAAAGGAATATTTAAAGGTACTTTCTCAAGTGCATCTATTTTTATATTATGTGTATTCTTCTATTTTTTAGATAGAATACCACTCATCACAAAACTTTTGATCAAAATAAATACTCTATCTTTCGACTTTTCGTTTTTCTCCACATCAAGGTCTCTCATAATTAAAAAACCTGGAAACCTGGAAAATGATGTTTCCATGTTTCCAATTATTATATACGGATATACGATATAACTTTAACTGCTGCTGGGGGACCTTAAGCCCGTTCAGAAAGTGGACTTTCGTGTCTAGTAAAAATCTCATGGCTTTCAAAATTTTTGTACTTAGTTTAGTTTTTTTTTTTAAATCAAGTAAGTAGTCCCAAAGTCAGCAACCCAAGCTTTTTAGGAACAAGGTTCCTAAACTTTTTTTGCCACAGCACCCTATCTGACATTTTAACTTAAGTTCAAGAAAGTAGTGTAAAAATTAAACATTCTTTTAAATCGTTTTTCATGTATTTTTTGCATAAGTAAATTGCAAAATTAAAACGTTATTATTACTTTTCAGAAAATAAAGTCATGTTGGAAGTGTCACGGAGAAGCCATAATAAGCGTTTTATTTGTTTAGAATCAATTATTAAAGTTATAAAAAGCTGCTGACATACTCTTTCTCAAACATCAATCGGTCCGTTACTGATCTTGATGAGCTCGACCGACTTACCAGGCGGCTCCTAACTAAGTTCAGGCACTTACACACTAACTCTTCCGTAATCAGACTCTACCTGCCTCGAAGACGTGGTGGCAGAGGTCTATTGAACATAAAAAATCAGTGCCTTAATCAAGAAGCTTCCTTAAGAAGAAAACTGCTAACGAACAGGGAGGAGAAGAGAGGACGCTGGTTACACGTCTTTGAGCCTAGGATGCGAACTTATCCCAGTCGATGTATCAACCGAAGAGGAGCTCCGGACCCAGTGGATGGAACATGCTTTGCAGGGTCATTTTCCGAAAATGCTACAGCCAGACCACATCGACAAAGATAATTCATTAAAATGGCTTACAGACGGCTATCTGTACCCCGAAACCGAAGGCTTCTTGACTGCCATTCAGGACAGGGTTATAAAAACAAGAAACTACCAGAAGCATATCCTAAGAGACAACATCGAAGACCTATGTAGAAAATGTGGATCTGCATGCGAAACTATCGAACACATAATAGGAGGGTGTCCAGCGTTAGCAGAGTCAGCATATCTCGGCAGACACAACCAACTTGAGAAGATGGTTCACCAACAACTGGCATTCAAGTATGGCCTGTTAGCGACGGACCCGCCTTACTACAAATATGCCCCGGAAGCTGTGCTGGAAACAGTAGTGATGTACTGGGATAGGCTAATCATCACCGACTGAACAGTGGACTTCAACCGACCAGATATTATGCTGATCAACAAGGAACAACGAAGAGGAATCATCATAGACATCGCAGTGCCACTTACTCACAACATTCAGAAGACTGAACGGGAGAATATCGCGAAATACGAAAATCTATCAATCCAGCTGAAGCGCCTATGGAAACTGGGGAAGGTGGAGACGTACGCCCTAGTAATATCGGCAGAGGGCGTGATGACGACCAGATTCGCCAAGAATATCGCGGCATTAGGACTGTATTATAATATAATTAGAAATGGCCAGAAGGCAGTTGTATTACAAACATGTCATATTGTTAGAAAGGTTTTCGGACAGGATGAATTTCCTCCCCCTCGCCTGAGCCTAATTTCTGCTGGAGGCGGGGATGAGATATCAAGGCATCACTGTCCGCAGTAGGAATAGGTGAATGTTTCCCAGCGTTTACGCTGAGAAGTGTGACTATAAAGTCGGCGAAATAATAATAATAATAATAATAATAATATAATTGATATTGAATAATTACAAAAAAAGTAACATGATATGTTTGCCATTAACGCCCTGTAATTAAATGTTGGCCTCATCATATTGCTTGGGACTGTTGTCTGTACCAAATTTGAGCTACGCCGAGTCAGTGGTTTTGAGAATATTTGAAAAAAACCTGATCGCACCCCCCTTTTGGAGGGCTACAATACTGTTAAGGGTACGTTAAAGTTTTACGTAACGCAATTTTTGAAGATTTTTGACCCTCCCTCCCCCAATGTAACGCGCAGTAACGTTTTTCTGTACCCCCTCCCCCTCCCTAAACATTACGTAACAACCAAGTGACCATTTTTACCTAAGAGTCACAATTTTCTTGCGCAATGTACCGAAAAGTAGCTAAAATACCTTTGCCATTGTTTTAAGCGCAATACATGCGTATGTTATGTATTTTATTTATTCATATTGTTATTTAATAAACAATCACACACACTGAAATAAACATTTGCTTAAGTTTAAAATATGTTAAAATGGGCTCAAATTTGTCCTAATAAACTGTTACTACCAATCTTACATTTAATTACGCCGTTTTCCTGACTTGTCCCTGTCTTTACATACATTTTTGGCTTCATCCACCATTGTTCTTCCAATGCATTCTCCTATTTTACCTTTTTTTTTTTACTTTAATAAACTCTTAAAATAAAATAACTAAAATATTAATTTTAACCTTTGGCAATGCAATTAGAAACGGATACAATCGAGAGATTCTCCGTGAAACATAAACCTTTTTAAGAGAGATTTTAATTCCCTAGTTTTTTATTTAAATAAAAAAAAACAATGTTACGTAACGCGTTGTTCGAACCCCCCTCCTGCCCCTGTAACGCACCGTAACGTTTTACAAGATCCCCCCCCCAATTTGCGTTACGCAATACTTGAACGCCCTCTAAGAATGACCTTGGAGCGAAATAAAAAAAAATACGTGTCAGTTTATTTTTGATGAAATATCTGTCATTAATTTTTTGGTCCCATATTTTTGAATCACTCTGTAGATATAACGCATATAATTAGTTTCAATTTTATTTATATCATCCAAGCATTTTTAGCATCCAAGAAGCATCCCACACCCTCCAGAAAAAGTTGCAATTATATGGGTTTTTAAGGATATTTTATTCTCATAAGATTATAATAGAATATATAGAGCATAAGATTTATTTTACAAATTTCAAAATTTTATTGTTGCTGCGACATCCTGGGACCAAGCTTTCACCGCTGAATTAAGTGATTCGTACGTGCTATCCTCAACCAAATCGGGTATTGAGCGGATTGAAATGAAATAGGTTCTTTTTAATTTTAATAGTAGTAATATTAAAACCATGGGACTTTTACTAGACACGAAATTGTTGTTTACATAATTAATTACCGGATACCCGGTATATACATAATAATTATGGTATAATTAGTTTGCCGACTGATAATAACAAAGAACTATTCTAATCGCCGCCGTCGTTTAAAATGCAGGCGAAACGGCCTTAAAGCCTGCAATACAATCTCTCATACGGTAAGCAGATATGATTCATTGCAATGGCAACCGCCGTAAACATTGCTGTAAAATTCAGCGGTTTTAAACTGATGCCGATTCCGCGTCAGTTGCTAAACGTACGAGGCATATAGTATGTACAGGGTTTGTCCGGAAAGTAATGTCAGTGAGCTTTGAAAAATGGTTTTTATTGGTTCTATGTGTACAAATCTTTAGAAACTTCCAAAATACATTCCTCCTGCGTCCACATATCGGTTCCAGCGGGTCTTCCACGCATCAAAAGCCGCACGGTAGTCGTTTTCCGGAATCGCCTTTAAAGCGTCGGTGCAAGCCTTCTGAATGTTTTTCACCGACCCAAAATGCTGTCCTTTCATTGGGGTTTTGAGGCGCGGAAACAGAAAAAAGTCTGGGGGGGGAGGCACATCGGGGCTGTAGGGAGGCTGGGGAACAACGGTGTGCGAAGGCGCATTGTCGTGGTGAAGCTTCCAGGACTTTGAGATGTCTGGGCGGACGCGATTCACCCTGCGTTTCAGCCGCTTCAGCACCTCGACGTAAAACTTTCCGGTTACTGTTGTCCCCTGCGGAACGAACTCATGATAGACCAATCCCCGGCAATCAAAAAAGACAATCAGCATTGTCTTGATCTTTGACCTGGACATCCTGCCCTTCTTGGGGCGAGGGGAGTTCGACGTGTGCCATTCCGCACTTTGCCTCTTCGTCTCCGAATCGTATTCAAAGACCCAACTTTCGTCCCCGGTAATGACGTCATCAAGGAAAGCGGAGCTGTCTTCGCAGGTGTCCAAAAGTTCTTGGCAGGTTTCGACGCGCCTCGCTTTTTGATCGTCCGTTAGCACTTTTGGCACGAGCTTCGCGCAGACCTTCCTCATTCCTAAAGACTCCGACACAATTTCGTGAACAATGGTTTTCGTAATGTCTAATGTTTCGGAAATTAAACGGACACTTAGACGACGGTCAGTGTTCAACAAGTCACGCACACGTTTCACATTGTCGTTGGAACTGGAGGTTGTTGGCCGTCCAGCGCGGTTCTCGTCGTTGACATCTTCCCGACCTTCTGCGAAGGCCTTGTGCCACCGGAAAATTTGCCTGTCCGAAAGACAATCGACGCCGAAAGCCTTATTCAACATTGGAATGGCTTCCACAGCACTCTTCTCCAGTTTCACACAAAACTTGATCGCCATCCGTTGCTCAAGCGAACATTGCATTTTTTCTTGCACCGGGTCACTGTAACGACTCTCAAAAAACGAGTGATGCGACCGCTACAACGACCGGTAGCCAACTGACGATTGTTGGATGTTGTTGCCAGATCCCCCCATCACAATCCCAGCACGTAAAGCGCGGGCTGGCGCGTACAGTCTCGGGAAAAAAAATTCACTGACATTACTTTTCGGACAAACCCTGTGTAAATTACAACTATAAACTACGCAATGGACTGTATGATAAAGCGAATAAAAGAAAAGAACTACTTACCACTTGGTAGAGTGGATCTCGTTTACCAGAATTTCGGTTATTTATGGAGTGCTATGGAAAAGGTACCAGGGGGGTAAAGGAAAACTCCACAAAACGCCGAATTTTCTCTAACGTGATATCGATATATTTTTTGGTGAACGTTTCGATCTGAATTTCTAAACTGGTCTATATCTATCTATTTATATATGTATATATATTTTTTTTATTTTACTACTTCTTGTACAAAAAACCCTGAATAGGAACATGTACCGGTAGCGCCATCTCTTAAACAATAGATCATTCATAGTGGCGCAAACATTCCCCCCCGACCTGAAGCATTTCAGCAATTACATTTACTAGCTAAACTACAATTACTAAATCTACTAATTCAACGATGATTAACACAAAAAAAAGAAAGAAAGAAAATAAAGAAAAAACATACAAAAAAAAATATTAAGGCAAGTTTGGTTATTGTGTTGGTAAGGGACAAACCTTGACTACGGGTCTCTTATAGGTTCCAGATTTTGTTTTTACTGAAACCACCCTAACTTGTCCATCTTTACCCGGAAAAGTTTCAATTATAATACCTAATGGCCAACGAAGTGGAGGACTGTTAGGGAGTTCTAATAAAACTATAGTGCCGCATTTGATCGGAGTAGCCGGAGTAATCCAGCGCTGTCTAGCCTGAAGGCTCGTTAAATACTCAAGACGCCAACGTTTCCAATAATCTTGAATCATTCTATCTATCATTTGAAAACGGTCTAATCTATTAGGATTTTCTTGAGTAAGATCTTGGGAAGGTAACTGTTTCAGAGGAGTCAAAGTTAAAAAGTGAGCTGGCGTCAAGGCTAGAGGTTCTGCCGGATCTGAACTAAGGACACATAGAGGTCTAGAATTCAAAAGTGCTTCTATTTGAATTAATAAAGTATTCATTTCTTCGTATGTTAATAGCTGTTGACCAATAAATCTCAATAAATGCGTTTTTAAACTGCGTACATTACTTTCCCATAATCCTCCAAAATGAGGGGTATATGGGGGGATTTAATTTCCAATTGATTCCTCTATTAGCGAGTTCCAGGGCTACATTATTATTAAAATCGTTTGAGCCAACAAAAGAATACAGATTATCAAGGTAATTTTTGCCCCTATGAAATTAGTACCACAATCTGAATATATATTCGTAACAAGACCTCGACGAGATACGAATCGTTTGAAAGCTGCTAGAAAATTTTCAGTCGACAAGTCTGACACTAATTCAAAGTGAATGGCTTTAGTTACAACACAAACAAAGACAGCAATATATGCCTTTTGTGATCGCACACCCCTTTTTCGGTAGGGTATAATTTGAAATGGTCCACAATAATCTACACCACTGTGTAAAAAGGCCTTAGATTCTTGTACTCTAAAAGCAGGAAGATCTCCCATCAGTGGAATTTGGGGTTTTGGATTTAATTTGAAACAAACATTGCATTTCTTAATCCGATGTCTTACAACATTGCGAGCGGATAAAATCCAATACTTCTGACGAAGTAATGACAAAACGAGATGTGGTCCAGTATGTAGGTTACTACAATGATAATGATCAATTAATAAATCTACGAAGCGGTCATGTTTTGGGAGTAAAATCGGATGCTGAGCATCAAATCCCAAATGCGAATTTACTAGACGGCCACCGACTCTTAGGAGGCCTTCATGTAGGAAAGGACGTAAAGGTTTCAAAGACGACGAACAAGGATTACCACTAGTTTTTAACATTTTTATTTCAGAAGAAAAGTGAACATTTTGTATTGCCTTTAAAACGAACATTTCTGCCTTTAATAAATCATCTGCTAAGAACATTGAATGTTTAGGTAATAATTTGAGAAAACGGAGTACATAAACTATCGAATGCAATAATTTTAACCATGAGGAACATCGATCTGCCAACAAATAAAAAGCATGGACTTCCTTGGTTAAAGTTACCATGGAAATAGGTTTTTCCTCTAATTTGGTAAAATATTCTTTAACTGGATTAATAGGCCAACAAGAAAAGTCGTCTTTTAGCCACAAAGGACCAGATAACCATAGATGATTTTGAATGAAACTAGATGGTGACAAACCTCTAGACAAACAGTCGCTAATATTTTCTTTACCATTCACATGAAACCAGTTTTTAGGAGAAATTAGCTCTTGTATTTTTGATACCCTATTGGCCACGAAAGTGGTCCATCGGTAAGGGGGAGAGTTCAACCAACTAAGTGCTACAGTGGAGTCCGACAGAGCGATAATATTTTCAATATTTAAAACATTGCAGTATGTCTTTTCTACAAATGAAAGTAATTTAGCTAACAAATGGCAAGCAAGCAATTCTAAACGAGGTATGGAGAGCACCTTTAAAGGAGACACAAAAGACTAGTACTAACGCCTGTTGGGGATTTTATTCTAACATATACTACAGCCCCATAGGAAGTCTTACAAGCATCGGAAAATCCAATAAGACTTGCGATGCAGTTATCAAATGCCCCAACATGTCTAGGAATACTAAAATTAGTTAAAAGGGGTAAAGAAGTTTGGAATTCATTCCACCACTGAACTATATCATCGGGAGGAGATTCATCCCAGTCCAATTTTAATATCCACATTTGTTTAATTAGTAATTTTGCCTTTAATGTGACAGGAGACAAAAATCCTAATGGATCAAAACAACGAGCCACTGTAGATAGAATATTTCTTTTGGAACATCTCTTTTCAGTAATATCTAAAGAAAAAGATAATATATCATCTTTTGGCTGCCACTGAAGACCTAATACCTTTAAGAAATGTATGTCGAAACTAACTGTCGAAGATGACCGATATTGTTGTGGAATTTGTTCCAAAAGTTTCTCAGAATTGGTAGCCCATTTAACTAATTCAAACCCACCTCGATGAAAAAGCTCTACTAATTCTTTGTACAAAATAATAGCTTGATCTACGGTAGCAGAACTAGTAATTAAATCATCCATATACATATGGTGCTTTACCACTTCTGCAGCAAGGCCAAGAGAAGATTGTTCATCATTAGCCAACTGGCGGACTGTTCTCAAAGCTAAAAATGGAGAAGATTTAATTCCAAATGAAACAGTATTGAGTTCGTACGTGGCTAAAGGTTCGTTTGGATGAGTTCTCCAAAGAATTCGTTGAAAACATCGAAATTTTTTATTTACCAGAATTTGCCGATACATTTGACGTAAATCAGCAATAAAAGCTATTGAAAATAATCTAAAATGAAGAAACATTGTAACCACATCCGTTTGCAACTTAGGTCCAGTGTACAACAAATCGTTCAGTGAGTAAGAAGAATCAGTTTTAGCACTAGCATCAAATACTATTCTAATAGGAGTACTACTAGAATCTGGTTTATATATAGCGTGATGAGGTATATAATATACGGGCGATGGACAATCGGTTTGATGTAATTTTGTCATGTGACCTTGCCGCAAATAATCTCGAATAATTTCTATATATTGTTCCCTAAAATTTTGATTAGTAAGGAGTTTCTTTTCTAAAGCTAAAAATCTACGTTCGGCCATTTTATAGGAGTCACCTAAATTCGTTGGGTCATATTGAAACGGAAGAGTGACTGTATAACGCCCGGACTTATCGCGACTAAATGTTTTTTCGAAAATTGCTTCGCACGCAACATCATCTGGATTAGCTACCGATGAGGAAGAAACATCTTCTGTTTCCCAGAAACGTTTTACTAAATTATCTAGAGACGGATCAACTATACTACAAAAACTAAGAGAAGTTGACGGTGACTCCGTCATATGTACGGATCCCATCACAACATATCCTAAACTAGTCTCTATTGCAACCGGAGCTTCTGAAGCACCAGTAACACGACCTTGGCCAATTAAGTAAGGATAAAGTTCGGCCCCAATTATCCCATCGATTTGATTTGGTTTATAAAACGTATCATCAGCTAAAGGAACGTCTGTAAGGTGTGACAGAGTTTTAAAATCAATTTCAACTTGAGGCAATCTACTTGTAATTTTGTCCACTACTAAAACTTCAACAAAATATTTTTTACTAGGATCTATTCGCGAAACTATCATAATTTTAGAACAGCCATATATTTTACTACATAATGAGCCAATGCCCTGTACTTCTCTATAACACTTAGAAATTTTTAAGTTTAAGCGTTTACAAAAATCTAAATTTCAAAAAATTTGCTTGACTGCAACTGTCTAACAAGCATCTAGCAATATATAATTTTCCAGAAATATCGGGTATATTTACTTTTACAGTGGACAACAAGACCATTTTATTAGAATCCTCATTATGAGACTTAGCATTCACAGAACAATAATTTGCTACACTCTGTACGTTTGAAGTTGACGCAACCTCATTACTCGGGTTCATCTCTTGCGAATCTCCAGGAATATTAGATGAATTATATCCGGACGCCCTAGCTATACTATCAACACCGGCTATATCATTTTCAGTTTTGTTAGGAGTTTTACTAGATTTCTTAAAATGTAACAGTGTATGATGACGCAATTTACAAGTCCTGCAATTAAAACTACTTTGACAGTTTATGACTTTGTGTGATCCTAAACAGTTCAGGCAAAAATGGTTGTTTCTAATAAAAGTATATCTATCTAATGGACACATACCGAGAAATTTAGAACACTCTGTAATAGGGTGAACATTATTTTTGCAAACGTAGCATTTATTTTGACGAGATAAATTATTTTGCACCAGAAATGAATGGGTTTGTTTTGGTTTATCATTTTTACTATCCAAAGAACTATTTAATTTTTTGTTAGGACTACGAATACAAATTTTTGCTTGTTCCTTAACAAATGTTACAATATCAGTGTAAGAGGGCATCTCAGTTTTTCTATGAGCATTTTCGAAAAGACGTTGTGTTTCAGGGTTAAGTTTGGAGAGGGCCAAGTACGCCAAAATGTAATCATCTAATTCACTTATTTGCAATTTTTGTAACGATTTTACGGCCACATCGAATTTTTCTAAAAAAGCGTTTAAGCTGGTTGCAGTTTCTGTTTGCGCTTGTCTAAAATTAATAATTTGATCTAAATAATAATTAGCCGTAGCGCGTTTATCCGAATATTTGTCGACTAACGTCTGATAAATTATTCTGTAATTTTCTCCAGTCGGGGGGCACACCCGAACAAACAGACAGCGCTGCGCCACTGAGGCTCCCAATCAAATAATGCACCCTATCAACATCACTTAAATTTCCGTTATGATGTATCAAACTATTGAAACATTCAATATAGGTTGGCCAGTCTTTTATATTTCCGCTAAAATTTGGAATTTGTAATTTTGGTAATTTAGGAATACCTCGATTGACGGACATATTTGTGGAATCATCATTTTTCAAAATTCTCCTTGCTGCAATTTTAATATGACCATACAATTCATCAAAAGCGTCTAAACTCTGAAAACAAGGGACATAATCAGAATTTATTTCGTATTCTACAGCTTGTATTTGATCTACGACTTCTAAAAATGCCGTTTTCGATTCTTCTAAAGTTTCATATCTAATACGAAAATAATCTAACTGAGCCGGTTCTTCCGTGCGTTTACTACTATCATACATTCGTTGAAAACGAGAAAAATACTGTTGCTTTTTTGCAATCAATGTTTTTAGGCGTTGCTGTTTTTTAGCTAGCTCGGCCATAATACTAATTACCTAAATATAATTAACGTATTGAAAGTATGGCTATATATGCAAATACCACTACAATACTAAATCTGTATGTCCTCTACCAACCAATAACAAAAAATAAGAAAATAGAATTTTAAAGAATTCAACTACAAATAACTGCTAAACTAAACTGTGGAATGTTTATGCCACTAAAATAAATGATAATAAACTAAAACCCAATAACTATTATGAAAAAGCTAAGAAATTTCGCCTAATCCGGCTCGAACTGAACCAATTTTTATGTAAATTACAACTATAAACTACGCAATGGACTGTATGATAAAGCGAATAAAAGAAAAGAACTACTTACCACTTAGTAGAGTGGATCTCGTTTACCAGAATTTCGGTTATTTATGGAGTGCTATGGAAAAGGTACCAGGGGGGTAAAGGAAAACTCCACAAAACGCCGAATTTTCTCTAACGTGATATCGATATATTTTTTGGTGAACGTTCCGATCTAAATTTCTAAACTGGTCTATATCTATCTATTTATATATGTATATATATTTTTTTATTTTACTACTTCTTGTACAAAAAACCCTGAATAGGAACATGTACCGGTAGCGCCATCTCTTAAACAATAGATCATTCATAGTGGCGCAAACACCCTGTATGTAGCAGCGCTCAACGAAACCAATGTTTAGCGCAATACGCATTATAATAAGTATTCATTATTTTCGTACTGATGATAAATTAAGCGATAAACAATTTATTTCTATAACGTGTGTGTAAAGTCGACATCGGCCAGTTATGAAAAAGGACAAACAGAAGTGAGACGACAGATAAGAAGTAACCGCATACGCGTCGAAGGTAGTGAGGGAATAACACCGGCCCTCATATCGCACTACGTAAGTCGTTAGAATGAGAAGTGTAGAATTTGCCCTTTTTCACAACCGGCCGATGTCGGTCTTACACATATTGTATATAAAATATTTCATTTTCAATATCGAAATACATAATAATTATATCTAAAGTACAAAATTTTTATTATCTTAGATTTAGAAAAAATTTGAATGGTACAACCAGCTGGAAATTTTATGTGAAGCGATGCATCACCTCCGTCCCCTGGCGAGCCGCCACTGTGGCTAACAAATTCTGCACAACAGCAGCGGAGATCCATTTTCAGTCCAAGCCATTTATATTAAGGCAGATGGTTTAGTTCTAATTTTACAATTATTTTGTTACGCGGGATAATTACTTAACTTACTACTGGTACATTTATAATACGTTGGAATGGATATATTATGCTGTTTTCACAAAATAATTTTACATGTACACCATGAGTTCATGAAAATTCCCATCCCCCTTTTCTTCATTATTTTTAGAGATACGAAAAAAAAAATAGAGGGCTTTCGTACTTTTTATGAAATTTAATGTCTGAAAAACAATTCAGATAAAAATGTAGAAACTGTTTATTTAACATTTTTTTTTCGAAAACATCTTTTTTTTTTTTTAAAAAAACACCATTTCGTTAAAAAGCCATTTCACTTGATAATCAGAGGAAATTTTCATGGTAGAAAATAAAACTTATTTTCCATTTTTAAACGACAGCTGCATTAGAAGATAAAAGCAAAGCCTCCTACTATTTCTGGTTCCTATTTTAGACTAGCTGCCTAAACACATACTCATTTGAAATGATGATTGTTGGCTAAACCTCTCATCCAATGAACATTTTGAAAGATTTAAAAAAGCTTCTGAATCAAGTCACCTATTTAATAAAAAGCAAATTGCCATTTCTTCTGCAATAATAAGAGATGAATAGAAAACATTTGATATTAATTTGATATTAATTATGTGTTTCTATATTTTCGAGAGTGGCCCCGTATGGCATTAAAAAACGTCAATTGTAAGCTTAGAGCCATATCCCAAATTGTAAAAACGGAACACTTTTGGAAGGTGTTTATTTAAGAAAAACAAGAAGGTTTTCCGAATTTTGATGCCTTCTAGTGGCTGAACGAAGCAACATTGGCTGTATTCAAGGTAGCCTAAATCGTTTACTTTTGGATAACAGCAAATATTTATATCTTTGCTATTATGTTGTACACCCATTTCCCGGATATGATCATGTATCAGTGGCGGCTCGTGACTTTTTTTTTGGGGAAGCAAACATAGGCGATCTCTACACCGCTCCATTTGACTTTTCCATTGTTGAAAGCGGTGCTGAAAGTCCGCTTCTGTCAGCTGGTTCAGAACCTCCGTCGCTTTTGCTTTAACCGCTTCCACGCTTTGTTTAGGTCGCTCGTGGGTGGGGAAAGTATCAACAGATACAGTTCTGTTCAAACTTGACGCGACATGCTCACAGCGCGCTGGTAGCAGCATCAGTTCGGTTATTTAATAGCCACATTTCTTATGCTTGATATGCTTTACCTTCAATGGACATATAGTATTGGAATTTCTAATTATTAGAGAACAAACCATTTCTGTGCATATGCTCTTCCCGTAAAGCCCCACCAGTGTCGCACACTGTGTTCGCATGAACAATCCGCTACTCACACGACTCACCTTGATGGTCGACTGTTAGGTAACTAGTTGACAAATGTGTGAAGTTGAATACAATTTTTAACATTTTCACCCAACACAGTAGTTATTTCAGTAGATAAACAGTATAAAAAATTGTACAACATATAAATAAACTTTAACCTAATATTTCTCTCTTTTGTCAGCTGTTTATTCTGCGCATGTTCTGATGCGCATAAATTCCCGTTCACTGGTATACGTCATAAGAAATCATATATCGAATTTCGACTTTATTAGTTTTCATCAGTGTAATATATTTGACAAACGTAAATTTGTAACGTATTAGACGCTTGAGCTTAACGGATTTACCGTTCGCACTGTGCTGCTAGGAACGACATCTAGTGGTTGCTGACCTTTCCAGACCCGCTGGAACAGGACGTGTCCTATTAATACACAATAGAGGGCAGTCAATTGTGGCACCGCTATATTAACCTGGCGAGAGAATAAGCCGAAGTTCTTGTTCTTTGTTGTACATCGTCAGATATATTGGAACCTAATAATGTGAAAATTCTAATGTATGATTTCTGATGATGTATAACAGTGAACGGGAATTTACTCTCATTACGCTTGAGCTTAACAGATTTACCGTTAGTGGTGTGCTGCTAGGAATGACATCTAGCGGTTAGACCCGCTGGAACATATTGAGTCCTATTTATCCACAATAGAGGGCAGTCTTCTATGTTACCGCTGCGAAACAAATTATGTTTATTTGTCGATATGTCCATTACACTCGAACCCCTCTTATTTCACCTTCGCTTAATTCACATCCTCGGTTATTTCACCACGTTTCCCCCTATTAGGTCGCGAAACCGTCCCGGTTAAGTCGCCGCCTGTAAAAGTTTTAGAACTACGTTTGGAATTGGATTCTCGCATGAATATGTACAATTTTTATTGAAAAAAAATGATTGTGTAATACATTTATTGATTTAAAATAGGTTAGGTGTCTTTTAAAAATATTTAATTTTTAAAATATTCATTCAAGTGGAAAATTGAACTTTGTCACGCACGACTGGGTATACGTACATTGATTTTTCGTTCAGTTGGCTCATTTTTCGTTATAACAAGTGCTGTGGTATATCTCTAAATATTTCTTTTTGCAGCTAAAACACGAAAAAGTTGAGGTTATGATCGCGACTTAAGAGAGGATAAATTTCGGGACTTAAGCGAGGTAAGGATGCACGGATTTGGCGACTTAAGAGGGGTTCGAGTGTATTTTGTTGGTGGTCTCTTTGCAGGTATATCTTTTTATACACATTACTTAAGTCGAAAACTGTTAAAAGTTTTTAAATAAGCTTGATATTTGGTTCATCTGTGATGCTGCGCTGTGGCGACTAGTAATATTAGAAGATACCAAGGTTGAAAACGAGCGTGGAACCTAAACCATATTATAAAGAGTTATTTCCAGACATGCGGCAGGAAAAAGTGGAATTTGCGGAACTTAATTAAAAAAAAAGACGAGCTGCTTCAGTGACTTTTTGTTAAAGCAGTGGAGATTTTAACATTGAGTGAAAAAAATCAGTTTGTCTGGCATCACATCACGCACACGCACACGCACATAAAACGGTATGTACTACTCGTACTTAATACATCCGTTTTGAAGCTGAGTTGGAGCATCGAGCATCGTTATTCTCGTTTCAAAAAATGGAGATGCCACTAAAATAATTTCCTTGGTAGTTTTGATGGGGGAACAATTTGTCGATGCCACCTTTCCAGCACCCACATTTGCCACTGCTTTGCAGTTTTCAAAATGCCATTTGGTGCGGTGGGGTCGTACAGGAGCTAACTGGTTCCTTGACTTACGTTCCCACACCCAACCAAAATAGGTTTTTTTTGTTTACGACTTTTACAAACCTATGCCTTGAAAATCATAACAGATATGAAAAAAATGAATGGAACCATTCTTGTAGGAAATTCTGTCAGAATTTTGTCAGAACACAACCATGTTTTGGCTAGGGCTAACGGTTTTCGAAATATCAAAGGAAAACCAAAAACCGGCACATTTTTTGTGAACCTCTAGAACTTCCTTCCTACCTAGGTAAAGGAACTTTTGATATGTTTATCTCCTAACTAGTCCAAATACTGCTCTGAAAACAAAAATTGGGATCTCAGTATTTACCTCTGGACTCCTTTCGTTAACAAGACTATTTATTTTATACTTGCATTACCATATATTCATTTTGATGAGTATGTATGTAGTGAAATACGTTATACGAGTATTTTATGCAAAGTAATATTCCATACATAACTAGCTTTGATGCAGAATTTGTGAAACAATTCATATGCAAGTCCTATCTAGAGTTTGTGAAAGCAATAACCAGTCAGTTGATTACTATGTAACCCATATAAAGCAAAATTGGCTATTTAGGTAATGGCAGTAAATATTTGCTATTGCATTTTCAGTGTAAAATTTGATAAAGGACCGTCCGACAGATTGCAAGTGTTTGATTAACTCATTCGTTAGCGACCGATGCCGTTTGATTAACTATTTACTGTTGCATAATGGCCTTTTGTTGGCTAATTCTATGTCGTCTGAAGTGTTTTTGATTTAAATGAAAAGACAGAAATTGTATCTTGTTAGATATCGTAAATAAGGTAATTGATGTAATTTAGTGGATATTATTTATTTTTATTATACATACAACTTATAAATAATGCCAATTACATTTGTATATATTTTTTTTATTTACAAAAATGTACACAGCTTCAGATAATCAACTTCCGTTATTAAAACAAGAGATGGCGTCAAAAAGCCATTACTTGAACTCAGCTTGATATGTACAGAATGTTCCAAAAAATAGTGACGTACCAAAGTTATTTTTTTTTAATGGAATGTCGTCTATATTTTTACATTTTCTGATATTCTTTGATGAGCTGAGTTTAACAAAGTAATATATTTTGGGAGCTGCAGACAAATGAATATCGTGATTTTAAAGTTTGTATATAAAAATTCTAAAAGAAGAATTGTTATAAAATTTAATTATAATTAGATTTCGCGACAAAAAATAGTTTATATTGTTTTAATGATAATCATATTTTTGATAAAATACAAACAACAGAATAACAAATCGTAAAACTAAAACAAATAAAATAAAACAAAAAATGACAAATACATCACAAGGGACGAGAGACCAACGACACTTTACGAATTGCACTTAATTGGAAAGAAATGAAAAGGGGGGCCTTTTTCTCAGAAATCCTTTATTTATGACTTGCTACAGGTTTCGGTCACTAAATGACCATCATCAGGCAACAAAAGTTACAATAGGCTACAATTAATATTTAAAGTTAGTGCATGTGATCTATCTGTTTTTTAGAAATTGTTGCATGTAGTATTTATGCATGGTTTAAAGCTTATTTTATTTATTTGTTAAGAAGAAAAAGCATTATTTATTTATTTAACAAGAAAACATATTTTAGTTTACTTGGTTATTAGAGTTAAAAAAATATTTGTTTTACTTACATTATTACTTTAATTTTGATTATTGATGTTATGTCAAAATAATTCATCTAGTGGATGTATCAGTTTTTGTCTTCTTTTCTATTCTATTGATTAACTTTCCCAATCTGGTTTTTCTTGGTTTGTCTCAGATAGATTAATCAATTACTTATTTGGTGTTTGTGATAGTGCTAATTAGATTTTCTTTTTTTAAAAACAATTTAACATTTATACAGCATTTACTGTAGACAATGGACATGTTTGTGATTCCATTGTCTACAGTAAATGTTGTATAAATGGTCTATTTTCCACATCTAGGTCCTAGATGTGGAAAAAAATTACAGAAAAACGATTATTTCTAAAATGTTCTACATAAACAAACATCAAAGCAAGGTAGTGAATCATAGAACTGATGTCCAAAATAAGAATGTTATATGATGGTATCACAGCTATCATTATATACAGTTTTCTTGAGTAAAACACAACATAAGTACATACATATTTCCAATTGCTTTATTTCTATAAAAATAAAAATATTTCTACAATTTAAACTATAAAGTTCTGTGATCAACACAGATGACTGTTGTTCAATTCAATATTAATTATTGTGAAACATAACCATCCCCGTTTAAAGTTAATCGAGTCTAGGCAATTATTTGTTTATTGTGGTTATACAAACAAAATAAATAAATATCACATTATTTAGATATTAAAACACATATACCTGCAGGTAAAATTTTAATTTTTACTAGCAAAAATTGTTTAATGTTTTTTTTATTTTTTTTTTTTAATTTAGGCATGTCAAGTAATTTTTATAGTATTTTAATCTGTTTACATTTTTATACACACGTACACATCTACATTGCATTCTAGGTAGAGAAAAAGATCAAACAAAGATCAAATGACACATACCATTATATAAAAAACACTAATTGAGGTAATGTTTAGATGTAATAATTTTATAACTGTAACTATCCCGAAGATTTTAAAAATGTTCTTATATAATTGTAGCCTTGAGGAAATCTGAGTAAATTGGACGAAATGTGAGCAAATTAGTGGTTCGTTATTTGTCCAACATCCCTAAAAAAATCCTTTGTCAATATAAGTAGTTTCTTACACAAAATATACACGTAAAAATACATTTCAACTTATGTTATAATCAGTACCTATCATACTATATTATGAGTTCCACAAGTAAGAATTTATATTTGTTATATATTTTGTAGAAAGAATAACATATCTCACGTAATTTTATACAACATATTATGTTCTGGAGTTGGTACTGGAACCTTCGGCGTAGAAACAAAAAACTGGACGTTTTCCACGAAACGCCGAACTACTACACTGAAGATGTCAACTTAGGTGGCGAAACGGGCGTCGAGAAAAGTATAGTAGTTCGGTGTTTCGTGGAAAACGTCGTTTTTTTTAACATATGTTGTTTGGGGTCAAAGTTAGATCATGTATATTTACATATTATATATACTATATATTTTTGTGTATTGCGATATCAATTTGGCGATGTAGTTGTGACTATATGTTTAAAAAAAATATTTTCCTGATTTCCTAAAAGGTAATAAAAACCCTTTGGCTGACATTACATTAGTGAACATAATACGCCGTGTTTGTTGAATACAAATTTTTGCCTCCGAAGATTTGCCTTCGTACAAGACACCCATAATCTAATAGACTATTAAACAATTACTAATTTTAAGGTAAATGTGCTTAAAACATTTTGCATTTATTAGGTATGTTCCTAATAATTAATAATGTGCTAAACGATTGGCATTAGCATCCGACTGCATATCTTGAATGTAGTTAAATCTAATTGCATTCCGCCATCATTTATTTTATTTACAATCCTAAAATTTCTATCAGATCTCGGCAGAAATGTTCAAATTAAAATTGTAGATAACTGTTTATTAAAAAGTAGTATGGATGCATTCCAACTTAAAATGTGTAACATTTTATAACGAAACCGTTTTCAAAACACCTCCATACATACATAATGGAAAATAATAGTTTTAATTTAAAAAAAAAAATCCACTTTTTTTAAAAAGTGGAAATATACGTTAGCAAGAAATATTGAAAGCGTTATATGTAATTATATTAAAGGTATGTATAATAAAAACTATAAATTGTATGAAGTGACATTTTCTGAGTGAATATGAATTTTAAAAATCATACGTACGTGCTTGTTTGTTAGAAGGTAAAAATATTTGTTTTTTTTTTATCTTACTCAAAATTAGTTGTTGATTATTGTCAGTCAAAATTCTTACCTTATCTGGAAATTCTAAAGAAGGATTTTCACCGTGCAATTTGTTGCTACAATTTTATGCAAAAAAAAAAATTGCCTCCAGACTTCTACTTGATTTGTTTAATGGAAATTGCATGGGGGAAATCGAAACGGAATTTTTTTGCACGCTAAAACATTGCTGCAAGTTTTCAATATAGCGGGAACAAATTGCTGTATCGAATTGCATCTGGTAAATGCAGCTGTAGAGCGAGCCTTCTTAAAAGATTCACCATTATATACAATGACTACAATGAGAAACATGTATGTCTTTGTATATATTTTTATGTTACATGTTTTACACATTTATATATTTTACCTACAATTTTATGTATGTACATACATATGTTTACTTGTTTTATTGATACAAACATATTAGTATGCCGTATAGTTTTATACAGAATTCAATTATGTACGAATATATAGGGCGTTACATTGAAAATTCCAAAACTGGAATCAAAGTAGTGGAAACATGTCGAATACTGAAAAATAGTTTCCGTAAGTATAGTACACCCAGAATAGTTTTTGCCAGTAAATTTCACACAACGAACATAGTATGATCTAGAACGACCATACTCGAGAAATATTACTCAGGTCCTATTAGCGACAGAAACATTCCACGAAAGCAAACCATGATTTACCTGCCTCCTATTCATTACGCTAGCTTATAAATTAGTTACTTTAAAGATTTATTATTCACTTAAATGATCTAATAATCTCAGAGAATGCCGAGAATGTGACCAGTATAATTTGGTAATCCTGGTTTAGCTGTTCTTATATAAGGTTCACATACACGGTTTCACATTCATACCCACAAAAAAAATAAAATCTGTTCTAAAAAAAAAAACTGTACCGTTCGAAGCGTTTACTGCTGCAGCGTTTGGGATCCAGCCAATTCAAAACATTATACGCTATTGGAAAAGTATTATTTCAATTCAACGTGCATATGTTGAAATTAAAATCAGAGAAATGGTTTAAGGATTTAGAGATATTGAACAACAAGTAGTGAATACTGAATATTGATGCACTTACTCGTATAACGGGTACACAAGAATGTATACCGCCTAAAAATATACATATATTAGATAATATATAGATAGGTATATTTTTTATTTAGTTATTGAGGCGATGTTTTCAATAAGTTTTTTTAAGGCACTAAATATTTGTATTTTTTTTTAATCGTTTTATATTGAATTGTCTGGATTATCGAATTCTGGGAGGGCGGTTTTCAGAAAATTGTAGCACTTAGGCTATTTGACTCCTAGTGCTTTCATGACTCCTTAGTTCAGGCCATTTAAGCCGCCAGCCATCCCAATATTTTAAAAAAGATGACGGTGCTACTTAGGGCGATCTCTGCCTTATGTTGCCTAAAGATGGGCACCGTTCACCCAATATGGTGTGCTATGATCACTTAATTTCACACACCGCCATTGTGGTACTGGAAAGTGCCACTACTATGAGAGCTATCATATTTCTATAGACATCCAAAAAAAACGTCATCAAAGTTGGCCGAGAAAAAAAGACGCGTTTCTATGCTTAATCGAATTTATAACCTTATTTACTTGTCAAGACTGTCACATCATATGACAGCCATTGTTTATTTTACAAATTGTGACAGTCACTTGTCAAAAGTTTGACATAACCGAAAAGCTTAGACATGACCGCTATTTCCATCTCTCTCGTTCATAGCCCGAATTTAAGGCCTTTTTTTTGGATGGCTCTATATTAACCTAATGTTTTTAGCAAGTTGCTCTAACTAAATGTGGAAAAATGTGATGTGGAAATTGTGATTCCTTAGGCAAAATTCTTCTTTTTTTTGATAAGAATGTTTTTTTTCTATTTTTTGATCAACAAACGTACGCCATAGTTGATGGTGTTTTGTTGTAAAAAAAACTCGTAAATAGCCACATTTTTCCTTTGCAAAACCTAAATATTTTGGCGGTATGCCATAGTTACATAGGTACATAGACCACCTACCAAGGTTTACCTCCTCCAACCTCTCACATAATGCCTTCGTGTCTTTCTTTTCACCACAGCTCACCATCCATTTTCCAGGAGCAGTTTTTTCTTTTTTCTTTCACTTCAATGTCCGTAACTTCGAGAACAGATAATATGAGTCATATGATGACAAAAATTCGTATATAGGGAGGGTTATTCATTATAAATTACCCACTCATTATCGTCGCTATTATTGCATATCGAAAAAAAGTTTTAAATAAAATGTGTGTGGTTGTGACTGAATTTTGTTAAAATACTATCAACTTTTTTGAAATGGGATGGATACCTTGTATATTATTAAATTTTTGGAATTATCCTTTTTTCCTGATTTAAAAAATATACCGTATGTTACCCCTATCTTATACCATTTTTGAGTTATTAAACGTCGAATATCTTAGTTAAACTAGTTACTCTGTAACAATGGAAAAATTAACATTGTTAAAGTAAGTTATGAAAATGACAACTATTATGTTTGATGTGACATTTCTTTGAATTTTTTTCATTGAAATAATCAAAATGATTTACAGTGAGGAAGAAAAAGTCCAAATATTTACTTGTTATGTACAAAATAACAAAAAATAAACGCGCAGCAAAAAGATAATATAGGGTGTTGTATCCAAATCGTCCAACACCATCAGAAAATACGTTGAAAAATATTTACCGAAAGGTGAATAATACCTTCAGTTTTAATAAAAAAAAAAACAAAAAAGCAAACCAGGAAGAACAGCTAGATATACTGCTTCATTTCGAAGGTAAGCCCATCCATATTTAGTCGCGAATAGACTTTCTTGAAACATTATATTATTTTTTTTTTAGAAAATTCTGAATGTAGTATAAATAAGGTGTCGATCAATTAGGTAAAAGTTATTCCAAAATCCAACGTATGTACGTTAAACTATGTACCATATAATAGTTTACCCTTACAAGTTTTAAGAGGCTCATGAAAGGAAAAGGCTGGACTTCGCTAACATAATAGTTGTCATTTTTATAGGATACTTTAATAGTGTTAACTTTTCCATATTTACAGTAACTAGTTTAACTAATTATAAGCTATATTGATATTTAATAACTCAAAAACGGTATAAGGTAGGGGTAGCACATGGTATATTTTTGAAATCAGGAAAAAGGATCACTTTAAAAATTTAATAATACCCTGGTATCCCACTAAAAAGATAGTTTTTTGTGTCTCCTGAATTCTGCACGCTCCTGTACTTTTGATAGCATTTTAACAAAATTAAATCATAACCACACAACCTTTATTTAAAACTTTTTTTCTATAAGTAATAATAACGATGATAAGGGGTGGGTAATTTATAATGAATAATTCTGTATTACATATCTCTGAAAGTGCGGTGTTACTGACAAATAAAGGGCGTTATGTTTCATGTAATCAATATTTTTCAAAAATCTTGACAACGAAAACATATTTTTGCTTGAAATTTAAGTTAGTAGACTATTTATAAACAAAACCGGTGTTTGTTATATGCACAGTGGCGTAGAGGGAAGGAGGTGGGGTTTCAGCCTTTACAAAACACTTTTGCGACACATTTTGTTTTACTACATATGTATGTAGTTCAAATTGCACTGCCGCTAGTTGTCCTACTACCTCTACCTGATCTTGCGGATTGTTGCTGACTCATCTGCACCTTTAATGTAACACTATATTGAAAAGTGGGCCTTTACCAAATACTTTACAAAACTTTACAAAACAATACTGTGGCAACGATGCCACGGTATTGTTTACACATCCTTTTCAATGTAAGAGTGACCTAATTACGCTGCCACTCTTGACTAGGTCGACTCAATCCCCCTCCCTGGTGTCGGCACAAGTCTCTCGCTCGAAGTTCCGCCGTGCATAATTGCCTCTTATTGATTGGTCGCTGTCATTATCCCAAAATTTATTTTTGACTTAAGAATCGTAATCATTAACTTACAAAACATAATAATATATGCATTTAATATCACCTTATTACATTATGGTAAAATTTGACATCTGTCATTAAATCTAAACTTATTTTTGACTTAAGATTCGTGATCAGAGACCCAAAAAACCAAAACGTCGTAAAAAATGAAGGATTTTTATACTCCTAAGAGTTAATGGGGTTTATATGGGGGCGGAGAGAAAAATTGACGCAGTAGAATTTTTTTTCAAATATGGTTTCAGCACATAAAAATACCTACATAAGTAGAAAATGATGGGTCTGATTGCAAAGACAGAACATTTTTGTTTGTAGACCTTTCTACAAAAGCAAGTAATCTAGCTGAAAAAAAAAAAAAATTAAGAAACGCAGGCGGTATGAGCAAAACAGCAGAAATTGGGGGTTGCTTAATAATTTTGTTCAGCAGTGTTACACTATGTGTACACCAGACATCGGCCGGCTGTGAAAAAGGACACATTCTAACACCTCTCATTCTCACATTTCTTTCATTTCACAGCTAGCGTAGGTGGTGAGGTGAGAGGGCCAGTCTTACTACCTTACTATTTTTGAGCGTATTCGAGCATATTTCGAGCATATACGAGCAGCTCTTGCTTCTTATCTGTCGTCTTCTTTTTGTTTGTCCTTATTCATAACTGGCCGATGTTTGTTGTATACATCCTGTATAGATATTTAAATATATATTGTATTAATTTTTTGGTTTGTTGGATTTTAGGTCCGGGAATAAAGAACAACTATTTGATTTTTGCCAACGATTTGGATATTTATTTCTCCTTTTTCAAGGCTTAATCAATGTTGTTATTACTGTCATACAAATTGGTAAGTCACGAACATTGGCAATTCTATCTATATAAATATGTAACAAATGTAACAAGACGTAAGCAAAGAACTGTCTACAGGACAACATGCTTTAAAAATTACTATAGTAATGAATTACTATAGCAAATTATTAACTTAAACCAAACATAAACTTAAAATTACTATAGTAAATTCATTTACTATAGTGATTTTTAAAGCATGTTGTCCTGTAGACAGTTTTTTGCTTTTCTCTTGTTACATTTGTTACAAATGTATACAGTGTGGAACAGCCAAATGGAATAAATTCAGTAGCTCCATTATTATGAGACAAGTTCTGAGACAAGTCTGAGACAAGTCATTTCTAATTCTAAAATGACATCTTGCGACGTAAAAATGTCATCCCTACATTCAACCCCCTTCAGGTGACAGCTACAACCCCTAAATTTTAAAATTGGAACTAGAGGCTCGTGATACTTCATTTGAAAGATATTTTTATTATCTATTCAAAACTGCTATGGTTTTAAATTTTATTGCAGAAATTAACAAGAAAAAAAGATAAGTTTCTACAGCGTAGGAAATTCGTTACATTCAAACAAAACTTTTATAAGTAACACTATTTGTCAATTTTAGGTTCTGAAATGTTAATAATAACAAAAAATAAATGTCTGTAATTGCTACTAATAATTACTAATGAGTTCGCGGAAGACGATTTTGATAGACGAATTTTCTTTTGTGAACAAATGATGCAAATGATATATGACAATACTTTATAAATAGAAAATGTTTTATTTTCGGATGAATCTACATTTACACTTCACGGCCATGCTAATCGCCAAAACTATTGTTACTGGTCGAGAGAAAATCCTCACTGGATGAGGGAACTACACACGCAAAACTCTGATAAAGTTAATGTTTGGGCAGAAATAATTGGAGAAAATATCATTGGTCTCTTCTTCATTGACGGCAATTTGAATGGAGAAACTTATTTAGCGCTGCTCCAAAATAATGTTGTACCGACGATGGCAACTTGTATCCAGCTGTAGGAAACCCACAACAGGTAATGCAATATGGTTCCAGCAGGATGGTGACTGAAGAAGCTTTAGCTGACGAAGGTTTAGCTGACTTAAGAAGAAGAATAACACTTGCAATTAGGTCGATTACCCCGCTGATGTTAACTAACGTTAGAAGACATTTCTATTTACGTCTAGGATGCTGTTAAGATCCTGGAGGCATGCATTTTGAACATCTGCTGCATTAATAATGATTTGTTTTTTATTTTAATGTAACGAATTTCCTACGCTGTAGAAACTTTTCTTTCCTTGTTAATTTCTGCAATATAATTTAAAACTATACCAATTTTGGATAGAGAATGAAAAGACCTTTCGAATGAAGTATCACAAGCGCATACTTCCAATTTGAAAATTTAGGGGTTGTAGCTGTCACCTGAAGGGGGGTTGAATTTAGGGATGACATTTTTACGCCGCAAGATGTCATTTTAGAATTAGAAATTGACGTGTCTTATAATTTTCTAAAAAAATACATAATAATGGAGCTACTGAATTTATTCCATTTGGCTGTTCCACACTGTATAGATAGAACTGCCAATGTTCGTAACTTACCACCTTATATGAAAGTAATTACAACATTGATTAAGCCCTGAAGAAGGAGAAATATATCTCCGAAAAGTGGACAAAAATCAAATAGTTGTTTATTCCCTGACCTAAAATCCAACAAAACAAAATTCAATAAAGAAGACGGTCGCCAAATTCCCCACGGATAATTTTATTATCTATTGCTAATTAGCCCTTGAAGAATAATTCAGTGATATAAGAGTTAACGTAGTTATCTTGTCATTTTCGAAGTACCTAAAACAAAAATATTTCAGCAAGCACGGTATCAGCACTTTTATAAAATATAAAAATGTGCAGAATGTGGGCACTCAGAAATTGATATTTGATTGGAGCATCGATACAGCGAAAAATGTATCGATTGACTTGATTTTTTTTTTCATTTTAAAGATTTTTGAATTATCTACAACTTTCCTATTGGATGCGATGTGATTGCTTCAATAGCTTTTCTTCTATAAGCAGAAAACTGAAAAAACTCAATTTTTTTCACTAATTTGTTATTAAAAAAAAGTGCAACTATTTCCTAGTCCAATTCTTATACGTTTTCATCTAAAGACTGAACTTAAAAGTATCCCGTAGTCGGATTTCAGGTATCAATCGTGTCATAAACTCACCCCTTTTCGAGCTCTATTGACTGGCGTAGTAACAAAATTCACTCTTTCGATACATGGAACTCTAGTCTTACGCGACGAATGTGATTCAGTAAAGGATCTATAATGTCTGCTGCAAAATATTCACTGTCTGACCAGGCGGTAAAAATTTTGTATAAATGATTCCCTTCGCATCAAAGAATGTGATCAACATGGTCTTCATTTTTGATTTCGTTGCATGCAAATTCGTGGGTTTCCCCTCTTTCTTGTCTCGCCACTTGGCACTTTGTTGCTTGGTTTTGGAATCACAATGATAAATTTTGCATAAACTTTGAAAATTATTTTAAAAGCTTTCTGTAACGTGCTGCAAAACATTCCGATCAAATATCAATTTCTGAGTGCTCACATTTTGTCTATTTTTATATAGAAATGCTGTCTCCATACTTGCATAACGTACCTCTGCGAAATATTTAGTTGTAAAGTAGATTTTTAATGTTAATATGAGTCTAGTTTCCTTTGAATATTCCGTGTATGTCTAATTATAACAGACTAAACAACTGTGCTGGATTTTAGGTTTAGGAGGTTTTTAGATGACAGCACCGTCTCCAGACATTTTAGCAAGAATCTCTCCGTACTGGTATACATGGGGTCTGCAATACTTTAGGGCATGAGTCACTTAAAGTATTAGCATACCTAGTCATGCCATAAATTCTGTCCCAAAGTTAAATGTATGTCATGTGTGCATTTATTGGAAAGTATTGGGGGATCAACGCTGCGTTAAACAAGTCTAGATCGAAGGCCAGCAGTTACATTCTAATTTCCCATAAATGACAGTGGGGTGGGGCATAAAAGAAAACTAATTAGAACAGTCAGGTCTAAACAACTGCTTCAACGACACGCGAATGGAGACCACCGTAACATTCTTGTTACAGATAAAAAAAATTGACGGTAGAAGAAAAATTTAATCAGCAAAGTGATCGGGAGTATGCCCCCAGTTTACGATAAGCGTCCTAAAAATTTCACGAGTCGAAAGTGGTCATCGTGGGGTATATCATATCATGACGTCACAGAGCTCCATTTCTGTAAAACGGGTGTTAAAACTTCGGCCGTGATCTATCAAGATGTTTTATCAGTTGTGAAGCCCTTAAGTGAGTCATTATGTAATAATTAAATATATGTATTTCAGCAGGAATCTGCACCTGCTCATAAGGCCAGGACAAATCAACGGTTGCCCAATAAAATTCCCGAATTCATTTCAGCCGAATTTAAATTTGTTGGAAAATAAATTGAGGTCAGTACTTGAAAATGTATGGTCTATAAAAAGCGTTTTAAGAATACCGAGCTTCTGAAGCGTAATTTTATTAAGGCAGCAGCAGGTTACACCCATGGAAGACGTGCGTGCTGTAGTCGGTGACTGGCCCAGCAAACTAAAGGCCTGTGTAAAAGCCAAAGGTGGACACTGAATAATCTATACATTTTTTGATTCTTTATAATGCATTTAATAAAACATATACATTTTAACTGATTTGAGGTTTTCATTTTCTTATAATACAACAGGTATGTTGGGACAGGATTTATAAAACGACTAGGTATGTATAGACTACGTGATCTATGCAAATATTTTCTGATGTATCCATTTGGGTTGCAATGAAGCACCATATACGTATAACTGCAAAATATTCTGAATACAATGTCGTGTATTTAGTTCAGAGTTATCCACCTTCTGTCTTGTGCAGCTAGCAAAACTTAAATCATAATTTGACTTGTGTATGAACGTTAGTCGCGGAATGAAACCGTTAAATTGTGCTTTGTTTTATTTACAGATGGTGGCGACAGAGCCCGGAGCTGGAAATACCGCGGCTGAGGCTGCCGAAGGCGGAACGACTTTCGGAAAACTGCGCCAAACGCTTTCCTCGTCCTTGCTCACAGCACAAGACAAAGGTAATTAATTGCCGCAGATGCATTTTAGTCTATCGCGTCAATAGCGCATTTTCGCCATGCATTTCTTTTTACCAGTAGATTTTTTGCAGTTACAGGGTTAGTAATTGTTTATTAAATATGTTTAGCTGTCCTTATTAATGTCAGCAGAACGATTTTTTTTCTAGTGAAAATGTAAATATTATTAACTTGCCGTTTTCGAGTTCTTTGTTTTTATTTAAGCAGCTCAATCCCCGTCATGTCGATATGCAAATATTAGCGAGCTTTACGTTTTACAATTCACTGAGCCCAATTTCGGGGTCTGAAAGTCTTAAAGTGGTCGGGAAATGAGTAACGGCCATTTTTTTATCATTTTTGGTCATTTTTTCAACATATTATATACTCTCGGAATAGGGGTTTTTGAATAAATTAATTTCCAATGTTTTTCGGTATGCTGAATTTAATTTTTGGAATCTAGATTTTAATCTTAGGGTCATGAGACAGGGTCAATATTTAACCATTTTTGATCATAATTTTCAGTTAAAAAGGATTTTTTTGCCTCAGAGTAACTATTTTGATGTTTATCGACATGTCAATTTCGATTTTTTTTGTTCGTAAAATAAAAAAATCAAAGGGTGATGAGATGGGACCAATATTTGAAAATTTTTTGTCATTTTTGTTATTTTTGACCATAATTTTCAGTCTAAAAATATGTTTGTGTCTCAGAGTAACTATTTTTACGTTTATCGATATGGCAAATTAATTTTTTTTGGTACTTGAAATTAAAAATTCAAAGTATGATCAGATAGGGGGTTTTTGGCATTTTTTTGACTATAATTTTTAGTCTAAAAGTATTTTTTGTTTCAGACAAACTTTTTGTATTTAGCAACACGGTGATTTCGATTTTTTGTCTCTTTCATGCAATTAATTTTACTTTGATAAAATTCTAACTTAGTCCCAAACCTAACAAAACTAAACCTAACGTAATCTAAGTCGTCTACTCTGAACCTAACAAAATTAAACTCTATATAGCCTAAAGTCTAGATGAATCACTACTATATTACACCACGTCCCAACCTAATAACATTAAACCTGAATAAACTCAGACGTCTAACACCAAACCTAACAATTGTAAAACTAACCTAGCGTAAAGCTCTAGATGTAGGTTTTGGGCTAGGCGCCTTAAACTATCTTGATTTAAAAGTTTTTAGGTTTTATACTAAAAGTCTTAGGCTATGTTAGGCCAAAAGTTGTCAGGTTTGGCATTAGACATCTTAGGCTATGTTAGGTTAAAAATTGTTAATTTTAGGATAAAAGCGTTAGAATATGTTAGGTTTAATTTTGTTAGGTTTGATACTAGAAGCCTTAGGTTATGTTAGGTTTAATTTTGTTAAGTTTAGAACTAAGTTAGAAGTTTTATGAAAGTAAACCTTCAAATAATTTTTTAATTTCAAGAACCAAAAAATCGACTTTACCATATCGATAAATATAAAAATAGTTACTCTGACAAAAAATAATTTTAATTGAAAATGGCCAAAAGATGATCAAACATTGGCCCTATCGCATGACCCTACGATTTTTTAAATTATGGACTCAAAAAAATCGAATTCAGCGTACCAAAAAACATTGGAATAGTTAATTTAGTCCAAAAACCTTTTTCCGAGAGTAATATGTTGAAAAATTTGTTTAGAAATTAAAGGAAAATTAAAAATGAAAGAACAAATAGGATTTTAGAGGAAAGGCTTTCACGGCGGTTGTCTGATGATTCGGGGGTTTCCGGGTATTGCCGATGAATTTTCATTTTTGACGTTTTGCCAATCATCGGTTCATCGCATTGAACATCGGGCTGTCGGTTTCTTCAGAAGTTATCCTGAACACTGCTACAAAAATGGATGTTTCGTTTTGTAACTTTTCGACGTTCAATTGTTAATTTCGTTAAGCTTAAAAGATAATATAGAGTATATAATATACCAAAACTTTTATATAAGACGTTTTTTTCTGTCCCGTGTAATGAACCCCGTAGGGGAGATGTCTAATGATAAACGAAAATCCTCTACAATAAAATAATAACAATAGCAAAGAGTGGCTAATTTATAATGAATAATCACATACACGTTCATTTTAGTACCCTTTGATCTGGTTTCTGTACCCGGTATTTATCGGGTAACCGTTAATTTACTAGTGGGTATTGCATAATAATTCGTTACCCATTAATTTCATATATCTGTTGACTAGGCGAATAACCCGATATGTTTGTTTATGGATTTTCCTGGGCGGATTAAAACATGGGGTGGAGTTGCCACAAACATTCATTTTATTCAGCCGAATTCGCGTATTCGACCTAATTAGTCTTACATACATATATCGGATATTCAACTGTATACAGTTGAATATCCGGCAGCATTAACAATTCTTTGTCATACACGTATGTAATTACATATGTATCCACTCGTATGTATATAGACAGATAGTAGATATATAGATATACAGTGCTTACGTAAAGTAGTGGATAAAATAATAAGGTTAAGGGATAAGGGTTTTGAATTTTTGGGACCACTTTTCAACAAGTTATGACATCATCGGTATTTTTTTTTAAATGAAACCCTTTGACAAATGACTCAGAAAGAGCACCTTTGAAAAAGGACAAATCTCTTCAAACTATGCACCGTTGACATCCTGAGCGCATGCAAGACTCTCGACAAAATGCTATTGAACAATATCAAATAAAATTAACATTTAGTTTTACATTCTCAAATATGGCGAATGCGCTAGTGATTAAAAGTGCTAATATCGGAAAAACGTATTTCATACTAAATGAAGTACAAAACTGATAATTTCGAAACCCCGATGCATATAATATTTGTAAAAACATAGTAAATAGGATTTTCATGAGTGTCTTGCGCGCTATCAGAATATCAACGATGCACAAGACGAATTTTCGTCCATTTTTAGTAAATCTAGTTTCATAAAGTCAGTTTTCTTAAAACTTTCCTTATGTGACATACATCGATAATTATGTTTCTCTACTTGAAGAAAGTGCTCTTTCCAGTTCCGTCATAAAAAATAAGGATTCTCAATTAAAAAAAAAAAATTGAGGACCTCTATCATAGGAAGCCAATTCATATGTGTCTTCTGAAGTGTCCGAGTGATTTTTCCTAATCTAAAATCCGTGCCGATTTGATCGATCTATCGATTTTATCCACCGCTTTACTAAAGTTCTGTATACATATACACATTTAACATAACCCTGCTCATAACTTTTTTAACTCGCTATAATAATACATAGAGGAAATTTGCTTATATTAAACCAATTACTAATGTATTACTTTTTGTGTTATGGTTCAGAAAGGTTGGTTTTATAAGTTTTTTTTATATTATTATTAATTTTAATGAGTTATAAGAAAACTACGATTAGCTTTATCTGATTTTAAAGTTGCTGAGGTAGGCAACATGTCAATAGTATGCTGTCGATGTACTACAATAATAAGTAATAACAAGTAATTCGTATAAGCTGTAGCGCAAAAAAATCAGTATATGGCTTTACAGAAATTGTACACACTTAACTATAGAAGAAATACAATTATCCATTAACTTCAACAATGAAGAGATAGATACGCTTTTCAGTTTTCATTGTTAAGATGTTCAACCGTGTTTCAGATTCATTCTTCTGGATGGAAAATATTGGTTCCCGCAAAAAAAATGTACATGGCCAGGAATGGCCTAGAAATGACTTTAACAAGGGCAAGTAGACGGACATGACCTTTGGGTGACATCGGGTAGCCAATTGACTTTATATCTGAAGTTGCTCGAACTCTTCATATATGGCCACATTAGAAAACAATGATTTACAAGTAAAAAATTAACTTGACCTTGAATTGACCTTGTAAGGTTCATGGTCATGACCAATATAATACCTCTCAACAACAGTCTATAAATTTTTTTATTGAAAGATTTCTTGCAGACTACTAATTCTCCGAGTTTATGATCTGCAAAATACATTAGGCATATTCAGTAATATAGCCAAATAATCAACCTTCATACCCTCTATATCTTGAATCCTAATCATAGGATTTTCTTTGGTACATGAGAACTTTTGTTCAGAAAGTCTTTGAATGTAAGTCAAACTATATTAAATATAGTTCAAATTTTGTAACAACATGAATACAGAAGAGTAAAAGTTCCTTACTTGACAATATGTTTATATTGATAAATAAAAAATAACTATATTATATAAATTATGATAACTCATTTTATAAATTATATAACTATTGATAACTCATACATATAAATTATAATAACCCATACAAGGCCCGGACGCAATTATTTCTATAGCTTAATCTGACCACGAGGCACAGCCATTAAAATTAGATATATTTCGGATACATAACATTTTAAAAAGTAAAAAAAAAAAATACAAACGATAAAGACAAAACGAAGAATATTTTTAGAAGCCAAAATTAGATGTTGCAAACTGCAGATATTGCGAATTACAAAAAATGGTCTGGGATGATGTGTATGAAGTGAACGGTCCTAATCCTTAAATTAAAATCTATTACAAATTCAATATGTCATATAGAAATAATTAAATTTTCAGACATCAGTAAATCTTGGATAAGGCAGGGTTGCGCAACTTTCCAGTTGCTTGTTATTTGCATATAATAGAGAAACACTGATAATTTTAGAGGTTTCTAATGTGATGTCATACACCGGGCGAAGCCGGGGCGGGTCGCTAGTTACATATATGAGCAGTAGACCCATACATGGATCAAACTGTTGCGCAACCATTGAATTACTAAAAAATTGCATGTCAGCGACCAGCCTTACCACAAGTACATACATATATTCAATTAAACGTTGACACAATTATTTTTCAAAAAGACTTGAAATGGAGGCAACTTCTTCATAAAATATCCTATAGAATTTCATTGACTATCAACTACTCGTATTTCTGAACTTTATTATTTACTGACGTTTTGCGTGTCTTTTGTGTACTTGAAGTCGATACTGTTTGCTGTTTGGATTTTTTGTGAAACCTCGAGAAAATTACGTTAAAGTGGCCTTTGTAACTAAGGCAGGCATTGTATTCATCAAGCCATAGATTAACTAGACCAAGCACGGTCATATATTCAGTATGAGAACAAGTGAAGCTCAGTTCTGGGGTTTGAGCATGTGAAAAGAATTAGAAGACTCCCACTACTTAAACAGGGCCGCATTCAGAAAAAAATACTTTATTTAATATATTCAATTGACACAATATACAGTTATTGTAAAGAGACAAATAAAATATGTTAGATTAGACTACAGTTTTTAAATTATCTACTTAACTTTTCAAAATTTTACCGCTATTCAGTAGCAACGCGATCGAGAGCACATAAACTGTAAGCCTACTCTGGAATTACGAATGTATACTGATCAAGAGCCCCTACAGTATACAGTATTTACTGAAATACATTTTTACTTAAATAAATATATGCTTTGTTTCAGAATATCTACTCATCCAGTTTTGTTTTTACAGTCCACCAGTATGCATTTACCTATAATTTTTAGTTTTATAAAAGAGAAATTTGCTAAACAACGGGAGACGTTCATCGGGCAAACTCTACGAACGATTAAACTACAATGTAAATGAGGTTTCGGGCACGCTTTGACCTCCAGTTGGCTTCAACGGTTTGTTCTACAGGTATATGACTTGATCTAGTTGGTCTGTGTATCAACTCCAAAATATTGAGAGAATTATATGAATCATTGGCAAAACATTATGTTTTACCGTATGTTTTGCCGTACCGTTTACCGTATCGTACCGTTCCAAACATCTATAGATCCTTAGCTGACATTTGATCATATTTGACATTTTATTTTTACGTGAATTGAATGCAAAACGAGATTTTTATACAAACAGTGCGGGCCAAAAGTCCGTCCCGCCCCTATTATTTTTTGAACTTAATGTCGGATTCACTTGAAACTTGGTGTGGTTACATAAGGCATAAAATACTATCTCATGGAGTGACTCTTAGACAATTTACCCTTAAAACAGGGGTGGGGGGTGCAAAGGGGGGAAAATTGGATTAAATTGGAAGGGGTGGCATGCGGCACTTCATTTGAAAGGGATTTTTATGGGGAGTATCACGGTGTATGATTTTTTATTATTAGGCTAATAATTTGTGAAATAATGTACTTCGAAGTTTTATTTTCCCTAACGATACTCACCGTTTACAAGAAAGTTAAAATTAAAGATGACTCACCTTTTGTAGCGAAATTCCCACTTCTGCTTTATTATTAATGCAGCAGTTGTTCGAAATGTTCGCCTTGTACCTCCTGATAAATGTAGAGTCGAGGTTTAAAACTTGAACAAATTTACCAAAAAATTGTATTCAGTCCGCAAGTAACACAAATAGTCCAAGGACGTTTAAAATATATTCCAAGCGGTATCTAATGGCCACAATTTAATGAATTATGGTTTAGATTTTGGTTTAGGTTTCTACACCTCACCTCTTTGGTTTCTTTTATAAAGCTACTACAAACTTATTAATTAATAACGTTCCTGGACTATTTGTGTTACTTGCGGACTGAATACATTTTTTTGGTAGTTGCTTTAGTTTAAAGTTTAATTGGTGAACAGTTACAGTTTGATCTCGACTTTAAAGTGTGGCTTTGCACTGTTTTTCCTTAAATTATGGATAAATGTACTTTAAATGAAAAAACAGAACCTATATTCATTTGGACTGAAGCCGGCCGGAATTACCATGAAACCGAAAGGATTTTCAATGAACGGTTTCCGGACAGACCCATTTCTTGTAAACAGTAATAATTTTAACTTTATTGTAAACGGTGAGTATTGTTAGGAAAAATAAAACTTCGAAGTACATTATTTCACAAACCAATTAATTCTTCAACCTTCCAATTTCATATTTTTCCCCCTTTGCACCCCCTCCCCTGTTTTAAGGGTAAATTGTCTAAGAATTACTCCATGAGATAGTATTTTATGCCTTATGTAACCACACCAAGTTTCAAGCGAATTCGACAATTAGTTCAAAAAATAATAGGGGGGGACGGACTTTTGGCCCGCACTGTATATAAATATCTATATATAAAAGTCCCGATAAAATGATACGAAACGTGATGTTTGCCACTCGTAGTCTATTTCCCTCTGCATTTGTGACTCAGATACATTTCCTTTATGAAATTTGGCTTCAACATATCAAAAAAACAATGAAAAAAAAACTTCTCAATTTGTATGACGCATTACTATTACCCTACCACCATGTCCCAGAATCATCTCCTGGATATAGTAGGTAGAATAATCCATTTTTGTCACTTTTTTTTTGACAAATCGTCTTTTACACAAAATATACACGGCGGGGGTGTTTCTTAATATCAAATTCAGTTTCCATGCAAAAATACATGGCAATCGAAGGGTCCTATTCAAAAGACATTTTTTAATTTTGTTGACCAGTGTAATCTTTTGTAGAGTAATTAAAAGTACAATATACTGACGGTATTAAGTATGCCTTTCTGTAATAATTATTAACCCTCAACTTTCTTAAGTTGAGGGTTATTCTATATCGCCACGAGTATGCTATACCGTCACATAAAATACAGATAAAACATGTGAAATACCATTAGAAAAACATTTATGTTACTATTTTTTTGTTACTTTCATTTTTGTTCTATATGTGAGAATAAAACTAAATGTGTTTTTATTTTCATTTTCTGAACATAGTAACGATAGCGGTAAGTCACATCGACAGTCAGGCTAAAATATATGAACGTTTCGGGTTAAAGGTTAATAGCGTTAATATTAGTTCTGGATTTGTGAGGCTCGTTTGGAATAAGGCAAAAATCCTAATATACTAAAATTAGGCAGTGACAATCAATTGAATAGTTAATAAAAAGCTAATAATTATTCAAAATGACACAAACAACTACTTATTAATCATTTAATTAGTTATAAAGAGACTACCAAAAAACGTCATCAAATCTGGCTATGAACGAGAGAGATAGAAATAGCGGTCATATCGAAGCTTTTCGGTTATGTCAAACTTTTGACAAGTGACTATCACAATTGTAAAATAAATAATGGATATTACATAATGTAACATCCTTGACAATTAAATAAGGTTATACGTTTAAGATAAAATAAAAATAAGTTTTTTTTACCAGCTTTGATGCCGTTTTTTTTTTGGATGGCTCGATATAATATTATACAGGGTGATTCAGCTAACCCGTTCATTATTCACAAGTTTATGAACTTCCCATTGAAACTTATTTTTGAAAATTTGGATAATCAGGGGTTAGCGGGGACAGTCTATTCAACTAAAGTACTTGTGCTTTTCTGACACCTCCGGTTACACCGGAAGTAGCTATCAACTTCCTTATTTTAAATGGAACACCCAGTAAATTAATACATTTTTGAATTCCCCTCCTAATTTTAGGTTGACTTTGTTAACAAATCCCTATACCTATCTTCAACAGTTTTTGAGATATTTTAATTTTTTTGAAAAAAAAAATAGGTTTTGTAGTATCTTATTGAAATGCTCGTCACCGATTCAAAACAAAAGTTATAGTAGCAAACTTTGGGTTGCCCTTGGGCGGACTATTAAGGTTCCAAGTGGTATGTAATTTGATGTTTTTTTATTTACAGGGTGTCTAAAAAATCAAGTTCATTCTGATAAATTTCAACTGATCAAAAGTCAGTTTTCTTAAATGGAATACCCTGTATTTTATTGCTCTATGTGATGGAGAATTGAGTGTTCTTTCATTCTGTATTAGGATTCCCTATACCTATCTGCTACCGTTTTCTTGCTATCGAGGCATTTTTCTTCGATACCATAGTTTTCCATTTTATTAAATTACTTCTGACTAGCGGGCCATGAAAATAAAAATAATGTATAATCTATATTAATTTTTTATCATAAACAGTGTTACAAAATGTGCATTTAAAGTGTCTGTGTAAAGTATATCTACATTTACACTCTCTAAATAAAATTACCTTAAAATTAATAAAAACACATTTTAAACGGTTTGGAACTTACCATAGCCTAAACAATAAAACGCAATAACAATAAAAACTAAATATTAACAATTAGGTCTTACTAGTGTAACAACTGTTCTATGTGCCGTCCGTTATTTTCTAAGCACAATAAAACTCGTTTATTAATCTCAACGGTCGTAAATTCTAATATCATTCCTTCATCTAGTTCTGCGAAAGCAGTTCTAACTCGATGTAATAAGTCATCTCTGGTATTGACGGGCGTTGAGTAGACTTTACTCTTGATATGGCCCCATAAAAAAATCAAGAGGCGTTAGATCGGGTGATCTGGGAGGCCATAGAGACGGACCATTACGCCCAAACCAGCGATCTTCAAACATATCGGTTAATTCATGGTAAACTTCACGGGTTGAGTGGGCTGGAGCGCCATCCATTTGGTACCAACACGTATTTAGATGATTTAGTGGCAAATTTTCCAAAAAAATTGAAACCACCGTTCTAGGAATTTCTAGGTATTGACGAGAATTTAAATTTTCATCATACACTTCAAAACACATGCTAACATTAAAACTAAATGTATTTTGAAAGTTACCTTCACGCACCATTCGTGGATTTTGTTCTGCCCAAACATGCCAATTCCTCCTATTTATTATCTATTCTCTGTTATAGGGAATTGTTAACAAAGTCAACCTAAAATTAGGAGGGGAATTCAAAAATGTATTAATATACTGGGTGTTCCATTTAAAATAAGGAAGTTGATAGCTACTTCCGGTATAACCGGAAGTGTCAGAAAAGCACAAGTACTTTAGTTGAATAGACCGTCCCCGCTAACTTCCGAGTCCAAATTTTCAAAAATAGATTTTAATGGAAAATTCATAAACTGTTAATGAACGGGTTAGCTGAATCCCCCTGTATATAAGTTATAAGTTACATAAATTCTGGTATTTTCGTTAGGAAGCATCATACTTTAGGGGATGATTATATTAGACAACTGATGATTACCAAGCAGAATGCTATAATAATGTCAAAAAAAATCAAACCACAATATGAAAAAACAATCATAGAATATGTTTTTATGATTTTAGAAAGTTTTTGCAAAATTTTTTGCAATATATATATGAGGCATTCTTTGTCAAATCAGCCACCCCATCTGCCCATTTCATTTTGGCGAAAAAGATACTTTTTCCGGGTATCAAAATTTTCGTTATGATGTGTAGTGTTTGATGCCGTCTGGTGTTTTGAGAAATTATCAAACATAACCTCAAAATAGCGGTCCTTATGAAAAAGATGTCTCACAAAAAAAATAACACTTTCATAAAAAATGCTGAAAATAAATAAGAAACGCATATTTTTTTGACTAGATCAACAAACTCAATAGTATTTTGACTCGCTGAATCCGAATCCATCGTCAGAATTGAGATAGCGGATCTCATTTTTTTTAACCTCAAAAAAAAAAGCCAGACAGAAATCAAGATTTGTAAAATGTAAAATGAATAGATTTATGTAAAGTTGGGTGCATGGGGTTTTTTGAGGTCGCTGATCACTAATCTGAAGTCAGATTTTTAAAATTCAAGATGGCGAATCCAACATGGTGGACGAAATTCTCAAAAAAAAAACCAATGAATTAATGCCAAATTTGGTATAGTTGGATTTTATGAATCTGTCATCATATTTCTGAGATTGCAACATGGCGTCGCAGTACGGCGCATCCACATTTGCAAAATAAATTTAAATTTGATTACTTGATCTGAGCTATTTTACTTGGGGTGTTTGGGATCTTTGATTACGAATCTGCCATCACATTGCTAAACTTCCAAGATGGCGGTCCAGTACGGCTCCTACGCGTTTGAAAAACCACTGTGAACTTGACTAGTTCACCTGACCTTTGGAAATTTTTGGGGTCGTCGATTATGAATCTATCATCAGATATGTAAAGTTCCGAAATGGCAAATCAGTACGGCGCATGGAATATATACATCAGATATTCGGAAATATTTAACATTAGCTGTATTTCAAAACATTAGCTCAGGGAAAAATGCCTTGAAATGTAAGGAAGCACTGAAAATAGAACAAAATTTCTTGAAAAACGTGGTCAGGTAATGCTCATATCAGTCGAGTGCATTCTTTCTTGATAAAGGTCACCTTCTGCCATAAAAAAATCACTGTGTTCCTTTGACAGGGAATTGTAAGTTGTCATTTTTAATCCTGAAATAAATTTTAGTTATTTTTTTATTCGTGACTAATTATAATAACTAAATAATTTTTAACTAATAAAATAATTGTTCTTACGAACTAGACAGTTTTGTTGAAATAGATTTTTATAAAATTTATCAATAAAAAAATAAGTTTCGACAAAGGAAGTTTAGTATTTTGCGGGCCAAAAATAGGTTTCTATATTTTTACATTGATTTTTCAAACACGCATGCGCCGTACTTGGCCGCCATCTTGGAAATATAGAAATGTGATGTGATGACAGATTCGTAATCTGCGATCCCAAAAACCTCCCAAGTAAGAAAGCTCAGGTCAATTGATCAACTTTACATTGTCAGTAGTTTACCGTCAGAAATTATAGTTATGAGATTAAGCGCGTGTTAGAATCATTATCAATCAATGCTACAACATTGGTGATAGTTGGATGTGATTTCAGTAAGTTTTGCAGTTTTAATTGTGAAAAGTTTTATATTCACTGTCAAAAGTAAGTATTTTGTTCTTTATTTGTAAGTGTTTAGTGTGTGTTATAATAAATATTTGCAAATAATGTGTGCTATAGCTAATAGTCTCATGTCTGGTGAATACTATAACCTATACATTTTCAGTTAGAAATATAGAATTTCAAATTTTGGACTGAATACAATGAAATTACCGATGGGGCACATTTAGACAAATATAGTGGGGCACATATAGACATGTTCAAAACTGCCCCACTGGTTAAAAATAATCTTGTTATTAGTATTATTAAATATTGTTACAGAATGGTGAGGAACTATAAAAGAAAAACAAATCGGGCTTTTATAGATAACAGAAATATTATTTTAGAAAAGCAGTGACAGAGGTTCTACAAAATACACGAAAAATTAGAGATGCCGCTTTGATGTACAATTTTAAAAATCAAATGTCCATAATGAGAATGTTGAATTTGTAAAAGAATTACTAAATCAATTTCTTACGAAAATATTCACTACCATGGAATTAGATAGAAAATCAGTCTGTAATCCAGAAGATTTCTTCAGAAGAATTCTTAAAATTGTCCCAGAAAAGTAAGAGAGGAGGTAGAAAGAAGAGAATGTCCTGTGTTTCTACTGAAACTCCGGCAAACATGGAAATTGGAAATTCAGAATTTAGAAGACGTCAAAGACTACAAAAATCAAAGCAATGTGCAGCAGTAAAAACAAAGCTTGTGGGAAACTAACAAAACAGACTTAACTAGTGGGAGGAAACGAAACAAGACAAAGAAAAAAATATAATGATATTACTTCAGATTCAGAAAGAAGTTTTATAGAGAAAGATTTAAGCACTGATTTTGATATGGACACTGATATAGATTCCACTAAAGAAAAAGAAAATATTCCAACTCTTTTGGATTGTGATCATCTTGAAATTGGGAACTAGGGTTTGGTTAAATTTGTGACAAAGAAGAAAAGATTGCATCATGTAGGAAAAATAGGTGAATTTTTAGAGGATTTCGAAGTAAAATTTTTGAGAAAAGAAGGAAATTCTGGATTTTACTATCCAGATGTTAACGATATTAGTATTATTTCCAGAAGTGACATATTTTCCAACCTTCCAGAGTCCAAGGAAATGAAGGAACCTACATGTCAGGATTCATACATTAAATTTAATGTTTCATTTTCTAACTTTAATGTTTAGTAGGTTATATACATGTGTATAATATAATGTCATAATCGTATAACTGTCTTTAAATTTTTGAAAGTCTACTGTGTCTTAATAGAATAAATATATAACAAACATTATTAATAATTATACATTATTATATTTTACACTGTCTCAATGTGCCCCACCCCTGTCTAAAAGTGCCCCATAGTGGGGCACTTTTAGACAAGTGATTTGTTCTGAAAAAAAAAAATATTTTTTCCATATAAATCCTTAATTTTATTGATTAGTTATTTTATATTAGTTTTGTAACATAATAAGGTATGCATTGCTAGTTAAAATTGATATTATTTTTTCTAAATAACAGAAACACAGGTTTTTGAAAAAAAGTGTCCAAATGTGCCCCACCCTACCCTATCTAGTGACAGATTAATAATCAGCGAGCCCAAATACTCGATTAAGATAACTCAGATCAAGTAAACAAATTTACATTGATTTTACAAACGCGCATGCGCCGTACAGCGACGCCATATTGCAATTTCAGAAATATGGTGACAGATTCATAAAAAGCGACTCCAAAAACCGCTTTATGTCATTAATCCATTGTTTTTTTTGAGAATATCGTCAACCATGTTGGATTCGACATCTTGAATTTTAAAAATCTGACTTCAGATCCATAATCAGCGACCTCAAAAACGCCCACAAACCAAAATTTGCATAAATCTATTCATTTTTTACAAATCTTGATTTCTGACTGGCTTTTTTTGACATTAGAAAAAAAATGAGACCCGCTATCTCAATTCTGACGATGGATTAGGATTTAGTGAGTCAAAATACTATTGAGTATGTTGATCTGGTCAAAAAATATGCGTTTTTTATTTCTTTTTTAGCATTTTTTATAAACAAGTCGTATTTTTTTTGTGAGACTTCTTGATAAGGACAGCTATTTGGAGGTTATATTTGATCATTTCGCAAAACACCAGACGTCATCAAAAACTACACATCATAACGAAAATTTTGATGCCCGGGAAAAGTATTTTTTTTCACAAATATGAAATGGGCAGATGGGGTGGCTGATTTGACAAAGAATGCCCCTTATATGGGAGAGTTGCCTATATTGTACCGCCTCCTAAATCGTACCACCATTGGTTTATTATTAAACAGAACTGCAATAGCGCTCACACGGCCATTACTCGTACTACAATCTGTATTTAATACTCCTCGAAAATATTTAGCGTATACGACTACCCTACATGCCTTTAGAACAGTTTTCTCAAATCACTGGGTGTTGCTGTAGTTTTTCCACTTTACTGCTAAGGATATAATAACCACTAAGGTACGTTTTACTTATTTTTATGTACTAAATATTGTAATATAATTAATTAAGCGCGTAAGTAACAAAAATGCGTATAAAAAACCGTTAGTTTGAGGTTATGGTTACATTATTTCTGAAATATGAAGCAGTTGCCTTAATCGTACCGTGTGTGGATTCCCAATTCGTACCGGTACGAATTAGGAGCCTGTGTTAATTATATATGTATGTTATAATATACTGTGTTGCAGAATGATGAAACGCAAGTATGGAACTTGGAGTGAGGCAGATATGGAAAGGTCCCTTGCATACCATGCAGCTTACCGAAATGGAGACATGTATACCATACATACAGTATGGTATTCCTAAGCCCACACTGAAACGCCACTTGGACTGCAAAAATGTTAAAGCTAACGATGGTACCAAATCTCTTGGTTGTATAACTACTCTATCCCCTAAAATTGAAAGAGAACTTGCCGACCATATTCTTAAACTAGAAGAGTTACTATTTGGTCTCACTATTAAGGATGTGCGAAAACTAGCATATCAAATTGCCGAAAAAAACAAAATTCCACATAACTGTAATCGGGAAACTGAAATGGCAGGGAAGAAATGGTTTTACGCTTTTGCAGGACGTCATAAAGATATAACACTACGAGAACCAGAGCCGACGTCATTGGCACGGGCAAAAGGGTTTAACAAACAGAACGTGTATGAATGTTTTGACATTTTGATGAAACCAGATTGATGCCACTCGTTTATTTAATGTTGATGGATCTGGTATCAGCACTGTGCAAAATAAATGCCAGAAAGTGCTAGCTAAAAAAGGAAAACATCAAGTTGGGTCAATTTCTGTGTCACAATCTATTTAGTTGATGCTCCTAAACTCAATGTGTCAATTGAAGCTTTATCCTAATTACCCAAACCACAAATAAAAATTTCAAAACGTGGTAAAGCTAAAATAACAACTATTCAACGAGCTGCTGTTCTGACAGCTATCCCATACAAAAATTATTTATAGGCGGCAAAAGAATTGCAAGCGGCACAAGCTAAGGTAAAGGAATTAAAAATGAAAATGTCAAAGACAAAGCCGAATGAAGTAAAACCTATAAAGTCTAAATTACCACCAATAAAAAAAATAAAACAATGTCTGTGAAACGAAATTTACATAAAGATCTAGATTTGCCATCTACCTCACAACTAGTTGATTGTACTGTGGAAATACAACTAGATGAATGGTTTTGTTCTCTATGCGAATAATATTCTGTAGAGGATATGGTAAAATGTTTAGTTTGCTCTTCATGGGTTCATGAGGCATGTGCAGGTGTAAAATCTGGGTTAAGAAAATTCGTTTGTGCAGTTTGCAAGTAGATTTTAAATAAATAGTTTGTAATAAATAGTTTAATGCAAAATCTTGCGTTTTGTTTATAGCAGGTTCTTGATAAATGCAATAAATATGTTATATGTTATAGGGCTACAATTTAGGATATGGGTGGTACAATTTAGGAAACATGTCTCCTAAATCGTACCGTGTGTAACGCTTTAGAAAAATCGCTACCTTTATTTTTCACTGCACACGTTTGAATTTCAAAAATAATAAATGTATTAGTAAATGTCATTACTTGTGCTTAATAGTTTATCATAATAGTGGGTCTTCATTTGTAGTCAATAAAAATTAAAATATAAAAAGTAGTACGATATAGGCAACTCTCCCCTATATATTTCACAATTACAATTTGTGTATAAAATTTATTTTTTTATTCTTGTTTTTTTTTTCAAAATATTCATATTGTTTAAGGATACAGCTGTTGTAAATCTCAAAATACTGAACAACAAAATTACAAGTGTAAAAAGACTTAGTGATTATGAAAAAGGAATATTTCGCAAATATTTTGCAAACCATTTCAGACGTCTTCAGGGGTAGCATCTATTTTTTGAAAAGGTTTTTTCGTATGTTTTGTTTGAAGTTTTTTTTGCTGCTATAGCTTTCTACTTGGGTTTAGTAATTATGCCCTAAAATTTGATGTAGTTCCCATACTCCCTTAAAAAAATACGAGAGATGGTTGCAGCTACAACAAAAATGAACTTCGAACACAATTTCAGGTTTTGTTCACTGAGAGTTCCGCGGCCAGAGGCAGAGCAGTTGTGTACGTTCAGTAATAACACAAATTAATTAAACATAAAATTAAACATAAAATGAAAATATGAATATAGTTATACTTATAAATTGTGTAATTTACGGACATGTACAGGGTAAGTATTATAAATGTTAACCCCCTTTTATTTTTGTTATTTCTGGCCAATTTGGTTCGTTTAAGAAGTGGTTTCGAACGATTTTTAACGTAGTTTCCGAATCTGTTAACGATTTTTGAAATTTTTGTAGAATATACGAGGTGTGACAAAAAGTATGATTTTTTTAAATGGAACACCCTGTATATTCGTACATATTTCAATTTATGATTCATTTCTGAATACAAATATATAAGGATTTTCTGAGAGCTATGACGAAATATGTAAAATGACAAATCTACACCGTATTACCCTATTTTACGAAGTAGCCTATGGAAACAAAATTTTAATTTTGTATAAACGTCAAACTGGTTAACATTAGTCAGTGTTTTTTTCTGTTGGGGTTTTTTAATTTAATAATGTGTGCTAGAAAAAAAATTTTGTGCCTTATTATAGTTTAGAAAATAGGCGTACAATTTTAGAAATATACTTATATTGCAATAAAAATATGACTGCTTCACAATCGTCCTTTTCTACTGCTAGTTTATTTAAAAGGCATAACAATAATAATCGTTGGGCCACCGAAAATCCACATATGGTGAAAAAACTAAAAAACAAGGATGTAAAACTGTTGTAAAGGACGTAAAAATGTATGGTGCGGGATACCCCGAAACTAAATAACTGGTCCATTTTTTTAAATACTCTCACAGGTGAAGTTTATCTTAAATTACTACAAGAATAAGTTGAAGAATATTTGGATAACTTGCCAGTTGTTTTAAATTTAAGAACAATATGGCAGCAAGACGGAGCTCCCCCACATAACGTTAGGCCTGTGACGAACTACTTAAATCAAAAATATAACCTGTGGATTGGAAAAAATTGTCCCATCTATTGGCCAGCAAAGAGCCCCGATTTAAATCCACTAGATTTTTTCCTTTGAGGTACTCTCAAGAACAATATGTATAGCAAAGAACTATCGGGGGGACACTGTGCAATTAGAACAGCTCATACGACAGGAAGTAAATATTATTAACGAAAATGCAGCGGTATTTGAAAGCGTCCGATTAAATTTTTTTACAGCGATGTTTCAAATGCATAGAAAATAACGGAAGTTATGTTGAAGATACAATGTAATAATTATTTTCTAATGTTTGTAAGTTTGATATTTCTGTTTTATTTGTATCCTTCTGTGTCTGCTTTTGTTTTATATTTTGTTGTGACATTTATGTAAATATATAATATACTCGTATGTATATCTTGATAACCGCTAGTTATGCATAATAAATAATTAACAAATTGACAAATATTTTACGAATAAACAATTTTAGACATTAGAAATAATTTTTAACCACTTCGACGTATTGCAAAATTAAAATTTGCTTTCAATTCGTAGGCAACTTATAATATAATAAATGATAATATGTAGATTTGTTGTTTTACATATTTCATCATAACTCAAAAACTCCTTATCCAAATATGCTATAATTATATATAGTTGTATTCAGAACAGAACCATAAATTGAAATATGTACGAATTTACAGGGTGTTCCATTTAAAAAAAATCATACTTTTTGTTACACCTCGTATATTTTACAAAACGAACTTTTCGAAAGAACCAAATCGGCCAGAAATAACATAAATTTATAATACTTTTATAATTTATAAACATTTATAATACTTACCCGGTACATGCCACAAAGCAATGAACTCTAAAAAAAAGTATAAACAAATTTTTCGTTTAATTTTGAATATTTGTATGATAACTTTTTTTTAGATCAGTCATCATTACCGCTATAAATAACAATTACTTTTAATGGGCATTGAGACGTTATATATGTCTTTTCACATGCCATTTCGCAAAAAAAATACACTTATGTTGGTAGAAATTTTAATTTTTGTCTTCCTCAGGAAAAACTGTTAATATACAAATATGAAAATGTGACGTAACTAAACATTTTTTCACAATAAATTTGGATTTCAACAACTCCCATTTTAACTCTTTTCATCACTGGGAGGAATAAACAGTAATCATGAATAACAGTAATCAGCGCTTCGTGTCCCTCTCCCTTTTTTTTCAAAAAATATTTTAAGTTGTATGATAGTTATTAATAGGGTGCAAAATTTAGCGCAGCTTCTAAATTAATCTCGTTAACACATCATTTAGATAAAGTTGGGCAAATATGCCATGTTAGATTATTACTTTGTCTTGGTCCTCCCTTCCATACTCATGAGAATACTAGATAACCGAGTGGTCCTCTAACCTAACTTTTCTATAAAAGTTTAAACTAGGTAATGGCATGGGCAAAGCCATCCGATTCGCTACCGTCAACAATGTAGTCCGTTCAATGTAAATGGGGAGCGATCTTGCGCGTCACAAATAATACACCTAAGGTAAGTATTTTGCAAGACTTATAGAGAGTTTAGGTCCCGGAACTTTGGTTGTACAAGGGTAAAATCAACTGACCCGAGGGCAAGGGATCCCAATTATTGTCGGCTCGTTTAGGAAAACAACTATACAGCTAACATCGCAACAAGAAACTGAGCGTCGTTAATAGGGACAAAAATTATTTGATAGAAAAAAATGGAGTAAAATGTTATTATGAAATCCGTTTACATTATGTGTCTAGAAAGTAAATTTTCATCAGTTATATATGTACATACCTACATTAGGGTGGTCCAAAAAATGGAATATTTTTTTATTTCGTGTCTCGTGTGAAAATATATTAATTTATCATGTTATAAACGCCCCCTTAAAAAATCAAATTTATTGAATATAATGTATAAAAGAACATAAATAAAACACGAGACACTTAAAAAAATTCTCGAGACAAAATTGACTACCACATTGTAAGCGCCTAATATTTATAATTTTTTAAATTATTTGATATTTATAAATTTTTTAGGTGTCTCGTGTTTTATTTCTATTCTTTTACGTCAAGTTCAATAAAAAAAAACGAATTAGTTCGTTAATATTTATATTCAGAGATTGCTCGAAAACATTTTTGGGTACACTACTTTGAAAAGTAAAAAAAAATATGAGTGACCTTAGAAATTAAAATTGATATCAACTTTTCAGAATCGACATTTTTTTTTCAACCTAATAAATAATAACATGACGAGGAAAAAATAATAAACAAAAAAACTCAATTTTTGACGATTTTGGAAATTTTTAAAAATCTTGAGCGAAAAATCTTGATCACGAAATAAAAAAATATTCCATTTTTTGGGCCACCCTAACCTACATATTAATTATTCAAATTAATTCAGGTCAGAACTGACTGCTTATTTGTGAGTTAAAGGAGAAGCGTTGTTACAGCCGTATCTACGTAAAACATAATGAAAAACTTTGGATGTGTATATGTAATGGCTCATCGAGCAGTAGAATTTCAAGTAAAGTAGTAACTTTTTGTTGCTATATATTGGATTTAAAATAAATCCTGCCGGAGCTAGGGTCAACTGCTTTGCCAATTTCTGTGCAACACCTTTCCTTTGCGAAATTGGCAAAGCAGATAGGAAAACTGTTGACCCTAGCTCCGGCAGCACAGTGGTTAGAGGTAGGTTCCCTGTTATAAAAATGTTTGATTGTGACTTAGGGCGCCAGATATTTTTAAATAAAAAATACCAACATTTTCTATAATGTGATAAAGATAACGTTGAAGGCTTTCTTGATATGACCTGAGAAAGAATAAAAATTCAAATGTAAAACAATAACAAATATATTACTAGAATGTTACAATGGTGTAGATATACCCAATAAATACAAATATTTGAGTGGAGCACTGATTTTACAAAATTCCTTGGACCGGCAGGGTACGACAAAAACAGTCTTACTTTAAGTAGCTCTTCCTGGGTGCAGCGTAGAGTTACCTTTTCGAAGGTAGACGGGATGTTATTCCAGAAGACCAGTTGTAATAGTAGTACTGTGTAGGCTCGTAGGCTATACTCCGCGAAGTCTCTACTGCACGTACGCTACTGGTCGAGGATGGTCGGTGTTCTGTACCCTTGGTTCTTGCCGTTTGTCCAGAAGGTGTTTACATGCAGAGATAAAAAAAAGGAATCAGTGCTCTTCTAGTAATAGTTCGTAAGCAGTGGGTAATCTGTTAAATTGAATTTACATAAACCAACTTGAAATGAATCATAAATCAAACTCAGGTAATTAGTTAATATAAAAAAGAGAATTTACAAAAATATGACCAAAATACTTATATACAAATTTGTGCATGAAATAGAAAGATAATTAACGATAAATTATAGATTAGACATAACCTAACCTATACTACCATGTGCCAATTTTACTTTAGCGAACACTGAAAATTTACTAATGAGTGCTAAAATAAACATCCATAAGCGATAAGCGGAAATTTATTAAGCCTATAATAAGTAGCAAATATTAAAAGCGATACTGATTTCAAAAATATAACAAAATTTAAAAGTATCGGAAAAATATATTGCTCTACCCACCAACCAGGGATTAAAATCGTAGAAGTCTAGCTTATCAAAAAAAGAAGAAAAAAGAAGGCCTTTTTTCCTTTCCGTTCGTTATTTATAGTCTCACAATAACATATCCCATTTCTGTCCTGTCTCTAAGGTTATCACTAGCGATGGGAATAATCGAGATGCAATAATCGAATTAGTAGATTATTAAAATATCTCGAGATAATCGATTATGCTATTTGAAAATTAGTAGTTAAAATTAGTAGTACAAAAAATTAGTTGTTCGGCGAGAAGCGAGAACCGAGACAACTGCCAGATGCGATATATTGCGCAGGTAAGTACTTCTCGATCTATGTATGTATTTATTTGCTAACAACACGCACAAGCCTCCTATAGTATAAATTAGTAGATAGCTCCGGCCGTATGGTATGATTCTCTCATTTGTTGCAAGATAAGGCGATATACAATACATACGATTTTAATTAATACACGGCAGAGTCGATAATATGAAGACACGTTTCTCAAAAGTGTTATTGATTTTTTAAGGAGAGGTTTTAGTATATTTGGCATGTGGATATATAAACCCTACTAGTAATTTTGACTAATTTGGCAGTAAAACTATTCTTTACTTTTAAAAACTCTTCACGTCATAAAACATAACATAAATTAGAAGAAAAAAAACATAGGCAGATATTATTTTAGGTACGACGAAGGCAGAAAATATCCTTGTGTATAATAAATTATCGGCAAACATATACAACAGTAAGATTATCGACTACACTCTGTTATCTTATATCTGTTATAACTAAAATTAGTACTACTAATTTTTAACTACTAATATTAGTAGATTATTAAAATGTCTCGATTACTAATAATCGATTATTGAAATATCTCGATTATGCCCATCGCTAGTTATCATATACGTTTAAAAGTCATTAGTTATTAGGTGCATTCACTTAACAATTTAGTAGGTGCGTTCGTGTCACTTAGGAACTAACCGGGTTAAGATGTAATCTCACAAGTTATCAAAACAGAAATACCAATGTAACGGGATTTAAAATAAGTACCGTTACACAGTGGTAAACGAAAAATGACATCCAAAACAACGTACCGAAAGAAACTCGTTGTGTGTTAAAAACTTTAGTGATCCTGTACTATACAGGATTAGGCTAGTGAAATTAGACCCTACAGAAATCGTTGGTGGAAATAAATGTTGAAAACCAGGAAATCATTTTGACCGCCTTATTTGTTTATGCATTGAACTTACGGCATAAAAAACACGATATTTTTGGACTTTTTAGTTTTTTGCTCCTCTAAACTCTAAAACGGTCCTTCCTAATGAAAACTTTCCTAAGATAAGAATTAAATACCATTAAATTCAGCGTCGAATAGGTGCTCAAAACTTAAAACTGGTCCAGAGATATTGTCGAAATCGGTCGAAATGTTCAAAAAATGACCATTTTAACTGAAATGGCTATTTTAACTGAAAAAACATAAAATGAAATATGTATCATCAAATCATCGCACATCAAATTCTATGTTCAAAGAGTAGATAATGATTCAATCAATTATACATACAGAAATTTGAATTTGAAACTTTGGATTTTGAATTTCTTCATATGCTCAGCAGTATATGAAAAAGTTACCTGCCAGTTAGGTACAGCTCTACATCTCTAGTAATTAACTTAGAAACTGGTATTCTCAATTAAAACATAAGTTTCGTTTTTGATTATAGTTGAAATGTCATAATCTGATGTGTTTATGCATAACATTCCGATAAGCGGGTGCTCTGATAAACGGATGTGGGCATTGCAATTTTAGTCATTTCTTAGCTCCTATAAGCGGATATAATAATAATAATAATAATAATAATAATAATAATAATAATAATAATAATAATAATCTCTTTATTCTGTAAAATATCCTTAGAAGGCATAGAACATGTCAAAATTTACATAGTAAATAAACTACAAATACAAACATATCATAGAACATAGAAACAACATAGAACATGTCAACATTTACATAGTGTATAAACTACAAATACAAACAAGTTAAAATTTTAGTCTTAAAAAATGGCATATATAAATGGTATACACAAGTTGGGTTTATAAAAAAATATAACAGTAAATAGTGTAGATGTTTAAAATTCTGATTCACAGAAGTATTCATCTAATTTATAGAAACATTTTTTTGTACAAAATATTTTTTTAGTTTTTTCTTTTAAGTTTATTATGTGTCATGTTTTTTAAGTTATCAGGTAAGTGGTTATAAACTTTTATTATAGAAGATGTTACACCATTTTGTACTTGTGTTAAATCTGTGTGGTAAGGAACAAGAATATCTCTAAAACGAGTTTGGTATTCATGTCTTTGTTCATACTGTTGGAAAAATGCAGTGTATTTTTTGTAAAACAGGACACATTCTAAAATATAGAGTGATGTTATGGTAAGTATGTTATTATTTATAAAATAAGGTTTACAAGAGTTTGTTTGTTTTAGATTAAATATATTTCTTATACATTTTTTTTGTATGACTTTTATCCTGTCTATTTCTATGGAGTTTCCCCACAGTATAGTGGCATATTTAATTACTGATTGAAAATGTGAATGATACACAGTTAGACTTACATCAATACTTACATTATTTCTAAGTGTTCGTAATTGGTAACACAAGGAGCTTAACTTAGGGGTTAATTTCTGAATATGCGTCTTCCACGTCAATCGCGAGTCAAGATATACACCTAGAAACTTCACAGTCTGTGCATCTTGAAGTTCTATATCATTGATTTTCATTCTGATAGTTTCTTATGGATGAAATGAAGAATGGAAATGCATTATTACAGTTTTTTCAATGTTTAACGTGAGCATGTTTTCATCATACCAGTCATTTAATTTCGCGATTGATTCAGCTATTTTATTTTTAGTTCCACAACAGATTTACTAGATATAATTGCAGAATTGTCGTCAGCATAAGCTATGATTAATTCTGAGAGGACATTTGGTAAATCATTTACATAAATTATGAACAGCAACGGTCCCAGCACCGAGCCCTGAGGGACACCTCGCTGTATATGCCGCCATTCAGATAATATCTGCTCTCCACTTTCATCATATGCACAAATTTTTTGCATTCTATTGGTTAAGTATGGTTTTATTAATTTTTGCGCCACCCCTCTTACACCAAGCTTACTCAACTTAATTAACATTCTGTCATGGTCGATTGAGTCGAATGCTTTCGACAGATCTAGAAATATACCTTCCGTCTTATTTTTTTCATTAATAGATTTTAGAATTTCATCAATTGCCTGAAAAATAGCACGTTCTGTAGATCTATTTTTTAAATATGCATTTTGATAGTCTGAATAGATTTTGTTTTTATGAAAGAAAGTTGTTAGTCTTGTGGCTATAAGTTTTTCAAATAATTTTGATATATTATTAAGTAAGGCAATTGGCCGGTAATTTTTGATTTCAGATTCATCACCTTTTTTTAAATATGGGCTTTATGATGGTTTTTTTAAGACTCTCAGGAAATTCGCCATTTTGCAGAATTAAGTTAGCTATATGTGCAAGAGGTGCTGCAATATACATTTTGAGAGCTTTTAACATTTTTATTGGTAACTCATCTTCTCCAACTGCATGACTATTTTTTTAAATTATTTATTTATTCTAGAATTTCTGCCTCGTCAGTTTCTGCTAGAAATATAGAATTAGTTAGTGTTTCAATATCAACATGTCTATTACTTGCTTTGTTCGTAGCACCTATATTAACGTAATAATCATTTATTCTGTTAAGTGCTTGTGTATTGGATTCATAATGATTTTTTTATTTTGCTAATTTTAAAATCGTTTTTATTTGTTTTTGTTGTTCGTCAAAGATTTTATAATTTTCCAGGCAGTTTTGTTTTTGTTCTCAGAATTATTGATACTTTCATTGTTATACATAATTTTAGCGGCACGCATTACAGTTTTCAGCAGTTTTGAATAACTAGTAAAATATTTACGAGTTATTAGGCCTTGTTTGTATTTACTATATAAGAGTTTCTTATTTTCACACGAAACTCTTATTCCATTTGTTATCCATGGTTTCTTATTAGAACTAGTGTGTACATTTTTTATTGGAAAGTATTTATCTAGCAGATATTTCATTATATTTAAAAAGTTTTCATAGGCATTGTTGACATTGACACACGTATATATTTCCATCCAGTTATAATGCTTTATTTCATTTTTACAGTTTTCTATATTTTGATCGCAAAAAAATCGTTTCTTATATTTATGTTGTTCAATGTGATGTTTTTTAAACTCAATTTCTGTTAGGACTGACTGACACATGTGATCTGATAAAAGATTTTCAATATTTTCAGATTGCAATAAATGTATGTTGTGATTTATGACTATATTGTCGATTAGGGAATTTTCTCTAGTTGGAGTATCTATTGTAAAATTGAAATTAAAGTTGTTGATTAAATCAATAAATCTGTTTGAATTTGTATTTGTTTGTAAGATGTTTATGTTAAAATCTCCAGATATAAAAATATTGTGTTTTTGTTTTCTTACCAAACATTCCAGAATATTTTCCATTATTTCAAAGAATGAATCAATATTACCTGAAGGCGACCTATATACCGAGAGAACAATCGTATTTAACTCCTCTATTAGGACTGCCACACATTCACAATCAAGTTCCAGACTTTTTTCGATTATGTCTAATAACTGCACAACTGAATAATGTTTTTTCACGAATATACACGAACCTCCATGTTGTAGAATTGTTCTTGAAAAACATGCTGCATTTTTATATCCTTCAATATGAATAGATTCAAACTCCTCTTGATGTAGCCAGTGTTCTGTAAATGTAAGAACATCATAGTCCAATTTACGAATTTCAAAGAAGGCCTCTAATTCTAACACTTTGTTTCTTAGACTTTGAATGTTCTGATGGAATATCCTAACTTTTTTTCATTTTGAGATTGTGGGCTGAATTCAAATTATTTAAGTTGCCTGGTTTTTTGCTTCGTCTGCTTGAAAATTTCCGTTTTCATTTGTTTTAGGTGTATTAACTTTTTTCGTAAAATCAAAATCTCTGATAACTACCCCTTCTGTCCAGAACTCAGCATCCTTCACTATGTTTACATATTTCTGAGGGACTCCTACTTTAAAAGCAGAACACTTTCCAAGGGTATTTAATTTTTTGCAAACAAATAAATTGGGATCAGAGTTTTCTAAACTTTTTACTAAATAATCTAACATATCTTCAGTAGAAGCCTCTTTATTGACAATGTGCCCAACATATAGCCAGGACCTACGAATAGCACCTAGAAGTTTACCATTGGACTTATCATTTCCTTTGCCTATTATTGCCGGGGATTTTTTATGTTTTTGTACGATTCTTTTATTTGTAACCGTTATAAAACCCTCTCTGTTTTCTGATGTCGTATTTGTAGTCACTGCAGCAGCAGGTCTAGTTTGCAGGTGTCCGCTTGACACAGCAGGCGAGAGTCCTCCAGTGAGCGAGTTGGTTAAGGTGTCGGGGGATCCGTGAGTAGCAACATTGACGATATCGGTTCTAGAAGACTGTCCAATTGATATGGGATTTTTTGTCTCTTTACTTTCTTTGTTGTTTTTGTTTGGGTTGTTGAATTGTTTCTTACTTTCAAGTACTTTATTATTATTTGTAACGTTCAAAATATTCTTATTTTCTTGATTATTTATGGCATTTTGCAATTTAATATTTTGTTCACTTAAAAGTTTCACTTCATTTCTAAGTTTTCCAATCTCAGTAAAATAAATCTTTAACTTCATTTTTTATTAGTTTAGTAATCGTGGTTTGAAAAACTACACCAGTTATCACATCTTCAATAGTTTTTGATTGGTCATTGTTTATATTATTTTGTCTAGTGCCCATAGGCATTTTAATAAACACAGAATTCGTTTTTAAATAACACAGAAACTGTTTAAAATCAGAGCAGTCACAAACACGTCTTTACTCTGCGAGCACTTTTATAGATAGATAGATAGATAGTATAGAATACTCCAATGAGCGGCCTTTGTTATTTTAACGTAATTATATTGTAATACATAATTCATTAGTCTATTAAATTGTAGTTACATGAAGTATAAAATGCACCAAACTTATCTTTTACCCAAAAATAATAATTTTTGAAAAATAAGGTTTTTTAATTGAAAAATAAATAAAATTGTTATTTCACATAATCCCTTTGCAACTATAAAACCCAGCGTAACCAATTTAGGTAAAAAAAATGATGATTCAATAATAAAATGTAAAAAAACTGTAAAACACTAAATTGTGGATCAACTTTAAACGACACATAAATCATAATTCATAACATAGTATAAAATAAAGTCGCTTCCCGCTGTCTGTCCCTACCTATGTATGCTTAGATCTTTAAAACTAAGCAACGGATTTTTATGCGTTTTTTTTATAGATAGAGTGATTCAAGAGGAAGGTTCATATGTATAATACATGCATAGTATATATAGAGTAACACTGAAAATTTTAGAGGTTTCTAATGTGATGTCGTAAATAAAAACATTTTTTTGCGCTTACATTGCAAACGCTGGCTGAACCCGACGAGATAGATCAAAATGTACTACAGTATTGTACACCTTAAAAAGGTCTACAAAAAAGTCCGCGATGGTATATGTCTATCTCTTGGGGATAACCTACAATAATCATTTTTTATCCTTTACTTTTTACGAGAAATATTGGCTTATTTACGAAGCGATTTTAAGCAATACAGCATTAATCCTTATCCAATTAGGTACCTTAAATACATTGTGCATTTAATATAGATCAAAATGGCCCTTTACAGTATGTAATTTAAATTAATATTTTCGAAGATATTACAGATTTAAAATACAGGTTTACTATTTACATAGCGGTTGCGGTGTACCGGCCGGCGGCGCGTGCCTATAAATAGCGCGTCGAAGACCTGCGTTTTTTTTTAATAGATAGAGTGATTCAAGAGGAAGGTTTATATGCATAATATAGTAGAGAAACAATGATAATTTCAGAGGTTTCTAATGTGATGTCGTAAACCGTGCGAAGCCGGGGCGGGTCGCTAGTCTAGAATAAACAACTGAGCAACTTTTCTTAATAAGCGTTTTCGAAACTGTCACTAAAATTTAAAAACGTGAAAACTGGTATAGAACTGATAATATGATGAAGTCTTTTATATTATCAATAATAAAGAAATTAAAAAAAACTGGATGTTTGAAAAAAAATAGTGACTTTTACTTTGGCACTTATTAATTCGATTATCGAGTTTTTTCTCGAAAGTGTGTCATATTCAAATTCAACAATACTACTATTTATTGCAAATATATCTAAAGTTTCACACCCTCGGTAGTACTAGTTCCAATTATGGTTTCATAATATAGAGCATCAAAAGTTTTATTTGAATTTCAAATTTCGAGATTTTGTGTTATAGTTTTCAAAATACATATTTAGGAAAAACCGTCTTCAGATGCACATGTGTGATGGGGTATAGTGTGATGGGGTAAGTAACTCCCTTAGGAAGCATTTTATAAACAAAAAAAACTTTATTAAGATTTCCGACATTACTTTTTTTTGCTGTACAATATGTCGCATATATTTGACTACCCATTTTAGAGACACACCTTATATACATAAGTTTATTCATGTACTGGTATACAATATTTGCCTTATATATTTAAATAAATATTACTGAAAAACGTTGTGCGTTGTGCGCTGACATGCTTGTAGTGCACAAATTCCTGCAAAAACTGTGTGTATAGGAACATTTCATCGGTGCTTAAAAATATATCCTGCAAGTGGAAAAAGGGATGCCGAGGTAGTTGTAGTTGCCGGAAAGCGGGGATAAAATGTTCTTATGTCTGCTTCGAATTCAAGGGGCAATCATGCACAAACACGCCAGATGATGAGATTTCAACTATAAGACCAAATTTAAAGTTTTGAACTTTAATTCTTGTAATAGAATAGGAATAGGAATAGTTTTCGTTAGAATGGACCGTTTTGGAGTAAGTAAAAACCTGGAAAGAGTCCGAAAATTTCGTGTGTTTTTTAGTGCCCTCACGTAAGCTCGCGTTGGGGGACCGTGCAAATCTAACATCTCCAACATTTATTTCCACCAGTGGACATTATTTCACTGACCTAAATATAATTTCGACATATATTAGTACTGAAATTACTTGGCGTGTGTGCATGGGGACCGTCTACAAGGAAACGGTGCTACATGCGACATAATCTAAGAGTTTGTATGTAGCAATATTAAGTCTGTGACTGTGAATTTTTATTAAATTGTAATTGCTTTAAATTCATGGCAGAGATGAAACAGGTACTGCCAAATCTGTCCCTGTTTGAAATGTGTATACTTTATATACTGTCCAAATAATATTATTTATTTTTAGGACTAATTGCAGTGGTGACGCGTGACTATTTGAAAAGTGCCATTTCGTTTAGACTCTAAGATGAGGTATTCACTATTTCACAAAGTATATAAAGTTTAAAATAAATCGTTTATTTACATCGTTAACATCGTTGCTAGTTCACGCTCTTTTTTCTGTTTAAAGTAAAGACTAACATTCTCTATTCCTTTTTCAAATTATTGAAGAAAGGCGTAGGTCTACCTATTTTAATTATGTACTTATTTATTTCAAAACTATACAGTGCTAGTCAAAAATCCCCTCTCCTCGTATTTTTTGAAGGGTTTTACTTAGACTAATGATATTTGGAGAGTGAAAATAAACGGATCTTAACTTCTCTACTAGTGGTAATAGGCGACTTAATTGCCATAGGCTACGTCACAGGGCCACTGTGAACAATTATTTTAAATGGGACCCTATGAAAACTGACACCTCGTTTGAAAGGTACTTAAAAGATCTATAAGTCATACTAATTTTGTTTGGACTTTTTGGTATTTTTGATAGATTAAATAAATAAACACTAAAATTTCAATTGAGCTTTCAATTAATACAGATTCAAAAGGCCGCCTCTGGATAATTGTAAAAAAAGTTTTTTTTATTTCGTTTACTTTACTACGTCTTTACAGGTGTTTATAATTTGAATTTTTAATTTAATTATTGTAGCAGTTGTAATAAAGCAGCAATTGTATTAAAGTAGCAGCTATCTTAATACTTGATGAAAGTGGTAACAATTTATATGCAAAGGAACGTATTTTTAATGAGATATACCCCGATTGCTCTATATCGGTACCTTCTTTATAAGTGTGAAACAACATATAGCGTTAATGACGCCAAACGATCTGGTCGACCAAAAATTTCTGATGACAAAAAAATTGATATAGTTGCAGAAATACGACAAGTTTAGCAATATGATGTTTTATTGTCAGGAAGTAGATGGTGCACATTGTGAATAATTGCAGTGATATCACCACACAATTATATTTAAATAAAAATTATAATGGAATGTTTTCTTGAATTTTCAATTTCGCGCTTAACATTCATTGTTATACAGTTGGCAGCAGATCCGAAGTTGCCGTGTTGTATTACTTGACATTTTTTGACAGCTTAAAATTATCTGAACCTTACATTGGCTTTAATAGTGGTGTGTGTTTTTTTTGAGCTTCAAACTTTTATGTTGCATTGAAAAACTGTTATTTTCAGAACAATCAAAGTGGGATACTTGTCAGACTTGTCACAATAGTTAAACAGCTGCTGCCAAGAGTTAGTTGAAGGTGATGCTCTGATTTAAGCTGACCAGAATTTACAACTCTTGATTTATAAGCTGTAACACTAATAAAAAGTAATAGTTAGTGATTGAAGGAAATAATAATATTTCTCTAGACAAATTCAAAATAAAAAAAGTTTACCTTACCTTTTAAGATGAAGAATACTGCGAGACAGTATGCGGGTGCGTGTGTTAATCACAGCAAGCGTGTGCATTTTTTACATTTAATAAAATTATATAATGAATATGCATGCATACAATGTACTTGGAATATTCCGCTTACAAAATAACTGTATACATTTTTTCTGTGATAAGACTTTCTCAATGTATCAAAACATGCTACTTAAAAGGAATAAGTGTAGAAAAATGTGCATCAACGTCAGTAGTTATTTACTATAAAAGATAAGCTATTAGCATATTACATTTATTCATAAAACATCGATTTACAACATAAGTACTCTGCAAGATGGCAACTGTACCATGCACTCTGTTTATCTCAGTAGAAGATAAAGTCCGATACCCGTTGAAGATGGCACTCGTAGTAATGAAGCAGATATTTTGGTATGTTTCGTATTTTTATAACATTTTAGTATATTTATTATGGTTATGTGTGTTTTAAACATGAAAAATTATACATTTTGAGTTTTCATGATATACAGGGTGTTTCATCAATACCTACCGAAACTTTACACATGGGTTTTTTATATTAAATTGCATCTAAATATGTGGCTTTTAGAGAAATTTTCTCGAAAATTTTCCAAAATTTTTTTCTTTGTTTTTTATCAAAGGACATTGAAAAATACAAACTTAAGAAAACATGTACGTTTAGAAATATTTTTCGATGTGTTTTAATGAAAAACAAACGAAGAAAAACCAAAATTAATATGTTAAGTAGAAAAATTATATTCCAAATTCTTTTTAGTTCTGGTGTTAAAGAAATTGCATTGAGAGGAGATAAAATTATAGTTGCTCTAACTTATTCACCTAAAATGGAAACACTCACAAGAAAATTTGGAACATTACCAATTAGATATGTAAAAACAAAGTTAGAAAATAATGAAGAACTTAAATTATTTGAAAAAGCTGTAAAGTCCTTCACTTTTGATATTGGTGAAGATGAGCAAGACGTGATCAATAGACTACCAGAACCTTCAAAAAAAGAGATTACGTCATGCTCTAACAAATGAGGAAGTTACTGAAGACTTTTAGATTCCTGCAACTCGCAAAACATTTTGTTGAAGAGACTGACTATTAATTAGATATTTTTTAGGTAGGTAGGTTATAGTTGATACGCTATTTTGAAAAAGAACGAGACAATAATGGTCCATTGCTACCCTTAACAGCTGTTAGAAAGGTAATTTAAATATAAAATTAAAATATCAATTAAAACTACAGTCCAATATATTGTTGTAGCGTGTATATTCTATTTCACAAAAAGCAAAAAATAATGAACTTTTAAAAAATCACCTAGACATCGTAATCCTACCATGAGGGTTACAAATACAAATTTAAAAAACATCTTACTTTACTAACTTTTACTACCACCGAGCACATGTCCTTTATAGTATACAGGGTGTCTCAGTTGTATTATTCCAATGGCATATCTCCTTTAGTTAATAAGATATAAATTTGAAATTTGGGGGCATCTAATTTACACCTAAAGTTCTTTACATAGAGCCTAATATTAATATTCTGCCACTTCCGGTTTAACCAGAAACGATCCTAACTTTCTTATTTCAAATGACACCCTGTATATTTTTCTCTAACTTTGAATTCTACGCCCTTTCTAATGATGTATCACACTTGGTGTTTTGGATTTAAGAAAGGAAGCAAAATCGAATTTTAAAGATTTAAAAAAATGATCGAAACTAAATCGATCAACCCAGGAAAACTAAAGCAGGCTTTGAAAATATTTGAATAATTGTAAACTGTTTGATCACGGGGGTGAAACTAGCATTCACGACCTCACAACACGCTATCAGTGCGATGTTGCCAGATGCACCTTAAGTCGTAATAATTTCAGCAACAAGCTGATGCGATATTTCGCTATGTTAGATATATCCCCTTACATTCGTTAAAAAAAGTAAAGTAAGTCATACTAGACATTTTGAATAATAATAATAACAGTAATAATACTTTTCAGAGATTAAAAAAATTAACTTTGAAGTTGGCATATTTTTTATAATTCCCCAAATCTGGGGAAAAATTATAAATAACGAAATGGCCGCGTCGCATCGGTGGCAGAAATCCCATAGGTCTATTTGCCTAGGCGATCCCCATCCCTAGAAATAGAATAGAAACGCGGCATTATAATTTAAAACTTGATTGTTGTTGTTTTAGGAAACGTCCCTAATGGAAAATTTTGATTCGCATCAAATTGTTTTGTGCATTATTTCGTGATAAAACTATTATTTCTTTTCTGATTGGCATTTAAGGATTTAATATAAATCATTCTACTTATTGGTAAGTAATACTGCGCTAAATTACTTATCTAACTTATATAAATGATTAGTATTACAAGAACATAATAAGATGTACATGAAAAGAATGAAAAGATACGTGTAATTTAATTAATTGTTAGGTTTAGCAAAGTTCCTTCTCGTTTACTCTTAATATGAAATAGTCTTGTAAATGAGCATGTGTAAATGTTTTACACCTAATGTGTAAAATTGTACCTAATGAAATATTATGTGTTTTTAGAGTGTTCTTCACTGTATAGAGCCATGCAACAACAAACGTTCTACATCATTAGTAAGAAGTTCACGATGTCCAGCAGGTATGTCCAAGTTAAATACATCCTAATCTCGATGTGAAAATTTTCTTATTTTAATCTCCTTTGACTTTTTTTTGTTTTCAAATAATTTTTGTCTACTATGTCAATATGTTTGATACTGTATTGTTTTAAATGTTTATAATTGTAGAAATAAATAATTTCAAGAAAATTGTTTTTATTTATTCCACCTTGAATGATAAAATCATAAAGTGGGGTACGGTTACAAATCAATTTTTTATGCAGCAACAACGAGTTTGCTGTATGAAAAATTGAATTGTAAAATGAAGTTGGCGATGCTAATGCACGGCTACGCATTTCGATTTAGCGTCGCGCATGCGCATTATGAAAAACTGGCCACCGGTGCATATGGCGGCCCCGATGCGTGTTTCCCTCCTTATCTATGGAGATTGCCCTTCTTCTATTTAGATGTTTTGTGTGTTTGACTGACAGTTTATAAAGTTACTAATTTGTATTAAAACTTAAAATTGCTTCTAACAAAAATGGTATTAATAATGAATAACGACAATTTTTCAAATGTAGAAAAGTTATATATGATCCTAATTTATGGGGTGTGGGAAAAATAAGCGTGATGCGTTACGTGTTTATGGAGAGAGATAGCCTGACAGACATGCCGAGTGATATGTATTTTACCCATTTGGTTTCAAATGTAGCCACATGTGGGGCATTCTCAAAAAACAAACTGTTTTAAAAGAAAGACTGCCACTGACGAAGAGCATAGTGTTGGTGTTCTGGGAAGTGTGTTTAATGATCCACATATTTCAATTCGACAAATTGAATCAGAATGCGATATTTCTCATTCTTCTATTCAGCGAATCCTAAAATCCGCCAAAATACGACCTTTTAAAATCCATCTGCATCAAGGATTAGAACCAGGATATAATGAGAGAAGAATGGCGTTTCTTGCATGGCTAGCGAAAGCCGTTTTCATAATAATGGAACTATAAATCGGCACAATTGTCATTATTGGTCTGAGGATAATCCTCATTGGATGAGAGAGATTAATTTTCAAAGAATTTGGGGAATTAATGTGCAGTGTGGCATGATCGATGGGTACATTATTGGACCAAAGTTTTGTGGAGGAACATTAACTGGTGAGGTATACTTAGGAATTCCTTCATAGCGAATTTTTAGATTTATTTGAAAATCTTCCACTGGAGAAACGTATCAACATGCATTTTCAACAAGATGGAGCATCCCCTCACAATTCTAGAGCTGTAAATGATTATTTAAATCAAATGTTTCCAACTAAGTGGATTGGAGCCCACCAATAAGATGACCTCCAAGATCACCCGACTTAATGCCGATGGATTATTTTCTCTGGGGGTATTTAAAGAATAAGGTATATCAGACGCCTCTTACAGATTTAGAAGACTTAAAAAATAGATTTAGAAATGAATGTGAAGCTCTTAATGTCCAGTTATTAAGAAGTGTTATCACTCGTGAACTTTTTGCATCGAGCCGAATGTTGTGTTGAATCAAATGGACAACACTGAACATTTTCTTTAGCATAATTTCTGGTGCTCATGGTTATTGTGTCAATAATTAGATATTCGTAAGTCACGTTCTCATAAAAATAAAACTAGTGTCGTAATATTTCCTTGTAATTTCTTTAACATACCTATTTTTCTATTATTTGACTCTCAACAAAATATTTGTAAATCACCCTTATCCAAGTAACTATTCTTTTTCTCAGAGATCTTAAACATGCATATCTTGAAAAGTGTATTTTAGCAACTTTATAGTTTAAATCCAAAGCAAGGCACATTATTATAATTTTCGACAAAATCGATTTTAAAATCTTTAAAAATCGATGTTGCTTCCTTTCTTAAATCCAAAATACAAAGTGTGATACATCATTAGAAAGGGAATTTTGCGTGGAATTCAAATTTTAAGAAAAATATACAGCGTGTCATTTGAAATAAGAAAGTTAGGGTCGTTTCCGGTTAAAGCGGAAGTCGCAGAATATTTATTTAAGGCTCTATGTAAAGAACTTTAGATGTAAATTAGATGCCCCAAATTTCAAATTTATATCTTATTAACTAACGGAGATATGCCATTGGAATAATACAACTGAGACACCCGGTATAACAAACACAAATAATACATCTATATGCTAGTCAAAGTTATTATATATATTATTATTATTACTACATACTGAATAATTCCATAACAAACTAGAATCAGTGCGCTCTAAAGCTGAATGAATATGATATACCCATATTATAGTATGAAGTATAGTTGATTTATGTACCTTGATTTACCCATACATTATATGTATTATTTTATTAACTATTTACTTTTACATGTGTATTGAACCTACTACACATAATTGGTAACATTAGATTCTTCACAGTTATAGACCATACTTCGGAGTATTCTCGCGATTCCAACTAAAATGAAAATAAACTGCTCGTCTAAATTATCGTAACACTTTTTAGATTAGCGCCATTTGCATTAGAGACTTGCGGTTTTTAATTTTCTCTGTAGCCTATTCGGCAAATTCGGCCAACAGAGATCAAAACACACAAAACCCTGCGTAAATGCAAAAGGGTGGCTTAGGGTCATCTGGAAATGGGTTGAAGAGATGGGACAGCGACCAAATACTTATTGAGAAGGTCTTAGTGTGTGCCAGGATGGAGTTTTTTCCCAATAACATCCCTTCTCAGTCGATCCTGTAAGTCTCTGAATTTGCCGTAAAAATCTTGCGAATTCAAATTTCGACATGGGGTTACTTTTTGGGGTGTGGACGGCGAATCGTTTAAGTCACAACGTAGCGCCTTCGGGGCATTCAAACTAATCATATAGGCTACCGAAAAATTAAAAACCGCAAGTCTCTAACTCGAATAGAACGCAAATGGCACTATTCCAAAATGAGTTACGCTAATTTTGACGAGCAGTTTATATTATATCGCATTGCCGTAAGTAAAAATTTCAGTTAAAGAATAATTGTCTAATAAATCTAAAATAAACTATTTGATATTTCCTAAAAATTTTCAAATGTTATTTTAAAGCAGAAAGAGAAATGTGTTCTAGAAAACTGGGCCTAAAATTTTTACTTCATTGTTAAGTAATTTAATGCTTGTTCAATATAGTAATTACGAAATCATATAATTGTAAGATTATAAGACTAGCCGAGCTATAAAAAAGATACCCTACTCCGTTTTACTGATAGCGTTCTTGTATTCTTAATAGAGTATTTTCGACAACATGGTAAAGCTTTTACCATGTTGACATGTTTCCACCTCAAGTCTTTGTTTTATTTATTTTCGCTGGGGAATAAAAAAGAAGTATCATTTTCTTTATGTGTACGGGTAAATAAACTTTAATCTAGTCTACTAAAAAGCTAAGTAGGAAATGTTTTAGAAGAAGTTATAGACGTTCCTGCCTGCAAACTGCTTTGGAAAGAGTAATTTCCTGGACGGATATATTTCGCTCGAAATGAGATCCTCGAATTAAATAGAATTTGTTTGCTTTATATCGGAAGATACCTGATCGTGGTACGAATATCCTCTTTTCAGTTTGCAAGATAAAGTTTTCAAATTTACGGCATCATGTATTCATAGCAAATTTAAACTTTTGATTGCAGTCAAATCAGTTACTGGTTTCGCCAGAAGTTTACTCAGCTTTCGATTTTCAAATAGGATGCTCCGTATGTTTTTGCATATTTGATATTTTCACAATTTTCAAGATAAGTTAGATTTAACTTACCATCCTCGTATCTTATCTTTTCTCTCGTATCATTATACGAAAAAAGTAATTTCAAAATTTCTTAGAGCTATACCTACCGGATGTTTCAGCTTTTTTTGGGCTACGTAATATCTCGGTAACTAAATAATAGAAAAAATGCAAAAATCAAATCTAAATTCAGTAAAGTTACTTAATTTAATATACTAATTTTTATTTTTCGAATGACACCTAAATATATAATTTTTTAATACCGAGAATTAAAATAGACTATAGAGAAGCGCATATTCTCACATTATCACATCTAATGTTAAGCGGCCATATTGATATCTTCGTAAGAAGTTATTTGATTTTATTTGATTTTGTGTGTTAAAATTAGCATTTGATTTTAATAGTTTTTTTTTAAGACTGATCACTATTATACAGGTTGCCCGAAAATTGACTGTACAACGTAATACCAGAAATTCCGCAACCCAAAAGAAAACGATTTAGACCAACTTGCATATAGCCAAAGTTGCTTCGTTTAGTCGCTAGTGCCTAAAAGTTCTCGAAAAAATTGGCTATCAACTTTGACCATTTTTGTGATATCTAAATCAACATTCTGCAATAGGTGAAGCTTCAGAACTAAGTAGGCTGTTCAATAAAAAAATAAATCGGTAGCGACTATTCATGCAATAACAAAATATTAGTAGAAAATCAGTTGTTTCTATATTTTCAAAAGTGCCTTGTACAGCACAAACAAAAAGTCAACCACAGACCTATTTCTCAAAAATGGTCAAAATCAATAGCCGAGTTTCAGAATTATTAAAGAAAAAAATTAAATTATTTTGAAATTTTGAGGTCTTCTAGTGGTTAAACGAAGCAACTTTGGTTACATGCAAGTTTATCTAAATCGTTTTCTTTTGGGTTGACAAATCTCTGGTATTACGTTGTACACAAAATTCTTGGTCACCCTGTGTAACAACTAGCCGGTTAAACAAGGAACATATCCTGCGAGTGCATTTCATAGATTTGCATTTGACATTTTACAAATGTAGTCTTTTATTATGTTTAAAATTGTAAGAAAATATGTTTATCGTTAAGTTATATAATGATTGACAACAAAATCACTGTTTAAGTACGTTTTGCCATCCGACCTATAGAAAGCGATATACATATTACTTATACAGTAAGCGGCACCCTAATGCGTACATAGCCGAATGAAGGGCAATTGATAATTTAACTTCTTTATTGAGCAGATGTAAATATGAGGTGAGAACCAATCGCGATCCAGTCGCTAGCGCAGGCGTATGAAAGGCATCCGGTTTGTCGGTAGGGCTGTTTGAGTTAAAATTTGAAATACCATTTTATATTTTATTCTGATCTAGTGCCTAATTAGAAAAGTGCGTTATTACGAGCGTATTGTAGAAGCAATATATACATTCATAAAAATAAAAATGGATATTTGATCATATTGACGAAAAAGTTCAAAGCATTAAATGGTATTTTGGTGGTCGGTCTGTAAGGGATATTAAAGCCATTTTTAACGAAAAATTTCCCAATAGGCGAGTCCCCGAGCGCTGGCGCAGTTTGAATTTGACATGCGCAGATGCTACTAACATGAACATGGTGATTACGTCAGATTTTGGCGAATCTCAACAGAGGCGGACCCGAGTCATTATTATTACAAAACGAATTAGAAAATTAAAACGTACTAAGAGGCTAACTATTACAAAATGGAGCCGTATTTAGGTGTAGTAATGTTAGTGGTCCCGAAACATGTCACTTAAAAGAACTTACCCACGAAGCTCATAAAATTTCGACCTAAAATGCGAAGAAATTTGATTCACAAGTTATAAAGTTATAATGACAGTTAGATTTTTAATGACCAGTTATAAAAGTGGGGCATACAGGATCCGTGTTGTTGCCATGATAGCAGTACACTATTGCTTTCTTCGTCTCTTGATAGACAATTGCGGTTTCCTTACAATTGATTAGAATTTACTTCACTAATTTAACCTTTAAACCGACAAAATATTCGAGTCTTACTTGCCAAATTTTTATACCTACCAAACGGATATTTGGAACAGGTCTGCCTTTGAAGGAAGGCTCGTTTTTCCAGGGTATACCTGTTCCAAATTCCCTGGTCCCATAATACCTGTTTTGAGACAAGGAAGACTCTAATATTTCGTCAGATTAAAGGTAAAATTAATTATGTAACACAAAATCAGTTGTAACAAAACTATAACTGTTTAACAAAAGACGAAAAAAGTTGCACAAATATGCCCTGCAAAATATGATACGCTAGTTAAAAAGTAATGTTACTATTTGTATTAAACAATTTATGAGTTTTAATGGGTAAGTCCTTTTAAGTTTCATTTTTCGGGACCACTGACATTAAAACACCTAAATACCGTCGTGTAATAATACGCTTCCTAGTACGTTTATTTGAATACTACCTAATATTGAAGTGTGTTGTATTCTGTTTGTATTCAATTTTTGTTCATCTTGTAATGAAATTAACATATACCTATATGTTTTATATGAATGGCTGATTTTTTAGTATCTAAGGAATTCGTTTATTTTGTACCTAATTATATACATATGTACGTATATTTTAAACTAGAGAACTCCAAACTTTCAAATATGTTATATGTAATACATTCCATGTTTATATAAGTAATTCATTCCAGGGTACAAGTAAAAAATACCTTGACAGGCATTAAATGTTCGTTTCATATTGGACTGAGAGGGTCGTGAAAGAATAAAAGAAAAACTTTTGTATAGGTACTTTAATTTGACAACGACGTTTAATTTAGGTGAGTGTATTTATTTCCGTCCTTGTGTTCCGTCATTCATAATGTTTACAATGAGCGACGGACTTTTCATAAATTATAACGACGCACTATAAAAAATTAATGGTTCATTTTAAACCTTTTCAGGTTAGGTTTAGGTAGTTACAAAAGCATTTCTATTATGCGTAGCCGGTAGTGGCTGGTGTAAAAAGCCACATGTAATTAATTGGTGGTTAAACAACAATCTATCAATCATGTTCTAAAGTTAAAGGTGTTAATAATTGCTAAAGACGAAAACAAAAACGTCTGAATTTAATTTGGTACAATCTAACATGATTTGAAAGATAAATAACTATTTAAATAAATGATTAACATAATTATAGTACTTTTAATTTTTTACAATTTCAAAAGCATGTTAAAAAATACAAAAGTTCTCTAGTTAATATTTAAACAAAAATGTGTAAGAATATCGATTATTCATATATTATCGATTATTCATATCGATTATTCATATCGAATAATTCATAGATTATGAAGATGTATTATAATAAATTTTAGAACATCATAACTGCAATCAAATTATAAGCAGTTTCATGCAGCAGAAAAAACTTGTTGAAAATTGCATATATTAAACATGTTTTCTCTTTGGATTTCCCTGAGATACAAACGAGTACATATAGGGTGATTGATGGAAATCATTTATTAAACGTATTAAAGTTTGCACAAACTTTCAATTTTTGAAAATTTGGACATAAGCTAATAGGCCTATGATGAACTTGATGAAATATTTGCGAGATGGCTGCACTTCCTATTATACTGAAAGTCGGCATCAACTTCCTAATTTCAAATAAAAAAAAAACTGGACGTTTTCCACGAAACACCGAACTACTCCACTTTTCTCGACGCGCGTTTCGCCAACCAAGTTGGCATCTTCAGGAGAAGATTAAAACTTGAGTTGTAATCGTCTCCTGAAGATGCCAACTTGGTTGGCGAAACGCGCGTCGAGAAAAGTGTAGTAGTTCTGTGTTTCGTGGAAAACGTCCAGTTTTTTGTTTCTACGTCGAAGGTTCCAGTATCCACTCCATGTTCCTTATTTCAAATAGAATGGTGCCTTTTTTTACTACAAATTTCGAGCTTTTGTCGTTTTTAAGTTACCTATTTCGGGTTTTTTGAAATTTTGGTGATTAGCACCATACCATTTGAAATCATCTGTAGCTGTCATTCTAGAAAATAAATTATCCGTGTTGACACTGTGGTTAGTAGAATAATTAGCTTTGCAACGATGATTTTATTATTGCTCAATTATCTACAAGATGTTTATAATATACCTTCCATTTAGCACAACTTTCAACCCATCAAAACTCGATTTTCTTAAATACGATGTCCGACATATATTTTACTTTACAGTTTGATGTAGAATTAAATTCTGCGTCGATCTGTATTACGATTTTCAATACCTATTTTGAGTGGTTTTTAAGTTACTAGTTTTTTTTTTTATTTGCATATAAGTAATATAAAATCGTTTGCTTTTTCAACAGCATGCCATGTAAATCATTTTTACATGTTATGGTGCTAATGACCAAACCCGAAATAACTAAAAAACGGTAAAATATAGATATAGGGAAACTTCAAGAAAGTCAACCTAAAATATTGTGTAGAATCGAAATTTGCAATAAAAAAGGCACCATTCTATTTGAAATAAGGAAGGTGATGCCGACTTCCCGTATAACCGGAAGTGCAGGGCATCTCGAAAATATTTTCATAAAGTTCGTTATAGACCTATTAGCTTAAGTCCAAATTTTCAAAAATCACAAGCTTCTGTAAGCCCTAATACTTTTAATGAATGGTTTCGATCAATCACCCTGTATATTTTGATATAATTTGTCATGTTACTTTGATACAATTTATCGACATAATACGAAAGAAATAGTATATTAAGAAAAAAAGTCGATGCTTGTATTTTTGAGCAGTTATTAAAAATGCATGATTATAATAATGCATGTGGGGAATTTCGTTATGAGGCTATAACTCAAAAACATAAAAATCGGTTTAATTGAATCTTTAGTGTAGAATTCGCTCCAAGAGTTTGGTGTGTTTCCCGACTTACCCTGTATACTATAATTATACGTTACATAGCGGTAAATAACTATCTGGCAATGTTTATTGTCCCAGAAGGAGATTTTTTGTCAGAATTTTCCGGAGGACGGGGTACATATATAGCTCTCGTACGCTACTGTATTTTTGATGACATCTTAAAAAATAAGTCATAGCTACAAAAGTTTTATATGAAACACTTATTTATATTTCCTTTAAAAAAAGGTCGGTAATTTATAATGAATAATCATGTATACATTATAATCATACGTGAGATGAATTTTACTGCTGATATATGAAGAGAGACATTCGTTAAGTGAGAACACAAATCAAAATACAGGTGTGGCAGTTACATCTGTCTTATTCTATCCTTCAATCAAGTCTTACTTCCTTCCCTTTTTCTTGGCTGGCTATTAATTTCATAACTCACACTGTATAACAACTGCGTCCTATCATTTTAGTACATTGTAAAACAGTGAGTGGGAGAGTTTATAATTAGCGATAATCTTATTAGATAGTGGCTTCTGTGATGTAATGTCTCGAAACCTACGCCATCGGTTCTGCCACACCCACTGTCAAAAGAATTCACATGAAAATTGGGTCACTCACTGTTTTACTATTTGCTAAGATTAAGGGAAGCTATTAGCACCTTTATCTACACTAAATACTATCTTACTACTTGTTTATCTGATTAAAAATGTAGACAATGTAGACAATAAATAGTGTATCTCGATCAATTTTATTTCCACAAAATAGAGTGCCGATCGTCAAGATGAAGTGGGCGTCAGGAGCCGTTTTACTTGAGTTACAAAGTGATAATTTATAGTTAAACGTCTTACTGAAAAAGCCCTAAAGCGAAACATTAACTTCCTTTTAAACTCCATTATCCAACCAATGCTGCTCTGCTATAAATATGAAAAGTGGGTGGCGTATTTTAAGTATTATGTAAAAGATGCTATAGTATGACGTGTAAGAAGTAGGCGAAAAATGCTCCTCCTTTCCCCTTTGCTTCCGAATTTAACGTTATTTGTCTCTTCTTAGATTTTCATTGTTGATAATATCATTTAGTTGAAGCATCCTTGTAAACGTCAGAGTTAATTACGTTTTAAAATGAGAAATTATAGTATAAAAAAATGGGCACATAAATAGTACACAGAGAAAATTTAAAAATAACTGTACCAGAAATCGAATATGTCACAGATGAACGGAATGACATATTTAATTAAAAAGAAAAATATAATTGTAGTACTCTGAGGAAAATTAACTAACTGCATACTTACTTGCCTTATTTTGAATTTTTAACATGGTTTATTTAGATTATGAAGTAACTTTTTAATTGACGTTAATTGGAACAATTTGATCACTTTTACTAATACATAAAAACATGTCTTTTATTTAATCAGATCACATTTTTTCTGAAGCGATAAGGAGTAAAAATAATAAAGGAATCATACATTTCAGAAATATAAATTTGGAGTTTCTTCTTTCGAATACCTCATTTTATACAAAATTTTCTATATTTATCATGTATTATACGATTTATTAGCGAGTCGAGAAGCTCCAGGACCCTAACAGAACCGTATTAAGGGGAAGTAGGTAGCAGTGATAGTTGTGGAATTAAAAATTGCAATATTTTCTTGTATGGAAACATGTTTTCCCGACCTCTAATATTGTAAAATTAAACCTAAGTAGAATGTATATGCGAAAGGTCACATCACCCAAGGAACTATAAAATGGTCTACTTATCAATGTTTTGTGTTAGTTTTGTTCCGTGCCACGAAATGCTCCGTCGAAGAGAATGACATCAATACGAGCAAGTTGGTGAATTTAGGAGAGGTCGAATTTTAGGCCTACGTGAAGGGGGTATATTACAGAGATATAGGGGTACTATTGGGCGAAATGTAAGCACAGTCATGGGGGTATGGTGGCAGTGGAGTGAAGAACACACTACTAGTGGCACTAGTGCGCGAAGGCGAACTACAGACCGTAAAGAGCGCCCCCTTCATCAAGCATTAATGGACCGAACACAAAAAATCAACCCAATTAGCTCAACTTACACAATATAATTTATCGTTACGGTCACTCAGACCCCCCTTGTTCGATTTTGGGCTTCCGTCACAACGTCAATTGTTGCGACTTCCGCTGACTGTACAACATCCTCGTCTACGTCTCCAATGGTGCCAAGAAAGTCATTTGTGGAGGAAGAAATGGCACATCTTCTCATCTCATCTTTTCTGATTAAGCCCGATTTTATTTGTACCGGCACAACGGTCGGGTCCGTATTCGAAGACGCCAAGGAAAACGCAAAAATCATCAGTGTATAATGACGCGACATACGGCTCCAACACAAGGGATTATGGTATTGTGCGCCATTGTTTATAACAACAGGTCACGTCTATTCGGATTCAAGGTACCTTAAACAGCCAGAGATACATCGATGAAGTGCTACGACCAGTGGTAGTACCTTATCTGCAGGACCACGTAGGTGCCATATTTATACGATAATGCCAGACCACATGTCGCAACAAACGAGACACAGTTTCTGGATGAGCATGCATTTAAATGACTTCCTTGGCTTTCGCGTTGCCCATGTTTATCCCACATAGAAAATGTATCGGATGTGACAGCAAGTAGACTCCAAACATATGCTGGACCAGCAAGTGGAACAGAGGAATTATGGAGGAGGGTACAAGCTCCACGGAATGCTATACCTCAAGAGACCATTCGAACGCTGTTTGATTCACTACCAAGGCATCTAGAAGCTGCTATAAGAATACGTGGGGGACATGTATTCTATTAAGTATTATCAGTACAATTTATCAGACAAGCTTGTACCAGTAATCAGTTGTTTTATTAATACAAATACATTATTTAAACGCAGTCCGAGTTATGTTACTTAACTCCTTCACGGTTGTTGAGATTTCGCTCAACTATAGTAAAAAATAATCCCATCTCTATTCTCGTTGTCGAAAAACCGACTTTAAGGTCAAGCCGCCACGCGCGCTGTAACACGTGGTAACAAAAAAAAAACGAGTAGTATCGTTCGAAATGTCAAAAAGAAGCATCGCATCATACTCGCACTCGCAACGTTGAATCTTACATTTGTAATTTTAAGTTATGTATGTATGTGGTAATCATTAGTGAGATAAAACAATAAAAATTGTTATTGTGAATAAGGACTGTTTACTCAAATCAACCACGTTACCCAGTTCAAGAGAAACAAAATTGCCACTGACCAAGCTGTGACTTGGCAGACCCTGAGTATATGGTGGAGGAAAGAACACCCCAACAATGGTGTTGCATTTTCAGTGGCACCAGTATATTATAGACAACAAATATACCTACATAACAAAATATATTTTACCATTCACCAGCTGATAATTTTATTGTATTATGGCGAGCGTGGCTAACGACTAACGTACGTGGTCCGTTGTCCTAGTAACTGCCGCTTCGAGAAACATCTGATATGTTCGCGAATGAACTAGTGTGGCCACGATTATGTCTAGCAGTTTCTCGATTGACTAGCGGGCAACATAAAAACCCCGTCGTGGCGGGAAAGAGCCAGTCTTCAAAATTAATACGCGCGGGTCGCGTTTTGTAAAACGGAGGCTGATATAAATTCGGATATAAATTGTATATAATTTAGTATTAGTGTTAGTCAGTAGTTTGTTTCGTTATTGTGTTTAAGTTAAATAAATTGTATTTTTAAAAGTGCGTGTTAAATTTTTCAACCAGAGTTGGACAATACGTTACAGTATCTCTTGGTATGGCCACTCGTATTAACACCCTCATCAATTTTACAACAAACGCTAGTTACCTTCATCGGGTTTCACGCAACTGGTCAAATGATTTTGTTTAATACGTAAGGAATTTCTGCGGTTATTTAAGCAAACAGGCGCAAGTACTATCGTTTAGGCCATAATCTAGCACTTGCTATGCCATATATTGGAATTTAAACGAACTTTGCACTCTCATCGTTTTTCCCTCCAGCTCCTCATATGGGTTTCAAATTTTAAGTTGGTATATCAAAGAATTCTCGAGAACAGGCCGACAGACAGACTGACAGACATAAATTTCGAAATTTCACCATTTCCACATCCAACATTTCCTTTGCGAGTAATTAAGCTAAATCGCTAAAAACATCAGGTTATGTTTTTAAGTGTGATTTGGATATGCACTTTATGATCGTATATGTTATAAAGTCAAACATTTATGTTTTTTTTGACCTTTATGGCCTTTATGACATATGTAACCTATATGACCCGTATGACCAATGTAACCTTCCTGACCCATATGACTTTTATAACCTATATGCCCTTTATGACCGGTAGGCTATTATGACTTTTATGACTCATATAACCTGTATGGCCTTTATGTCCACTATGACCATTAGGACACAAATTGTCTTTATATTGAAATGAAATATATATTTGATTAAACAAAATGTCAAATTAAATTGTTGACGTGACGTTGGATGCTGTTGAGGTTAATTGTTAATCTTACAATTAGGCGGCTTAAATCAGGAAAAATAAACAGACCAAGACTACGATGCGGTTTCGTTAGAAATTGTAATTTTTTATCCAGTTTGGACTGACTTGGGACGGCCCTGTGATTTACGTCATGGCGACAAAAATTCTTATATTTATCGAAAAGGCTATAACCGTTTTATTTTGTTTCAGTAACGAAAATGTCTCCGCGACCATCTCTGATACCTGACGTGGAGACGGTACCTCCCGTCGAGGAAAAACCGGCGACGCCCGCGCCCTCAACCCCACCCGTCGCCAAGCCGGAACCCGGCAAGCCACCCAGCAGGGCGGGGGCGTGCCGGGTGTGCCTGAAGGCGTTCAAGCCGGAGGATTTCAGTCGTACCTGCGCGGAATGTACCCAGCGCGTATGCGAGGACTGCGCCAGCTACAGCAAACTGGCTGAAGACGAGGATCCTGCCAATTGGACGTGCAGCGTGTGTCGCAGGTGGGTACTGATTTTTGCTTCCTGTACCGGGTGTCCCAGCTTTTTGGCAAGTCGCAAGCTGGGGTGCCTTGGGAAGCGATTTACTCGTTGTAGATTTTGTAACAGGGGTCTATCGGGATGTGATTGGTTCAATAACAGGGTTCTGTATGCGAAGTCTATCTCTTACATAATTATCATTAACACATATATTCTTTCTCGTTCAGATGACAAGGTGTCATGCTAGGTTTCAGGTACCAAGAGACCTGCCTCAATGCTGAGAGGGGGAGGGGCGTTAACCCAAATCCCTCCCTCCCCTTAAGATGATATAATTTTTGTTTTTAACACAAAACAACATAAAACTAGTAAAGGTATGAATATAAATGTAAAGGGTGTCCCGCAAAGTATGTCACAAACTTCAGGAGGTGATAGTACATATAAAAATAATAATTTTTTTTGGGTCCAGGTATGAAGATGAAATTTTGAGAATAAAGTTGGGCAAACAATGCCCTTATTTGGTGAGAATATGAATACAATCCAGAAAACGGAAAGGGTATTTTTCGAACACCCCGTACATATTTTTGGCGGGAAAAAATTCTGGTTATACTATTTGTGATTCGATTATTTTAATAAAGACAATTCGATTTTGAAACTTTTCTCTCTCTAGATATTTTTTCGAGAAACGTGTCGTTTTCCCGTAAAAAAAGTTAAAAGAGGCCACCTCATAGTTCACTCCGAGACAAACACTTTAAAAGTTTACATAGTAGGCGTCTGTCACGTGCAGTGAGATTTATGTTGTGGCTTATTTGGCAGCGGCCTTGCATTCTGCAAATGAATAAGAATAATTAATTTTCATTTCACTTATCGTGAATATGCAAATATGCATACTTACGGTAGGAAACGCTCAATTTAGATTTTTTCCCTTCTGGGAGCCGTCCTTTACGCCGGATTGCACTGCAGCCTCTTGGGCTTATTGTGCGCATTGTGTGGCCTCTTGGGCGCATCCTCCCATCCTTCTCACATCACCCATTCCAGGTCCCGTGTACAAGCTTGTATATAGCTTCCCTGCCGGCTAGGTGCTGTAATCTTCTGGACAGAGTTTGGGATGTCCATATATGGCCTGCCTTCTGCGATCTAAAGTCTCGCAGTTACACAGTATGTGGTGAGCTGTCTCCATTTCCCTGTTGCAGAGTTTGCATTTCAGTTCTCCATTGTACTGCCCCATTCTGTGTAGGTGTCGTTTGAGGGGCAATGTCCTGTTAGGAGGCCTACAACGGATCTTATCTGAATCCTATTCATTTTTAATAGTTTTTTCAGTTCTTTCCTCACATGTTCCTTTAATAAACATTTTTCCATGTCTTTGCCTGGATATAGAGTTCCCGTATTCGTTTTGTCGACTTCTGACCCATTCTCCTATTTGACCCCTTTACTCTTTGGTAATCCCAGGGCCGGTTCTGGGCCAATAAATGGACTAGACGATCCTTCTCTCGCTAACTCGTCTGCTTTTTCGTAGCCTTCGATTCCTGTATGTCCTGGTACCCATATCAAAGTTACTTTGTTGTGGTCTGCCAGTTGTGTCAGTTCTCTTTGACATTCCCATACCAGCCTTGACCCCGCCTTTGGGTTTGTAATTGCCTTTAGGGCAGCCTGGCTGTCCGATAGTATATCGATCCTCTTATTTGTGTAAGACCTCGTTATATTTTCTTTAGCACAGTGCAGTATTGCATATATGTACATCCGCCTGAAATACGGAGGTATATTTTCCAAGTGGAATGCTATACTGTGGTTTTTCCGTTTCGTTGTATATGCCTGCCTCAGTTCCCTGCTGAGTCTTTGACCCGTCTATGTACCAGGTTACTCTCTCAGTTCTGCTCCTGTTGTTTTATTCTTTCCATTTCTCTCGGTCAATTATTTCCAACCCGAAGTTTTTGTTGTGTGTGTAGTCAGGAGTCATGTGATCTTTCCTCATGTCAAAAATGTTTCCACCCACTAGACTTTTGATTCTGTTGTGCCCCAGGTCTTCGTAGATACCACTTGGTAATTCAGGTAGCCTGAAAATTCCCATTCATCCTACATAATCACGAATTGAGGAGGAGGCAGGTCTAATAGGACTTCCATTGCTGCGGTTGGCATTTTCGCCCCCCGTAATTCCAAGACAGGCAAGTCGGTGGACCTTGCTTAGTTCGATTATTGCCTTTGTCTGCTGCATCTTTGGCCACCAGACCAAAGATGCATATGTAATCATGGGTTTGACTACCATAGTATACATCCAGTGCACCATGTTCGGTGTAGCTCCTCATGTTTTGAGGATGTGTTATCAAACGCTCCCTGAATGTCCAATAAGACACCCAATAGTACCTCCTTGTGTTCCAGAGCATATTCTGCTTTTTCAACCAGCTTATGTAGTGCTGTTTCTGTCGACACTCCTGATCAGTGTACACATTGTTCTTGATGTAGCGGTCGATTGGCCAGTCATTCCTAATATGTGTATCCAGCAGTTTTTCTAGAGTCTTGAGTACAAAGGACATAAGACTTATTGGTCTCAGAGATTTAGCATCTTCTTGTCCGGTTTTCCCAGGTTTCGGTGTGAAGCTAACTCTGGTTGTACTTTAGCATTATGTACGTTTTTTGGTTCAAGACTTCTGTTCTTCAATGAGAGGTCGTTATAACGAATATTAGAAAAAGTGTTAGGTACCTAATAATTTAATTTAACGTTAAATTGTATAATTTAATACATGGTCAAAGAGACACGCCGTCAAAAGTCTTGGACCCCCGATGTTTTGTATTAGTAAATAATTGTTTTTAAATACTGAATTTGTTTTTCAAAGTCTGTCTGTCTGTCTGTCTGTCTTTTCTAAATGTATTTTTTGAATATATCAATAATTTTTAAAGATCTAGTCAATTAAAAAACAGTGGGGAAATAAATTAGCAATTTTTAAGAACATTTATTATGACACAAATTAACAAAACATATGTTTTAACAAAGTAAACTACAACTTAATAGTCAGTATGACCTCCCCTGTTTGTCAGTAACATGTTAACACGCCTGTGCATTGACACGATCAAACGGTTGATAATTTCTTGAGGAATATTATTCCAGTCCTCTATTGCTGCTGCAGTCAACTCTTCCGCATTTTGGGGTGGGTTCATGCGTTTGCGAATTGCTCTAGAAACAAAATCCCACATGTTTTCAATGGGATTCATATCTGCGGAGTTAGCTGGCCAATCTAATCGTGTAATATCTCCCTGTTCAAGTACCTCTTGGACCGTTCTTGCGCGATGTGGCCTTGCGTTGTCATCCATGAAGATGAAATTGTCACCTAATTCGGCGTGTAGGGGATGAATAATGGGCCTGATAACACTTTCAATATGAACTTGACTTGTCATATTCTGATTTATGGGAATTAACGGCGTATGGCGATTGAACATGATTCCTCCCCAAAACATTACTGTCCCACCATTGTAGGGAGCAACCTAACGGGGAAAATTTAATTTCTCTTGACGCTTTCTCTCTCTCTCTCCAGACCCTTTGCCTATTGTCTTCAGTCATTACTCACTAGTCCAATTCTGGTTTCATCTGTGAATAAGACCCATCACCACTGCTGCAAAAGCCAATCACTACGCTCATGTGCCCACTGATAGCGGGCAGCTCAATGTCGTGGTAGTAGAGAGGGTACCCTTAAAGGCCTTTTTGCACGTAAATTTGTACGATGGAGTCTTCTGTGAACTGTAGAGGTTGATATAACAAAACGAAACGTACCTTGAAAGTGATTCCTGAGGACTGAAGCTGAAGCACTTCGGTGTCTACGGGCATATTGAACCAAATAACGATCCTGCCGTTCATTTGACACTCGAGGTCGCCCACTACGTGGTATTTTTTCCACTGTCCCCAATTCTTGATACCTATGCACTATTTGAACAACGGAAGATATAGGAATGTCTAACATCTCGGATATCTGATGTTTGGAATGTCCAGCATCATGCAAAGCAATATTTCTTGCCTTATTAAAAGCAGATATCTCACGTTCTGGCATTATACTGAAAGAAAAGTATCAAAGTCTCTTTGCTAAATATGCAATAAAACTGACGAATATTAAAAAAAATTATAACCAATCAGCAATATTTTACCTTGATTACCTTAATGTATTCGATATTGTTTGACAGCTAAATAACTCAACTTTGTTGCCTAGTAACGAAAACAAAATAAACATAGTCCAAATCTGTAATATACGGGGGGGGGGGGGGGGTGGTCCAAGACTTTTGACGGTGTGTGTAGATAGAAATAATACAACAATTATTGTAGGAACTATGGTAGAAAAAAAAACAATTCTTTAATATCATTATCGAACGAAACAAGTAAATTAATTTTATAGGTAATTATAGTAAATGTTCAAACTGCCCTCTATGTGCTTCAACACATGCTTGCAGCCTTCTAATAAAATCTTATTCTAGTAAATACATCAGGATTATTTCTAATAGCATTAAACGCTTCTACTATTCGCTGACGAAGTTCTTCTGAATTAACAGAACTGCTATAAACGAGAGATTTAGTATGTCTCCATAAATAAAAATCAGCCGCATTTAAATCTGGTGAGCGAGACGGTCAATTTATTGGTGCATCATTCCCTCGTCCAATCCATCGACCGCGAAAGACTCTGTTTAAATGTCATCGTACTTGATGATTAAAATGGGCAGGTGCCCCGTCATGAAGATACCATAAACGCTGCTGTAATGCAATTGAAACATCTTGCATTAACTCAAAAAGATGGCTTTGCAAAAAAATTAGGTATTATATTTAATATTTAGACGCCTAATATGTAAATTTTTAAAGTGTTTGTCTCGGGGTGAACAATGAGGTGACCTCTTTTAACTTTTTTTACGGGAAAACGACACGTTTCTCGAAAAAATATCTAGAGGAAAAAAGTTTTTTGTAATGTATTTACATATTATCTGATTTTGTGAATAGACTTATCAACAAAATCTGAATTCAACAAGAACTGACATTAACAAAATAATACCGGTACTGTTAGAAAAAAGGAATTTTGGTTTGATTTGTGGATAATGTTTTGCGAATGTAACTCTTCGTGGAACATGGTCGACAATATTCACTTTAGACTTTTTTTGCCAAATATGTATACGATTTTCCATTGTCTAGTAGCCATACATTGAGTAAAACATATTTTCAGAAGACATATCAACACGTCATGGGAAATATCAAAGAAGAAAAACGCATAAATTTCTATGGCTGACATTGGACGAAACAACAGATTTTGCGGTAATAAGGTCGTTAATGATCTGATATGAATTTTAGGTGTTTCAGATATTTCGCCCCATATAGCTAGTAAACGGGTTTTGAAAACAACGGTTTAAACTATAGAAATAGTAAAAGATGATAATGTACTGATGTTAGTGACAACAAACAACTTTGCGAAATTCGTGAAAATAATGTGCGTGATTCACGTTCATGTGAACTATTTTGAATTTGCACCTTTAACTTCGTAGATATGGAACGATCATTTTCCTTCTACAATCATGTACAAGCTATATGTACAAGTGATTTGCTTGCGTTTAACGAAAAGAAATGCAAAAAGACTCCTGGTTGTGGCAACGTACGCTCAAGCAATGAAGACAGTCAGTGTTTCTGAATGACACAAGCGATATGTATGTACTAGGCTGCAATAAAATAGGTAGAGTCCCAGGCCAGGATTTCAATTTGCATTATTTAATTACGTAAATCAAACGTCTCTAAACAGCATTTTGCTACGCGTGTTAAGAACGACTGCACACAGTCGTCCCGGGAGTCCCGCTCCCCCAATCTTCACTTTTGCCGGCCCGGGATTATGGAACGCCAATTGCAATTTATATAGGCCGCCGCAACTATATTGCAGGTGTTTAGTATTCGGTTTTAGGTGTTTCGCTGCTGTTATCGTCGCGGTACGGAATGAATAAATATCGAATATTAAGTGAAAAGCCTTTCTTATTAATTATGTCGCAGATTCCGTAAGCATATAAATTACAAAATATAATCAAACATATTGAGGATTTTAAAACAGATGGAACTTTCGTACGTTGTGTATCGTGTAATAGTTTATTTTCAGTTATTAATGCTGAAATAATTTCGATCAGGTCAATTCCGCCGTAAAATGTAATGCTTTTTAAGAATATGGCCTTTTAAAAATAATACTTTTTTAAAAATTGCTTTACTTAAAAAAAATATAAAGAAATGTAGCAAAATTACGATTTATTCGACAAAAAAATCTAAACTTGAATTTCTTTATGAAACAGGTAATCCCCGGGTTCTATACCAGAAAAAATCGCGTCGTCAAGACCTAAATTTTAAGTAAATGGCTTTATAGTATTTAAAAAAAAAATTGGCAGAACAAAATGGCGGCCGAAACAAAAATAATATGTTTTGTATAAAATTCATAATGTTTTTCTCAAAAACGCCGGACTTTGCTACAAATGTTCTAACAATAGATATGTCTTGTGTGTAGTTTTCGAGAAAACTAAAAATGTGTAGTTTTCGAGAAAAAACCTATTAAACTTTAAATACAATATATGCGACTTAACGTTCTTAAATCATTTTTTTTAAATTCTAAGGTCATATTCTGAAAAAGCTTGGAATATTACGTCGGAAATAGTCTGATCGAATTTTTTTCAGCTCCTATAACATTGAATATAAGTTTGCTTAAAACTGTTTAGAAAATCAGGTCATTTGGGATTTATGTATTGGCTGCACAGATGTAGCCGCTTATATGCGAAAAGCAGCTGAGCGCCTAAAACGCACTTATAAAAATATGACCCACGTGACATGTTTAGCGCATGCATTACATCTTGACGATGATATACTGAATAGACAATATGTATTTGGGTAAGTGTCTCTACCATATTTTAATTGTGTATTACTTTCCTGAGTTCGGTCCTGATTCACGACGAGCTTATTGCACCCAAACGTTGGAGCACACTTTCCGAACCCTATATACTATAATAATGTTTTTTAAAACACTACTACCGTAATGAATATTCGATATTTGGTATCATAAAATATACCTAACAAAACATTTTTCTCGATCATATATAATTTAAATAAATATAAATATGTAATATATGTAGGTACTAAAAAAAAAAAATATGTATATTATCGAAGTAGTGAACTATAGGAGGAGAAACGATTTCAGATTAGATAGTTGAGCCCCTACGCATATAATATAGATAAGGATAATTTCAGACATCCTCCCCAGTGTGTTTTAAATGTTGGTAAACTCATGAATAATATAGAAATAAGCTACTAACCTTCTTATTTACGAAATAGATGGGAAAAATAAATGGAGATTTCAAGATGTTACTCTTCAAAGAAGTAATAGGTACTTTTCTAAAATACAAATAATAATATAAAGTTTTCTATTTGTTCTAATTTTCTAATGATTTAAGATATAGTTATGTTATTATAAAAAGTTATGAAGTAGTATACGTAACATAAAAATATAATATAATTGTAGTTGCTAAGAATGCTGATTTAAACAACACTGATTTGTTAAATAACAAATAGGAAAATATAAAAAATGAATTACTCCCGAAACTGATTTAACATTTCATCAACTTTCACTCAAAATTTACTTGTCATAGATTTAGGAAGATAAAGAGATACAAGGGGTGTCTTTAATTACCTTATTGTCCATTTCTCATTTAAAAAAATGTTACTTTAAACCGCAATGTTTCGGTGTTAAGTGGCGAAAAGTGCTCAAATGCTGATTTAAACAACACTGATTTGTTAAATAACAAATAGGAAAATATAAAAAATGAATTACTCCCGAAACTGATTTAACATTTCATCAACTTTCACTCAAAATTTACTTGTCATAGATTTAGGAAGATAAAGAGATACAAGGGTGTCTTTAATTACCTTATTGTCCATTTCTCATTTAAAAAAAATGTTACTTTAAACCGCAATGTTTCGGTGTTAAGTGGCGAAAAGTGCTCAAGTGTGAGTTAGTTTTAAGATTCCAATTCTCGTCCTTAAAGTTTTATTATCCCTAAAACAACAAATCCCTAATAGCCAATTATTATCTTTAAATAAAAATTAAATCTTTTACGCCAGCAATATTAGGTCGAATTATAACTTGTTCTTTATTTAAAACGATTTATTTTATTAAGGTTTTCTATTTTCTTGTTTTATTTATTGCTCTGTTACTCATTTTTTTATTGCACATTCTGTGTATAATAGCCGCTTTACAGGATCATAATTTACATCAATTTCCACATGTACTATTCAAGGTCAAAGTAGATATCAACAATATATTTAGGATGACATTAGTTACAAATAAAGACTCTAAGTCGCAGAGCGTAGCAGGACCTCATCATGGGGAACATGGTGTATGCAATAGTCTATACAAACCATGTAATTAATAATTTAAAATAAGCAGTTTCAATAACGGCTCGCACAACACAGCGAATTATAGACTGTCCGCGTCTGACATAGTTAGGCCAGACAAGAGTAGTGTTGTGCGTTTACACTAACATATCATTCATAATATCATATCGCATTAAAACCAGTTTAGAATTACGCTCCGTCGAGTATACCCACGCTGTGGCATTAGAATTATTACTCTTAGTTCTGAAGATTTTATATTAAGAAAACTAAATATATGGTAATTAAGGCATAAAGAAAAGTTTTCATGATCGAAAGTTACTTTAGAAATGATAGAAGGATTGATGGTCAGTATGTTTATTCAACAGGGGACGCGTTTCAGGATTTTCAAACAGAATTTACACACATAATCATAGATTTCGACCAGTTTCGCCAAGTTTTGATCTATGGCTTTGTTTAGAAAAAAAGGAAGTGTGAAAAGAAAAGAAAGGCAGTGGCAGCAACCTAAATTTCTCACTGCACAAAAAGTTGAATAAGTGAGGCAAATTGAACACCCACAAACCCCTATTCGGCTTTTAAGCCAACAAATAAATGTATCCTACAGAACATGCAATACAATTTTAAAATGTGACATGCATATGCACGTTTATCGTCTAAACTCAGTCCAAGAATAGTTACCAAACGACCAGCCTCAGCAAATGCAATTTTCAGAGTGATTTATGAATAATTTGCATAATAATGAAAGGCTGAAAAAAACTGTTTTAATGACAAGGCATTGTTGGCATAGTTTTACCTCTCTGGTTATGTTAAGTCTCAACAAATGAGCATGTGGAGCTCTGAAGATTCACACTTGTTTTAGAGAAACCTATGCAGTCTCAGAAAGTTGGGGTGTGGGCCGCCATGTCGAAAATGAGGTTAATTGGACCGTTTTATTTTGAACGGACTTAATTTGGCGCGACACCGTAATAAAATTTTTGAAAATTTTTTACTTTAGAAAACTTCTGTACATTCTTAGAATGGACATAGAATACACAATATTAGAATGGAATGTGTATGTTCCGGAATTAACAGTGAAAGATTTTTTTGTATGAGGTATATTAAGCACATATGCTACAATCGCACTCCGCAAACCCTTGAAAAGTTGCACCAAAACATTTGTCAGCATGTTCATCATCTAGATCATTCCTTTATTTTCACTTTTTGATTTTAAAAGATTAATATTCTTTCAAATTCGTCTTGTTAATTTAAAAATTCCAATTTTTGTTCTTTTTAGAGTAAAGTGAAATAAATGACATATTTTTAAAAAGTAAAAGTAAAAAAATACAGTATTTATACGTGTTAAGCATAATATGGGTGTTCCAGCCAATTGTACTTTTATGTTTCCATTAATCATTCTAAAATCTTCCTGAATGGCGAGCAACATATTTTTAACATAATACGCAAACAATTTTTTAAAAAAATAAATCGACTGGCGAAAACCATGATATTTGCAATCAAAATTAGTCAGAATTTTGTGGGATGTCCAAACAAAATGTTTTCAAAAATTAAATTACCCACCCATTTTGAAGATATAGTGTAACAAACTATACATTTTTGGAGAGCTGAAGAATGCAAATTTTGTTTGGTGAAACATTTACAGGATGTTGAGTTCGAAATAGTGGCGAATTTTAATGTTGACATTGACCATCGTTCAAAAAATATCTTGGGGGACAAGTAACAAGATTTCAACGTAGCACGAAAAAAAACTTATTGAAAAAGTAAATCGATTGAAGAAAACCGGATCCTTTTAATTTCACTGTTTCAAAATATATTTACAATCAAAATTAATCCGAATAATCTGGAACACCCTATGCTAGAGAAACACAATTTTCTTAATAATGAAAATATCAAAACTCGACAGTCCTAAGAGTATAATAATTCAAGATATGCGGTATCGATTTCATAGCACACTCCGAGACTTTTTTTTATCTTACGATTTCTCAATGTACTTCTTATTTTAAATATCACTCATAAATCGCGCATAACATGAAATTATAATTGCTCGGGAAATTTCCCTCCTTATAAAATTAGTTGGGAAATATAAGCTAGTTATCCTGCCAAGTTTAACGGGATTAAACGTATTTCCTTTGTATTTTTTCGCAGGAAACTTCAGTCGAGGGCCGCTGTGCCACAGGATTCTAATGAAAGTTTATTAGAAATTCCAATACAAGAATTGCAAAGAAGGCACTCCGAGGCTAGACTGGGATCGAGTGGCGGCCTCACCGTGGGTGGTGTTGGGAGCGGCCTAGCGCCCCCTAGAAGCCCCGAACTACGCAGACACTCGGATGTGTCGCCCGCCTCGCTGAAGGAGCTGGAAAAAGTAAGGACCTTGCGTTTGTCGCATTTCCAATTACTGTATTCTACTTATTTGATGAAAACCAGCGTGATGTCTAGAGACGTGCGGTTTTGCCGATTTTCAGGAGCGTTACACAGCGCTGGATGTAATATGTACAGGGTTTTTCATTATATTCTGACTGAGGCATTATCTCTTCTAATACGGCAAAACGAAAAAATACTTCAAATGAAAGATGCAGGGTTGCGCCTTAATTTGTTTAAAATGTTATGTATACATAACTGTGCATACAGATTGCTTTCCTCGTGAGTAGTTTAAGAACTACAAACTTTTAAAATTCGTAGTTTTTCAACGGTTTTGACCTCCAAAAGATTTCTTACAGTTTATATACGAGGTGTGTAAATTAAGTAATGACGCTGGCAACGTAGCGCCCGATCTAGCAACAATGCGGAGACAGGACTTGGAAGGGCGGTAGATTAACATGTAATGCACCTTCAGTACAAGTTTGAACTTGTTAGAGTCATTTGTTTGTTCTTGTAACTGTTTTCGTAAATCGTTTTTTTCTAGTGCGTTTTAAAAATGAGTGACATTAATTCTGAGCAACGGTGTGCTATCAGGTTTTGTTTCAGACTTGAACACATAGTTTTGCAAAACCTCAACACACCTACGGGGACTGTTTTTTCAAGAGCCCAGGTTTTTCGGTGGTTCTCAGAAAGAAGAAAGTCGATTGAAGATGAACCACGCAGCGGAAGGCCTTCATCTTCAAGAACCTATGAAAACGTCGATAGAATACGGCATCTTGTGCGTTCACATCGTCGGTTGACGACAAGAATGATCGGGGAAGAGGTAAATTTGAATCACACCAGTGTTCATCAGATGTTGACTAACGAATTGGGGATGAGAAAAATCTGCTTGAAAATGGTTAAAAAAAAATTTCGCAGGCACAAAAGGACATCAGGAGAGAAAGGTGTCTTGAATTTTTGGAATCGATTGAAAATGATCCCCATTTTATGGAATGTGTCATTATTGATGATGAGATTTGAGTGTTTGAGTACGACTCGGAAACCAAGCCCCAAAGTATGAAATGGCACACTTCAAGCTCTCCAAGACCCAGAAAGCAAGAATGAGCAAGTCGAAGATCAAATGCACCCTGATTTGCATTTTTGATAGCCAGGGAATTGTCCAGAAAAACTTAGTGTCTCCAGGCCAAACAGTAAATTTGGTAAACAAACAAAAAAAAAACAGGCCTCAAGAGATTTTGGGACCATAGAAAACATTCAAACGGCTGTAACCGACCAGCTGAAGACTATTCCAGTATATGAGTTCCAGCACTGCTATGGCACTGAATGGATGAACCGTCTCTAGCGCTGTGTGGCTTCCCAAAGAAGTTATTTTGAAGGAGACAATAATGAACTGTAATTCTATTCGAATGAAAAAAATAAAAAAATCAGTTTCCTTACTTAATTTACACACCTCCACCAGGTAAGGTGGTGTGGTATATATAATGTTCTTTTATTTTTTGTGTGCCAGTGTAATCGACAACAAAACGAACCAAGTTCTACGCCGGATCCCTCTCTTGATGCAAAGGAAACCTCATTTTTACCTGAAGTGCCGTGTTATTGAAATAAATGATTTAAGGTGAAAACAAGTTTTATTTTCCCTGTAATATAAAAGACGTAAAATAAAGGGTTGAAAGATTGTTTAACGTCTTGTACCTCATTCTGTTATAATTGCCTGGAAGGAATATAACTTTGACTGCGGTTTTTATTTGTCTAAATTCTCAAAGGCTTTTGTACGAGCTTCTCGCTACTCATCACAACAACGAAAAAGTTTTTATAACCAAGTTCGAGCAAGCGGGAATAGTTAGAAATTAATTAATAAAACAGAAGCACAAAACTTTATTTGTATCAACTGAGGACTATTACGAATCATCAAGAAGGATTTTTACACATACTAGTCACACATTTCTCAAAGACCATACAGCGTGAGTGGATTCGGTGGCCAATTAATATGGGGTTGAAAATTTGTACCAATACTGACTGTTGTAGTACTGAATATATTTGTTATAGTTTTTTTGCGCAACGTGCGCAAAGTATGTGGTCTCAATTCAAGCATAGAGACTCTGGTAATCAGACAATTTTAAAATAGAACATGGAGTAGGGGCCGGGATTTACAGAACACGACCTACTTACAAGCAAAGTGACGGAACTGTCCCTCTCCGATTTTCATAAAATTTTAGGAGGTTTTAGACCGCTTAAAATTAAGTGACACGTATTTTTTTCAGATGCTAATAAACGGTCTAAGGGGTGAAACTGACACTCAAATTTACCGTTATCGAGTTCGTTCAAAAAACTAGATTACCTCTACATTTTGGTTGTGACAAAAGTCAGCGCCGCGCCCGAGGGTTTATTATGGGGTGAAAAAATATATGATAGGGGACACCGGGGCTGCTATTTTTAGGTCATGGCACTTTTGTTCTTTTAGTTAAAATTTTACTTTTGAAAATACATATTGTTAAAGGTATAACACATTTATTCTAAGATATATAATGAAGGTAATTTTGATATAACTATAAAGTTTTACATACAATTCGAAGGATGTAGAATGTATCAAATTGTCCCTTAAATGGGGTAATTTGATACACATACGGGGCAAATTGGTACGTAGAAAAAAATTTGAACAGTGAGAATAGAAACCTGAGGCAAATGTTTAAATATAATTTATTGATTACAGTCAAGTTACAAAAAATAACAAAAGCGCCTAAAATCCTACTCATTAAATTAATGTAAATTTGAAATATTTGTAGAAAACTAAAATTAAGGCAAACACATTTCTAAAAGGTAATCGAAAACTTTAGTACAAATAGCCATTATATTTGCAAATGAAAAAAATGAAAACGTAACAAAGAATAACTTAACTTTTAATCACTGTCAGAGGTGCAGTTAATACACACATAGAAAGGATCATTATTGAGACATTTTACATGAGCCCATCTCTTACACTGCGTACATTGAACCCAGTCATCATCTTTTTTGATTTAGAATATGGTTCTAAACAAATTATACACAAACAGTTCTCATCCTCTTTCTCTGAATCACTGCTATATTTAGCGGGTTTCTTCAGTCCCCTGCTTCCCCTTTTTATTAATAAAGATCTCTTTGATTTTGTGCTGTTTGCGCATACATTTCGTTTTACAATCTTCGCTTTCTTTTTTATTTCTTTTATTCTCTCTTCTTTCCGAATGGCATCTCTTTCCGGTGTATCTGTCAAAATTGCCGATTTTCTTTTTTTTTTGTCTTTTGGTTTTGTATTCGGGGTTGAGCTTTAGGCTACGGCCATAGCTGTTCAGGTGTGGCTATTGCAGAACTAGTTGATGGAGTGAGATTGGTGAATAAATCGTAAATAAAGATATTTTAATAAATCTACTTAAAGTCATTTTATCAATGGAAAATTGTTTGGCTCTTTTCGAAGTGACATTCAGATGCTATTTCTTCTGCTGATAAAGCAAATATATCAAATGGTATTTCTCCACGATTGGTCTTCTTTTTGTAGTTGCGTACCATTTTCTACAGTAAAATAAAACCCACATAAAATTAAAATGTTGCAGGGGTAAGTTGATACAGTATCAATATGCCCCGAGCTAGGTGTATCATCATGCCACAAGTTAACTTCATTCGAAGCGTTATTATTCTAAAGTAAACACAACAAAAATGTTCGTTATATCAGAAAACTATTGCTCAAAATGCATGTTCTTAGATAAAAAAAAATGGTGTACGTACCTCAAACAATGTGCCCTACACCGTGATTCAAGTAGAAATAGCAAAATTTACTTTTACTATATAAAAACCTGTAAACAAGTCTCTCACGCCGAATGATTAACCTACGCCTACCAAAACTCCAGAGCAACTAAAGACTCTTAAGACAAGTGTGCTCGCTTGCCGCGGATGCGTTGTATAACGCGGTAAATTTAAAAAATCGGTCTGTATCAAATTGCCCCTGTATCAACTAGCCCCGGTGTCCCCTATATATTTTTTATATTACATAATATAACATTTTTTACCATCTCCTCATTTAAATTGCCAATTTATTTTTTCTCGTCATATTTATAAACTGCATTAAAAAAATAAAAGTTACGTGTGTTTGTATTTTTTTTCTGAATTTTCATTATGTGGCAACTACAGTAATTTAAAGATATACTATCGCAGAAACGAACGAACATAACATATCAAGAAAAAAGAAGCGAACGTAACCATAATTTACATGTATTATTAATATTAGTTTAACTGCGCTGGTCGATGCGCATTTGTGCGCACGAAACCTCGAATAAAGTAAAAATGTCGGGACAGCGTCCATTGCGTGTTACGGTGGAACGTTGGATTTTGTGGAACTAACCTTAGCTGGAGTCTATGGGTTTTATAATTATGGGTTTTATAGACCCCCAAACGGGAATGTTGATGTATTTTTTAATAATATGACATGTTGTTTAAGTTGTTGCCACAACAAATTTAAGAATATTGAGTAAAAATTTGTGAAACGTGCCATGGATTTTCCAACTATTTAGAAATTTGGAATGAGTTGGCGCATTTCAAAGTACCTGATGGTACTAAACTCTGTCTAAAATTTTTTCGAAAAAAAATAATTATTATAAAAGTTATAAACAAATGAAACTTTATGCCGCGATTAAAAAGAAAAAATTTTTCGAAATGGAAGGCTCTAATCGAAAAATTTTATAGGACGACTTTTTTTCGAAAGGCATTGACCTTTTTGGAAAAAATTGTTATAACCTTAAAAAATGCTTAAACAAATAAAAGAAATATTGTTTATAATAAAAAAAATGCTGAGAATTCAATGTTCTCCATCACTTATTTAAATTTTCTTTTTTTTCTAAATACTCGTTATATATTTCCAGATATTTAGAAAAAAAATTTTTGGGATCGCTGTTTGCAAATAAACTGCACGCTGTTTTGTTGGCCGTTGCAACCGCGCGCGAGTCTGGCGCTGCGGCTACTGACAAGCGTTAGGTATTTAAAAAGTGAAACTTGTTATGCTGAATCACTTGTTATTAATAATATAATAATATATATATAATAACTATATATATATATATGTTGATGATTTTAAAGAAACTCCATAATCTTTTTTAAACAATATATAATATGTTCGATTATATTTGTACTAAATACATTCCAAATGAATATTGAACATTCTGTTACGAATTTCTCTTCAAATTATTCACTTCTTCAATTCCAACACGTTTATTTAACAATCTACAACTCGTGGATCTTAACCATGTAACATTCAAAACATAACTAACTAACTCCTAGCAACAACACCAGTATTTATAAATTTTACATTTTCTAGAAAGTTCCTTTGACATCTAGAATATCTAATATGTCATTCCATACAATTCTTTCCTAACAGCTAGTGTATAAACTAAATAGCCTAATATGTAAACTATAAAACTTAATAAGTGTCAGCTGTCACAAATGTCACTTTTACAAATGTCACACTGCTCCCCTCTTCAAAGTTATTCGTCCCGAATAACACTGTCTTCAGTCCTAGGCGGTGGATCTTCGACGACAAACCACTCGGGTGGATTATGTCCTGTGTACTTTGCGAGCCTTTCCAGATGGACCACCTTCGGCTTGCTTCTTGGAGACAGCTGGATGCGGTAGACCAGGTCGTTGATTTTCTTTATTATGGTGTACGGGCCTTCCCAGTTGCTCTGAAGCTTTGGACTTTTTCCTTTCGTCCTTTTTTGGGGCGTACAACCATACTGCATCACCAGGCTTAAATGCAGTCTTTGTTGATGTAGTGTCGAGACGCTGCTTCATTTTGTCGCTGTGAATTTTCAGCTTCTCCCTGGCAAATTGGTGGATCCGGTCCATTCTCTCTCGCAAGTCCTCCACAAATTCTGGCAAAGATCGTTCCTGATTTTCTTCTACTGGATGGCCAAGTATGAGATCAGTAGGCAACTTCATTTCTCTTCCAGAGGTCAGCATAGACGGAGTGTAGGTAGTCGACTCATGCTGGGAACTTCGATACGACAGCAAGAACAGAGGCACCAATTTGTCCCAGTCCCTTTGATTTTCAGACACAAATTTAGACAGGTAGTGGCATATGGTCCTGTTATGGCGTTCAACCATGCCATTCGACTGGGGATGAAGCGCAGTAGTTCGGGTCTTCTTGATGCCCATTATTTTCATTACTTCTTGCCACAGCTCTGATTCGAAGTTTCTTCCTTGATCAGAATGCAGTTCAAGGGGTACTCCGTGTCTAGCTATGACATTCTCGATGAACGCTTCGGCTACAGTTTCTGCTTCTTGATTGGGGAGGGGTACTGCTTCGGGCCATTTCGAGAAATAGTCCATTACCACCATCAAATATTTGTTGCCACGGTCGGTTACAGGTAATGGTCCAAGAATGTCCACTGCTACCCTCTCGAATGGTGCTCCAGATAAGTACTGCACCATTTTACCACGGCTTCTTGTTTTTGGTCCCTTTTTGGCAGAGCACAGATCACATCTCTTGCACCATTCTTCGACGTCTCGGCGACAGTTTACCCAATAAAATCGGTCCCTTACTCGAGCCAAAGTCCTGGTTACTCCAAAATGTCCTCCGGATGGGCTGCTGTGAAGCTCTTCTAGCACTTGGTGGATTCTTGCTTTAGGCAAGACCAACTGGTAGACCGCGGATACTCCATCGGGGCTCTCCCACTTCCGATGCAGTAGGCCATCGCGTAGACAAAGGGAACTCCATTGAGCCCAGTATCCCTTTATAGTCGTACCATATCTGGAAACTTCCTGCCAAGTTGGTCGAACTCCATTCTTTAGCCAGTTCCGGATTAATTTCAGGTCACTGTCTTTCTTCTGACTCTTCTTTAATTCCTCCGAGGACCATTCATCTTCAACCTCTATCGTTGTTGCCATTAACAATTCATTGCAGGTCTCGTATGAAGATTCTTTAGTCTCAATCTTCTGGCAGTAGCGGCATTTCTGTTCTAAACAAGGTCTTCTTGATAAGGTGTCTGCATTACCATGGGTTTTTCCACTCCGGTGCATTATTTTGAAATCATACTGTTGTAGTCTCTCCATCCATCTAGCAACTTGTCCTTCCGGGTTCTTAAAATTCATAATCCACTGCAGGGCGTTATGATCTGTCCTAATTAAAAAGTGTCTTCCATAAAGGTAACTGTGAAAATGCTCCAACGATTTGATGATGGCCAGTAATTCTTTCCTTGTAACACAGTAATTTCTTTCTGCTTTGCCTAGTGTCTTGCTGAAATATGCGATAACTTTTTCTTCTTCGTCTTGAACCTGGGATAAGACTGATCCAATTCCATGTTGGGAGGCATCACAATCCAAAATAAACATTCCATCTTGTTTAGGGTATGCCAAAACTGGTGCTGTAGTTAGGCGCTTCTTCAGTTCTGTGAAAGCTTGCTGGCAGTCTGGAGTCCAATCGAAGGTAACATTATTTTCGGTGAGCCGATGTAGTGGCTTGGCAATTTTTCCGAAGTCCTTTACAAATTTCCTGTAGTAGGTACACAGTCCAAGAAAACTCCTTACTTGATGTTTATCTTTTGGTCGGGGCCACTCTTTAATTGCAGAAATCTTCCTGGGGTCGGTTTGAATTCCGTCGGCGGATACTATGTGTCCTAGAAATTCTACTTGTTTTTGAAAAAGGGAACATTTCTTTGGATTCAGTTGTAGGTTGGCATTTCTGAATCTACCGAAGATATCCTCCAAATTTTTAAGATGTTCTTCAAATGATTTTCCCATTACAATGACGTCATCAAGGTATACCAAGCAAGTTTTCCACGTCATTCCTCTGAGTACTAACTCCATCAGTCTCTCAAAAGTGGCCGGTGCATTGCAAAGACCAAATGGCATAACTTTAAACTGATAAAGTCCGGTACCAGCAGAGAATGCTGTTTTCTCTTTATCATCTGGATGAAGTTCAACTTGCCAATAGCCACTCTTTAAGTCCAACGTTGAAAACCATTTCGACTCCGAAAGTGTGTTGAAAAAAGTGTGTTGTCCTCGTCGATTCGAGGTAGAGGATAACTGTCTTTCCTAGTCACATTGTTCAGCTTGCGATAGTCCACACAGAATCTTGTTGTGCCATCTTTCTTCGTAACTAAAACAACGGGTGAAGACCATGGGCTCGATGATTCCTCGATGACACCTTCTTTCAGCATCTTATCGATCATTCCGGTAACTTCATTCTGTTTAGCGAATGGTAGTCTTCTTGGAGCTTGCTTTATCGGTGGGTTCTTGCCGGTGTCTATACGATGTTGAACCAGACTTGTTCTGCCGGTGATGTTTCCATTGGCAAAGATATCTTGATATCCCTCGAGGAACTGTCTAGCTTTTCTAGCTTCTTCCGGCTCCAGATGGGCAGCATTCTTGAGCAAGGATTCTGCAATAGTCGGATCACGTACCTTTGTTTGATTTAACTGAGCTCGGTTAACTTCCTCGCATTTAACTACTCTTTCGACTGGCTCACAACGTCCTAATACTTCATTCTTCTTAAGGCTAATCTTCTTGTCCGATATGTTGGCAATTCTTACAGGAATTTGGTTATTCATTTGTACTAGGCTTCTTGCAACCAATAAGCCATCGTTCCTTTCGCTCGCCTCGACTATTCCGGTACTCAGACCATTTCCATCCAATTTTGCAATGATGATGTTCTCTGATCCTTGGGGAATTTGGATGTCCTCTTCAACTATGATCCTTCTTGATTTATTGTAGTCTTGAAGTTTGGGGGCCATAACAATTTCTTCATTTTGAATTTGTATAGTTTTGTTTTTAACATCCACGACAAAACCATGTTTACTCAGTATGTCTAGTCCTAATATGCAGTCGTCTCTGATATCGGCTGTTAAAACTCGGTGATACATGATTTTCGAACCCAGTTGAATTTTTACATTTAGCTCGCCATGTACAGGAATCAATTCTCCAGTAGCTGTTTCCAATTTCACATGTCTGGATAATTCCTTTGATGATTTTGGCAGAATGTCAGGCCGCAGAATAGTTCTTGTAGCACCGGTGTCAATTACAAAGGAACACCATTTATCGTCCAAGTATCCATGGACTATCAGGCTTCGTTCGTCGCTACTTATTTTTGAGACAGAAATCTTGGGGCATTGAGTATAAGTAGTCGACACGCGCCCCCTAGCATCGACTAATTGTCGTTTCCCGAATTTCTTGCTGGTGATCTGGAACGAGGTTTTCGGTCTGGGGTTGGGGAACGACTAGTCCTATGCTGAGAAGTCTTCAACGTCCCATTTTCTTCTCTCCAGTTTCTCTTGTCTGGACTCCTGGATCTTGATCTCGAATCTGGCTGTCGATCTGGTGAGTTCGTTCTTGACTGGGACCTTGACCTAGCCCTGCAAAAACGCTGTAGGTGCCCAATTTTTCCACAGTTGTAGCAGCGCCTGGTTTCCTTTTGTGGTGAGTTCGACTGTTTGATTTCATCCAATGCTCGCATTATTTTCTCCATGGTCTCGGGAAGTGATTGGCATTCGTCGAATTTAACTTGCCTTACTCTGGATTTGTAGCTCCTCGATGCTTCTTTAGCTGCTTTAAATTCCAAAGCAGCTACGAGTGCATCACTAATCGTGGTGTGTCTGCCAAGCCGCAAAGCTTGCTGCATTTCAGTGTCTACTAGTCCATCAATAAAAGTCTGTATGCCAATTTGTTCGATAAATTCTTTGGGTGCTTGAGGGTATGCCAAATGAATGAGTCGTTCGATGTCAGCTTCATATTCTTGAAGAGACTCATTACTTCTTTGCTGCCTGCTCTTGATTTGGGACTGATAAACTTGGCGGAGATATTTGTGTCCATACCTTATTTCTAATGCTCCTACAATCCTGTCGTAATCGTTTTGCTGTTCTTCCGGGATGCTCTGTAAGATTTCTAGTGCCTGACCTCTGAGAGATATGACCAGCGAAGTAGCCATTTCTTGTGGAGTCCATCCGTTGGCCTTTGCGGCAGCCTCAAACTGTCTGCAATACATGGACCATGATGACTGTCCATCGTACGTAGGAGGCTTAAGCATTTTGTGTACTGACCTTTCAGTATGCATAAGGCTTGAATGTTGTAACGGAGTAGCTGGTGAGGTCGAACAATCTCCTGAATCGGCTATTGAAGTACGATGTAATTGGTGCTCCAGCCCTTCTATCTTTTCCAGTATTTCTTTTTGTACCTGCCGTTTGGTGTCCTCTAATCTTCTTTCGAGTCTTCTTTCGATTTCTTCCCTATTCTCCTGAAACTCCTTCTCAATTCTATTGACTTTTTGGCCTACCTGGTCAATCTGCTGTTCCACGCCATCAATCCTCCCAGAAAATGCATTCAACCTGGTGTTTATTATTTGTTGAGACTCGCAAATTTCTTGATGACGCCTCTCCGCCTCGTCTCGGTCCTCTTGTCGTCGTCGTTCGTCCTCCTGTCGCCGCCGTTCGTCCTCTTGCCATCGCTGTTCCTCTCGCCTTTCTGCCTCCTCACGGTCCTCCTGTCGCCGCCGTTCGTCCTCCTGCCGTCGCTTTTCCTCTCGCCTTTCTGCCTCCTCACGGTCCTCCTGTCGTCGTCGTTCTGCCTCCTCACGGTCCTTTCGTCGTCGTTGTTCGTCCTCCTGTCGTCGCTTTTCCTCTCGCCTTTCTGCCTCCTCACGGTCCTCCTGCCGTCGTCGTTCATCCTCCAGTCGTCGCTTTTCATCCTCTTGCTGTCGCTTTTCTTCTCCTTGTTGCAAAAATTTTAGAATCTCACTCACATCCATCGTCGTCGTTTCCTCGTCGTATCTTGTTGCCCGCGTATTCACCATATACAATTTTTCCTCTTCAAATTCTTCGATAATCCCACCGCTGTCACCAAAATGTTACGAATTTCTCTTCAAATTATTCACTTCTTCAATTCCAACACGTTTATTTAACAATCTACAACTCGTGGATCTTAACCATGTAACATTCAAAACATAACTAACTAACTCCTAGCAACAACACCAGTATTTATAAATTTTCCATTTTCTAGAAAGTTCCTTTGACATCTAGAATATCTAATATGTCATTCCATACAATTCTTTCCTAACAGCTAGTGTATAAACTAAATAGCCTAATATGTAAACTATAAAACTTAATAAGTGTCAGCTGTCACAAATGTCACTTTTACAAATGTCACAATTCATAACTTTAATACTGGAATTAACGGAATGTTGGTTTATCATCTTTATTACTGTCTATAAAAAAAATAAATAAAAATCGTGTGGTTATGACTGAATCTTGTTAAAATGCTGTCAACAGTACAATAGCTTGCTAATTTCAGGGGTTAAAATATAATATATATTGTTACGAATTTCTCCTTAAATGATTCACTCTTTTAATTCCAAACACGTTTATTACACTTTACAACTCGTTAGTCTTAACAGTGTAACATCCAAAACATAACTAACCAACTCCTAGCAACAACACCAGTATTTATAGTTTCTACCTTTCTAGAAAATTCTTTTGACATCCAGAATATTCAATATGTCATTCCATACAATTCTTTACTAATAGCTAGTGTGTATAAACTAAATAAACTAAGTATGTAAACTATAAAACTTAATAAATGTCAGCTGTCACAAATGTCACTTTTACAAATGTCACATTGCTCCCCTCTTTAAGGTTATTCGTCCCGAATAACACTGTCTTCAGTCCTAGGCGGTGGATCCTCGACGACAAACCAATCGGGTGGATCATGTCCTGTATATTTTGCGAGTCTCTCCAGATGGACCACCTTTGGCTTGCTTCTTGGAGACAGTTGGATGCGGTAGACCAGGTCGTTGATTTTCTTTATTATGGTGTACGGGCCTTCCCAGTTGCTCTGAAGCTTTGGACTTTTTCCTTTCGTCCTTTTTGGGGCGTACAACCATACTGCATCACCAGGCTTAAATGCAGTCTTTGTTGATGTAGTGTCGAGACGCTGCTTCATTTTGTCGCTGTGAATTTTCAGCTTCTCCCTGGCAAATTGGTGGATCCGGTCCATTCTCTCTCGCAAGTCCTCCACAAATTCTGGCAAAGATCGTTCCTGATTTTCTTCTACTGGATGGCCAAGTATGAGATCAGTAGGCAACTTCATTTCTCTTCCAGAGGTCAGCATAGACGGAGTGTAGGTAGTCGACTCATGCTGGGAACTTCGATACGACAGCAAGAACAGAGGCACCAATTTGTCCCAGTCCCTTTGATTTTCAGACACAAATTTAGACAGGTAGTGGCATATGGTCCTGTTATGGCGTTCAACCATGCCATTCGACTGGGGATGAAGCGCAGTAGTTCGGGTTTTCTTGATGCCCATTATTTTCATTACTTCTTGCCACAGCTCTGATTCGAAGTTTCTTCCTTGATCAGAATGCAGTTCGAGGGGTACTCCGTGTCTAGCTATGACATTCTCGATGAACGCTTCGGCTACAGTTTCTGCTTCTTGATTGGGGAGGGGTACTGCTTCGGGCCATTTCGAGAAATAGTCCATTACCACCATCAAATATTTGTTGCCACGGTCGGTTACAGGTAATGGTCCAAGAATGTCCACTGCTACCCTCTCGAATGGTGCTCCGGATAAGTACTGCACCATTTTACCACGGCTTCTTGTTTTTGGTCCCTTCTTGGCAGAGCACAGATCACATCTCTTGCACCATTCTTCGACGTCTCGGCGACAGTTTATCCAATAAAATCGGTCCCTTACTCGAGCCAAAGTCCTGGTTACTCCAAAATGTCCTCCGGTTGGGCTGTTGTGCAGTTCTTCCAACACTTGGTGGATTCTTGCTTTAGGCAAGACCAACTGGTAGACTGCGGATACTCCATCGGGGCTCTCCCACTTTCGATGCAGTAGGCCATCGCGAAGACAAAGGGAATTCCATTGAGCCCAGTATCCCTTGATAGTCGTACCATATCTGGAAACTTCCTGCCAAGTTGGTCGAACTCCATTCTTTACCCAGTTCCGGATTAATTTGAGGTCACTGTCTTTCTTCTGGCTCTTCTTTAATTCCTCCGAGGACCATTCATCTTCAACCTGTATTGTTGTTGCCATTAACAGTTCATTGCCGGTCTCATATGAGGACTCTTTAGTCTCGATCTTCTGGCAGTAGCGACATTTCTGTTCTAAACACGGTCTTCTCGATAATGTGTCTGCATTACCATGTGTTTTTCCACTCCGGTGCATTATTTTGAAGTTATACTGTTGTAGTCTCTCCATCCATCTAGCAACTTGTCCTTCCGGGTTCTTAAAATTCATAATCCACTGCAGGGCGTTATGATCTGTCCTAATTAAAAAGTGTCTTCCATAAAGGTAACTATGAAAATGCTCCAACGATTTGATGATGGCCAGTAATTCTTTTCTCGTGACACAGTAATTTCTTTCAGCCTTGCCTAGTGTCTTACTGAAATAGGCAATAACTTTTTCTTCTTCGTCTTGAACCTGGGATAAGACTGATCCAATTCCGTGTTGAGAGGCATCACAATCCAAAATAAACATTCCATCTTGTTTAGGGTATGCCAAAATTGGTGCTGTAGTTAGGCGCTTCTTCAGTTCTGTGAAAGCTTGCTGGCAGTCTGGAGTCCAATCAAAGGTAACATTATTTTCAGTGAGCCGATGTAGTGGCTTGGCAATTTTTCCGAAGTCCTTTACAAATTTCCTGTAGTAGGTACACAGTCCAAGAAAACTCCTTACTTGATGTTTATCTTTTGGTCGGGGCCACTCTTTAATTGCAGAAATCTTCCTGGGATCGGTTTGAATTCCCTCGGCGGATACTATGTGTCCTAGAAATTCTACTTGTTTTTGAAACAGGGAACATTTCTTTGGATTCAGTTGTAGGTTGGCATTTCTGAATCTACCAAAGATATCCTCCAAATTTTTAAGATGTTCTTCAAATGATTTCCCCATTACAATGACGTCATCAAGGTATACCAAGCAAGTTTTCCACGTCATTCCTCTAAGTACTAACTCCATCAGTCTCTCGAAAGTGGCCGGTGCATTACAAAGACCAAATGGCATAACTTTAAATTGATAAAGTCCGGTACCAGCAGATAATGCTGTTTCTCTTTATCATCGGGATGAAGTTCGACTTGCCAATAGCCACTCTTCAAGTCCAACGTTGAGAACCATTTTGACTCTGAAAGAGTGTTCAGAGTATCGTCGATTCGAGGTAGCGGATAACTGTCTTTCCTAGTAACGTTGTTCAGCTTCCGATAGTCCACACAGAATCTTGTTGTGCCATCTTTCTTCGTAACTAAAACAACAGGTGATGACCATGGGCTCGATGATTCCTCGATGACACCTTCTTTCAGCATTTTATCGATCATTCCGGTAATTTCATTCTGTTTAGCGAATGGTAGTCTTCTTGGAGCTTGCTTTATCGGTGGGTTATTGCCGGTGTCTATACGATGTTGAATCAGACTTGTTCTGCCGGTGATGTTTCCATTGGCAAAGACATCTTGATATCTCTCGAGGAACTGTCTAGCTTTTCTAGCTTCTTCATGTTGCAGATGGGCAGCATTCTTGAGCAACGGTTCTGTAATAGTTGGATCACATACCTTTGCTGGATTTAACTGAGCTTGGTTGACTTCCTCGCATTTAATTACCCTTTCAATTGGCTCACAACGTCCTAATACTTCATTTTTCTTAAGGATAATTTTCCTGTCCGATATGTTGGCAATTCTTACTGGAATTTGGTTATTCATTTGTACTAGGGTTCTTGCAATCAATAAGCCATCGTTTCGTTCATTGGCCTCGACTATTCCAGTACTCAAACCTTCACCATTTCCATCCAGTTTTGCAATAATGATGTTCTCCGATCCTTGGGGCATTTGGATATCCTCTTCAACGATGATCCTTCTTGATTGATTGTAATCTTTAAGCTTGGGGGCCATCACTATTTCTTCATTTTGAATTTGTATAATTCTGTTTTTAATATCTACGACAAAACCATGTTTACTCAATATGTCTAATCCTAATATGCAGTCGTCTCTGATATCAGCTATTAAAACTTGGTGATACATAATTTTCGAACCCAGTTGAATTTTTACGTATACTTCACCATGTACAGGAATCAGTTCTCCAGTAGCTGTTTCCAATCTCACATGTCTGGATAATTGCTTTGGTGGTTTTGGCAGAATGTCAGGCCGTAGAATAGTTCTTGTGGCACCGGTATCAATTACAAAGGAACGCCATTTATCATCCAAGTACCCATGGACTAGCAGGCTTCGTTCGTCGCTACTTATTTTTGAGACAGAAATCTTGGGGCATTGAGTATAAGTAGTCGACACGCGCCCCCTAGCATCGACTAATTGTCGTTTCCCGAATTTCTTGCTGGTGATCTGGAACGAGGTCTTCGGTCTGGGGTTGGGGAACGACTAGTCCTATGCTGTGAAGTCTTCAACGTCCCATTTTCTTCTCTCCAGTTTCTCTTGTCTGGACTTCTGGATCTTGATCTCGAATCTGGCTGTCGATCTGGTGAGTTCGTTCTTGACTGGGACCTTGACCTAGCCCTGCAAAAACGCTGTAGGTGCCCAATTTTTCCACAGTTGTAGCAGCGCCTGGTTTCCTTTTGTGGTGAGTTCGACTGTTTGATTTCATCCAATGCTCGCATTATTTTCTCCATGGTCTCGGGAAGTGATTGGCATTCGTCGAATTTAACTTGCCTTACTCTAGATTTGTAGCTCCTCGATGCTTCTTTAGCTGCTTTAAATTCCAAAGCAGCTACGAGTGCATCACTAATCGTGGTGTGTCTGCCAAGCCGCAAAGCTTGCTGCATTTCAGTGTCTACTAGTCCATCAATAAAAGTCTGGATGCCAATTTGTTCGAGAAATTCTTTGGGTGCTTGAGGGTATGCCAAATGAATGAGTCGTTCGATGTCAGCTTCATACTCTTGAAGAGACTCATTACTTCTTTGTTGCCTGCTCTTGATCTGGGACTGATAAACTTGGCGGAGATATTTGTGTCCATACCTTATTTCTAATGCTCCTACAATCCTGTCGTAATCGTTTTGCTGCTCTTCCGGGATGCTCTGTAAGATTTCTAGTGCCTGACCTCTGAGAGATATGACCAGCGAAGTAGCCATTTCTTGTGGAGTCCATCCGTTGGCCTTTGCGGCAGCCTCAAACTGTCTGCGATACATGGACCATGATGACTGTCCATCGTACGTAGGAGGCTTAAGCATTTTGTGTACTGACCTTTCAGTATGCATAAGGCTTGAATGTTGTAACGGAGTAGCTGGTGAGGTCGAACAATCTCCTGAATCGGCTATTGAAGTACGATGTAATTGGTGCTCCAGCCCTTCTATCTTTTCCAGTATTTCTTTTTGTACCTGCCGTTTGGTGTCCTCTAATCTTCTTTCGAGTCTTCTTTCGATTTCTTCCCTATTCTCCTGAAACTCCTTCTCAATTCTATTGACTTTTTGGCCTACCTGGTCAATCTGCTGTTCCACGCCATCAATCCTCCCAGAAAATGCATTCAACCTGGTGTTTATTATTTGTTGAGACTCGCAAATTTCTTGATGACGCCTCTCCGCCTCGTCTCGGTCCTCTTGTCGTCGTCGTTCGTCCTCCTGTCGCCGCCGTTCGTCCTCTTGCCGTCGCTGTTCCTCTCGCCTTGCTGCCTCCTCACGGTCCTCCTGTCGCCGCCGTTCGTCCTCCTGTCGTCGCTGTTCGTCCTCCTGCCGTCGCTTTTCCTCTCGCCTTTCTGCCTCCTCACGGTCCTCCTGTCGTCGTCGTTCTGCCTCCTCACGGTCCTTTCGTCGTCGTTGTTCGTCCTCCTGTCGTCGCTTTTCCTCTCGCCTGTCTGCCTCCTCACGATCCTCCTGTCGCCCTTGTTGCAAGAATTTTAATATTTCACTCACATCCATTGCCGTTGTTTCTTCGTCGTATTTTGTCGATCTCGTGTTCACCATATACAATTTTCCTCTTCAAATTCTTCGTTAATCCCACCGCTGTCACCAAAATGTTACGAATTTCTCCTTAAATGATTCACTCTTTTAATTCCAAACACGTTTATTACACTTTACAACTCGTTAGTCTTAACAGTGTAACATCCAAAACATAACTAACCAACTCCTAGCAACAACACCAGTATTTATAGTTTCTACCTTTCTAGAAAATTCTTTTGACATCCAGAATATTCAATATGTCATTCCATACAATTCTTTACTAATAGCTATGTGTATAAACTAAATAACAAGTATGTAAACTATAAAACTTAATAAATGTCAGCTGTCACAAATGTCACTTTTACAAATGTCACAATATATTTTTTTTAATGGGATACCGTGTATATTATTACTTTTTGGAATGATTATTTTTTTCCTGATTTCAAATATATACTATTGAGTTATTAAACGTCGAATATTTTCGTTAAACTAGTAATAATGCTAACTTTTCCATATATTTACAGTGTAACTAGTTTAACGAAAATAGTCGATGTTTAATAACTCAAAAACGGCATAAGAACGTGGTAACACATGGTATATATTTGAAATCAGGAAAAAATAATCATTCCAAAAAGTAATAATATACACGGTGTCCCATTAAAAAAAATATATATATTTATGTATATATTATATTTTAACCCCTGAAATTAGCAAGCTATTGTACTGTTGATAGCATTTTAACAAGATTCAGTCATAACCACATGATTTTTTTTCTATAGGCAATAATAAATATGATAAGTCAACATTCCGTTAATTCCAGTATTAAAGTTATGAATGTTCAATATTCATTTGGAATGTATTTAGTACATATATAATCGAACATAATATATATTGTTTAAAAGAGATTATGGAATTTCTTTAAAATCATCAACATGTATATTATTAATAACAAGTCATATCAGCATAACAAGTTTCACCTTTTAAATACCTAACGCTTGTCAGTAGTCGCAGCGCCAGACTCGCGCGCGGTTGCAACGGCCAACAAAACAGCGTGCAGTTTATTTGCAAACAGCGATCCCAAAAAATTTTCTAAATTTTTTCTAAATATCTGGAAATGTATAACGAGTATTTATAAAAAAAGAAAATTTAAATAAGTGATGGAGAACATTGAATTCTCAGCATTTTTTTATTATAAACAATATTTTTTTTAATTGTTTAACAATATTTAAGGTTATAACAATTTTTTCCAAAAAGTTCAATGTCTTTCGAAAAAAAGTTGTCCTATAAAATTTTTCGATTAGAGCCTTCCATTTCGAGATAAAAAATTTTCTTTTTTAATCGCGGCATAAAATTTCATTTGTTTATAACTTTTATAAAAATTATTTTTTTTCGAAAAAATTTTAGACAGAGTTTAGTACCATCAGGTACTTTGAAATGCGTCAACTCATTCCAAATTTCTAAATAGTTGGAAAATCCGTGGCACGTTTCACAAATTTTTACTCTATTGTAATTTGTGGAAACCTATCGTTGTATCTACCTAAGCGATGCCAGAAAGTTGGTGGGAATTTGCAGTTCTTGCGTTTCAATAAAGATATCCACCTTCGTTTTAGCCGTAGTCACGAATTTGACGGTCTCTAGCACCCTTGAATTGATTAAATACATATTCGAACAGGCGATGTAAGTTCTGGCGCCTGATACCGCCGCTGGACATTTGCTGTTCCCAACTGTCGTAATGACGTTACTGTGCAGTATCTGCGTTGGAGAGTTTTTAATGATAATCGACCCTTCTTTCCACTTTTCCAGAAGTTATCATTCAACAACAGCATTCTTCTTTTGGTTAATATTTGTATCACTGGACTCAGCAGGTTCCTTGTCCTTGATTGTGTTCGGATAAAACATTTCTTCCTCGATGTCAGAGTTTACTGTATCGTCTTCGTCGACATCCACCAGTTGTGGTCCAGGAAAATTGAAAGATGAATTAAATTCTTTATCAAACTAGTCAATGTAGTCAACACGTTAAATAGATTTAATGCGAAACCTGCTATTTTGTACATGTATTCGGTATATTAAAACTATCTAATGCTGCATATAACAGAATCAGAGGAAGTACTGACTGACATCGACGCTGAGGGTCATATCCATATATATTTTAGCCTTATACCCTCGGGAACACTCCATCAAATCAATAGTTTGATAAGCGGATATGTAAATCTTTGCATAAAAAAATATTTATTGTTGTGCAAATGTTTATTCTAATTCATTATGTTCTTCTGTATCAGTCAAGCCCACCGCAAAAAATAACAACCCCAATATTTCACAAATTCTTCAGTATTTTGATAATATTATTTTAGTGATATTGCGAGAAAAGCAAATATTACCATGCTAAATCAAAGTGGGCAACAGAATATCAGACTAAAGTAGTCAGAATCTAATACCGTGCTATAGAAATAATAAGGGATAAAACTGAGAACCAGTCAATAATTTTGTTAAAGGAACGAAAATAAATAAATAACTTAACAAAAACGCAAGATACTCAAATATTGCGTTTCAAACGCCCAAAGAAGCAGACCAGGTATTTGAGTATACGTGAATGGATACATACCACGTATACTTAAACACACTTATACGCACCACAATTCTTAAATGGATATATAGCTATACTTAAATGGATACATAACACGTTGCTGGTATGGTGGCCAAACTTCACAGGGCAAACACAGGGAAATAATTTATAAATTAACGATTGCCCAAATTTGCAGAAAATCTGTTGAGTCAAAATCGAAAGGTTATCAGGATTATAGAAATTGCGAGTATACTAACTGGACATTACCAACTAATGAGATACATGAGTCTTATTAATCCGGATTGATTCTGCTCAGAGAAAGATAAAGCCTCAGTTCATGTGCTAAGTCGATAGTACCTAGCCTACAATACTGAGGATTCAAACCGTATGAAAGAAAATGCCAAATACTTACAAATAAATAATAATAAATAGCTATTCAAAAGAGACCAATTTGATGCTGTGGAGTCTGATAAAAACGACCAAGCTGGATAAGGTTCTCTAAAAAGTGTGGGAGTACTAATATACATTTAAGAGGGCGCTGTGGCAGGTATGACTATCTCCAGCTTCTGTAATTTTAACATTTTTAAATCTTTCTGTATCGATATAAAACCTCAAAGTATTACTAAAATTATATGAATTGTATGAATTGTTATCCCATCGCTTGAGAGGTAAAGTCATGAAGAATGACCCAACACTAAACTGGAGATACTAAACACCAAAATACTATGATTGAGCTCAACATGCCTTTATTAATGTCGATAGTTTACGAGATACAGCGTGTTCAAAGTTTAAATTTTATTCTGAAATTTCTCAATAATTTAGAAAATTTTGATAGTATAAATCTGAAAATTGGTAGCGTTATGTATGTATGGCTCAACTGATAAAAACATACGTTTACCTAAATAAATTAATTAAAGTTACCTAAATAATACGGTGAAACTTACATCCTCTAGGAGCAACGTCAAAATAAGCTTAAAATTCGCAACTCCCTCACTAAAAAACATAAAGCTACTAATTTTCAGATTTATACTATCAAAACTTTCTCAATTATTGAGAAATTTCAGAATAAAATTTAAACTTTGAACACGCTGTAGCTCAATTAGAATATTTTGGTGTTTAGTATCACCAGTTTAGTGTTGGCCCATTCTTTCTGACCCTGTATTTTTATATTTCCAAAATTAATAATGTATTTATTAATGTTTATTGACACTGGTATACCACACATATGGCTATGGCTTTTGTTGAAATATAAAAAATATATATTCTGATAAAATATCAAATCCAAATTAATGGTTTATAAGAAAAAATTACAATTATGTTAAGTGCATATTTCGGCTTTACTTAGTCTAATTAGTTAGCATTATTATCGACCTGTGCCCAATAAACGTTGTAGACAATGAAATTAAATGGCGTGAAAATGGAACAAAATTCAACTACTTTTACAATATCCAACAATCGATATAGGCATCGAATTATGCCTTAACTGAGATGTTCCAACATATTTTTTTATATTTTACTTAACAAACAATGTAAATGTAAAAGGGTATCCCCCCATAAGTATGGTGAAATGCCCCCCCTTTTTTTTTATTTTCTTCACATGATGAAAGTGTTTCTTAGGGCTAATTATGAAAGGTAGACCGAATATTAGGTCCAAAAAATTTTCCTCTCAGCTAGGTATGGAAAAAACCCTGTTTTCTACATTTTATTTTTTTTTCTCGGTTTTTAATTGTCGAAAAAAACCTGAAAAAATTCATAAGTACATAAAATATGATTAATTTTATGTAAAAATTTTTTCAAGCTCATTCAAGGTCATTATGACCTCTAAAAAAATTATTCAAACTTTAAAAATCCCATATCTTTTTAACCAAAAAAAAGCTTCAGACTCAGATTTTTAATATGTTATATTTTTAACTGTTTTTTACTAACTGTTTTTAACTGTTTTTTTCAGATATTTTTGAGTGGTGGGTCATGCCCAAAAGTGCGAAAAATCAATTTTTTGTCCGTGAAACGACTTAAAACGGCTTAAAATCATCATTTTATAGTGTCCTGATTTTTTTCTTGCATTAAAAGGACTCAAATGACCAAACAATTAAAAAATATAAAAACTACTGGTTTCGATGTGGAATTTTTTTTCTTACTATTTTTAGTGAACATATTTTTTAATTGTTTGAAGTCATTTGGGTCCCTTTATTGCAAGAAAAAAAATCAGGACACTATAAAATGATGATTTTAAGCCGTTTTAAGTCGTTTCACGAACAAAAAATTGATTTTTCGCATTTTTGGGCATGACCCACCACTCAAAAAAATCTGAAAAAATTTGAGGTAGTAAAAAACAGTTAAAAATATAACATTAAAAATCTGAGTCTGAAGCTTTTTTTGGTTAAAAGATATGGAATTTTTAAAGTTTGAATAATTTTTTTAGAGGTCATAATGATCATGAATGAGCTTGAAAAATATTTTTCATAAAATTAATCATAATTTCTGTACTCATGAATTTTTTCAGATTTTTTCGACAGTTAAAAAACCGAGAAAAAAAAACGTAAAAAACGGGTTTTTTTCCATACCTAGCTGAGAGGAAAATTTTTTGGACCTAAAATTCGGTCTACTTTTCATAATTAGCCCTAAGAAACACTTTCATCATGCGAAGAAAATAAAAAAAAGGGGGAGCATTTCACCATAGTTATGGGGGGATACCCTTTGCAATAATTGTGGACACAACAATCGTACAACAAAACTATCTTGAGAGATCACCTCTCGAGATATAGATACAAATCTATAACCGTTACGATGGTAACAGTGACGCCAATGTATTGGATATATCATATAATGAGTTGTACCAATCTGCTTCCGTGTTCCACCAGCCGTGAGTGAGTGTTCCCCTGAGTGAGATCTATTTTAGTCACTGTAGTCATTTGTAGTCACTGTGTTTTAGTCACTGTAGTCATTTTCACTCACATAACATAATAATTTTACAACATCGTGTACATATTTATTTCAGAGTTCGTGTAGTGTGTTACAATAGTGGCACATGGTCTATTCACAAATGGTCGTTACCATTTGTGAATCAAATGGTAACGACTGGTTACACAAACAACGGCTAAAAGTATAGAAATAGTAGTAACACATACATTGTACACTATAGATGTAAAAAATAAGAATCTACTGATGTTAGTGACAACAAACAACTGTTAGTGATACAAGAAACTCGAAACACGAAACTCGTGAAAATAATGTGCGTGGAGTGTCGTTCTCTGTCTATGTGAACTATTTTGAATTTGCACCTTTAACTTCAGTAGATATGAAACGATCATTTTCCTTCTACAGCCATATGTACAGACCAAATCGCTCACGTTTAAAGAGAAAAACATGCAGAAAGACTACTGGTTGTGGCAACATAGGTACGCTCAAGCAACGAAGATAGCCGGTGTTTCTGAATGACACAAGCGATAAGTGTGTACATTATTACTATATTTTTAGTCCTGTCTTTTTTGGTCTCTCATATGTTCTTCCGTCAATGACATGGCGGATTACGAGTCAGACCCTGTGTTATAGCACACTTTTTGGACCCTAATTATAAAATATGGGTATTATGCTAATACTCTAAATTATATTGAATTTTTATTTAAACATTATATGTAGGTGTTCCTCTGTATTACAACGAAACATTAAAAACCTAGTACCAGCAGTTGTAGTGGTGGCCCTACTGATTTTTTAAAAGGCGATCTAGAATCTAGCAAAGCGTGCAAAAAGGTGAAGGGTTTACTACTTCTAGGTACCTTTGCACCCGTTTCAATCGTATATAATTATCTGCCTTCTCTATAAGATCATTTTTATTCCTTCAGATCTCTTAATGGATTTAAGCCTAGAATTTTAATATTTTGTGAATAGTTTTTCTCACAACAGAAACACACTTATAGAAGATGACTTTCAATTTAAAAAGTGTACGTGAAAACCGTGGGATTGAAGCGCATATACACGTTCGGTACACAAAGACTGAAAAGGAACAAGGACAAAACGTAAAACGGGAAATGTATGTATTTGTTACGTTTGCTTAAACATAGCTGCTAATTTTTGCAATGTAACGAAGTATAAACTGCAAGAACTGCGTAATTTGAGGAGAAGCACTTTTAAATTAAAATAATTTCATGACGTTATCGTTCTCTACACTCTGCAGAACGACGTACTTACATAAGTATAATATGTGGTAAATTCGAAACTTAAAAGCAAACAAATAGAAAATGATATCTGTTGTATAAAAGCATTTACCGAGTGTCAATGAGACCATGTATCAGCCTGCCTTCTTTATTTATAGGAAGGCAGTTTTGGAACATAAATATGTATATGTAGGTATATTAAATGTACATAAGTGGATTTATTTAAACATATCAGACATATGTATATGAATAAACCCTTCCGGTTCCGGAATAGAATATGACACTTCTGGTTACACCGTTTTTCGTAAAAAATAAAAAATTGCTGTTAGGTATAAAACATTTTTGTATAATAGGTTATTGTCAAAGCAGAACATTGCAATGAAAGTTTTAGAGATACAGCAGGTATCCATCCCGTATTCAGCCTATCTGGCAACATTTTGACTATACGGCTGAGTATAAGATACTGACTATGACTGTCCGGCATTGCGGAAGAGCAGGCCCATAAATATATTTAATATAAAAGTACATTCAAGTAATATATATATATATATATATATATATATATATATATATATACAAAGTAATAAAATACCCACCAATTTTTTTTCTAACCAAAAAATTTTTTTAACCTTTTTTTTACTAAAAAAAAAAGGTTTTATTTTGGTTTGTTTTATTCAAATATAGGCTTGAACTGTAAGCTCTCTTTACACGATCCTTTCCGAACGCCCTAATTAGGAAGCTACGCCTACCGCGGTCGCAAAGGAAGTCGGAAAGGAACTTGTATAGCTGGTAAGGAAGCAGAAAGTTTAGTTAGGATCCTAAATCAGAGGAAGGATGGTCCAAACCGTCCTAACTCTCTAAGTCGCTGTTACTTCCTCACTGAACGAGAGTGTGCAATGCGATTAATTTTCTTGCTTCGCTTCCCCCACGCCTGTTGAATTTGTCCTTTCCGCGTTTTGTCATCTACTGTTTACTGGAATATTTACCCTACGATTTTTCTTTTCAACGTTTTTTCTGTGATTTGCTGTGTTTTATTCAACGAAATATCTACCTTGTCTAATAAACGCAAAAAGAGTAATTACTGAACGTTTGAATTTTATAAAGATACGACCTTAATTTAATAAAGAAACAAAAATTATTTAAAAATTAAGAAACACAACTTTCCATTTAGTACCAGTTAAAATAAAAGTGCAAGAAATACAATATACTCGTATTATTTAAGGTGTGAATAATACATACATACAGGGTTTGTCCGGAAAGTAATGTCAGTGAATTTTTTTTCCCGAGACTGTACGCGCCAGCCCGCACTTTACGGGCTGGGATTGTGGTGGGGGGATCTGGCAACAAGATCCAACAAGCGTCAGTTGGCTACCGGTCGTTGTAGCGGGCGCTTCACTCGTTCTTTTGAGAGTCGTTACAGTGACCCGGTGCAAGAAAAAATGCAACGTTCGCTTGAGCAACGGATGGCGATCAAGTTTTGTGTGAAACTGGAGAAGAGTGCTGCGGAAAAAAATTCCAATGTTGAAGAAGGCTTTCGGCGTCGATTGTCTTTCGGACAGGCAAATTTCCCCGGTGGTACAAGGCCTTCGCAGAAGGTCGGGAAGATGTCAACGACGAGAACCACGCTGGACGGTCATTAACCTCCAGTTCCGACGACAATGTGAAACGTGTGCGTGAATTGAACACTGACCGTCGTCTAAGTGTTCGTTTAATTTCCGAAACATTAGACATTACGAAAACCATTGTTCACGAAATTGTGTCGGAGTCTTTAGGAATGAGGAAGGTGTGCGCGAAGCTCGTGCCAAAAATGCTAACGGACGATCAAAAAGCGAGGCGCGTCGAAACCTGCCAAGAACTTTTGGACACCTGCGAAGACAACCCCGCTTTCCTTGATGACGTCATTACCGGGGACGAAAGTTGGGTCTTTGAATACAATCCGGAGACGAAGAGGCAAAGTGCGGAATGGCACACGTCGAACTCCCCTCGCCCCAAGAAGGCCAGGATGTCCAGGTCAAAGATCATGACAATGCTGATTGTCTTTTTTGATTGCCGGGGGATTGGTCCATCATGAGTTCGTTCCGCAGGGGACAACCGTAACCGGACAGTTTTACGTCGAGGTGCTGAAGCGGCTGAAACGCAGGATGAATCGCGTCTGCCCAGACATCTCAAAATCCTGGAAGCTTCACCACGACAATGCGCCTTCGCACACCTGCTTCCTCGTGGCCGATTACCTCATCAAGGCATGCATCACCGTTGTTCCCCAGCCTCCCTACAGCCCCGATGTGGCTCCCCCAGACTTTTTTCTGTTTCCGCGCCTCAAAACCCCAATGAAAGGACAGCATTTTGGGTCGGTGAAAAACATTCAGAAGGCTTGCACCGACGATTCCGGAAAACGACTACCGTGCGGCTTTTGATGCGTGGAAGGCCCGCTGGAACCGATGTGTGGACGCAGGAGGAATGTATTTTGAAAGTTTCTAAAGACTTGTACACATAGAACCAATAAAAACCATTTTTTTAAAGCTCACTGACATTACTTTCCGGACAAACCCTGTACTTATAATACAGGTACTTATATTTCTTATACTGCAAACATTGTCAAAGAAACCTATCAGAAAGAAGAAACGTACAGGGTGAGTTCGTGAGAATTCCCCTCTTTCTCCGTTACTTTTAGGGCTACGAAAATATTTTTTACAGGGATAACTTATTTTTTTCTGAAATTTCAGAATATGCTATCAGAAAAACTTCTTCCACAAGTTTTTTAAATATCGTGCCTTAAATATTTCAAATAATTGACTCGGGACTATGACGTATGAGGCCCGGGGCAAATTCTGATGGACTCCTATTTTGATTAAAATGCCAAAAAAAAACGAGGTAAATCCGCAGGATAATGTAAAACTCGCCAATTTCGCTGAAATTTTCTCTCAAAATTACAATTAATTATTTTTTAAATATGTACTTAATTATATAAAATACGTAAATAAGTATTTAAATACTATATAAATATGACTCCGTAAGTAAGCTAGAAAGAAAGATCTGTCATAATAATAGTATATGGCTATCCTTATCTTACAATTAGTGTGCTTAATATAAAAATAAAACAATGTTATGGAGACAATTTAAACGAATTGATCTATGAACACTGTTCAAGATGGCCCCCCACAGTGGTGGGGCCCGGGGCGGACTGCCCCCGTCGCCTCCCCTTAGTCCACCACTGGCAAAAACACCAACTTCTCTACTGTTTAGGGCAGTAATCGACTTCTTTTAGCCTCGCAGACGTTCCCTCGCCTCCGAAAAGAGCTTCTCGCTATAAAATAGAGCTACTGAGTGCATATACATATTTGATAGCAAAATTAGACAGGACCGGGAATTTTCCCTACTTGGCTGTCCACCATTCACAGGGGAGAGTGTCTCGTGAAATCCTGAGGCTGTTTAAATACAAATCAGTTTGTCGCCTTTAAATTTTTTTTTGTGAAAGCAGCATATGAGTACTTGATGCCTCATTTGCTACTTCCTCAAAACAAGACTACGAGTTTTAGTTACTCCACATCAAGTATTGGCTAATAGGCTTAAAATGTTCTAAAACGTTGAGATTTTAAGTTTAAGCGAAATAAATTCATCTCTGTTAACCTTTTTTTGTGTACACGATAACTCGAGAACGTATTTAGATATCAACTTGAAATTTGGAACACTAATGTACATACAGGTTTAGTTTTCATAAATGAATACCCCACTTTAATTTTCCAGATAGGATAACCGTTTTCCTAAAGCTTCTTATACAGTGTCCGCCATAAAGTTGGAACCATATGTTTTCTTTTTTAATATTGGAGATTTATAAAAACTTTGGATGACAATCACTTCTGCTTCCAAAATAACTTAAAAATACAAACAACTCAAATTTGACAGCTAACATCTGGTAACTGTCAAAATTGTGATTTTTCAAAATAATCTTTAGAAAATGGCCTAAATTGTTAATATTTCGAAAAATATCACCAAGAAATTATGTTCCTAACGACATTTTACGCCTATATGCCGAATTTGAGCAAAATATTTGGATATTCAAAAAATTTTATGTTTTCGAAGTTTTTGATTCACTCCCGTAACTAACTGATCTGAAAACATTTAAAGCACTTCAAAGCAGTATAAAGTCTGCCATTAAAATGCATACTGTGATAATAACATTCGTGGGTATCGTTGGTTTTGAAGATTTATTGATATCCTTAATCGAAAATGTACTGTCTGGATTATTTTCCAATTTCCAAAAAAAGTACCCATTGTTTTTCAACTGTTATTTTTTTATTTTAAATGTTAAATGTTAACTTTAATTTGTTAGTACAAAAATGGTTTCAATTGCAATTTGGCTATCTTAACACGAAACTACTACTTAAAAATAACAACAATAAATAAATCACTTAATATGCAAAAAAATCAATAATAGCCATGGAATGCCGTTGCAAGCTGCATAAACCTTACATCTCTGTGTGACTTCCTTCATTTTCCATGCATTTTTCAGTTAGGCGGTTAAATGCCCTGACAGAATTTAGCAAGAACTGTCTAATAATCCAGACAGTACTTTTTTTCAAAATAAAATATATCAATTTCTTTGAATATCAAAATGTTTCTCTCAAAATTGGCATATAGGCGTAAAATGTCATTAGGAACATAATTTCTTAGTGACATTTTTCGAAATATTAACAATTTAGGCCATTTTCTAAAGATTCTTTTGGAAAATCAGAAATTTGACAATTGCCAGATGTTAGCTGTCAACTTTAAATTCGTGGATTTTAAGTTATTTTGGAAGTAGCAGTGATTGTTTTTATCAAACCCTTATTAAAAAAAAATCCCATATGGTTCCAACTTTACGGCGGACACTGTATATACAGGGGGTATAAAAAAGTATTTTTTTAATGGAACACCCTATGTATTTTGTTTAGTCTAGGTTCCCTATATCTTTCTGAATCCAAATAAGTATATATGTTATAGGTATATTTTTTTATTAGTTTTACCTGTATTAAACTATACAAAATTATCAATTCAATTTAGAGCAGCCATGGTGAAAGTAAATTTCTAAACCAAATAAAAATAATCATATAAATAATAATAAAAGTCAATAATGGACCAAAATTTAATGACATTTGAGTGGGAATCATCTTGAGTGCTATTCATCGCCAATATGATAGGCGAAAGGCCTTTTGAGTAAAAGTGGAATGTTCTGATATTAGGCCTGTATTAGACTATAAAAGATACTCGACAAAGATCTTTTTATCAAATCAAATATAACGATCTATTGGTGTGTTTGATAAAATACCTTTGATAAATTTAGTCAAATTAAATGTGGAATATAATATGGAAGTAGATATTACATTCCATTGGTAGCGAGCGGTTTTTTATCAGGATAATATTCGGATAAATTCGAATAATCCGGATATTCGGCTATACGGTTTGCGCTGAGACCGAGTATCCAGTATCCGGCTATCAGACGGGAACACTATCCGCTGCATCTCCAGAAAATTTCACTATTTTTTAACCAATAAAATGTATATGTTTTGTACATTCCTATGACAAACCATGTATTTTTTCGGATACTCTTTTATGTCGTTCAAAACCTTTAATACTGTGCTGTCAAAATAAAACACCAATTTATGATATACCTAAGTGTTTTTTTGCGAGTGGAAAAGTTTGCAGCGAAACAAGTGCAGCGAATTGAGCAACTTCACGGCTGCACGACCAACTATTATAGAATGGGGGTGCGAAGGGAAATGGAAATACCATTTCCAAACAACTAAAACAAGTCTTTCTCTAGAATAGAATCGAATAAACAGAGTATAAACCTTGATAGCTGAAACACCCAACTGTGTTCGTAATATTCTAGTTCCCTGCAACTCCTACGATTCGATGCACGCAGGTGATTATTGAACTGCTCCTCGCTCGGTTGTCAAGTAATCCCTAGGGAGTAAAAGCACAGCATCGTGAAACTCTCGACTCCAGCCTCGGATCTCGAATAGAGCGGATTCGATCTAGCCCCGCTTATTTAGACAGCGAATCGCCCAAAAACACTTAGATAACGTATATAGAGTACTCCCAAAACTAAAATTAATGTCGTGTTGCAAAAGGTTAAAAACGTGGTTCTCTAAAAAAATATTTAAAATAGCAACAAAACTGTAATAAAATTTAACAAAAAAAACAAATCTAACCATGGCTCAACGTCAGTATTCTTGAATAAATCTGATGCATGGATTGGGTTCAGATCCCAAGAACCTGTTTTTGTCTTTTAATATTGATATATTGAAATACGAAAAGAGAGATAAATTGGTATTTTAATAAAAAAAATGCTTATTTCAAAATAAACATTTTATTACAAAAAAATGTTGAAAATTGCCCCACCCAGTTAGAGACATTTGTAACACCTTTTCAGAATAGAACCGATAATATTTTTTTGGGAGATGAAGAGTACTGTTAATCTCATTTATTTATTATTTTATTTCAAATCTTTCATGAAGTCGATCAAGGTTATTAATAGAAAATTGTGTTCTTTAAGTACCTCCAGAATTATAAAATTATATGGTGGTATATCAAAGGATCTTAGACGAAATTCATTCACGAAGCTCACGAAGCGATTGTGGAAAATATTATGTAACAATACCAGTCGCAGTGTGTGCTCTAGTAACATCTTACTGGAAATAAATTGTAGCAATTTCGTTACTATCTAACTAATTTACGAAAAGTGTGATAATTTCTTCCATATATTGAAACAATCCAGTTACATTGAAACAAATTGGGCGAATTATTTTTCTTCAACTGATAGCACACCAAACACCAACTTTCTGTGAATGAAAAAAAAGTCTTCTGGGTTCAACAAAAAAAATCGTCTGCTGGGATTTCTGTAAACTCCACGTTCTCATATCCTACGAATTTGTGTAACCACTGAGATGCAACCATTTTCGCCAGAAAGGAATATTTTGTCCAGGTTGTTGTAAACCAAAATTATTTAAAAACCACAGACAAAACTTGACTAAACAAACGTAATTGACTTCTCGAAATCCCGATAACAAGTTGAACAGTAGAAAAACAAGTGTATTTTTTTAAACAGGGCGAACAGACACATGGGTTAACTGCAACAGAACACCATGGATAAAAGTTGTGAGAGCATCGTTCGTCACTTGATGTATATTTCCTTTCAGCTCCTCCGTTCGTACTGTAGAACGACCACTACCTTTTGACATTCTATGTCTTTATTATGGGATTGCCCCTGGAAAATATTTCGATCTGCGTCATGGTTTTGCGTCACGTCACGCTTGGTAAAGATGGTTGGCCTAACCTGAAGGGGCAAAATTTTGGGTAGGGAAAAATTTCCTTCCACACTCCCTGTTTCCCCAAACAGTTGAATAACGATACGAAGAGAACATCAAGAGAACAAGAGAACAACATCAGGAAACTGTTCTTGATACGCCATAGTAGCTAATACCTGCCGTAATAATAACGAGCCAAAAAAAGACGTATTTCTACTCTTAATCTTAAATTTATAACCTTATTTAATTGTCAAGCTGTCACATTATGTGTCTGCCATTATTTATTTTGCAATAATTGTGACAGCCACTTGTCAAAAGTTTGACAACAACGAAGTTTCGCTTCAAGCGTCGACATAACTGCTATTTCCATCTTTCTCGTTCATAGCCAGATCTGATGAGTTTTTTATGGCTCCTTATATTCTACAAGTTATAGAATGGCGCAACGAAACGTTTGTTTGCGAAAACTACGGTTTCACAAGTGTGGAATATTTCATTTCAAACGTATTGTGGACTATACTTTCTCTAACAAGATTTTAGAAATCGTACAAAAAGCTGTTTTGAACTCATAAAAGACAAACGCAAAACCAGCAATGCTCAGCTGTCAATAGGTTTGTTTATTTATCCTGCTTGAAGTGATTGAAGTGGAAGCAGCAGAAAATGTACGTGTTTATTTGTCCAAAACAAACTGATTGAAGTCCCAAGGAAGAGCAATTCTAGCAGGTTTTAGAAGTAGGAGTAGGGAGCGTGAAGGGTTGCTTGCGGTTAAGGTTGTGATTTTCATCATCTTCGGAATTATTTAAGTTAAATATTTACTGAAATATATTAAACAAAATGTTAAATAAAATTATTAATGATGACATAATTAGGTGGATGATGTTCAGGATAATTGGGGTTTATTTACAATTTTCAGCTGATTGGCATGAAGCTGCTTAAATCGGGACAAATAACAAACAAACAAAATCGTATCTTATTTGGAATATTTGTCAGACGTGACGATAGCAATCGAACTTTTTTTACCTCTTGCAAAATGTTGATTGGATGAGCGGTTTAACTAAAAAAATAATATTCTAGTGATTATCTTCAGAGAGCTAGTAAACATGGTAATAAAAAATAATAGGATGCCTTTGATTTGTCCTTTAGTTCAACTGTCCCTTAAAAATTTAATATATATTTGCTTCCATGAAAATTTCCTCTGCGATCGGACATCCTCTAGCGGCTAAACTAAGCAACTATAACACTATTTTGAATGCAACACTTTGTGTACGTTTACACCAAACAAAAGCTGCATTCCTCCGCTTTTCAAAAATGTGATTTATTACACTTTACTTTCAAAATGAGCTAGTAATTGAAATTAATAAAACAAAATTAAAGAAAAACATACCTTAGTTTAAATTAGGAAGTCCCTGGAATTGTCATTTCATTAGTGCTTCAAACCAAAAAAAAAAAAACATATGGTCCTTTTTGTAATGGGAGAAAATTACTGGAAAAGTTTATACGAATATGTTGCAGATTTTTTCAACCTTCAGTTGGAGCAAAATCAGATATGGTAACTTTTCAGTAACATGTGCTCCGCCTCATTATTCGTTTCTTGCAAGGAATTTTGTAACAGAAAACTTTGGAAATGGGCTTGGGAATAGGTGGATAGGAAGAGTTGGCCAATCGAGTGGCCCGCGCACTCAATGGAATTAACAGTGCCAGATTTTCTTATATAAGCTATATTCAGCACACTCTTGAAGAGTTGCGAAAAATTGGTTGGGATTACTTCAGAAATTGAGTAATTCATTTATTAATGTGTTATTTAGATTTCAGAAGTGGATAGATGTGAATGTAGATACATGGAACATGTACCATAACATTTAAACTGTTTAATTTAGGTTAATTCGTATATTTTTACTTTTTGATTTAACCTCTTCTTTAATTTCACCTTGTTAGTTCAAAAATTTCGTTAGTTTCTTAAAAAGTACAAAAATAATACGCGTGTTCCGGCCAACTAGCCAACTGTACTTTTATGTCTGAATTAATCATACTCACAAATGTTTTTAAAAATTAAATTACTAACCCATTTTGAAAGGAAAAATATAACAAACTATACATTTTTGGAAAGCGAAAGAATGCAGCTTTTGTATGGTGTAAACATATACCGGGTGTTGTATTCAAAATAGTGGCGAATTTTACCGTTGAAATTTACCATATTAACCTTTTAAGGACGGGACTGGTCGATATTTCGACCACTCAAGTATTATAATATTTTTGAGTGATTTTGAGGATAATTTTATGTTTTGAATATAGAAAATATAGTGTAACAATTTTAGGTAGCATATTTGACCTTGAAATAGTGATTTCAAGGTCGATTTTTTTATTCGGTATTTCGACATGTAAATTGGTATACTCACGGTAATCAAGCACCCCAAAGTTAGAGGCAAGGGGACTCACAAAAAATCAAGCACCCCAAAGGAATCAAATTTTCGCCACATCCACGCTGTTGATCATGGGTCATGCTGAGAGCAAAAACTGAAATATTTCTTGCAAATGACTCATAATAAACGTTACTATTTTTCTGCATCCAACGCATACAAAAACGTACAGATATCATTTCGGACAGAAAACAACGGATTTAACCTTGAAATGCAATTTTCAAGGTCAGAGATGTCTTCTGGACATTTTTTATTATCTTTTTCGTATTCAGCGCATCCAATTACTTAGGAATGCACTGTTAATTCCACAAATAAAAAATTTTAACATGGGACTTTCGGTTCAGACGGGACTGGTCGAAATTTCGACCACCAAATTTGTCGGGCACTTGACGTGACAGATTCTTCGATTTTATGTACTAGTATCGTGAAAAAAAAAGTCCAAGTTCAACGTAAAAATCCCCGTCCTTAAAAGGTTAAAAAGCTCCCTGCAGGATAAGTAACAATAAAGTATCAAAATTTTAACAGAGCACAAAAAAAAACTTATTGAAAAAAGTATATCGATTGGAGAAAACCGCATCTTTGTAAGTTTGCTGTATCAAACTATATTTACGATCAAAATGAGTCAGAATTCTCTGGGACACTCGGTATTGTATAGTGTGCCCCAATTTTGGCACTTTTCCTGGATAACTCAATTTTATTGTCTTTAAAGATAAAGAGTTGCGTTTTGCACATTCCTATCATCCTTTTTGGTGAAACCAAAGATGCAGTAAATAGAATTTTAGTATTTAAGATACAGTGTGAAACTGAAAATTTGCATATTTCGGACACCCCCTCTAACTCACTCTTCTTTTATCTTATTGGAAATGTAGAAACGGACTTCCATACAATTTTTTATGTAGAATTCAGTGGCGTAGTCAGTTCTTGTTTCCCATTGTCTTTTTTCCCAGAATGGAACACCCTGTATATATTCATTTGGTTGAATTAAGTGTTTTCTAAGCATTTCAAAAATATATCACTAAATTGATAAGTTTTAATAACCATAAGCTCACAAACAGCTAATTTAAATGAACAATACAATTTTTTTATGTAGACCGTGGCGTTGCTAAAGAAAACAAAAGTTTTTGTTTGGAGTTGTCAAATTTGTTGTTGAAACAGTTGTTTATAATATTTAAAAAAGTATTGGTTAAAGAACACCTGTGTATTACTTTGCGTATTAACGATGGCTCTAGCTGTAGCTTATGAAAATTATGATATGTTAGTTTGCTTCATACAGGTAGTAACATTTCAAAATCGTTATTAATCCTTTATAAGATTATTTATCAATTTATATAGGTATCCAGAAAGAAGACAGCCTTTTATCGACATATTTATAGAATAAAACAAAATAAAACCAAATTCATTGGAGTATGAAACCATTATAAAACCCTGACCAAAATCGTATAATAAGGAAAATCGCGACGGGTTAACGTGTTAGCCTCTGTTATAGCAGCGCCTTCAGGTTTATTGATTCAAATATATGCCTTCAGATGAATTGAAAGAGAAGTCGGTGTGATTAAGTCTCGGGTACAGACAATATTAAGAAAATATAAATTTCGGCCTTACAAAATGCAAATCGTACAAAATTTGCACCCTGACGAATGCGGAATAACGTTTAGTTTTTTGCAATTGATATATGGAACAAATCCGAACGGATATTAATTTTGCCAGAACAGTAATATGGTCCGACGAAGCTTAATTTTCAAGTGCCGGCGTTTTTAACCGCCATAACACTAGACAATGATCCCACGAAAATCACCACCACCAGGAACAACAAGGACGTTTCAGTTTCTGTGTTGCTTGTTTTATTCTAGGAAGAAAAATATGTAGTATATCACATTTATGATGGGGCACCTGCCCACAATAGCCAATTAATACGACCTTTTCTGAAAACAACTTCCCTCAAAGATGGAGAAAGATAGCCCTCAAACAATAGACCCATAAATTGGCCTTCTCGGTCACCTAACCTCTGTGGTTTAATTTTTTTTTTTTTGAGTTTCCTAAAAAACAAAATTCACATGATTGTCTAGGTGTGATTTATAGTAATTAACTGTTAAACTAATAAGCTATAAACTAAATCTTTCTGGGAATTTAAAGACAAGTTTTATCAGATATTCAAATTGTGAGCTTATTTTTAAGAATACTAACCAATAGTGATATATATATTTATATATATTTATAACATACTTAATTCAACCAAATCAAAATATACAGGGTGTTTCATTTAAAAAAATGGTTTGTGTGCTTTATTCTGAGAAAATGGACGATTGGAGATAAGAACTACGCCACTAGATTTTACATAGAAAAGTGTATGGAAGTCCGTTTTTATATTTCCAATAAGACAAAAAAAAGAAGAGTGAGTTAGAGGAGGCGTCCGAAATCTGCAAATTTTCAGACATGAAAAAAAAAGCAAGGTTGTCAGATGTTCTAAAATTGCTAAGCTCACTATACAAATGTTATATTCGTACTTCAGTAAACTGTTAGTTCGTAACGTTCTTAGAAAGCTAGTTTGGAAATATTTTAAAAAAATGCATAGATATAAATTTATTAGTTAGCATATTAGTTAGGCGATTAAAATCGCGGTAAGAAATAATTAATTAAAACAACTTTATGTATATTACTATACTTAAGAAAATTTTGACGAGCCGGCAACAGCAACCCAACAGCTAACAACGACCAACGAGCTACAGTGACCCAATTATAGTATTTTGAATTGCATCGAATACGTTGGTTAGCTATTCATGTGGTCCACTGTGTGGTTAAAATGATTTACGACATTAGTAATTCCCTCTTGTTTCCGCCAGTGATGTGTTGGTGTTTGATTTCAGCTAGGCAGACAATTTTTTCAGATTGTCTGGCTAAATGAGCATTATTTACAGAAAATTATATTACAAATATTATCAGTTTTGTATGCAGGCTAATTTTAATCTTCTATATTGATTTGAATGAAAAAATAGATTTCACAATTTTCGAATTTATAAAAGATAAATGTAGGCCATTATGCGGCGTTAGCCATCAAAGGAATTAAAAATATCTATTACTCTTCACATTCACTTTAGAAGGACTATACCTCAAAAACTAAAACAGCTATGAAAATTGTGTTTACTGTATCTTTTGTTTCACAAAAAAAGTAGGTAAGGAATGTGTAAACCGCAACTCTCTATTTTTAAAGATAACCGAGTTATCCCGCAAAAATGTCGTAAACTGGACACCCTGTACAGTCATGTCTTGGTCACTCTGTATATGATTATAACAATAAATTTGGAGAGGGTGTGCTTGGAGGGGGAGTATTTATTAATAATCCGAACAATATTGTGTATCTTCACTTTTTTATTTATAACATAGCCTCGTTTTAGGTATTGAATATTTTGAATTAATGACTTTTTCACGGAAAAAAATGGTATCGAGATGGGTGCTACACGATTGTAACTCTAAAATTGTAGTACACTCGTTTGTTGTTGTTCTGAGTAAATGTATTGCCATTCAATATTGACATTCAATATCATTGCAGCAATCAGTAATAAGGTTTTGTAGGTGATTTATTCTAGCAATCGATGGAGTAATGGAGCAATCGACAATAAATCGATCGAATATAGTTTTAATTGTGGAGATAATATATGTAGTACTTTTATGAATCATTGTAGCAATATCCAAATAGAAATGAAGGATAAAATATCGTAGCAATGTTTAATAACGCATGTCGAGGATTTCACTATTATTTGCATGGCCGATGCAGATTGCCGACTCATAATGTTATTTGAATAACCCAAACAAATTTAAAAACGTCGCCGAGTGACTTACTAATCAATCATTAACATCTATTTCCGTTAGAAAACTCGCGAACCCAGAGATTTGTTGAATCTGAAACTGTATTTAATTTGTTAGATATTTTTAGAAATCAGGTAAAATAATATTATTAATGAAATAAATATACTAATAGGTAAAATATAAAATAGGTATGTTGGACCAAGTACAGCGTATGTATGTGCGAACATCTTGACTAGTTAGAACGGAAGAACGGAATAATCCTTCGATGAATCAGTAACTTCCTTACGGTATACAAATAGAAGGTATGATATCGCCGGGCGCCATGACTGTGACGTCAGCTTGTGCCCAGTTTGTTAACGTTTGTCAGCCGAGGAGTGTGTTCTGATTAGCACCAAGGGCGTAGCCAGGGAGGGGGGCGATCTGCACCCCCCCCCCAAGGGTCAAGTAAAAACCAAAATACTCGGTGGAATGCGGTTGCCGTTGCCTCTACTGACTTTTTTTTTGGCTTTTTTTGTTTCATCTGCTTTGAGCGCCCCCCCCCCCCCCCCCAAAGATAACTACTGGCTACGCCCTTGATTAGCACAAACTTGATAAGTGCTAGTGTGTGTGCTAGTTTTTATATTTTCGAAAGCAAAAAATTTTTTAAAATGAGGTGTGCTGTATATGGTTGTAATATGAACAATCGTTCTACAAACAATTTTAAGTTTTTTGGCTTTCCCAAAGACAAGAATATGAAAGCAAAGTGGAAGCATCTGTGTAAACGCAAAGATAAATTCAACGTTAGAAATGCCAGAAGTAGTTCAAAGCACTTTGTTGGCGAAGATTATGAGCGAAATATAAAACATGAGTTGTTCGGATATCAACCGAAAAGATTTAGATCTTTGAAGAAAGAACCTGTTCCGTCAAAAAACCTTTCCAATAGTGAAAATAATCCTTATTTATAGCGTGTAGTTGTAATTTCTACTAAAAATTCTAGCAAAAATTACAGATATGCCATTCACAATTTACTTCAATCTGTACTGTTGCTTACGAGCGTAGTTGTAATTTTTACTACATTTTAGTTAAAATTGCCCATTTGTTAATCACATTTTACTTCAGTGTGTAATGTTGGTTAAGTGGGCACTTGTAATTTTTACTACAAATGTATAGCAAAAATTGTCGATATGCAACTCACATTTTACATTTACTCTTTAAGAAATGATTACTGCTCCTGTAGTTTACGACAGCAAGTGCGCCCAGATTCCATTTCCACAAAATTATCAATCGCTTATGCATATTATTAACTACAAAAAACTAGTAACAGTTACCGTAATCTAGGGTGTATTCCAACGCATCATTTAAATTAGAACTTTTGGCGATTTTCTTAGTTTTTTGTAATTTTACCAGGTGTTACTAGATATATCGAAACGACCTAATGCACTTTCACAGTAGACAAGTTGTGTGGACGTTGGCGTGCGTCAATAAAATATTTGGAAAAAGAAGTAAGTAAAAAAAAAATTGGAAAAAAATAGTAATTTTATGATTTGGCTATAACCCTGAAAAGAAACTTCTGTAATTTGGGTTTCTTTAGTTGAGTCAATCTGAATTTTTGGTATATTGTTTATGTTAACATAGTCAATGCATAACCTCGTTTTCGCTGAAAAATATTGAAAGCTATTTTTTTTTTAATTCTGATGTCAAAAATTGCCATTATAGGTGGTGAATTGGAACAACATGCGTCGAGTGTATAAACGAGGTTATAAACCGTTAACTACCTTATAATTGAGAAGAAGTCTGTTTTGTTGTTGTTTTTTTTTTATGAAATCATTATTTTTTTGTTATATTTGATCTGTAATAGTTTTTTTTTTCAGCTTTTTATATTTTCTGTACTAAGTATTATCAGGTGTTTTTGAGCACAATGCTCTTTTTTTACTTTTTATACAATAAAAAATAAACTTTTAAATAAATAAAATAAAAACAATTTTTTTACTTATTTTTATTATTGATTCGCCTAGGTATATACCAGGATTTTTAACCACCCAGACCTAAAAAATTAGTTTTAAACAGTTCGACCTATATAAGAATTTAAATTTGAATTTCTCCATAAATAAATGGGTGTTCGAATTCGCCACTATAGATGTGGTGAATTTGACTGAAAAATGCGTTCGAAAATTCACCCCAGATTACGGTAATAGTACGTGTATTTGGCCTCTATAGAGCTACAAATTGCAGCCGTCGTATTTACAATTGTATCAAAATCTATAACAAATGTTTTTCCGTGTTCTTGCAGCTGAAGGGTGGCGGCAACAAAACTCCAGACCCGGACTGGACGCGCAGCAGGGGCGGCGGCCGCAGCACGGCGGCCAGCAGGCAGAACAGCCCGCCGCGCGAGGGCGCGCCCGCAGGCGTCGCGGCGCCGCGATCGCGCAGAGCCTCCAGGGTGGCGCGCCAGCACAGCTACGACGACGAGGTGAAGAGCGCGCTGGCGCCCGCGGCGGCCGGCGAGAGCACCGGCCTCGGCCTGCCGGCGCCGATGCCCAGACGCGCCTCGGCCTACGACGTCTTCTCGGTCCCCGGCCTCAGCACGGTGACGGCGCCCGCCGTCGCCGTCGCCGGCCTCGGCAGGAGAGCCTCGTTCCGAGTGCCGCCGCCGGAGCCGGCCAGCCCGCCCAGCCCCGACGCCGGGCCCGCCACTCTCGTGGCCCCCGAGGACGACAGGAGGACGAGGAGGAGGGGATCGCAACTGTAAGTACGAAATAAAGGCGCGTTGACTCATCGAGGCAACACTTAGTCCATGTCCCGAAGAATATTTCAACTGCATGTTTTGGTAGAAACTGGTAGAAAAAAAAACTGATTCCCATGCGGAATTTCCAGGAATAGGTACGGGAAAAATAGTTTTGATGCGATTAAAAGTCGGGAACATTTGTTTATTTAAAAATTTATAAAAAAAATGACGATTTTTTTTTTGTTCTTTGCTTATATATTTGCTTCTAGAGCTCGTAGGCAACTTTTACGGCCACCAACTTTTTCGTCATCAAATTTCCTACTAGATAGGCCATTTTGCAAATCGATTTTTTTTATTGTTTATTATAAACAAATTGCCAAAAATCGCAAAAAAAAATTTAGATCGAAAATCTTTAGAGTAACGTAAAACAAAATCTGCTCAAAGAATTTCGATGTTACATGGAGAATTTACAGCTCTCACCTAACTTAACAAAAAACGCTTTGCGGATTTGCAAAATATTGCTTAGTTTTTTGTAAATTATTTTTTTAAAGTGAAACTTTGAGGTCTTATTGCACAAGTACGCCATAATATATCGTAATTTGGTCTCGGTGAACACATTGCAATTAGCATAATGCATAACTTAATACAAAAAAAATATTTTTTTTTATTTTTAACGTTTTGTCAAGAAAAAAGCAATTTTGCAATTTAAATAATTGCAAATATCTCGACCATTTTTTAATATATTTTTTCAAACCAGGGGAATTTTAATCGTCGGAAAAAACACACATTTAAAGAAAAATAAAGTTACTCTATCTTTTTCGGAAGCCAAGATAGCACGTTTTGACGTTTTTTGAAATCACAGCCAAATTTCAAAATATTTCAACTTGAAAAAATTACCAGATGTTGTTTAAGTATTATGCTATACAGTGACCAAAACGTTTTTGAGATATCTTAGTATAGTTTTGTAAAAAAAAAATCAAGAAACTGTCATTTTCCAAGCTAGCTCTGGTTTTGCGCTCTGAACGATAGAATAGACGAGAAAACAAGCGCGTTTCCAAGTGAAATAGTTTTGCTTGACTAACTTCCCTTCTCTAAGTAAAGCTATAATTATCTCTCATCTACACTACACACCATTCGTTTGACGGTTGGAGCGGGAATTGCGAGCAGTAGTGTATACATATACATGTAGGCCATACAGCTGCTCTGCCGTCGCGTGACCAGTGGTGGGGCAGGAGATGAGAGCGCAAAACTAGCGCTAGCTTGGAAAATGGCAGTTTCTTGATTGTTTTTTGCAGAACTATACAAGATATCTCAAAACTTTTGATCACTAGATCTGGTTCTGGTCACTGTATAACATAATACTTAAAGAACATATGGTAATTTTTTCAAGTTGAAATATTTTGAAAGGCTGTAATTTTAAAAAACGTCAAAACATGCTATCTTGGCTTCCGGAAAAGGTAGAGTAACTTTTTTTTAATGTCTTTTTTTACGACGATTAAAATAAAATGGATTGAAAATGAAATATTAAAAAATGGTCGAGATATTTGCAATTGTTTAAATTGCAAAATAATTGTTTTCTTGCCAAAACGTTAAAAATTAAAAAAAATTATTTACAAAAAAATAAGCAATATTTTGAAAATCAGCAAAGTTTTTTTTGTTAAGTTAGTTGATAGCTATAAATTGCATCATCAAAATTCATTGAGCAGATTTTGTTTTACGTCACTAAAGATTTTCGATCTAAACATTTGTTTTGCGAGTTTTGTCAATTTGTTTATAATAAACAATAAAAAATGGACTATCTAGAAAATTTGATGACGAAAAAGTTTAAGGCCGTAAAAGTAGCCTACGAGCTCTAGAAGCAAATATGTAAGCAAAAAAAAAAAATGCTATTTTTTTATTAATTGCTAAATAAACAAATGTTCCCGACTTTTAATCGCATCAAAACTATTTTTCCGTATTCCTGGGGAAATTCTGCATATAAATCAGTTTTTTTTTTCTACCAGAAAACATGCAGTGAAATCGTATTTTTTTAATCGTAATCGGGACATGGACTAACTGTCAATCGGCTTTATCGAGCAACGCTCTCAATCAACAAATCGAAAATATTTCACTTGTCCACACTAAGTAAATAGAAAGTTTAGACAAAACCAAAATCTTCGATGAGGATGCTGTCATTATTGTTTGTTTCACATTTATTATTACTTTGTCTAAAGAAGTAAATTATAACGTAAAAGAAGATTTTGGGTTCGACCAAGTCTTCAAAGTAGGAAACGGTACAGTAAGAATCTTAGACTTTCATAAGCAAACGGCAGCACGGCAAAACGGGCCTCAGACAGTAAATATAATAGGACGGAGACTATCTGTAGCTTTAATATAGAGACGTAAACGCGGTAGGCACTAAGGAAAGCGTGAAAACGCAGTTCCTTTTGACACAGTGTATGCACTTCAAAGGGTAATATTTCGATTCCTCTACTACAAAAACCCATAAAACAATATGCAAGATGGATTACAAAGTAAGAAACCTATTAAACAATCGACTATTGGACCTCGTTGACTTCTTTGACCTCCTTTCGTAACATTCATAATCTCTTTGGCATTTTTGACCTCTTTGATCTACATAGCGTTTGTGGCTTTCTTGACTTGTAATTTCCTTGGCCTTGACCAATTGACTTTTGACATACTCTTTAACCTTTCGGCGAATTTAATGGCCCTTTGACTCTTTAATTGTCTCTGCACTCCCTGCGCGGAATACTACTTGAATGGGGAATCCTTTCAACCCCGCCACCATGTTAGACATAAATCAGTGGGTACCAGTATATTATGTTTGTACATATTTTGCGTATTTGATACGTATGTTATATAATCCATCACATCGATACACGGAATTAATAAGAACAAAGGTATCTAAGGCACAACTACTTTCACATCAAATTTTTCCGCATTTAGTGTACCTCGCTAAAAACAATATGGTATATTTTTAAAAGTGAAATATTAGGTCATTAGGATATATTACGTGGATGTGGTCGTAAAGAAGTGCCTAATAAACATTACAATTATAAAACTATTGCACACTATGTGAATTAACATACCTACATATGCGTTTTATATATTTTATTTTTTACATAAAAGTATGACAAGTTGTTTGACCGTTTCTTAATGTTTTGAGATAATAAGATAAATCTTTCTTTGAAGAAAAATGATTTCATAAAACAACTGGATATTTTTGCCAGCATAAGATTTACAAACGCTTAAACGTTTACAACAGTTTTCGTAAAATTTTCATAAACAGATTTTTTCATTAATAGATTCATAAACACTTTTTTACCATTTTGTCATTTTTGAAATTTTTTATCTTTCCCCCTTTCTAACCTTTTTGATTTTTTTGGACAACATTGACCTTTTTGTCGTATTCCATTTTTTTGACCTTCCCGAATCTTGCGATCTTTTCTCTTCTTTGGCCTTTTTCCTTTTTTGACATGTTTTACCTTCTGACTCTTTTGACATTTTTTTATTTTGCCTTTTTCTCCTCAGTCATCTTTGACACTGAACTCTTTAATTTATGAACTTCATAACCTCTTTGACCTCTAACTTTTTAATACCATTCGACTTCTTTTGATTTTTAGACATATGTAAAATAAGTGTAAGTTTTTGACCCCTTAACCCCCTTAACCCCTCTAATATCCCTGACAATCGTGGTATTTTATATTTATGACCTCCCTAATGTTGACTAATTGGCATTATTGTCCCTGCCATAATTTTGTACCTTTACCCCCTACTCTATTTTGGCCTTCTTTTGCATTATTAACCTCCTTGATTTCCTTCGTACCTTCCAGACCTCGTCGTACATAAATGTTCCAAATTTGAAGTTGATATCTTAACGCGTTTTCAAATTATCGTGTACACAAAAAAATTAATAGATAGACAGAGAGACGAATCGCTTTCGATTTCGATGTTTCAGAACATTTTAGGCCTATTAACCAATACATTTTTTTATATACTGTATAGTATGGAATACTTTCATACTATACAGTATGAAAGTATCTCAGTCGGCCATCCGCAGTGGGTCCCGTCAACTTCGAGAGCCTTCAAGTAATGTCATGACATAAATTGGAGACAAAACGACATCCCACGCTTCCTACAGGGGCGGAACCAGAGGGAATGGATGGGTGGTGTGTGTAGATGCGGCATGGAGTGCTTGAATTATCAAGGGATGAGTTGGGGTGTCCCACACCAATATATTTGGCAGCCTTAGGATAAATGGATTCGCCCAACAGAGGTCAAACCACGCAAAACCCAACATAAATGCTTACAACTTAAAGGGGTGGCTTACGGTGTCTGGAAATGGGTGGGACAGCTGCCAAATGCACAGAACCTATTCTGGAGGTCTGTCCCGAGATGGAGTATTTACCCGACAGCGTCCTACTTAGTCCATCCCATAAATCTCTTAATTGCTGTCAAAATCTTGCGAATTCATATTTCGACATGGGGTTGGTCTTTGGGGTGTGGACAGCAAACCGTTTAAGACAAAACGTAGCGTCTTCGAGGCACTAAAACCAACCCTAGACTCTACCGAAATTTAAAAGCCGCAAGTCTTTAACTTGAATAGAACGCAAATGGTGCTAATCTAAAAAAGTGTTACGCTAATTTTGACGAGCGGTTTATATGTTTTTGTTTTTGTGTGGAAACGGGATATTAAAATTTCGAAAACAAGACACCCCCATTTTATTTAAAAAAATGCAATGACAGCGCCTTTTATGGATGGATGAAGTGATGTATGTCACTTTTCTATTAGGAAGTAGTAAAAGCAGAATGATTTCAACTGATTTTAAATTATAAGATAAGACTATAAAAATAGCCTATAAATATTGTTGTTGCTTAGTTGAGTAGTAGTTGTGATTCGATTGTTGTTGATTCGAATTATTGAAAGGGAAATACATAACAATATTATAAAATTCTTGCCAAAACTAAAAGTACTGACTAATAAAATATTTTTTAAACTGCAACTTAGTTATTTAAAATTTAAACATGTTATTTAAAGTTAATCTTGTATTTTTGTGGGGAATGCGCTGTATATTTGTTTTTACTTTCCCACTTTTTCTTAAATTTAATTATTTAATTTTCTTAAATAAATAAATTTATTAAATTAAATTAACGAAGTTAAAAAATACGTTACATAACAATGAATAAAAAAACCATACGTAACTGTTAAAATGTTTTGCACTTTTTTTTACAAAATTGAGGTTTTGGTGACTTCATACGTAAATTTTAAAGTAAAAAGTATTTTAAAACTCTGGAATTACTCAGCAATAATCAGAGATGTGTATGTAGGTATTACGATATTTTCAAAATCAAAATGATAATGGTAAAAACATTACACAAGATGCAAGAAGTATGGCTAGCTTAAGTTGTCCACTGGTTATTCTTTCTCCAGGGAATATTTTCAGCTATTCGTCGTATTCTGCAGCTATTGATTTCTACTTCGTTGATTTAATTGTGTCGCACTGAACAGCGCATTGTTTCTGTTGAGACAGTCTTGACATCGCGAATTATATTTTTTGTGGATGAGTGTTGAATTGAATAGTGTCCTGTACATTATGCTACTGCAAAATGTACAAGATGATTAAAATAGAACAATTATGCCCTTATTAAGTCACTTATTTTAAATAGAACGAACTGTATTTTATTATACATATGTGATGCGGTCTGTGAAAAGGTACCAGATGTCGGAAAAACTGTTTTCGGGTGGGGGTCAGATTTTGATAGAGCATAAATTTCGCTTCATTTAAAAAAAAATGAAGTATCTAACGTTAATATAGCTCGAACTGAAAGCAGGTAAAGTTTCAATATGTAAAAATTTTGAGAAAAAAATCGATATCTCGTCTTCTATTGCTCCCATCCGGATGAAATTTTGGTATGATGTCCTGCGAATATGTACCTACAGATCCTGCAGGTATGTGCGATATATTTGTATCGATATATATCTATTGTATCGCTAGTATGGGCGATATATTTTTCGACTTAAAACTGCGTTTAGGGCTGTAGAACAAAATTCACTTTTCCGACATCTAGTACCTTTTCACAGACCGCATCATATATACAGGTATGTAATCTTATAAAGTTCATTATCCAAATGGTTAAAATATCAAACAACTGTATCCTTGCTTAGACTGCTTACTTTAAATAGTATTATCTACACCTAAAATGTACGGATTTCAAGTTCAAAATTCAATCTTAAATGATTTATCAAAACAGTTATAGTGAAGGTTGTACTGGGTGTAATGTACCATGCATCGTTTTCTCTATGAGGATATAGTGAAACTATACTGCATTGTTTCAAGTATAAGAACTACTAGTATGTATGTACATTATTATAAAATACGGTATCTTTTTAAAACAAGCGACTTGAGATAATAATGTTGTTAAAGTTTGATTCTCTAACCATTCTGATAAATAGCTTATTATAACCCAAAAACCGTACATTTTAAGTATAGGAAATGCTGATAGTCTAGAAAGAGGAGGATAAAAGAAAGCGAAAGATATGAAATATAGCACGTTCCATTTACCTATATCTCATAATAAGCTTTTTAATAAAGGGCAAACTTGTTTGACCGTCTATTTTGAACACCCTGTAGATGTTGCCGTATCTTTAATATACTTGATAGTAAGCTCAATCATCCTTGTATGTAAAAAAATAGTCATGGAATTTTACCATAACAGATATTATTAATTTTAATCAAGGCGTTTGTAATAGCAATTTTTTTCCTATACATAAAGTAAATACATATATATCTCCATAACTCTTCATTTTCAGGTAATAAATTAGTGATTAAAGTAACATTGAATTAATTCATTGAAGTAGAATCCAAATAAGGCATTACAAATAAGTATGTATTAAAATAACGAAATAAGTATTCACTTTCCGGTATACCTGCAAGTAATAGAAAGTCGCCGCCTTTATTTTAGATGTGTAGAGAATTCGTGAGAACATCTGACACAAATTATCAGCTCCATAGTTTCCCAAAACCTTTTTATAGCCACTCGTCGTAAACTCCCCTGTATATTAATATAATAAAAAGAAAGTACCCGTTCGACTGACTCTTGAAGCAAAGGTACATAGTAATATATTCATTTTATCTGTGAAACCGTCTACATTTTATGCCAGACTTCTAGGAAAATACTTCAAGGGTCAAAAGTTAATATTTGAGGTGCAAACCTACATTTTAATATTTCATGTACTTGTACGTTACATTTCCACGAAGTGGAATTTGTACAAATGGCACATTTATATTTTTCACCATGAATGTAAAATATCTAAAATCTAAAAAGGAAACAACGCTCTGAGGCAACTAATCCTTCAAAATCGACAAGAGTAGCACTATACTATTTTTAGAATTTGTTCAATTCTATTTCTGTTTGCTAAACATATAACTTCATCGAGAAGTATATGTACATGGTTAATTTTATAATTCTTCGCCCCACCCTTATTTTTTTTTGTTTTGTCAAGTAAAAAAATAATCTTACATAGCCTTTTGGTATACTTAGAATCTCCTCACACTATATTCACAAACCCTTAATCCTCAACGCACCAATAATTTTTTGACCTCAATACAGCAATAATTCCTACTGTTAGGTTAGGTTAGTCGTAGGTTAGCTCGTTTACATTTAATAGTTTATGTAAAATCAGAAAAATAACAGAATCTCTTCCCTCTGAGAATATCTTAAACCACCGAAAAACTTGGGCTCTTGAAATTGAACTTTTCCTCTTTAACTGTCTTGAACTGTCTCCGTAGGCGTGTTGAGCTTTTGCAAAAGTATCCGTTGCGCTGTGTCCAAGTCTGAAGCAAAATCTGATAGCATACCAAACAAACAAATAACTCTAACAAGTTCAAACTTGTACTGAAGGTGCATTACATATGCACTTCCACTACCACCCTTCCAAATCCCGTCTCCGATGTGTTGCTAGATTAGGCGCTACGTTGCCAGTCTTATTACTAAATTTGCGTACCTCGTAAGTAGATGAGAGTAACAAAAAAAGGGGACTGTTAACTCGAACTACAGGTATAACAGCTACATTTGTGCTTCGTGGTGGATTGTAGTGTAGATTATATAATGTATTGTAACGTTTTATTTTATTTCGGGTTCGTGGAGTGTGAAAAATTAAACTCGCACTTTAAAACTAACACTATTTATTTATTAAATACAACTACGGACTAACGATATTTAACTACACTAATTTATTTATACAATTTATATTAGCGCGTTGTACGGAAAGCCGCGATGATATTCAAATAGAGACTAAATCGTCCCGCGTCGAAACCCCGCGTTATATCTCCTTGCGGAGATATCTCGAAGCTTCCGGGCAGTTCGACTTCGCGAGCCGCCGCGATCTCACCAGGCGCTTCCACATATGTCTATCAGACGACGCGGTCGGCTGGTATCGAGGGAGGCAAGGGCGGACTGGCCCAGCGTTCGTAACACTGCCCCCTCCTTAAAGACATTTCGTCTCGAATTGTATCGTCCTCTGGTCCGTGTCGATACCTGCAGAATGACCCATTCTTGCATCGGGAGGTCTGGTAGAAGAAGCAGTCCACAGTCTTCTCGTTGAGCGATCTCCTGGGGTTGTAACAGCATACCAGAATCTCAATTCCAGTAAACCGGAAAAGGACTTCTAGCATACTCCTTATTACCCTCCAATCCAGGCCATCTAGTCCGCTGGCTATCTTCGGTATCGCCAAACTGCTTATGCTCTGGGACAAGAGCACATCCCTCAGCTCGACTAGTGTGTCCCAGACAGTTTGATAAGTTGGTTTATGGTGCGATAGCTGCTTGGTCACCAAATAGAAAACGGACCTCTCTTTCTCCTGCTCGGCCGCCGTGATTTGAAGGACTCGTCCAACCTCTGGTCTTTGTCTGCGTAACTCCTCCAACTGTCCAAACGCCTTCTTGAAGGTAAGTGCAATCCCCTCGGGACATTCGCAGATCTGCTGCTACGCAGTGGGCAAGACAGAAGTCAGCAGGAGCCTGGAACAGGTCACGTGGTTCTTCTCGCGTTACACCGTAGCGAGCTTTCTGGCCGTTGGAATGAAGCGACATGAATTCCTCGAAGGAGAGCTCGCTGTCTGGTGGACTGACGTGTCGAACTCTGGCTTCAGCTTGTTCGTCATTGTTTCCGGCGAAAGGGGCTAAACGGTTGAAGTGGACCACCCTGGGTTTTCCTCTTGGCAACTTCTGGATTCGGTAGACCACATCGTTAATCCGGGTGACGACCTCATACGGACCTTCCCAGGAGCTTTGAAGTTTTGGAGATAACCCACGACGACGTTGTGGGTTATATAACCAGACTTGGTTGCCGGGCTGGTACCTGCCATCGTTGGCGTTGATGTCGTAGGTCTCCTTCATGCGGTCGCTGGCGCCCTGGATATTTGAACGGACTCGTTCGTGGATGTCGTCCATTCTCTGGCGTAGAGTACTGACGTAGTCCTCTCCAGCCACGTCGTCCCCTGGTGTACAGCCGAACTTCAGGTCACAGGTTAGACGCAGTTCACGGCCCATGACGATGCTTGCAGGTGTTTGCCCAGTTGTTTCGTGGACTGACGACCGGTAGGCTAGTAGGAACAGGTGGAGAAACTGGTCCCTCTGGTGGTCAGAGACTACTTTGGATAAGTACCGGTTGATGGTCCTATTCATTCGCTCCACCATTCCATCTGACTGCGGATGCAGTGCAGTTGTCCTTGTCTTACGGATGTCGAGTGTACGGCACACATTCTGAAACAGAATCGACTCGAAATTTCTCCCCTGGTCCGAATGTAATTCCAGAGGTACACCAAATCGACAAATCCAGTCCTTGATGAGAGCGTCCGCCACAGTAGAAGCCTCTTGGTTTGGAAGGGCATACGCTTCTACCCATTTGCTGAAATAATCCATCACGACGACGATGTATTTATTTCCATTATCTGTTTCCGGAAACGGACCTGCTACATCGATGGCAATTCTTTCAAACGGACTACCCACGTTGTATTGTCGCATTGGAGCCTTCGGGTGCCGTTGCGGACCATTACTCGCAGCGCACACCACGCATTTCTTGCACCACTCCTTCACGTCAGTAGTGCAGTTCACCCAGTAGAAACGCTCCCTAACTTTTCCCAGCGTCTTTGTTACTCCTAAGTGTCCGCCAGTGTTTCCATTGTGGATCTCCTCCAATACCTCTGGCACTCTGTTTCTGAGGACTATCAGTTGTTTTCGCTCTTCGGTACCATCTGATTTCTCCAGAACGCGTTTTAAGAGTCTGTCGCTTAAGACGAGGGAATTCCACTGAGCCCAGTATGACTTTACGGTTGGTGAATACCGTGATACCTCCTCCCAAGTGGGTTTCCGATCTTCTTTCTTCCAATTCACAATTGGTTTCAGATTCGGGTCATGCTCTTGGTCTTTCAAAACCTTTTCCGACAGCCAATCATCGTTCACCGCCGTCGTTCTGTATACTAAGATGTCCTTTTCTTCTGCCCGCTGACAATGTTTGCATTCCTCAAAGCAGGGTCTTCTGGATAGCGCATCAGCGTTGCGGTGAACTTTGCCTGCACGATGTTCGGTGTCGAAATCGAATTCTTGGAGTCGCTCTATCCACCTGGCTACCTGTCCTTCAGGATTCTTGAACTGTAGAAGCCATTTTAGCGCCGCATGGTCCGTTCTCAGCAAGAATTTCCTCCCATACAGGTATTTATAGAAGTGTTCGACAGATTTCACTACCGCCAGTAGCTCCCGCCTGGTAACACAGTAGTTTCGCTCAGGTTTCGACAAGGTTTTACTGAAGTATCCAATAACCTTCTCTTGGCCGTCCTGAATCTGAGATAAAACTGCTCCCAAACCTACATTACTGGCATCGGTATCCAAAATAAATTTTCCATCTGGGAGAGGATAACTAAGGATAGGTGCACTCGTCAACGCTTCCTTTAAATGTCGAAACGCTTCACTGCATTCATCATCCCATTGGAACCGTCTTTCTCCTTCCGTGAGTCGAGTCAGTGGCTTGGCAATATTGGCAAATCCGGGCACATATCGACGATAGTAAGTGCATAACCCGAGGAAACTTCGTAGATCATGCTTATTGCCGGGTACTGGCCACTCTCGCACTGTTTTGATCTTCTGGTCATCCACTGCCACTCCTTGACTGGAAACAACATGGCCCAGATACCTCACTTCCTTCTGGAATAGATGACACTTTTTCGGGCTAAGCTTTAGGCCAGAGGTTCGCAAACGTTGAAAGACCTCCTCCAGATTTTTCATGTGATCCTCAAAGGATTTTCCAACCACGATGATGTCGTCCAGGTACACAAGACATGTCTTCCAAGAGAGTCCTTTTAACACAGTTTCCATCAGCCTCTCGAAGGTTGCCGGAGCGTTACATAATCCAAACGGCATTACGGTAAACTGCCATAGTCCTGTACCCAGAGTAAACGCAGTTTTCTCTCGATCCCGGTGTGCCAACTCTACTTGCCAATATCCACTCTTCAAATCTAGGGTTGAGAAAATCTTTGATCCTGATAGAGTATCCAAGGTGTCATCGATTCTAGGCAATGGATAGCTGTCTTTCTTTGTCACGTTGTTTAATTGACGGTAATCCACACAAAATCTGGTAGAGCCATCTTTCTTCTTTACCAATACAATTGGTGAAGCCCACGGACTATTAGATGGTTCAATGACCCCATCTTTTTCCATGTCCTGCACGATTTTATCGGCTTCCTCGCGTTTGGCTAATGGCAATCTTCTTGCTGTTTGTCGGATGGGCCGAGCGTCGCCCGTGTCAATTTTGTGTCGGATTACATTTGTCCTGCCCTTTCCACCCTGCCCATCATCGAAAATATCTGCGTACTTAGTAATCAGACTCCTTAGCTTCGTCGTTTGATCACTTCTCAAGGATCTTGAGGACGATGATAGGAGGTTTGCTAACTCGCCTGTAATCTTCCTAACTGAATTTTCTTGAGCATCTAATTTTCGGATGACGGAGGAAACCGAGGAACAGTACCCTAAAACGATTCCTTTTCTTAGATTTACTGGGTGATGATTCAGGTTCATTATTCTCACCGGTACTGTTTTCTCGGTCAGCAACAGAGCTTTTCCCACAGCTATTCCTCTCGCTACCTCGCCGTCGTGAGATCTTGGCTCAAACATCATTATATTTCCAACACACGGGTTACCGTCCAAATGAGCGTCCAAGATCATTTCACTTCGTTCTGGCACTGCCGTATCCTCTGCCAGTACAACTCGGATTGTTTCCTCCGTCTTTCGATGTAGTACGATTTCCTCGCCATTTATTTTCAGAACATTATTCTTGAAGTCCAGTTCAAATCCCTTGGTGTTCATAATGTCCATTCCAAGAATAAGTTCATCCTCAATTTCAGCTACCAGTGCTCGATGTTCAAACGACACGTTTCCAATGACAATTGTGACGTTGGTCTCACCGCGAATGGTAGCGGGATCTCCAGTTGCAGTACGTAGTCGCCAGCTGGTCGGAGTAATTCTTGCTGCTGTTCCAGCAATATCTGGTCTAATGATAGTTCTCGTTGCACCCGTATCTAATAGCAACAGTCTCTCTTTTCCATCGACTAGTCCATCGACAAAAACACTATTAGACGGGTGTTGAAGAGATGCGACTCGTGCAATTTTCTTTGGGGCTTGCTTCTTAGAGGTTGACGATTGCCCCTTACGGTCAACCTCCTTTAGTTTCCCGACGAGGGTGACGTTTCCTTCTGTCCTTCCTTTTCCTTTCCTTCCGACTCGCTGACAGCGGTTCTTCAACTGCGAGTGGTAGACATGCTCGAGATGGGACTGACCATAACGCATTTCGAGGTGTTTAACTAGTTGATGGTAATCATCTTGTTCTTCAAGAGAAAGCGTCTGTAAAATATCTGTGGCGTCACCACGTAGCGCCAACGTCAGCGCTGTAGCCTTCTCTGCCAACGACCAATCATTTGCCCTCGCTGCAGCCTCAAATTGTCGTAGATAATTGACCCATGAGCTCTTACCATCAAACTGTGGTGGTTTCATACGAATTTTCGAAATTTCCACGTGACTGCTCAACTCGGGTTTACTCAACCTGTCAGTGTCGCTACCAGGTGACTTCAGAGCGGTATTGACCACTCGTTGTTGTTCCCCACTTTCTAAACTCAACGTTGCAATTTTTCTCTCTACTTCTAGAAACTTATTCTGGAATTGTTCTTCTACGGTAACTAACTTATTTTCCATTTCCTCAAATTTTCCGTCCACATATTCACCTATTTGTTTCTGGAGACAACTAGAATTTTCCGTAATTTTCTTTTCTAAAGTTGTATAATTTTCCAGTAGTTTTTGATCCATATTTTCTATTAGTTTCTGTTCCATCTTAGTGGAATTTTCGACCAACTTTTGCTCCATCCCTCTTAAGTTATCAGAATTTTCGACCAACCTTTGCTCCATCCCTCTTAAGTTTCCAGACGTTTCTTCCAATTTCTGTTGCATTTGGGTGGCATTTTCTAAAAGTTTCTCTTCTAGATTTTTCTCTAAGCTTCCAGAGTTTTCTAATAATTTGTTTTCCAAACTTTGCAACGCCGAATTTATATCGCCAGCAATGTCGAATAAATATGTATTAGGGTTTTCACCTTCATTTTACAAAGCTTCTCGAAGTCTATTTTGTAGATCGGCCTTTTTCCCTGTCGTCTCGCACTCCCGTTCTTCGAGTTCTCTTTTCAAATCCGCCACTTTAAGGTCCTTCAAAAATACCTGTCTTGAAGCCATTTCACTTAATTTATTTATCGCGAATTTATTTATTTAAATGTTTTTATTATTGTTTTTTTTCACACGCAACACCTGACACCAATGTAACGTTTTATTTTATTTCGGGTTCGTGGGGTGTGAAAAATTAAACTCGCACTTTAAAACTAACACTATTTATTTATTAAATACAACTACGGACTAACGATATTTAACTACACTAATTTATTTATACAATTTATATTAGCGCGTTGTACGGAAAGCCGCCATGATATTCAAATAGAGACTAAATCGTCCCGCGTCGAAACCCCGCGTTATATCTCCTTGCGGAGATATCTCGAAGCTTCCGGGCAGTTCGACTTCGCGAGCCGCCGCGATCTCACCAGGCGCTTCCACATATGTCTATCAGACGACGCGGTCGGCTGGTATCGAGGGAGACAGGGGCGGACTGGCCCAGCGTTCGTAACAGTATGTATGTTATGTAAATGACGCAAGACAGAGACATAATGGCATAACTATTGAGCAGGAAAATACTGTATGTATATTACAAATAAACATGAAAAATGAAAGAAAATAATGAGCAGGGAAACAGAAAATCGTGCTCTTGCGAATAGAAAAAATACTGCCTAATACTATTCCAGTGCCCATTTCACTAAGAATGTGAAAAACAATTACCAATACATAATACGATTATTATGTGTTTTTGGTGTGTAGTGTGTAGTACAGATGAAGATAGAGTAAGACTCTGGTTTTCCGATATTTTCTAAGATCAACTAAAACTGGATCACAACTGCTTGTAATTCGTTACAAAAAGACAGTCCATTTCTTATTTTCATGCCGTTCAATTAAAAAAAAAAAACCGAAGACGCAATATTGCAGAAAAAGACGGTGCGTCTTTTTCTGCAATATTGATTCGACCATTGCGTTTATTAGAAAAAAAGGCAGCTTCTAGTTAAACCTCGCCGTTCTTGTTTGTAAACATAACGGAGACAAAAAAATGTATGTTTTTTTTTGTAAAGAAGTGTTGATACTGGCGCTTCCAATTCCAGTCATACCAAACCAAGGAATTAGACTGTTATCTTGCATCGCTTACAGACACATACATAATCTACACTACAATCCACCAAGAAGCACAAATGCAGATAATATAGTGACATTCGCGTTGACGGTCAACGCGACGTTATAAATGAAGAAATATTCTAAAACTGTCTGTTATTACATCCGACTTCCGGTTTAGCCAAAAGTGAATATTACTTCATCAGTTTTGTAATGAGTCGCCCTATGTAATGTAATTCGTAATTAGTCCCCCTATATATATTTTTATTCCTTCTGTCTCCTTGAATCTGCAGATATACAGTTTGTCCCAAATTGTATATGCATGCATTGGTATCTTGGCTATTGTTGGAGATAAGAAGATGGTTAAATAGGGAGAGTTTTAGAAAACTTTATTAACTCTTCGACTTTTTTTCAACATCGACTTATCTGTAATGTATGGTGCTTTCGTTGACGTTATCAAAATATTTCTATTGCTTTGTGAGTTAATACTGTTAATTCTAATTTTTCTTATGGACGCCATATTGGATTTTTATGTGATTAAACAGTGCTCGAAATTTGCTTTTCAACGATGTATCACAATGCTAGAAAAATGTGCCTCCTATGAAATTTAAAAAAAATATACATTATATCGTATGTCCCTGCTAAAAACTTAGGCAGAGACGGTCAGAAACGGGCAGCTATCCCTGTCCGTTTTTGCCCGTTGTTGGAGGTATACACAGGCAGCCGTGCCTGTTTCTAACTAATTATTTACTTTGGTTAGGCAGATGAACCTGAATGTGCCCGTTTGTGACTACAAGATACTATACGTACGGACAGACACGCCTCAATGTACCTATTATTGTTCGTATCGAAAAGTTTTTAAATAATACTTTATTAATTATATATAAAACTAGCGACCCGCCCCGGCTTCGCACGGGTGCACGCGGACTTTTTTGTAGACCTTTTTAAGGTGTACAATACTGTAGTATATTATTTTGATCTCGTAGGGTTCAGCCAGCGTTTGCAATGTAAGCGCAAAAATGTGTTTGTTTACATCACATTAGAAACCTCTAAAATTATCAGTGTTTCTCTACTATATTATGCATGTATTATACATATAAACCGTCCTCTTGAATCACTCTCATCTATAAAAAAAAACGCATCAAAATCCGTTGCGTAGTTTTAAAGATCTAAGCATACATAGGGACAGACAGACAGCGGGAAGCGACTTTTTTTTATACTATGTTATGATAAGAAAATTATATATAATAAGTCTATACTTATCAATCAGACGTGTCGTTCGAATACACTCGAAAAACTAAAAAAGGGTAACAATTTACTAGTCATACAAGTTCCATTTTTGTTAAAGAGATGGACATTTTTCGTGGCAAAAAAAGTAATTGAAACATTAATTTAACTTATGTACATACAAGTATATTTACATCATCATTATTAGACAAATAAATCATTTTGAAAAATTATACATTTTGTAAAATTTCATAAAATAGAAACGGGCAGAAACAGGTAGAAGCGGGCATATTAAACAGACACATACGGGTAAAAATGGACAGACTAAGAAGGTAGACAAAGTGCAGAAACGAGCACGTCTGATTGTTCCGCTTACTGTTTCACTCGTACAGAAACGGGCAGAAACGAACACATATGGAGAAAATACTTGTGTCCGTTTCTGCCCGAAATCCAGCCAAATATGGACACAAACAGGTAGGCTATGTCCGGGCACGTTTGCCCGTCTCTGTCTAAATTTTTAGCAGAGGTGTACATCAGACATCGGCTAGTTATGAAAAAAGGACAAATAGAAGTGAGACGACAGATAAGAACCAACCGCATACGCATCGAAGGTAGTGAGGGAATAAGACCAGTCTGTAGGGTGTTGGTTTTAATGTCCCGAAGTCGCTAAGCTGTGACTTAAACGGGTCGCCGTCCACACCCCAAAAAGCAACCCCATGTCAAAATTTGAATTCGCGAGATTTTGACGGCAATTTCAGAGTCCTACAAGATCGACTGAGAAGGACTTTGTCGGGTAAAAACTCCATTCCGGCACACATTAAGACCTCATCAATAAGTTCTGTATATTTGGTTGCTACTCCATCCATCTCTTCGACTCACTTCCAGACCCTCTAAGCCACCCCTTTGCATTTACGCAGGGTTTTGCGTGGTTTGACCTCTGTTGGGCGAATCCATTGATCCTGATGATGTCTAATAAATTGGTGTAAGGTGCTACAACTCACTTTCACCCTTTGATAACTCAAGCACCCCTCCAGGCCACAACCACACCGACCTCCCCACTCGCCCCATCTGGTTCCGCCCCTGTAGAAGGCTGCGTGGGATGTCGTTCTGTCTCGAATTCAGGTCATGGCATTACTTGAAGGCTCTCGAAGTTGGCGTAATACATTGCGGACAGCCGATTGAGCGCCAAAAGTGGTATTCCAACTCCCAATTCACCCCCTGAAAATTTGAATCCGAAAGGTTCATGCCATGAATTCGAGACAAATAGACATCCCACGCAGCCTTCTACAGGGGCGGAACCAGAGGGGGTGGGTGGGGGGTCGAAGTATCTGTGGCTTGGAGGGGTGCTTGGGTTGACAAAGGGTGAAAGCGAGTTGTGGCACCCCACACCAATTTATTAGGCAGCGTTGACATCAACAGAGATTCCTCCAACAGAGGTCAAACCACGCAAAACACTGCGTAAATGCAAAGTGGTGGCTTAGGGGGGTTTGAAAATGGGTTGAAAAAAATGGGACAGCGACCAAATATACATAACTTATCGAGGAGGTTGTTGATTATTAAACCAACACAGACTGCTTTCTAAAATCAATAAAATATGGACTGTACATTATGGGTATTACAAACCACCAAGATATGGAATTTACTCACCAGTAAATGCCCCCAAAGCCCAAAGACTGCCATAGAACAATAATATCCTACGGGATGGTCTGGTGTGGGGTTTTAGGAGGATGAGGAATGTTGGATATTATATTATAATATTATACCAATTTGTAAATTCGAAGAAAAAAATGCAATAATTCAACTCTAATGCAATAATTCAACAGTATATCTCTAGGTAACCACCGAAAATTCTCATCTATCTACATATATTATCTCCATCAACTGACTTTTTTTTCTTTTCATAAAAAGTGTTCTAGTTTTTGTTAATTTATTCCACAAACACACTCCTAGAGACCTCTAGCTATGATATGGTGAATTTAACAACTTATTTCAAGGAAATGTATAATTATTAAATGCAGGCGTAAACAGAGGTCTTATTGTGTGTCCGGGATGGACTTTTTACCTAACAGCGTCCTTCTTAGTTCATCCTGTATGTCTTTGAAATATCGCCGTCAAAATCTTGCGAATACAAATTTCCACATGGGGTTGCTTTTTGGGGTGTGGACGGTAAACCATTTAAGTCTCAACGTAGTGCCTACGGGACATTCAAACCAACCCTATAGGTTACCGAAAATTAAAAACCGCTCTAAAAAAAGTCTCTAACAAGTAATACTACCCAACTGTCACTCACCGATTTAAATGAAACTTTGCACACTCATAGGATACTAAAAAATATTGAACCCCTATTTTTTTTCTTCCGGAATATTCTTTTTTAGGGGTAAAAACTACCCCTAAAAGGTTGGAAAAGCAAGAATCGCCGTAAATGAAATTAAAAAATACCTAAATATGTTACATACATAAAATTTAATATGATTTATATTAAATATTGTGTTCCAAAAATTATTTTGGAACACAAAATTAAGTTCCAAAAAAAATTTTTTTGGAACTGCCATTTTTTTAAAAATTAATATTTTTTAATAATTTTGTGTACTCTAGAGAATGTAATTTATTTTAATTAGCAGTTTGAGTATTTGTTGTACGGCAAGATTTGCAAAAGTTCTTTTGCAGGCCTCAGACGTCCCCAAGAATAAAAGTGCATCTTCATTCATTTATAAATCATATTAAAATGTTGTAATATGTTTTGGTATCTTTTAATTTCATTTACGGCCATTCTTGCTTTCACCACCTTTTAGGAGTGGTTTCTATCCATTTCTAAGCATATTCCGGAGGAAAAAACCAGGGGTTCAATATTTTTAGTATTCTATGGGTGTGCAAAGTTTAATTTAAATCGGTGAGTGACAGTTGGGTAGTGTTACTTGTAAGTCGAATAGGACGCAAATGGCACTAATCTAAAAAGTGATCATTTTGACGAGCAGCTTAGTTGCCCATCACATAATAGCGCACCAGTGTTCAAGGAGAATTTTTAATAATTCCCCTTGGGACAATTTTATGGACAGCCAGATTTCAGTCAGTACATTTGGGACATACAATAAATGAAGTATAAGCTTTAGAATCCCTACAAAGTGTACAAAATTTAGAAGAATAAGTTAGAAATATAGTTGCTAGTATTAAGCGAAATATGTTTAGAAGATTAGTCAAATTAGTTTTAAAGCGGTATCAACAGTGTTTATCGTAGTCTTCAGAGAAGTATCGATGAATTCTTTTTTGTGATTTTTTTAAATTTCACAGGAGGAAACATGTTCTTCCAGCATTGTGATACTACATCGTTGAAAAGCAAATTTTGAGCACGATTATATCACACAAAAAATACAATATGGCGTACAACAGAAATATCAGAGATAATGGTATTAACTCAATTAACAATCAAAATCATTTCGTTCAAACAAAAATTCTTCGTTCAAAGCTTGAAACTTGTGTCAGTGACATTTTGTTTTAGTAATAAAGTTAAAAACGTTGAAGTGTATCATTCGTTTAAAATAATACAATTGCCAGTCACAAACATAGTTAAATATACTTGTGAACTAATCCACAGTGCATGCAAAAAATATTGAGAGTGATTGATGATGAGAGTGATCATTTTTTTCTCCAAGAAGCAGTCAATTTCAAAAACGATCTTATGTAGTACAAACCACTACACCGTGCACAAATCACAAAAACTTTGATGTATGAGGTGTGGTTATTAAATAACCGAACTGCTGTCATAACACTTTTTATTCGTTACCAATTACAGTAGCAACTTTTTCACCTTCAATGCCTTTTGGCGATCTCTACACCGCTCCATACAACTTTGCCTTGAAAAGCGAAAAGCAGTTGAAAGCAGTGCTGAACGCCTTCTAACCAGCTTCTGTCAGCTGGTTTAGAATCTCCGTAATTTTTTCTTTAACCGCTTCCACACTTTCGAATCTTGTCCCCTTCAGAGTCTAACAAGCCTAGATCAATGTCAATGTTGTTTAGAATGTCAGCAAAAATGTTCATTCTTGATTCCTTTTGCTGGGGAGCGATTAGTTTTGGCACCATTTTTGCGCAAACTTTGCGCATGTTAAACGATTCATGCAAAATCTGGCGAACATATTCTTTGTCGGTTTCTGTTATTTCAGCAAGCCCTCGGATGCTTAGACGACGATCTTCGCGGATTAATTTACCAATTGTTTCAATGTTTTCGTCCGTTTTTGACGTTGAGGGCCGTCCGAGGCGCGGATCGTGTTCGGTCGTTTCACGTCCCTCTTTAAACCGTTTAAACCTTTCAAAAACTTGTGTGAGGGATAATCATTCGTGTACATTTAACGTGGCATAAGCTTGTGTAAAAGTTTTTCCCAGTTTAACAAGAAACTTGAGATTAACCCGTTTTTCCATCTGAACATTTTTTCGAGGCTGCACTGGTACTTAGACTAATTGAAACGATTGCTACAGTCAATCTGAACGACCCACTTGCTGATCCAGCGTGCTCATAGTGGGGAAAGTATCACCAAACACAGTTTTGTTCAAACTTGTCGCAACACGCTCGCAGCGCTCTGGTATCAGCATCAGTTCGGTTATTTAATAGCCACACCTGGTATTATAAATCATAATTCATGCAAAACTTAGGTGTGGGAAGGATAGCGTTATCTACTCTGACCGGCACTGCTCCGCTTTGTGCACACCTGTATGAATTATTTCCATTTTTTATTTTTATTTCATACAAAGGGCGATACATAACAATAAAACATAAAAACGAGCTTGGAGAAAGCCTTTTTTAAACCTACGCTAACTTGGCTAGGAGACAAAACATCACATAAAGATACGAAACTGTAATAAAGTGGAAAATATGACAGTGACGAAGTGGGCAATATAACTTGCTCCCACACTTTTTCCGACTATAAGTTATTTTACGGACACGACCCGCAATTTATATTTTATAATCTAGGCAATGAAAGTTGGCAGAAAATTACTTCGTATACTTCTCGTTCTCATCTACTAGCATCTAATCAAATGGCATTACACTGAACAGCCACCGGAGAGGCACGAATTAATGTTTTATTTGCCGGATTATTTTAAAGAAAACGCCCAGAATGTAAACACTATTTGTTACGAGAATTCATACGGAAAATAATAACGGATCTGTGTCTAGGTGACGTGAATAAAACACAAATAAAATCCGATGTGACAGAGCAGGATACATAGGACGGGCACCCTAGGCATTTTTTACTTCCACCTGAAATGGCGCTTTCGGGGAAAATGAATTTTTTTTGTGGCATGTTAACGCTAAAAAAAGTTTTTTAGAAAACAAATGTGCTTCGACAAGACAAATGCATACAAATTTTTAAACGTACATATACTTAATATGTATCTACACGGGAGAGAAAATAAATTGGGAACAACGAAAAATGAATTGGGTGTCAGAGCTTTTACTTGTGCAGTTAAGTGTGTATTTCCTCAAAAGTGTAAGCTTTAAGACACATATGTGGCATATAGTGTTTGACATGGCTATGGAATACACTATATGGGGTAGACAGTGTGGGGTATTTTAATCTTACTTTTTATTCTTCATTTTTCGAAAACACATTATTCTTGACAAAAACGTTTGCTTATTCCGAGATGACATAGGCAGTAGTCAGTCTTGTAACAAAATGTACAGTATTCATTGAATTGAACATTACAGTATAAGTATAGTTGCATATTTACGACACCAATACTAAAGGTAGGTAATACTTTATTGGTGAGTAAGGTAATTAAAAAACAATCAAATTTTACACGTTTATACTATTTATCTAAAAATACTAGCAATGTATAAAATTATTATTGAAAAAAATATTTCCAAAATAATTCTTAAATTTTACGTTTTGTAATTAATTCTGAACCGAAAAAAATAAAGCAAAAAAAAAAGTTGCTATACTTAGACCGACGAAGAGATATAGCAATCACCAGTGGCAGCCGGTGCTAAGGTTTGCAGGTTGCGCAACCTCGAACATATAGAAAAAAAACAAGTTGAATGTTACTTCCACATTCACGTAGTGGAGTATAGTATTCATGATTTATTTTTTAATTTGTATTAACTAAATAAGCACAAAATATTCTGAATCATTGAAATTTTAAACTTAAGCGAAAAATAATGTTCTGTATATCTCTCCGTCATGTCAGTCTGTTAACCGTTCTTGTATATACGATAACTCCAAAATGCGTTAAGATAAAACTTTGGAATTTGAAACACTTATGTACCATGATGAGGTCCGATTAGATTTTGAGCTTAATCAATTGAGGGGCTGGGGTAGTGGGGGTAATATAATTTTTACTTGTCTATAGATAATTTGCAAACTATGCCAGATATCCACTTGCAGACACATAGTAGATTGAGGGATTGAGGGGGGTTGAAGAGGCTAAGTATTCAAAATAGGTTTAAACAAATGTTTTTAACATACATTTTAATAATCACTAGAGCCCGGAGGTTAATAATAGATGCATACTTTACCAGGGTCAGCTCCAGGATACCACTATCAGTAACGTTACGATCACATGTATAAGGTCTTACCTTATATACGTGACGGTGATTGGCAAAGCCCAACTAATCGGCAAAGAAACCATAGTCACAAGACACAGAACTTGCATACACACGGTAACCGACACCATAACGTGTCCGTATTCGAGTTTCCATAAATTATCAATAACTGGACTCTCGACTTTACACACACGGTATACACGTGTGTGTAAACGCCAAACAGAAGTGAGGCGATAGATAGAAGCAACCGCACACACATCGAAGGTAGTGAAGGAATAAGACCGGCCCTCTCACCACCTGTGCTTGTCTTTAGAACGAGACGTGTAGCATTTGTCCTTTTTCACAATCGGCTGATGTCGGTTTTACACAAACTGTATACAGTACGCGTCACCCTAATGCGTACATAGCAGAATGAAGGGGAATTGATAAGTTAACTTCTTTGTTGAGTAGACCTCATCACCGCCTATACATGAGGTGGTAACCAATCGCGATCCGATAGCTAGCGCAGGCGTATGGCAAGCATCAGGTTTTTCGATGGAGCTGTTTGGATTGAAATTTGAAATAGCATTTTTACCATAGGAGTCGAAACACTTGCGGTTTTTAGAAGCAGGGCCGGCTCGGAATCGTTTCATACAATCGAAATATATATCATTTCATAAAATCTCGAAAGATACAGAGCACTTTTAAACAGTCATGTTGCGCGGTGAATTAATTTTGAGCGAACGAATTCATTAGAGTCACCACTTGAAATGAACTATTGTATGACGTCATATGTCACACAAGGATACGTCAGACCACTGGGACCTTTTACTAGTACGTTTATTCGAATATTCACTATTTTATTATGATGTATTTTCCAGTGGCGGTCGGTAGAATTTGACATGCTCGTATTTTTGTAAGGAGGCATGAGACCCACACCATAATTTAGGGCGTGGTTACTAGACCTAAGTAGAAGGCTATAATGGTAAAAAATCTTCAGGGAAAACTTGCGAAAAATGTTTTCCAAAAATGGCTGCCTCCGGGCAGATCTTGGAAACGACTTGAAAAATATTTGCAAAATATTTTTTTTCATAATCGCCGAGTAATTACAATTTTTTTACACTTGATTTTCTTGACATTTTGAGATCCGTAAAAGTTATGGTAATTTGAATTTTTATTTCATCCCAACATTTCGCCTGTGAGATTTTAAAATAGTTATATCTTTACGCAAAATAAGAATTTAGCAAAAATCACAAGTATAAAAAAAAATGTATTTACCCGGTGATTATGAAAAAAAATATATTTCGCAAATATTTTGCAAACCGTTTCCAAGATCTGGAAACCAGATACCAGACACTTACCAAAATTTCGCAAGTTTTCCTTGAACATTTTTTGCCATTATAGCCTTCTACTTAGGTCTATCACCCCCTAAAATATTGTGTGGGTGCCATGTCTCCTTACGGAAATACGAGCATGTCAAATTCCACCGACCGCGACTGGTATTTTCTGTGAATTATTGTTTTGCAAAAATAGTCCGACGGCCTCGGTCGAATAATAGTCCTGAGTGCGACTCTGCTTCAACTCGCCGAAAGTTTGAATGTTCATAGTTTCCGTCTGGTTTCGCTGTTGTCACATCAACATAGTATTCCTATTAGACATTTTAAAATTGCTTCACAATAGTTAAGTTGGAAAAAAGATAACAGTAAATTTTATTATACGCAGCACAGTCTGAAAATGAAATTGGCTTATATTGATTGATCGTACATCAATGCATTTTGTAAATATAGGGTTTTTATAAAGACTTATTATGCAGAGTTGCAGTTAGATCTGGCAACGTCTAGATTTCCGCTAGGGCTGGGTTGTACGTAACTAAATTCGCCTTACTTTGACATAAAAATGTATTATTTAATATGTATTTAATATACACCTATGTACGCAGTAGGGTAATTCTTACTGTATAGTCTATACTCTCATTTTTACTTCTATGTCCATATCCAAAATAAATCATACTGGTCATCAAGGCCATAAATGTCACAGAGGTCATTAGGTTCATGTAGGTCATTGATGTCATATATGTTATAAAGGTCATACAGATCACCAAGGTCAATCAAATCATCAGAGTCATAAATATCATAGAGGTCATTAAGTTCATTTAGGTCATAGATGCCAAATAGGTTATAAGGGTCATATGAATCATAAGGGTCATATGAGCCATAAAGGTCTTAACGGCCACATTGGCCATACATGTCAGGTCACAATCGCCATAAAAGACATATAGGTCATACCCAAATACATAATAATATCATACTTTTAAGAATACAACCTGATATTTTTAGCGGTTTAGTCTAATTAAATATGGAAAATTAGATGTGAAAGTAGTGATTTCATTGGCAGCGGTTATTAAATTTTTAATAACAGAGTCATTATGTGGCTGGTCTCTGTCAGACAAATCTGAAACGAAACGGCTAGGGAGATCTATTCCAGACTTAAGTATTGTGCAGACAATGATTTGTAAAAAAAATGGTGTTTTATTAGAAAATTTAATCGAGACTTAATTTATGAAAACATTTATCGATTTGTAGCTGTAATTAAGAAAAAGCACCATTTTGTTTCTCTTGCTTCTTATTTGGTGGTAAACAATTATGAAAAAAAATGGTATTAACTGATTTAAATGATTTAGGCAACCGAATTAATAAGCATTGTGTCAGCATAACATATTTATACGAAAAATGGTGTACAATTTACGCTTTTTGGAAACGTAAACATTGTAGGTCAGCTAGACACTGCGTATCGAATAAATATTGAACTGCACCATGAAAAATTTAAGCATAATCACTACATTTGATAAAATGCTTTTGAAAGTTTAGAAATCATAAAATGTAACAGTAGTATGAATAAAGACAATGGTCCGATACCCAACAGTGCACTGTTTGCTCTGATAAACAAAGACGGATGTTTACGGTTCAATGAACCGTGGCAACAAATTAACTATAAATAGAGCAAGTGTGTAGGTTAGAATTTAGTTTTAATATCCTCCTGAAGATGCCAACTTGGCGAATCGCGCGTCGAGAAAAGTATAGTAGTTCGGTGTTTCGTGGAAAACGTCCAATTTTTTGTTTCTACGCCGAAGGTTCCAGTACCCACTAGGACTATTTATTTTACTAAATACAAATACGGATTAATCACTAAATTACTAACACGAATTTATTTTTATACAATTTATTTTCGACTGTTGTATGAAGACCGCGACGCGTGATTTATTTCCAAGATAGAGTAACTCATCCTGCGTCGATATGCCTCTCTATATACCCGGTTGACATATTCCAGCATCCCTCTCGAAAGAAGTCGAAACTTGCGGAAGGTTCCGGAGGCTTACGCAACGCAGTGACGTGTCGGTGAGTCACCCCTTGTTTTGCTGCACGGTGATTTCGCCACACTGTCCCCTCCTTAAAGATATTTCGTCCCGAATTGTTCCATCATCCTCTGGTCCGTGACAATACCTGCAGAATGGCTCATTCTTGCATTGAGACGTCCGGTAGAAGAAACAGTCCACAGTTCTCTCGTTGGGCGATCTTCTGGGGTTGTAGCAGCATACCAGAATCTTTATTCCAGTAAACCAGAAAAGGACTTCTAGCATACTTCTTATCGCCCTCCAATCCAGTACGTCTAGTCCGCTGGCTATCTTCGGTATCACCAACCTGATTATTTTCTGGGACAGGAGCACCCCCCTTCAGCTCGACGAGTGTGTCCCAGACATATTTATAAGTTGGCTTATGGTGCGATAGCTACTTGGTTACCAAATAGAAGACGGACCTCTCCTTCCCTTGCTGTAACGCCGTGAGTTGAAGGACTCGTCCAACCTCTGGTTTCTGTCTGCGTAACTCCTCCAACTGTCCAAACGCCTTCTTGAAAGTAAGTGCAATTCCTCGGGACATTCGAGCTTTCTGACAGTTGTAATGCAGCAACATGAATTCTTCAAAAGAGAGCTCTCTGTATGGCAGACTAACGTGTCGAACTCTGGCTTCAGCTCGCTCACCATTGCTTCCGGCGAAAGGCGCTAAACGGTTGAGGTGAACCACCCTGGGTTTCCCTCTTGGTAACTTCTGGATCCCGTAGACAACATCATTAATCCCGGTGACGACCTAATATGGACCTTCCCAGGAGCTTTGTAACTTTGGAGACAGCCCACGACGACGCTATGGGTTATATAACCAGACTTGGTTGCCGGGATGGTACCTCCCGTCGTTGTCGGTGATGTTATTGGTCTCCTTCATGCGGTCGCTGACATCCTTGACATTCCAACGGTATCGTTCGTGGATGTCGTCCATTCTCTGGCGTAGAGTGCTGACGTAGTCCTCTCCAGTCACGTCGTCCCTTGGTGTACAGCCGAACTTCAGGTCCCAGGGTAGATGCAGTTCACGGCCTATGATAATGCTTGCAGAGGGAATTCCACTGAGCCCAATATGACTTTACCATTGGCGAGAGAATTGTTTCAAATTCAGTCACTCTCTTGATCTTCTAGAAGCTCCTCCAGCTGTCAATCATCATTCACTACCGTTAGTCTGCGTGTCAGGACATCCTTTTCAGACGATAGCGGAGCTATCCTCTTTTCAGTACGGCGACTGCGAGTGTGACTCTGCTTCGTTGCATGCTCTTTCTTCACCATTTTCCTGCATTCCACGAACCTTAACTTGACCTCTGCAATTTTGTTTAGAAAGTTATTTTAGAAATTGTAGATGATTATATATGTGGTTTTGTTTAGAGAAGAGATTGTATGAATAGAAGGGAAGTCAGTGGGAGACGCACTGAACAAAAGGTTAAAGAAGTGACAAATCACAAATCCCTATCCTGTATCTTACGAAACCCACACATCAATCCTCAAATGTGACCTGCATATACATAAACAATCAGCCGCAGCAAATGCTATTTTCAGTGTGGTTTATAGGTATTTACATTTATTTTTTTCTTTTACATCAATTTACATCATTATGAAAAAGTCTGTGAAAAAACTAACTACTGACGAGGCATGGTTTCACCTTTCACCTCTCTAGTTATGTTAATTTTCAACAAATGGGAATGTGACGTATATAATATTCGAAGTAAAAGGTACCAACAAATTATTTAAATTGGCATATACACAGACGATCAGCAATTATAAATTATAACCTATGCAATAATTAGGTTAGTATATACTTCAACCTTGAATGGTACATGTAGAAATTGATGTGAATTATGATTGTGTAAAGCGGTTATTAGCTTAACTTCGCATCAATCTTCGATTTCCTGTTCTCCATTTAGGTCCTAATAGCACCGATATTTTTCAGTCTAACGAAATTTATCAAGACTATTTTTATTCTAAATTACAATGTATGTTCTAAACAATACTAATAATATTTTATAACCATATCATCAGATAAAAATTATATTTTTATTAAAAACTATTAAAACTTGTTGTCCAAATGTAAACAGAAACCCTACGTAAATATCCCTTATACCATAACTGTTTGTCCAACAAACATATTGCGTCATAATTAGTCACTTAGAAAGTAAAATATCCTCTTTTGGAAGTACAACGTCCACCGTGATAAATGAAAGGGTAGAATGTGTGTTTGCTTTGTTAATTGACGGCCATCATTTAGCCATTTATAATTTGCTACTCTACACAAAGCTATCTCTGTCTGCAGCCCAAGTTCTGCTGAATTTTTGTCAGCTTACTCACCTGGAAAGTTATTCAGTGGTAACATTTATTCAGGTCTGATGCATGCGCGTGTACATGGACTTCGACTGGGGCACATTTTATTTGTCGAGCTGTCATTGGCAAGTGACACTAATCGCAATAATACCTATTTGTTCATTCGCGGAAATTCAACGGGTTGAAGTGAAAAACACTTCAGTATCTATATTTCTACCACGCGAATTAAAAGACTGGATTTTTTTGCAACTTTATTTCCGCATTCAAAAACTTATTATCTCCCTGAATGGCTTGCATTTTAAGCTTGCTACGCGACTCGAGTTAATTTCTAATCTTTAAAAACCAAATTGCCTCTTTATTACGGTGTTTATTTTGCAAGAAAGTCGTTTCGTATAAAATTGAACAATTTCAATCTTGTTGGAAAGGAATATACTTTTTTTATTTTATATTATAGGGAACTTAAAGGACACAATTCAGTGCTTTACTGTGCGTAAAGTAGAATATAATATATTCAATAAAAAAGTTAGTTTCTAGGTTTTTTAACGATTTTTTTTTCAAACAGTAACGTCATTGACATTTTAATAATTTAATAAGTAAGAGTAATTTAATTTTTTATTACGAAGTTGGAAAGAATATTTTTTACATAAAATAAGATGTAATCTACACACAGTGTTCCATCACAGTGAGCCTATATTGTTATCACAAAAACAATGTATATCGAAATTCTAAAAATTTCGTTAAAGTCGATACTATCTGGGGATCGATACGAAAGTTCTGAGACTTAATAATAATAACCGGAAATATATGTTGCAGTCGCATGTTTAAAATAAAAAAAAATGCAATTTTTAAGATCAAAATCTTTCGAAAATGGAACTGGTGTTAATTAAATTTTGAACTCGAAAAAAATTTACAACCTGCAATTTTAACAGATTTTTTTAGATGACAAATTCAAAGCGCCGTTCATCCTAAATTTATTTGATTTGATTAATAGGAATATTTCAGTAAATTGCCCACTAGTTTCTTGTTAAGAACTCTTGGTCTGATTGATTAACTCTTGTAGTTGATTAAAATTGAGAGCAACATATTCATATTAAGCATACACATATGTTTCATTTTAAATAAGCAATTTGATATCTACTTCCAGTGTAAGCGAAAGTCCCAGATAGCTAGATCTCCCAAAATATTTTGAATAGAACATATCAACTTTAAGGGAGCAAACCCCTTTGGACGCCCGACAAGGAGACTTTTTTTATGATTTTTTAAAGGTGATAAAATAATCACATCATTTTAAAGTTTTAGCATCATTTCATTACAACTTTGAAGAGTTGAAAAACATGTTTTCCTTTTTTTTAACAAAATGGCAGCTTTACAGGATATTCCTTCAGGCGCTTTTGCCGTGACATCGAAAAGTGTTGCCATAATTTGTCATAATTTTTCTATTGCTTGGAAATCAAAAAACATTTTTTTTTCAGTTATTGACATGTGTAGGATTAGGATATAAGATTATAAAAAAGTATAAAACTGGGAATTAAGTAGGCTGTTTAATTAAATGGTGTGCCCAAGCGCTCCGACTACCTGACTCGCTAGTTTACGGGTAGAGTCCTAGCGCTCTCGAATATGTGCAATAACTCCGTAAATCTTTAATATTTAGATTTTTCCTCTTTCCAGTATACTTTCAATATATTGTACTTTTGAAATAAAAAAAAAAACAAAAAAATCGATTTTTTAAAAATTGTACAGGGGTTTCCCCCTTAATATATAACCAAATTTTCAGAATTTTAATGTCCATAGTTTTGCAATATCAATATATGAGTAGACCCTCAATGGTGGAACACCGTGAATGGATTACACAAAGAAAGTTTCGACAAAACTGGAATTTTATTTTTTTTGTGTCAACGACAAGAATATGACAATTCTTGTTTTTTTTTCTTTGTCATACTCGTAGAAAAAGTATAGAAGACATTCCATTTGCGTTTCGAAAGAGCATCATTTAGAATGTTTAATTTCCTTTATTCTTACTTTGTGACAAATGGTAAATTTAACTAAAAGGAAAAGAACTGAAATTTTATTGATTTGTTTCGGAGACAGGATGCGCACCCAGGAAGAAGTTGTTTGCATTGTTCGTTGCAACTCACCCTGACGTGATTGATAAAGTTCAACAAAAATTTATTAGCCGTCCTGTTAATTCGTGTTTATTTATATTCTTTCCGTTTCGTTTATAAATTTGTAAAGTCGATTTTCGGGAAACTTTCCTTATATACGTAAGTTATAGATCGGTATTTAGTGTATTGTAAGTAAAAAACGTCTCTTTACAAATCTGTAATAAAAATTGAAGGTTCCTTTGTGAATGTTTTATTTAAATATCATGGAATGCTGTGGCTTATTTAAGTCAAATGTGTGTTTATATATATTTCATTTATTTTTTACAGTGCATCGGGACTATTACAAAATATAATATTTTATATTGTTAACTGAAACTACACAACATCTTGTACGTGCGTCTTGAAAACTAACTAATACCTAAGCTACATTCATGCAAACTCCCAGGGCAATACAAATTATAAAAACAAAATAAATCAACGTCCCAAAAATTATTTTTCATTACAAATAATATTAATTAGCTGTAATTAGTAATTTAAATACTAAAACTAAATAATATTATTATATGATTTACTTTTAAAGTTGTAGGAAACGAAATGTAGCTTAGGTATAATATAAGTTAGTTTTCAAGACACACGTGTGACGGCGCGACCTCTTGACACATTTCCCATCATGCATTGCAGGATTGGAATACCTTACTCTATATTATCTTAGTCTTGAGTGGAGCAGACCACGTATATACAGTGTGTCCTCGAAAGATGATAATATGGGAAAACATATTTAAATGTTTTCATAATCTAATTGTGGGATGTAATGCATATTTTAATTATGTTATTTTACCCAAAAGGAGTTAGAGCACGGTATGTCAAATTTTAAATTTAGAACAAAACAATAGGAAAATCAAGTTTCCATAAAAAGACATTCATCGGAAATACAATATAACCAGAATATCTTTGCCCGCGAAATCCGCACAGTGAACGTAGTACGACGTGGTACGACCCGAGAGACATACGAGATATTTAAAAATAAACAATAACAGACTATACTCCTCGAAGCGTACACGGCTGCAGGTACAAAAGAAACGAGCACAATTTCAGATTTTGCCTATTGCGGTCAAGGGCAAAGCTACTATCGGTGTAATGTAGTTATTAAAAGATAACGTTTATCCCGCGATTTTACGTACGTGCGTCAATTTGCAAAAGATATTCCAAAATTTTAGTTCTAATTCTTAGATTATAAACATTTTTGGAAATTCAGTTTTCTACCAACATTTTAGATATTGATTTAATGTTATCACAGAAGTTTAATAGGAAATAATAAAATCATATGTTAGATTATTATTAATTACTTAAAAAAATAAATAGCCAGTAGAGTGTAATTGAAGAACCATCGAAAAAATCGAAACTTTGGAATGTATTTTTAAAAATTGGCTACATGTAGAAAATGGAGAACGTTTTCTCTTAATCATCAATATTTTTATCGGATAAATAGAGTATTTATTGTTTTTTTTTCAAATTTCACGTTGAGCATATACCTAAGCAATATGACACCATACTATTATTTGGGAAAAATAATGTATCTAAAACATCCACTAATACATCCCAAAATTAGATATCAAAAAAATCTAATAATATTTTTCCCCATTTGATGTCAATTTTCATGGACACACTGTATATATGTGGTTTGCTCCACTCAAGGCCGGTGTTAAGTTGTATAATTTCCCATAACCTAGCGTATGATATTTCTGGCCACCATTAGGTTATGTAGTTTTACAGATATTTTCAGATTTATTTACAATCAACTTTCCGTTTGACCGGAAATCAACCAGACATTCTTATTTTAAATAAAACCTTGAATATTTTTAGCTTATCATTCCCCTTAAAATTTTCGTTTCAACCATTCACCAACATGGTGGCATTTGTTTCTTTACTGGCACTAAAAATGCATTTTATTAAAGGAACACAGAAAAAAAATCTGTAAAAATACATAACGTAACGTTGGTCACGAAGGACCTACGTATGTACTGAATTACACAATTTTGAAAGTATATTTACATTATACATTTTGTATAGAGAAATTATATATTCCACGTAATTTTACATAACCAGATGTACTATCTTTCCATTCTAAATTGAAAATAGGTAGAAAAAAAGCAAGGTTGTCAGATTTATTTTCTAAAATTGCTAAGCTCATTATACAAGTATAGTTCATACTTCAGTAAACTGTTAGTTCGTGACGTTCTTAGAAAGCTAGTTTGGAAATATTTTTAAAAAAATACAGAGATATAAATTTATTAGTTATCATTAAAATAAAGCTTTTAAAATTGCTGGAAAAAATAATTATAAATTAAAACAACTGTATGTATATTACCATACTCAAGAAAATTTTAAAGAGCCGGCAACGCGCTGGCCGGCCAACTGCTGGCGGCTGGTGGCACAAGTAAACCACTGGCGGTAAACCACTTTGCATATAATACATTGCTAATATTTGTTCGGTCCACTGTGCCATAAAATTTTATTGACGTCGTTAAAATGATTTACGACTTTATGAATTAGGAACTTAAACTACTTGTCTAAGACGCCAGTGACGTGTATTTCAGCTAGGTTTATTAACACAGACAATTTTTTGAGATTGTTTGGCTAAATGAGCATTATTTACAGCAAATTATATTACAAATATTAAGAGTTTTATATGCAGGCTAATTTTTATCTAATATATTGATTTAAATGAAAAAAATTATTTCACAATTTTCGAATTTATAAAAGATATATGCACGCCCATGGAATCATAAAGTTGCACCGCTTTTTTTGTTCCCCAGGCGTATTTATCATTTTCAATTAAAATTAGAACGACTGTATGTAGGTCCGTTGTGGCCATTGGTATTTTTATAGATACATATTTCTTTCTGTGAAGGCTAGGAGCCTATGATGCAATGTTCAAAATTTTTTGAAGCTTAGTAAACTATGGAATTCAAGGAACATAGTAAGCCTTTATTAACATCATCTTTTTTTAAACCCTACAACAGCTACTGCATTCTGTTACTCTTGAATCTTTTTTTTTTTAGTTTCGGTAAAAAAAGTTGAGAAACAACTCACTAGACTTTTTTCAGAAAAGAAATTATTCAGGTGAATAAAATATTGTAAAACAATGTTTTACCAACACGATTTTATTTAAAATAAGAACATTTGATCGACTTAACTGATCCGGTTTTTTAACTGGAGTTAAAAAAGAAGTTGTATAAAATGTCCGTTCAGTAGAGGAAAAGCCGTGTCATTAATTACTTACTACAAATTGAAAAAAACTATATCTTAATAAACAACGAATTTAGTAGCCGCTCCTTGAAGCACCTGACATACGGGTGCTTCAAGATGAGTCACTTATTAAAAGTTGAGGAGCTCGGAGGTATGTTTGCAAATTTTCATTTCCTTATTATTTATGACTATAAATCTTGCTTAAATGACTTACAAAATCTTGCAAAATATTTAATAACCATTAATCGTTTAATAAACACTCTGTATTATTGTGTTTCACTTTTAGGATGGTACCGTGTTTTCATTTATATTTTAACACCCACATTTTAATAAACACCATCGTCGCTTCCACCATTTTTAATGGAATTTACCATTGGCACCTTCGCCATACGCATACATTTTTAATTTTTATAAAAACTTTAACTCGTAAGGGGGTGCAAGCGGAAAAATTTAATAGTTAAAATCAATGTTTAATGTCATAATCGGTTTCAGAGCATCAAAATACATGCGGGTATAGGGGTCTACCTTCTGGGTTTGACCAATTTTTTTTTGTGGGGCTGTGTTATTTATAAGCCAAAAAAATGTTAATAAATCCGATTCCCTAGGCTCTCCTAATGAATGTATTCTCAATTTTCAAAATAGGTTCGAAATTTTGAACGCTATTTTGTACGTAAAAAAAATCAGATTGCTCAACACTTTTTTTTCGGCTCTATAACGTTTGAAAAATTAGCTGTTTTTACAAATGACAAAGGGCTGGATTGCAAAATTATTGTGCAAAAACTATCTGACCGATTTGGATGAAAATGGTTGTGTTGTTTAGTGTCAATATCAAAGAATAATCTGAGCCACCGTCCGTTTCAAATTATTGGTATTTTTGTTACATTATAATGCATTTTTTTAATTTCTTACCACCATTTCAACTTTTCTCTAAAATGAATAACTCACGAATTATCTAGATGAAAATGAGAAAAAAACACGGATATTTAAGAGATTTTTTTTATATTTTGCTTACTAACAAATTTTCCACAACTTTACTAACCGTAATTGTAATTTGTACGGTAATTATCTTTTCTTATCATATTCCAGAGGCATTAAAGTAAAAATTAGAGACCATATGAAAATATTCCAACCCAAAAGAGATACCGCTTGGTCTACACCAGCAACACGTAAAAAATACCCGCACGAAATCCGTACGCTGAAAGTATTCCATAACTTGTTGACGCATTATGTCGTTCGTTACAGCCCGGATCTGGCCGGGATTCGCATGCCGACCCCCAGACCGACGCCGGCCTTGGAGGATTTTGGAGGCCGCCCCCAGACGACAGGCGTCCGTGGACGCGGAAGCCATCCGGATTGTGATCCACGACGTCGACTCTGGATCGTCAGTCGCCGCCCAGAAGAGAGTCGTCCTCAGACGGGATCCCAGCGACAAGGCGCACAGAAGTAAGTTACACTCAGCTAGTTGACAGCGTTGACCCGTACTTAAAAGGGCAGTAGGTACCATAAAAAGGGGTTACTTTGCACCTTAATGGGTTACTTTGCACCGCTACGAAAAATATTTTAAATATAATAGAAAATTATTAAATTTGAATTTTCCACTTTCATTAGTAGATATTACCGTTAAATTTTTTTTTGCAGTTGTGAATCGTTTCCTTCCTTGTTTCAAAGTTATTTTTATGGTGGTGTAAAGTAACCCATTAAGGTGCAAAGTAACCCCGTTCTACGGTACACATTTGTTTTTTGACAAAAACCGATTTTCCGAAAACATCGAATTATTAAAGAAGATACCTTTAAAAATAGTGTACAATACAGTAAGCGGCAGCCTAATGCGTACATAGGTGGATATTAAATACATAAAACAGTGGTGGTGGGCTATAAGGTGCGCTGGTGCGCGCGCACTACCGACAATTTAGCATTAATAATTTTATTTAGTAATTAGTGGATGCCTTCTTAATTTATGGCCTTTCTGCATCCCTAGCATTAATACCATCTCAATATTATTTGGCCGCAGCGTTACGAATCCACTAGACGCTAGGTCTCTATCTCCAACGCCACTGGTTTCCGATCGCGGCACGGGAATCGACAATACGATAGTGCTTCCGTGCAATACGAAAAAGCGAAGGCGTATTGTTACTGCTTGCCCCTCCACAATGAGGAAAAGTAGTGGGCGAATCCTATAGATATGATGTGCGGAGTTTAAGAGCGCACGAGAGTGACAGAAGTCAGAATCGGTTAGTTTGTGAATTGTTTTCGTACATCGCTGTTTTATCGCTCACTTTTTATAAATATAAACTCGGGTTTTCGGTTAGAATCTAGTTTGGAATAATGAATTCTATTCAAAACTTATTAAAAACTTCATTTTCTAGCTTGAGTTTGGAGGAAAAAGTGCAAATTGAAACTCTAGGTAGGCCCACTCCACAAATTAATTTAAAATTAGCCGTGAAAGAAAAAAATAAACAATTTGTAAGAACATTTAATAATGACTTATTTAAAAAACATTTGTGGTTAAGTGGATGCGATGTATTGAACGCAGTGTTTTGTTTTCCGTGTGTTTTGTTTGGCGGAGAAACACCTTGGACCAAAACTGGAGTAACGGATTTAAATCACATAAACGAGAAAATAAAAAAAAATGCAAATTCTGCTGGGCACATAAATAATGTTTTGAATTTAGCCATGCTAGGCACTGCAAATATTGCGACAATGCTCGATTCTACTCATCGACGAGCAGTGGCAGCACACAATGAAGCGGTTTCAAAAAAGAGGTATGTTTTAAACATTATTATTAACTGTATTCGTTTTTGTGGAAAATTTGAATTGGCCCTAAGAGGACACGATGAATCGGAAACATCATCCAATCCAGGCATTTTTCGTGGGTTGATTGATTTCAGTGCCGAATTAGACGAGGCTATGAAGTATCATTTACAAAACGCGGCGGCTTTTAAAGGAACTTCTAATACTTGTATAGACAAAACGAGCTATTTCAGTGCATGCTTGAAGTTTGTCACGATGAAATAACCATTGAAATTAAAAAAATCCAAATTATACAAAGAAAATTAGGTAAGTTTTCAAATTAATAGAGTTCATAAGAATAACCTTAATATGAGATAAATATTTATCTCATATTAAATATAACATATAAATATTTATCTCATATTAGGGATATTCTTATGATTATTGTAATTTTTATGTATGGTGCACCCCCAATCTTAAGATCACGCACCGCCACTGCATATTAAACAATACATTTTTATGTCATAGTTAGGCGAATTTACTTGGGCCAGGGGGGCTTGGTTGTACGTAAAGCTAAGAGGGGGGTTTTAGAGGTGGAAATCTAAAGAGCAACATTGCCAGAACTAACTGTAAGCCTTAACTCTGCATAATAAGTCTTTATAAAAACCCAATGCAAAATGCATTGCTGTACGATCAATTAATATAAGCCAATTTAATTATCAGACTGCGTTGCGTATCGTATAATAAAGTTTACTGTTATCTTTTTTCAACCCAACCACTGTGAAATAATTTTAAACAGTTAATATTACTTTAAACAGCTGTGAAACAATTTTAAAATATCTAATAGGAATATTATGTTGATATGACAACAAGGCAGAACGAACGGTCCAATGCGTCGGCTTCGGCGTACAAAATCTCAGCGAATCGTAGCTCAGGCTAGAGTCGGGCTCAGGTCACTATTATTGCAAAGCGATACACAGAAAATACATCAGACTACATTAGTGAATATTCGAGTGAATAAACGTACTAGGAAGCGTACTATTACACGACGGTATTTAGATGGTAATGTCAGTGGTCACGAAAAATGAAACTTAAAAGGACTTAATTAATTATTACCCATTAAAACTCATAAATTGTTTAATACAAAGAGTAACATTACTTTTTAACTAGCGTATGATATTTTGCAGGGCATATTTTTGCCACTTTTTTCGTCTTTTATTAAACAGTTGCAGTTTTGTTATAACTGATTTTGTGTTACTTAATTAATTTTACCTTTAATCTGACGAAATATTAGTCTTCCTTGTCTAAAAACGTGTATTATGGGAGCAGGAATTTGGAACAGGTATACCCTGGAAAAACGAGTCTTCCTTCAAAGGCAGACCTGTTCCAAATATCCGTTTGGCGGGTATAAAAATTTGGCAAGTAAGACTCGAATATTTTGTCGGTTTAAAGGTAAAATTGATGAAGTAAATTCTAATCAATTGTAAGGAAACCGCAATTGTCTATCAAGAGACGCAGAAAGCAATAGTGTACTGCTATCACCGACTTGTGATCTATGGCAACAACACGGATCCCGTATGCCCCACTTTTATAACTAGTCATTAAAAATCTAACTGTCATAACATTAAAAATCTAACTGTTATGTTATCAACTTGTGAATCAAATTTCTTCGCATTTTAGGTCGAAATTTTATGAGCTTCATGGGTAAGTTCTTTTAAGTGCCATGTTTCGGGACCACTAACATTACCACAGCTAAATACGGCTCCATTTTGTAATAGTTAGCCTCTTAGTAGGTAGGTTTTAATTTTCTGTGAACTATCGTTTTTTAACAATAATGACCCGAGTCCGCCTCTGTTGAGATTCGCCGAAATTTGATGTAATCACCATGTTCCTGTTAGTAGCATCTGCGCATGTCAAATTTAATATCCCTTACAGACCGACCACCAAAATTCCATTTAATTATTTTTAACTCATAACTTTTTCGTTATTGTGATAAATATCCATTTTTATTTTTATGAATGTATGTAGTTCTTCTACACTACGCTCGTAATAACGCACTTTTCTAATCAGACACTACACCAGAATAAAATATGAAATGATATTTCAAATTTTAACTCAAACAGCCCTACCGACAAACAGGACGCCTTTCATACGCTTGCGCTAGCGACTGGATTGCGATTGGTTCTCACCTCATGTTTACATCTGCTCAATAAAGAAGTTAAATTAGCAATTGCCCTTCATTCGGGTATGTACGAATTAGGGTGCCGCTTACTGTATAGGCCAAAACATTCAAGAAATATACAATGCATGTCAAGAGTTCCGGGACGGCTGGATAACTCGAGAAATACGCCTCCTAGAGTAAAATGACCCCAAAAGTTATAGGATTTTTTCCCTGACAATCCAATGGTGACCTTGGATTTGACCTTGACCACGACCTTGAAGGTTATTTCAAGGTCAAGTCCGTGTAACAAATAGGACCCCTATTTTTGACACCGGAAATGAAAAGAGCGGAAAATTTTACAATCGATTATGACCTTTACCAACTCTTAGGATTTGACCTTCAAGGCTATTCCAAGGTCAAATACAATTGAGGCATTGAAGCTTGATAAATACGCATCATGGAAAAACGTTGACCAAGATAAAGACCTATCTAGTCATCTAAGGCAAACCTCTTTACTGTCCAACCGGCTAAGGCAGGACTCGTCCAAACAGTCTTAATTATTACAATAATTGATCAAACTGTGCTCCGTTAACCGTTAATTATGGACAAATTCAAATTTTTAAATGAAGAATCAATATTTTGAACTCAAAATGGCTTATGTAAGGTACCTTTGTCTATTTTTTCCATTTTCGAAGTTCGTTGTTGCATACAACCCCTAGAAAATACAAAATCAACCCCTAATATAGGGTATTTTTTTTAAATGCCCAGTAATTTGGTTAATACATGCAGTAACATTTTAAGGGTCGGTATTTTACATTTTAGGGGTTATAAGTAAAAACGGAATTGATAAATGGAGAGAGGAGACCTAAAATCCATATAGGGACCATTTGAGCCCCCAATATTAATTTCTTCCTTTCTATCCAAAACCTATCCCTTCATCCCCTAAATACATCCTCTGGAGAGGGTGAGTAAAATTAATTTGCATATATATGATTATTTTACCTTCATAGAAAACTTATCTATTATTTTAAATTCTCCGTTAACTCTTTCCTACATACACTACAGTTTAAAAAAAACAAATTAAAAATTGACCCTATATTAGGGTTGATTTTGTATTTTATAAGGGTTGTATGCAAAAAACGAACTTCAAGAATGGAAAAAAGGAGACAAAAGCTCCTTACATTGGCCATTTTCCAAGTCCAAAATATTGATTTTTTATTTAGAAATATGAATTTGCCCATAATGTATCGATTGAGCATAAGTGGTTTAAAGAAACAGCAGATTAACATTGGATTTATAAACTCTTCGTCGGCGCTGGCGTTGGCGTCGGCGTAGCGACCTTGACGTTGTCACTGTAGCATCTCAAACATGCCATTTATAAACTGTCGTTGGCGCTCGCGTTTTCTTTTGTTTCACAAATTAAGGTTATGTTCACCTAATCAATTTTGTTTGTGTTTTTCATTTTGTAAACATGGATTTGACAAACAATAATACCAAATTGATGGGATTGGTGTCTGTTACATTATGTTTATATATAAAATCTTGCTCAACAATTATGTTAAAACGTGAAAACTGTCTAAAATCATATGATTAATGTCATTTAATAAAACGTCATAATAACGTGACTACATTCATGCGTTGTGATTGGTCGCGGTGTGCGTGCTACGAGTTTGCTACGAACGCCCAACGCCCAACGCCGAAATATAAAATTAACTTATCTCGAACGCCAGCGCCGTTTATAAACGACTCTACCTAAAACCACTGTTTTAACTTTGGATGCGAACGCCAGCGCGAACGACAAGTTTATAAATCCACAGTAAATATGAATTCCCTAATTTTCCCTAGGTTTTTAAAAAATTTTAATAGGAAAACCTAGTTTAATAGCTCAAATTCTATAAAATCCAATAGATTTTTACATTGGTCTCGGGGGGCAAAAAATGCCATTTTTTAACATTGTTATTTGTAATCTTAAAAGCGATTCTAACCTTATAGTTAATTGTGTAGTATAAGTTTTCTTCGCGTTTTACATTTAGAAACGAATGTTTATTTAGCTAATTTCACAAAAATCTGTAAAATGAAAAAGGTTGGCTATCCTGCAAATCAAATCAATATCAGATTTTCATGGCCATTTAATCTGAAAAATCAAAGGACAAAGGAAAAAGTAAGGACAAATAATGTTAAATGTAATGTTTAAACGTAACCTATACGTATTTGAGTAACAATGGCTTTGCTTTTGTGGAATTAATTCTCTATAATCGTTATTTTGGCCCAGTATTACAAATTAATCGTTTAATTAAGCAATTGTCTTATTGAGGTCAAAGTATTTTACATTGGTTAGTTAATTTCATTGTTGTAGTTAATTATCAGTTATCTTAATTGGTGGATAAGGGTTGAATTAACTTCCAATTTCATAATTTCTAAATAGTAACCCGGCGGAAGTCTAGCATTTAATATTGAAAGTTTATAAACACACCATTTAAAACTAATAAAACTTTAGTCAAACTATTTTTTTTTAGTTTATTCGAAGAGTTTTCTTCGTTTATGAGAATGGTAGAGAATATTTTAGGTTAGGCGTTTTAAGTATTTTGTGGTCTTTAACACATTCCTTGTCGACAGTACATTCTTTTTATTTGACTATGAAACCATGTGGTTTTGTTTTAATTGTTGTCTCAGAAATCATTGTTGACGTTAGATCATATACAGATACGGCACAACTGAAGGAAAGCTAGCTGACGTTTTGAAAAATAACTGTTGCAATAGTTGAAAATATATATTTTTTTTTGACTTGAAAACAGAATTCGACTGCAGTATCACAATTCAGTTAAATTTCAGAAAACTGTATGATGAGAATTTATCTCACAGACTAGCTATTTTTATTTAACTAGCAGTTTATTAACTCATTAATTTTCAAATTTCATACGTCACGCAGACCGACAGTGAGACTTTAAAATGGCTTCAGTCTTGTGGACCTAAATTTTAAAAGTTATAACAGTTTTTTTGTCCTATAGACTGAGGTGGTTAAAGGAGTTCATTTGATTTTTAAATTTTCTCTCTAGTTTGCTCTATACTTCTTAAATCCACGATGAAACCAATTTTTTTCATTCCACAAAGCTCGTGTATTTTTCGATAAACAATAATAAGACCCTTCTTCTCGAGAAGTGAAATTTACAACCCTCTTTTTTATCTTTTTGTTAAGGTCTTTTCCGTGTTTTTTTTCTTGTGTCACTATATTACACATGTACGTGATAATGTTCTTCCTAGCTAATACACAATACGATATTACTATGTTGTTACCCTTAAAACAAAAAAAAAACGTAGATATCTACACAAAAACAATAATATCGTTACTAAATAGAGTTTACATTTGAGGTTGATTTTTTAATTTTAGTTTAGCTATAAAAATTTGATATAATGATAAATTGCAGAATAGCCAATATTTTCATTTGGCCCAGTTTTACAATTGGTAAAATTGGAAAGACAAGTAAAAAGTTTTCTTTCGTTCAAACTCTTCAAAGTCAAAATATTATTATTTTGCGAGAAATGAGTGGGAACTCATTTCTCATTGCTAGAATATGTATGGCATCAATACATATTATTTTAAATAATGTGTATTCACGAAATTGTATATTAACTGCCTCAAATTTCGAAAAGATAGCTGTATTAATTGAAGATATACCTGGAACGTAGCTAATAGTTAATCACAATAATGAAATTAACTAACCTTTTTAAAAAACCTATTTTACTTCAATTCTCAATAATTGAGAATTGAATTATCCCTTGATTTGAATTTAACTAAACATTGGAAAACAGTTCCTTAGTAATCCCCGTAACATCCCTGTCTATAATATGTTTTAATCTATTATACTACGCTATTATCATTTTTTAAATACTGATGTCATAAATTATATCTACAGATACCAAGATTAAAAATGTTATTATAGTAAATTAGGTATTAGAGCGCTAGCCAAAAAATGCACCAGATAATTTCCCCGAATATTGCAAGAATGTCCCGTGGTATTGGAAGGATGTCGAAGTCTTCCCGTGACATAGCACCGAATTTTTAGTAAGCAGTTAAAAAATAAGAAACACACAAGTAATCACCGACTTGTGAGTTACATATGTCAAAATTGCGTAATACATACACTAAGAATTACCCTATTTCATACATAGGTGGATATTAAATACATATTAAATGATACATTTTTATGTCAAAGTTAGGCGAATTTAGTTACGTACAACCCAGCCCATCTTCTTAGCGGAAATCTAGACGTTGCCAGATCTAATTGAACTCTGCATAATAGGTCTTTATAAAAACACTTGATTTATACAAATTTTAATGATGTACGATCAATCAATATTAGCCAATTTCATTTTCAGACTGGGTTGCGTATAATAAAATTTACTATTATCTTTTTTCAACTTAACTATTGTGAAACAATTTTAAACAGAGAATATTACTTTAAATATTTGAGCTGTGAAACAATTTTAAAATATCTAATAACATCACATCAACATAATAAGGAATATTATGTTGATGTGACAACAGCGAAACAAGACATCAATTACGAACATTCAAACTTCCGGCGAGTCGAAGCAGAGTCGCACTCAGGACTATTTTATTCAACTCGGACAGTCGGACTATTATTGCAAAGCGATAGTTCATAGAAAATACCAGTCGCGGTCGGTGGAATTTGGGAGACATGGGACACACACCATATAACTGTAGTTGACTAATGGGATGAGGTCAATTGTTTCCAAAAAAAAATAATTTTCACTTAGTCGACGTTTCGCAAAATAATTATAGAGAGTATCAATGTTTCATTCATATTTATTTTTACCAACGACAATAAAAAGCTAATTCAATTGTAAGTATAAAATATGAAAATGTAATCCTGATTTCTTATATTAATCTGTGTTTGGTATTACGGTTGTTTTATTATCTACATTGCGTGTTTGTCATATTTTAGAGTCCTGAGGATGCAAATAAATTTTGCGAAACGTCGGCTAAGTGAAAATTAGTTTTTTTTTTTGGAAACAATAGACCTCATCCCACTAGTCAACTACAGTTACAAGGAAACAGGTCACTAATCCTACATTACAACCCACACCATATTTTAGGGGGTGATAGACCTAAGTAGAAGGCAATGGCAAATAATGTTCAGGGAAAACTTGCGAAATTTTGGTAAGTGTTTGGTATCTGGTTTCCAGATCTTGGAAACTGTTTGCAAAATATTTGCGAATTTTTTTTTTCATAATTACCGAGTGAATACAATTTGTTTATACTTGGGATTTTTTGCTAAATTCTTATTTTGCGTAACGATATAACTATTTTAAAATCTCACAGGCGAAATGACAGGATGAAATAAAAATTCAAATTACCACAACTTTTACAGATCTCAAAATGTCAAGAAAATCACAAGTATAAAAAAAATTGTATTTACTGGGCGATTATGAAAAAAAAATTGTTGCAAATATTTTTCAAGTCGTGTCCAAGATCTGCCCGGAGGCAGCCATTTTTGGAAATCATTTTTCCCTGAAGATTTTTTGCCATTATAGCCTTCTACCTACGTGGTTTACGACTAGTTACCACGCCCTTGGTGTGGGTCCCATAGAATAGAATATAGAATATTTTATTAATTCTTTGCCAACAATTGTATTGGATAGAACATGTCAATAAAAGGTACATGGAAACTTGTAAATGCCTTATAGCTAAAACATATTAGGTATGATGTCACATATATTATATATCACATTATTTCTATACAAATAATTTGTTGAAAGTAAATAACTAAGATTACACACATGTATACATACATACACGTACATACATTACACACACATATATAAATATATTACACGTTTGTAAATGATAAAAAAAAATGATTATGTCATATATTCATCTAAGGTGTAAAAAAGCATTTGAACACAGGAACATTTTTAATTTAGATTTAAATTTTAATTTGCAGTATATTTCTCTTATATTCATAGGTAGTTTATTATAGAGATGTCTCCCAGCACAATTGGGAGATTTTTTGTATAACATAAGGTTAAATCTGTCAATGTAAAAGTCTTGTCTATATCTTGTTTGATATGAGTGATTATCTGAATTTAATTTTAATTTATTCTTTATACTATGTATATAGCAGAGTAGTTTATATAAATAGATGGATACCAATGTTAATATATTATATTTTTTAAATACCTCTCGACAAGATTGCATAGGTTTCATATTAAAAAGAATTCTGAATACGCGCTTTTGTAAGATAAATACTCTTTGCACGTCCACACTTTGTCCCCAGATAATTATGTTATATGCGATCTTAGAGTAAAACAGTGCATAGTAAACGCTTATTAGGAATGTTTGATCCAATTCTTTTTTAACACAGTTATAGCAAAACAGGACTGTCTCAATCTGCAGCATAATTGATTAATGTGACTGGACCATTTAATATTGTCATCAAGTACAACTCCTAGGAAATTTACTTCATTACTAATTTTTAGTTGATAACCATTTATTGCAATATTTGGTAAATTCAAGCATATTTGTCTAGCGGCAGTTTGAAAATGGATACAAACGGTTTTATCGTAATTTATAATAAGCCTGTTCCTGTAACACCAGTCATGAAATTGCTGTAATACTAAATTAATTCTGTGTAGTAGATCTGGCATCGTTTGAGCAGAAATTATCACAGAGGTGTCGTCAGGATACATGAATACCTTGCCATAAGATATGTAATCAGGTAACTCATTAACATACATTAAAAAAAATTAAAGGTCCCAATATACTGCCTTGGGGGTACCTAGATCTATATTTTGTGCTGTTGATAAGGAATCCTCAACTTTGACAATCATGCGTCTATCTGTTAGATAAGAGATTATCCATTTATTTAGATTTCCCCTAATTCCCATATTTTCAATTTTTTGTTTAATAAATGATATATCCAGGGTATCGAACGCACTAGAAAGATCAAAAAACACACCCATTACATATTCGTTTGCATCTAAACTGTCATTGACGAGCTGCACGAGTTGAGTTGCTGCCGTTTCAGTTGAGTGGTTGCTTCTGAACCCATGTTGAGCATTTGTAATTACATTATATTTGTTTAAAAAGTTCATAATACGATTTGCAATAACTTTTTCCATTATTTTTGAGAAAACACTAAGGAGAGATATAGGTCTGTAGTTTTTTAGGTCGTCTCCTTCACCTTTTTTAAAAACTGGTATAGTTAATGCTATTTTCAGTACATTAGGAAATTCACCAAGTTCAATTGACTTGTTTATAATCAAAGCAAAACATAGAGCAAATTCATCAACCGAATACTTTATTAAACTTAGTGGCACCTCGTCAATTCCAGTAGACCGCTTGTTAGATAATTCCAGTATGACTTTCTTTACTTCCTCACATGTTACCGGATGAAAAAACATTGTTTTGTCATTCATAGGCATACTGGTGCAATCATCTGATAATACTGGAAAGTGTAGATTTAATTTATTTTTTACATCCGTTGAAAAATGGTTTGCAAATATATTTGTCAAGTCAGTTTTGTTATTTATTTCGCATTCATTGTAGTTTAGAACAATATTAGATTTATTTTTTTTTTCTATTAACTGTTTTATTCACGATATCCCACATCGATTTGGTTTTGTTTTCGGATTTTTCGATTTTATTATTATTATATGAGCGTTTCTCCTTATCTATGTTTTGCTTATATATATTCTTTTTAATTTTGTACTGTTTATTTAAATTATCATCAGAAATTGTATGTCTTAATGTATTTAGTTCCCTCAATTGTTGAGATTGCATCTGAAGTTCAGGAGAAAACTGAAATGTTTTTTTAGTTGTTTGCTTATTTTTTTTTAATATTTTTTTTAGGAAATGCTGTTTCAAAACAGTACTCAAATATTGCCCAGAACTTGCCAAAATAGACATCCATGTTATTGATATTACAATTTTCCAACAGATAGTGATGTGTACCATTAAAAACAAATTTAAAATAGTCCATAGAATAATTGTCTATTTTCCTAAAAAGTATGTTTTTCTCTTTCTCATGTCTAGCAATATTATTATTATTTATACAAAACAGTAATTGGGCTGTATGATCGGAAATTAATGGTTCTATAACCTTATAAGACACATGCCTCGTATTTGTTATCAAATAATCGACTGCGGTTTGAGACAGTCCGCTTTTTGTGTATACAATCCTAGTTGGAACAGTAATAAGCGAATCTAGATCAAAACTTGCTAACAAATCATGTAATATACAGTTTTCAATACTTGGACTTAATTTGTCAATATTTAAATCACCACATATGTAAATATTTTCAAATTTTTTGTTTATTAAATTTCTTAGCAATTCGGTTAATTGAGTAATAAAAATCTTAAAATCACCCTCACCAGGAGATCTATATAATACTACAACACACGTATCTTTTTTATAACTAATAGCGTTACATTCAAAGGACATTTCCACAGACATATTGTTTAGACAACTCATTGATTTGCACTGATTGATAATATCACTTTTTACAAAAATTGCTGTGCCCCCATGTATACGGGTTGGTCTACAGTAGGATGAAATACATTTATAACCACATATATCTATAAGAGACATATTGCTTGTGTCCAAGATCCAGTGTTCAGAAATACATAAGAAAAGTGGACCGTTTTCACATACAAAATTTTTCAGGATATTAAGTTTATTTGTTAGACATTGCACATTAATATGTAGTAGTTTCAACTCTTTAACACCACTGTCTTCGAGTTTATTGTCGTTGGTTCGGACACCAGAATGTTTAGGTTCTGTATGTTTGCGTGTTATTTCTTGATGATCGAAAAAAGTTGTATTGAGATACTGCTATACCCCGAAACCAAGCCTCTGCAGACATTAATTTTTCCTTTAACGATATATGGGCACCAACTTTAAAAGAACTAAAACTGGGATTGTCGTACCTTGGGATTATTTTATAACATATAAAGTCATCTCTGTCGTATTTTGTATTGAGGTAGTGTTTTAATTCTTCCGCATTTAGTTCCTTATTAAAGTTTGTGACATGTAACCATGCTCTTTTTGCTGCTTCTACCGCCTCAAATTTGGAGTCTTGAACATCAGCTGTTCCTATGATCGCCATTTTCTTATTACCATTATTCATGCTGAGTTCGTTGACCTTAGTACTGGTGTTTCCGATGTTTAGGTTTTTTCCAGGTTTGTTTTTGAGAGTGGTTTTTATAGTACTTGCCATACTACTCGCAAGTTGAGCGTTGCTGACAGCTACCGCTACCTGTTCGTGGGATATTTTATTAGATGATTTGACATTATTGTTGGTAACTGAGGAGTACGTAGGTTTGGTAGTATCCTTTTTTTGGATTTTGTGAACTACCAGACGGTAACTCTTCTCTATTCATACGTTCACTTCTGGTTATCGGAAGTTTATTATTTATTTTTGTAGATGGTGTTGGTATATTTAAGTTGTCTTTATTTTTTGTGTTGTTTACACAGTATACAGTGCGTCCATAAAGTGACGCATAAATTCATTATTAGCTAAATGAACAATATTATTGAAAATTCCCGAGACAGGTCAATTTTTGATTACGATTTACTATTTTGTCACATAATAATTTAATATACAGGGTGTCCCACCTTCGAGTAATGACGCCACCACCGATTTTTTTTAAATGGAATACTACATTTTTTTTCAAGTTTCGGATGACCCTGGCCGAGCTGAGTCCAAAAATGTATCACAAGTTGCTTCTATCTATTACAGGGTGGACAACAATACATAAAGTGTTTATGAAAAATTTCATTAGAAAGTTATACGTTTCTGTATTTTTAGAAAAGTCACAATAAATGCTCAAATTGTTCTCCGTTGACTGCTAAACAATGACCGAATCGGGCAATACATTCGCTTCTGACATTTTGTAACATAGCAGGTGTTATGTTTAACGTTTCTTGCCTGATTCGATCTTTGAGCTCACGGATGTTCTCGGGTCTATTAGTATAAACTTTAGATTTCAAATAACCCCATAAAAAGAAATCTAGTGGAGTAAGATCAGGTGATCTAGGGGCCATTCCACTGATCCTCTTCTTCCTATCCACCGATCTGGAAAGGTTCTGTGTAAAAACTCGCGCACAGCTATAGCAAAATGTGGTGGTGCACCATCCTGTTGAAACCAAATTCTGCCGTCTAAAGTATTGGCTATTTCAATATCAGGAAATAGCCGGGTCAAGTCAGGAATTAATGTATATTGTAAAAAATTCAGATACAATGCTCCTGTCAAATTTTCATCAAAAAAGTATGGACCAACAATTCTATTTCTCACAATACCAGCCCACACATTGACCTTTTGTGGATGTTGCGTATGGTATTCTTGCATCCAGTGTGGATTTTCCTGAGACCAGTAGCGGGTGTTTTGCCGATTAACATGCCCGTTCAAAAAAAACGTTGCCTCGTCAGAAAATAAAATATTAGCAATGAAACCGTTATTTTGATTATTGTGGTCCATCATGTACTCGCAGAATTCAGTTCTTCGGTCAAAGTCGTCTTCAGCCAATTCATGGATGAGGCGTACTCTATAGGGATGGTATTTTACCTTTTTTAAAAATATTCGATACTGAAGACTTTTTCCAATATTCAAATCCCTAGATACTTGCCGTACTGTACAATGTGGATTTTCTAGTGCCGACAAAATTACGTCTTGTTGAACATTTTCATTAATTTTAGGTCTACCTTGCCTTGGTGCATCCCTCACGTGTCCTAATTCTCTGTATTTTCGCTCTATTCTGCTTACTGTAGATTGTGAAACAGGTTCACGATCTGGGTGCATTTCATTGGAATAATCTACACACCTCTTGTTGAGTCCGCATTCTGTCGCCAACACCAATCATCATTAGAATTTCAATCTATCCCTTTCATTTAAAGGCATTTTCAACAAAACGTTTTAAATAAATTAGATTTAGGTTTCACTTAAAGTACCTACTTTGAAGCGTTAACAATACAAAAGTGAACTCTAAATAGCCGTTTTTAATATGGCAAAAAATGACAATGACAATCAAAAAACAAATGACAAAAAAATAACGAACCACGTATCGCGCCTCGCGTCATTCGCGCGTCTTGTCCAAACTGGTGTTTATTAAAGTAGTTGTATTTTTGTATCACAATAACGTTAATTTAATTTTTTTTAGTGCGTTTAATCAGCAATACATAATTTGTAATTTTTGTACTGTTGTCCACCCTGTAATAGATAGAAGCAACTTGTGATACATTTTTGGACTCAGCTCGGCCAGGGTCATCCGAAAATTGAAAAAAAAATGTAGTGTTCCATTTAAAAAAATCGGTGGTGGCGTCATTACTCGAAGGTGGGACACCCTGTATATTAAATTAGTATGTGACAAAATAGTAAATCGCAATCAAAAATTGACCTGTCTCGGGAATTTTCAATAATATTGTTCATTTAGCTAATAATGAATTTATGCGTCACTTTATGGACGCACTGTATAATAGCTCAATTTGTTGCTTTAAAGTCTCAATATGTTCGTATAATTGATTCACTAGACAGTCTTTTTGTTTTATTATGTATTTGAGGTAGGATATTTCTGACTTACTAGTTTTTGATTCGTTTGCTTCACCATATGCACTAGAAAATGACAGATCCAAGTCCTCATTGAATTCACAACAGTTTATCGTTTTGTCACTTTCACTAATTATTTGTACTTGTTTAAGTAACGCAACACAACTATTATGCGAAACTGTACCACACATTATACATTTAAGACCACTTTGGGCAACTTTACATGGTTTTTAACACCTTTTGCATGGTTTTGTAAGAGCTACATTAAGATTATCTTTGTCTGCCGCCATCTTGGAATTCGTATACCATCATACCTCCTTATGAAAATACGCGCATGTCAAATTCCACCGACCGCCACTGGAAAATACATCATAATAAAATAGTGAATATTCGAATAAACATACTAGTAAACGGCCCCAGTGGTCTAATGTATCCTTGTGTGACATATGACGTTATACAATAGTTGATTTCAAATGTTGACTAATGAATTCGTTCGCTCAAAATTTATTCACCGCGCAACACGACACACAATACGAGTATACATGCTGGGGCCTTATCTGTTTAAAAGTATTCTGTCTATTTCGAGGTTCTATGAAATGATATGAATTTACATTGTATGAAAAGATTCCGAGCCGGACATCTTTCTAAAAACCGCAGGTTTTCCGACTCATGGTAAAAATGCTATTTCAAATTTTAATCCAAACAGCTCCACCCACAAACCTGATGGTTGCCATACGACTGCGCTAGCTATCTGATCACGATTGGTTACCACCTCATGTTAAGCGGTGGGAGGTTTACTGAACAAAGAAGTTTACTTATCAATTCCCCTTCGTTCTGCTATGTACGCGTTAGGGTGACGCGTATTGTATCATTTCATAGTTGCACAAATTAATTTTTGAATTAATTTTTAGTTCATAACTTTAGTGAGTACAGAATCATAAAATGTAAATCAGACAATAATGTTCAATTACAAGCTATTCGGTACTTAAATTAAGTGTCACAGATTGCCAAAAATCGTAATACTTGTTTCACAAAATCACTGTGTGGCAAAACAACGTTCTTAAAAATGAATTTGTGAAAATAATACTTTATGTTTACTTTGAAAATTACATATTTGGAGTTAAATGCATGTGCTAGATGAAATATGGCATTATTATATCCTCATTTTTAGTTCATGTTACGAAATTTAGTTTTTCATTCATATATTATGCTGAATATTCAGGCGACCAATGCTATTGATACAAACTTATTTATTTTAATAATAGTACCAATTTGTAGGTTGCTTACTATTATAGTTTCCTGTTAAGAATTCTTAGTTTGAGATTAAGACCCACCACACACGACAAACAGTTGGTCAGCGACTATTTTGTTGGAAGACACCGCAGACCGACCGACAGTAGGTGAGGAATCGGAAATAACTCGCACCCGTCCAGATAGTCGGTGGCGCGTTTACATAGATAGACTATGGACGGGACGATGCATGTGCAAAGATTAATAATGTACGTTGCAATATTACTAAAACGTAGAAAAAGAAGAAATCGTATTTTTTTACGATGTTTTATTTGACACTTACTAGTCAAAATTTATTGAAATAAAAGTTTCTGATCTTGTATCCAACACCAGATTGTGACTATGTGGTACGCTACTGACCACGCATTGTATTTCGCCCAGCGCCGACTAAATTGTAGTTCATGTGCGTTACCTCATAAGAGTGCATTTATTATATTTGTTACCGACTCGTCACAGACAATCGAGTCGGTGGCAAAAATGGAACAGGTTCCAATTTTTTAGTCTGTCGTCTGCGGTGTCTCATTTAAACGTATACGTTGCATTCATACAGACAAAATTGTAGGTAACCGATAGTTGGGTGGGCCTAATTGTCAATGAGCAATCCACTAGAATAATTATATTAACAAAATAAAACAAGTTTATATTAACGTCACCTTAAATTTGTCACCAAAAAACCACATGTTTCTGAAATTGCGAGTTTTAAATATTTTTCAAGGTCAAAATTTAATTCAAAACAATTCCAACGAAATTTTCGAACAAAAATTACCTTGATAAACTTGTGGGATTATCGGTCAGTTTATAAAAACAAAGTTTTAGTTTTTTTTCTAACGTTTCGGCTTTATACAGCCATCATCAGAGCTACAATACAAGAACAAAAATTTTATAACTTACAAATTTATATAAATTTATACTAGTAACTTGTTTATATTTTACAAAGTGGTGTAATTTATGACGTTAGAGTCTGTTGTGTGTTTACATAAATATTGGTGTATTGTGTGAGATATATCAAGTTGAGTACTTTACTCAACTCATTACTACACACAACAGATTCTCACGTCATAAATTACACCACTTTGTGAAATATAAACAACCAAATCAGAAACTGTAATACCTTCTGTCCTCAGTTGAACTAAAACATCTAAAATAGACTCAATGAGAAAATAGAAAATATATTGTAAGTTACTAGTATAAATTTATATAAATTTGTAAGTTAAAATTTTTTGTTCTTGTATTGTAGCTCTGGTGGTGGCTGAATAAAGCCGAAACGTTAGAAAAAAACAAAAGCTTTTGTTTTTATAAACTGACCGATAATCCCACAAGTTTATCAAGTTAATTGATCAACGGTCAAGAAATTCCAAATCTATTCAAACAAAAATTACCTGTTTTTTTGTTTTAGAAAAACTGTAAAAACTAATAAGTTCTCGGATTGTGATACTGATAAAATAACGTTTGTTGGTGTAAAATATTGTAACGTTTTGTTCACTACGAGTTCGTTAGGTGTGAAAAATAGTATTACTAACACTAATTTATTTTTATACAATTTATATTCGATAGTTGTACGAAGACCGAGACGCGTAATTTATTTCAAAGGTAGACTAAAAAAATACCGCGTCGATATGCCTCTCTATAAGTATACCCGGTTAGCTGGCGCTAGCATATTCCAGCATTCCGTCTCGAAAGAAGAAGTTTGCAGAAGGTCCTGGAGGCTTACGCAACGCGATGACTTGTCGGTTAGTCACCCTTGTTTTGTTGTACGGCTGGCCGGGCGGCGATGATACTACTGGTGTTTTCGCCACAATATGATCTGAGCAACTTTTCTTAAAAACATTTCTCGAAAAAAATTGAAATTAGACATTATTCTAAATTTTATTTTAAAGAATGTTAAAAACAGGGACGTGATTAGTTAATTTTTCATGGATGTTAGATTAAAAAGAAGTAAAACATTTTGGCATAACAAAATTAAGTGCACATGCAAGAATAAAAAAACAATGACGCGAACCCTTTGAAAAGCACGGTATTATCAAGCCATTATTTTTATTTTTATCGTTATTTTATACATTTTTCAACCAAAAATAACCAAATGTTGGTAAATTTAATATAAGGTACCTAATTATTTGCTATTTTGTTTACCAATAACATTGCAGTAATTTGTAATATCTTGTGATATTAAACACCAACCCAAAAGTAACTCACGAACTAAAGTACCAACCAAGTTTCTAACTGCTAATCCTATATTTTATCATCTCTAATCTCTGACATGAGCTTTTGATCACCTGACGCAAGAGAAACCAGTCAAAACTTGAAAGAAAAATGTTTAAAAGAGAAATAACAACAAAGTGTTGTTACCGAACTAATAAGTGGGTAGCCATTGTAATGCGATAATAATGACTCAGCAAGAAATTGTTAGGCAAAGCTTCACCGTTACTCTGGTCTTTACCGAATAAACTTTCCTCAACTCTATGTACTACATTAACTACTCGTCACTTAGCAAACGTAGCTGAACCGAAAACATTTTAATGTGACAATCAGGTTATTCATTACTATTTGTTTTTATTCAATGCATATACAATGTGGGCTAAAGAGTTCTCCACAAATGAGAAAAAAAAAATTATTAATGAAATATTGAAAACACTTTCTTGGCGATCCCCTTTCTGCATGTCCAAGAACCTAAACATTAATTTTGTCACTGTCAAAATGGCCACCAAAATGGTGGCAAATTTGATAAAACTAACATAATATCGCGAAAAGTGAGGTTAGATGACTAGCTATCAAGAAACGTTGATTGAAAAAGTTGTTTAGAATACAATTCCATATACAAAATTTCAAGTAGATGCATAAAAAAAGTTGAAAACCACTTTCCTGACTCAAAATCAAAATTCTGACTTATTTTCATCGAAAATAATAGCTTTTGACGGAGCGAACTTAGAAGGATTCGGTTTTTGCCAATCGATTGACTTTTCCAATAACTTTTTTTTTCGTACTATGTTAAATACTTGTTACTTGTCCTACAGGGTGTTTTTGAAATATGGTCAATTTCAACGTAAAAATTCGCCACTACTTTGAACACAACACTCTTTTGCTTGTCCTTTTGTTCCTTGCAATGAGCAAGTAATATTGCAAGGAATTTTGTAACCGAAAGCTTTGGGAATAGCTGGATATGAAGAGATGGACCAATCGAGTGGACCACACACTCACCGGAATAAACAGTGCTAGATTTTCTTGCTTGGTATATTAAGGATAGATGCTACAATCCCTGATAACTAAATTTCGGAAATTTGTGCTACAAAGCAGAGCGACACTATAAAAAAAACTCTACGATAATAAAAGTATGAACCTTATTTTTAAGCGCCTTGTAAATTATACATATATCCGTGTATTTCTTACCCCTGCACACCCACGCCACCGACCCATCCTTCCCGATCTCCCAGGACTCACGTCAGTGGAACACTACGCTGATCTCATGCGGGAACGCTGAATAAGTAAATGCAGTTTTACATGCGGTAAGCCGGAATTCCGAACTCTACTGATAACACCAGGTGTGGATAACACCAGGTGTGTTATCAGTATCAACCACAAACACCTGAAAAGTTGCGCCAAAACATTCTCAGCGCTTTTCAAGGGATTACTCCAGAAATATAAAGTAAATTATTTATTAATTTGTTATTTTAATCTCAGAAGTGTAATGTATACGTGAGTGGTAGACATTTGGAACATGTACTATAACATGAATACAAAATGATTTAACCAAATCGAATTTAATTGATTTGATCTTTTCTCAATTCCATCCTGTTTGTTTAAAAATTCCAACTGTAGTTCTTATTAAATTAAAGTGAAGCAAATGATATATTTTTTGAAGAGTAAAAAAATACAGCATTTACACGTGGTTAGTATAATACGGGTATTCCAGCCAACTATACTTATATGTTTAAATTAATCATACTCGTCAAAATCCCTGTATTCCTTTCTTGAAAAAGTAATCGACTGGCGAAAACCGCATCATTGTAAATTCACTCTGTCAAAAGATATTTAAAATCAAATTGGGTCAGAATTTTCTGGGAAGTCCAAACACAGCGTTGTTAAAAATTAAATTACTAACCCATTTTGAGAGTAAAATGTAACGAACTATACACTTTTGGAAAGCGGAAGAACGCAGATTTTGTTTGGTTTCACTTACTTCCTTTCCTTTTTCTTGGCTGGCGACTAATGTAGGAATATATACGGTATAAGGTATAACTAATACTATCAAACATGTGAAGACAAAGCGAAATAAGCAAAGAGAAAGTCCACAAAAGAAACTCTGCAAGTATATGGGACTAATAACATAGCACCACAAAAAAAAAGTGAAATGTACCTCTGACCAAACTTGGCGGAATATTTGTTTTTGGGGTCGCTGAATCCGAATCCAAAGCCCGTTTTGCCCCATCACATCACAATTTTTTTTTGTCCTCAAAGCTGCGAAAAAATGGCAAAAAAAATGACAAAAAAGACTGGAGAACCCAATCAAACCTCATAACCCAATACTTCAATAACTTCATACCTTTAATCCCATTGCCCTCACAATCAATAATCTCCAAAAACCCCAATGAAACATATAACCTCAAACCAAAGTTGTTCAGTCATCCAAAACGGGTATTTTAGCCATAAATGGCCAAAAAATGGTCGAAAAATCGCTTCATAAAATAAATGGTCAACCAGACCCTAATAACCCAATAATCCAATAACCCAAGAATGAAGCACTATAATGTCGTAGTTTTATTGTGGGTTAATGGGGTTCTGGCCCTTGCTTTGGCTCAGCTGAGGTATTAGGCCTAGAATTAGGTAGTTACCTAATTCTAGGCATGGATGAGTCTGAGATTCGGGGTGTCTGTCTCCCGTGCGGCATTTCGAAGTTATTAACTTATAAAATGGGGCCATTGGGTTATTGGAATATTGAGTTATTAGGGGTCTGGCCTGCAGTTTGCCCTGGTAGAAATCCTCCATTTTTCAACCATTTATGAAGCGATTTTTCGACCATTTTTTGGCCATTTATGGGTAAAATACTCGTTTTTGAGGACTGCACAACTTTGGTTTGAGGTTATATGGTTAATTGAGGTCTTTGGGGCTTATTGATTGTGAGGGCTATGGGATTAAAGATATGAAGTTAAGGGTTATGAGGTTTGATCGGGTTCTAAATTATTTTTTTGTCATTTTTTGCCATTTTTCCGCAGCTTATTGAGGATAAAAAAAAATTGTGACGTGATGGGGCAAAAAGGGTTTCGGATTCGGATTCAGCGACCCCAAAAAACAAATAATTCACCAAGTTTGGTCAGAAGTACATTTCACTTTTTTTGTGGTGCTGTGTAATCAGTAATCGCCCTCTAAAATATAATATTGGTCGTGTGCTCCTTTATGAAGGTGCAATAATTTCAAATACCACAATATATTTGAGCACATTTGTGTATAAATGAGAAGCAGCTGAATTTTTAAAACAAAAATACTTGGATTTTGGTTTAAATAAAGGGTCATGGGAAAAACAAAAGCTGAGCGTCGCTACATAGCTATGTCGAAGCTACATAGCTATGTCGAAATAATAAAAGACTAAATTAACAAATTTTAAATAGAAAACTGGATCTTTTTTTTTAAACTTTAAATACAAAACTTTTATTTCAAGATTTTCATTCGACATCCTATCATTGTAGAGTTATTTGCGACGGTAGGATAAGTGACGTGTCGTTTTCTAGGATTTTTTCATATCGCAGAGAATTTTTCAATTATAAAAACCACCGACCTCCTATCTTTTACGATTCTGAAGTTATCAACGCAGTCACATAAAAAATGTATATATCCTGTATAGTACCTATAAGTACTGCAGAAGTTATAGCGTTATCACACTAAATTACGAAATATTACTAAGCATTTTGCAGTAATTATATATAAGAACAGGCATATGAGTAGTCTCTCATTAACATTCTGACTCCACCATTTTCAGTACAGTGCGCTGTAGTAGATAAAGCTCCATGTAGCTATTTTATGTATGCAGAAATAATTTAATGTTGCATTAGGGTATACGACGTGAATATCTAGGACGCCTGGATATTCATGGCACAGCTTGATTACACTCTTATTAAATTAAAATAAATCGATTAAACGTTGGACGTCATTACATACATGAGCAGAACAAAAAAAACTCAGATTTTCAATTTAAAATTTTGAAGCTTAAATTTATATTATTCAGGGTGTCCCAGTTTTTTTGATCAAGACTTTAGAGTTTTATAGAAAACATTATTTTTAGTAAGTTTAATATGAATATGAGTCCTGAAACAATTAGTTTTCGGCATACAAGGTGATAAAGTTTAATTTTTTTATTAATTATTTTCTGTTTACTCAATAGCAGTAAGAGCTACAAGGTTCTAATTTCACAACTAAAGCAGTCTAATGAAAGTTCAATCATCGATAAAAAAAAACTTTTTAATTACAGAATCAGTGGCGTGCGTACGAGGGCTCGGTGCCCATTTAATATCAGAATTTCTACGCCGATGGGTTTTTTAAGGTTTGAATGTACATCTCTTCATATTTTATAATATATATTTATATATGTACATATTCATATAATAATGTTTTCCAAAGGATAACTTTTCTTTATAATATTTTTTCTGTAGGGTTGAAAATAAAGGTAGTTTACTCTTGGGTCGATTTCAAATTTTCGTATGCTACTTGTATATTATGAACTTTTTACTAGGTTTGAAGGGCGCTATTTTAGTTTAAAGACATGCCCAAACAACTGACTGTCAAAAACAAAATAATTCTTGAATGCAAACACAAAAATATATGTTTATTCCTTGAATTCAAAAAAACGATACTAAAGTTGCAGGATTTTTCTTGAAAGCTTTTAATATGTTAACCAGAAAAACAAAAGTCGATCACAAAATATATATATATATATATATATATATATATATATATATATATATATATATATATATATATATTGTCACACTTTTGAAATAGACTTTAAATTTTCACAATCCAAAATAAATAAATTGTATATGTTTCACCAGCCGTTTTTTAATTATTTCACTTTAAGTAATTACATAATTACATCTAGTTAGTCGTTAGTGGTGATTCGCCACTGAATACTGCTGTTTTATCGCACTGGCCATGGATATGGAAAACAAAATGGCAAACAACAAATAAATTATAACGAGCCATTCAAAAAAAGCTCGAAGCAAAACTTTGTTGTCAAACTTTTGAAGTGACTTTCACAGTTGTAAAATAAATAATAGAACGCATTTTTAATGAAGAACAGTTTTTTTTTTTAATTCATATCGGCAAACTGGAAATATTAATCGAAAACAAGAAAGTTGCAGAGAAAAAAAGAAAACATTGGTTGGACAAGTGATAACGGACAATCCAAAAACATCAATTAGCCATCTGAGAAAACAAGCGAATCTGCCCTATACAATGTGCTAACGAATTTTGAAAACTGATTTGGAGCTCCTTCCATATCGTTCGCAATCCACACATGAAATTGTCAGAGCGAACGATACTCGACTACAGTTCTGCCAGTGGTTTATTAACCATTTTAACAATAGTGATGTTTTGAAAAAAGTTTTTTTTTACTGATGAATCTTTCGCGGTCTGTTAACTCTTTGAATGTGAAACTGTGAAGTGCAAACTACCCTCACCCTTGTATTGAAACTCCACTACACCCACAAATAATGTGAGTATGGGCAGCTGTGAGCTGAAGAAGAATTGTTGGACCTTTTTTTTTTAACGGAACACCGAATGCAGAGAAGTCCCGTTTAGAAAACTCAACACATTGAGCTTGTACACATACTTATAATTAGTTCGAATACGCAGACCATATTGAAATAGATCTTGCTATTTCATCCCCGTAATTTTTTTCTCTGGCATTTTCATTTAATTAATTTCTGAAACTCCCGTTGGCGACATGGGAGACCTTTAGTAACGCATTGTCCATAAGTTAAAATAAGAGCTCAAGTTTGTATAAATATGGGCGGACGATAAATTACCTAGCCATCACACAATGTGACAGCCTTTTGACATGTGACAATTCAATATCTTTATTAACTCAAGATTAAGAATAGAAATACGTCTTTTGTTGCTTGGCCAAATATAATGACGTTTTATTTTTAATGGCTTGTTACTGTAACTTTATGTTATAAATAAATAAAAATTTATTTATATTATAATAGTACAGAAGGTTTAGGGTTAATATGTACATTAAATAAAAGTGATTTTGTCCAGAGTGATCCATGGCCAGTACGATAAAACTTCACATTTTCATTTCGAATAGAGTTGAAATTCCATTTTTCCCAAATTTAAATTTATGATATATGCATAATGTGCATGGGTATGTTGAAATGGCGTTTTTTGACATTTGTTGACGTATGTATATAAATAGAAATAATTTACTTAAATAACAATGGCATTTTCAATACTATTGAATGTTTTGTTGATTCTTATAATACATCAAAAGATAAGAAAGTTAAGAAAAGAGAGATAAGAGAAAATATACATTTTTGAAATGGTGTCTATTTCTATGTATAATTTAGCATCCTGAACAACTTGTATTAACAACATTTTGTTGTACCATGTTGTAAGGAAAATCACTTTACTAGTGGGAAAATTAGTTATTTGAATACATAATTCTTCGAAAGTAAAATTATGCCACAAGTTAGTTTCTATTGAAGCAGCGCTGAACCCTAAAAGATGAAATTTTAACTCAAAAATATTTATACCTTTTCATATATCGGTGCGTTGATTGGGGAACACACTATATATTATGTATTTTTGGAATGTGGAAATAAAGTTCACTTCAGAAATATAATGATGTATAGCAATGGCTGCCCCTGGAATTTGACATGCTCGTATTTTCGTAAGGAGACTAAGTAGAAGGGTATAATGACAACAAATCTTCAGGAAAAACTTGCAAATTTTTTTTTCAAAAATGGTTGCCTCCGGTAGATCTTGGAAACGACTTGCAAAATATTTGCGAAATAATTTTTTTCATAATCACCGAGTACATACAATTTTTTTATACTTGTGTTTTTCTTGACATTTTGAAATCTGTAAAAGTTGGTAATTTGATTTTTAATGTTTGTAATGGTAATTTGAATTTGTATTTCATCCCAACGTTTCGTCTGTGAGATTTTACAATAGTTGTATCTTTAAGCAAAATAAGAATTTTGCAAAAATCACAAGTATAAACAGATTTGTATTTACTCGGTGATTATGAAAAAATATATTTCGCAATTATTTTGCAAGCCGTTTCCAAGATCTGCCCGGAGGCAACCATTTTTGGAAAAAACATTTCGCAACTTTTTCCTGAAGATTTTTTTGCTATTATAGTCTTCTACTTAGGTCTAGCAACCACCCCCTAACCTATGGTGTAGGTCCCATGCCTCCTTACGGAAATACGAACATGTCAAATTCCACCGGCCGCCACTGATGTATAATGTATAGGAAAGCACTTTACTATGGGAAATTATTTGAATGCATAATTCTTATGAGTAAAATTTTGCCTCAAGTTAGTTTCTATTGAAGCAGCGTTGAACCCTTAAAGATTAAATTTTAACTCAAAAATATTTATACCTTTTCACCTATTGGTGAGTCGATGAGGGAACACACTATGTATTGTGTGGAAATTAAGTTGACTTCAGATATATAATGATATAGACATCCAAAAAAAAACGTCATCAACTCTGGCTATGAACGAGAGAGATAGAAATAGCGGTCATGTCTAAGCTTTTCGGTTATGTCAAACTTTTGACAAGTGACTGTCACAATTTGTAAAATAAACAATGGCTGTCATATGATGTGACAGTCTTGACAAGTAAATAAGGTTATAAATTCGATTAAGAATAGAAATACGTCCTTTTTTTCTCGGCCAAGTTTGATGACGTTTTTTTTTGGATATCTATATATAGCAGTGGCGGCCTGTGGAATTTGAAATGCTCGTATTTTCGTAAGGAGGCTATAATGACAACAAATGTTCAGAGAAAACTTGCAAAAATTTGTTTCCAAAAATGGCTGCCTCCGGGCAGATCTTGGAAACGGCTTGTAAAATATTTGCGAAATATTTCTTTCATAATCACCGAATAAATACAATTTTTTTATACTTGTGTTTTTCTTGACATTTTGAAATCTGTAAAAGTTGGTAATGTGATTTCTAATGTTTGTAATGGTAATTTAAATTTTTATTTCATCCCAACGTTTCGTCTACACACTGTATATTATGTATTTTTGGAATGTGGAAATTAAGTTCAAAAATATAATGACGTTTAGTGTGATTCATTACAAAATAAAAAAATTAACCATTTCTTTTATCTTGCGATCATCTTTTATTTTCTGGTTAACATGTTAAACATTAAAAAAAAAAACTACAGTCCTTGTATTAATCTCAAAAATAAACTTTTTAAAATGGTTGCAAATTATAATAGTCTCGGAGCCGGTGACACTGAAAGCCCCGTCATACGTAAGCGAAAAATTTTTATGTGATGTGATGTGATGTGTTACTGATAACGTCATTGTGGGACATCCGGTATACAGCTTAATTTAGTACTTATAATTTCACATTACTATTATTGACATTACCTTTATTTCTGAAATTGGTGTTCAGCAGACCTTAACAGCATTAAAAAAGTTGGTGTTGAAGAAAAATGGGAACCTTCGACGTAGATTCACACATGAACACTTTTAACAAGGTAACACCGAAACACTATGTTTAAAAAAAAGTTTTTTTTTTCATCTCCTGATGGTTGGCGAAACGCAGGCACAGTGCAGGCACGTTGAGTGCAAAGAAGTGTATCGGTGTTTAGTGTTTAAAAGTATTCAAGTGTGGAAAGTTAGTACGTATTAATATATTACTCGAAATTACTTAAATACTAAGGGTAATTCTTTAAATATGTGTTCACGGATGACTTTTCTCTTGTCTGACAACTGATTAAGATAAATAACGAAAGATAGAATAATGTTTTCCTTTAATCGAAGAATAAACGTCGTAACTACCAAAAGATAAACCGTAATTGGTGTGGAGCACATCTCCATCTCTATGCATTAACATATAACGAAGGGTGAAGTGCATATACACAAAAACGCGCTTTATCATTATTTATCGACTTTAGTGTCGCCGGAATTTGAATAAGGCCATTACGAAGGCATTCTGGTCCCTTCAGAGTTTATTTATCATTCAGGTGGTATGAAGAAGGGTAGACGCATAAAATTTGTCCTAATCTGAACAGAATAAATAATGGCAGTACCCTTCCTAACCTTTCTTAAGGATCGGCTTTTGAATGAGTACTCTGTCATAGTCTGTATTTAACGCATTATAAAGTCATATTTTAAGATTTTCCACGTGCAGAAGTAAATAATACATGTATATTGTTTTGTTAATTTAAATTAAAGTTAATAAAAACTTCAATAACTGAAAGTTATTTATACCATAATTAGGTACCTACGGAGTTTTTATTCATACCGTATCGAGAGGTTAACTTCGTATTACTACAGCATTTCCTTATGCTTTGATATTACTATCGTATTAATTTTTGAAATTTTGCATTTTATCTGTAGTCACACCGGATCCTCCGCCAAATTCTCGAAAACCAAATATGAATCTTGTATAAAATACGAATGTACGAATACAGTGTATAAAAAAACTCATACACACTTAACACATTTTAGTTTTCTGTCCTGAATTTTTATATGTCAACAGATAAGGATATAAATAATAATAATAACACAGTGGATGGAACATTTACAGGGCCGTTTTTCAAATATGCTACAGCCAGACCACATCGACAAAGAAAATTCATTAAAATGGCTTACCGACAGCTCTCTGTACCCCGAAACCGAAGGTTTCTTGACTGCCATTCTATTTAAAAAAAACAAAAAAATCACCAGAAGCATATCCTGTATGTAAAGCATAGCCTACTAGCGATAGCTCCGCCAAATATACCCCGGAAGCTGAACTGGAATTGGAAATGGCAGTGATGTACTGGGATATGCTAATTAGGGGAAAGGAGGTAAATATCGACCACTTAAACAAAAACATTTCAAGTGACTTTCCATTTACAGTTATGAAGTGACTTTTTTACAGGATTATGGAAAAAAGACACTTAAATAAATTAGCTAACGAATATGTAATTTCTTTAATGCTTCTTTTGTTAGAAGAAAAAAATCAAAAACATTATTCTGGCGGACAATATCGACCAGGCGGCAAAAATCGACTCAGTGGTCGGCTAATGTCGACCAGGTGTTTCTACAAAATATTTATTAAAAACCAATGCTATAAAATATTTTTGTATTAAAAAAATACAAATGGAGATGAAAACAGTATTCTAGCATTTGTTACAAATATAATTATCAGCTTTTTAAATGTCCCTACAATCAGTATGAGTCCAACGCCCGTGGGAGCGACACCTCCACCAAAGTTTATTGTTTTTTACAAAATCTTGACATATTAAATTTTCGTCACATATATTTTTTTCTTGGCTGAGACACCGTTTAAATTTTTACTTGGACTTGTTCTTCATTTTCTTATTTTCTTCCTTCTTTTCCAGTTTTTCTTTGGCTTGTGTTGAGGTCATAATAACTGAATGCTGGGTTCTATGAGTTTGACTTCTATCCGCAAAACTTATGTTCCCTTTCTTAGGTTGCACAGTCTTGTCTTCATTGTCAGTCACTTCGTTTTCTGAAACCTCTTCTAGATCTATACCTCAAGAATAAGCTGATTCTGTCGTTTATTAACATGAAACTAGGCTAGAAAACAACGACTATTCTATCATAAAATTAAAGTAGTTAGCATTAACACAGGTAAAATATATACCCTTACATGAACCTTAACATGAACACTCAAAATTTAATAAGAAAACACCGTAAAATAAACTAGCATCTGCACTTCGGACAATTGTTGAATAAATGGCCGCCTGAGACTTTCGGCGACGTTAATTGTTTGAACGCTTTCTGGGGCGCGTTACTGCATTTCTATATACATTATAGTATTGTTTTCGGCTTAGTGATCGATATTTGACGATGGTCGATATTTGCCTCCTTTCCCCTATCACCGACCGAACAGTGAATTTCAACCGATCAATTTTTGTGCTGATCAACAAGGAACAACGAAGAAGGATCATCCTAGACATCACAGTGCTACTTACCCACAGCATTCAGATGACTGAACAGAAGAAGATCGTGAAACACGAAAATCTATCAATCGAGCTGAAGCGCCTATGGAAACTGGAGAAAGTGGAGCTGTACGCCCTAGTGAAATCGAAAGAGGAAGTGATGACCAGCTTCACCAAAAACATCGCGATATTAGGACTGTCTTATAATATTATTAGAAATGGTCAGAAAAAAGTTGTACGACAAACTTGTCACATTGTAAGAAAGGTATTGGGCCAGGATGAATGTCCTCTCCGCGCCTGAGCCTAATGTCTGCTGGAGGCGGGGATGAGATATCAAGCCCTGTCCCAATCACTGTCTGCAGCAGGAATGGGTTATTTTTTCCCAGCGTGTATGTTTAGACGTGTGACTATATAGTCGGCGAAATAATAATAATAATATTTTAGTGCCGTTATAGTTTTAGTGTATAGTCAAAAAATAATGTTTTAGTTGCCCAACAGGTACAACATATTTACAACACAGCAATAATAACACAACATAAACAGTATAATTGATGTTAATGGTTATAATCTAAATTACACACATTACCTTAGATACAAATAATTATTTATGGATCAAAGCTGTTAGTACGTTTTATTAAAATTTGGCTAATTGCAGAAACGTGTATATCGGTATCATTTCGTGGGCTTACTGCAAACACCCTTTAAGTCCATATTTGACCAAACTAGAGAGATTTGAAATATTAAGCCAAAAACAAAAACATACTGCCTTTTAAATGAGATTTTTAGTTTTTCCTAAACGAAATAGTTTGATGAAAAAAGCAGATTTCTTTCTAGTTAGGCATGTTATAAAAAATTAGATGAGTCGTAAAGGTCATATTGACCATATAGGTCATAAACGTCATTTAATATCAAACAATCAACAAAGGTCATATTAGTCATAAGGGCCATACAGGGCATAAAGGACATATGGGTCAGAAAAGTCATATGGATCATAAAGGTCAAAAAAATCCGTGTGCTGTAAGCACTTCGATTTTCGGTACTCAGCACTAGACTGTGGTATATAACATCGAAGTTCACTGTGACGTACTGACAGCTCATAAAAAAATATGTATATATAATCATATTAATTCAACAAGAGCAATGTTTTTATTTTCAAAGCCACCTAATGTCGGTGCATTCAAATCAAACTCTATTATATTTCCAGGTATTTCATGTTTGATTGCGTTTTTTCTTGACAACTCTTAAATAACTATTGGAGTGTGTGACATCAAAGTGTTGATAATAAAAAGAAATATGCCATAGTGTTCTCATTAAAAAAACTGTCAAAAACAATAAAATTTTTCTGTGTCTACTTCCAATGTTTTGATAAAATTTTAAACTTTGAGCACTCTAGATCAAAAGATGTAAGTAAAAAAATAAATGACATGATGCAAAAAGAGAGAATGGACTATCACTGTGCTCAGAATGTCATTTTAAATCAAAACAAGTCAAGATAAACCTGACGTAGGTAACATTGATGTAGGATACCATTGTAGGTGTCCTTAATTGTTGGCGTTTTTGGATTTAATGATGTTAATTGATGTAAAAGTTAGAATTAATGGACTTAAACTGACTGAATAGCTGACGAAAAATGTATATCAAAATCAAAATATCAAATACTAAGACCGAAAAGATAAGAAAATTTGCTATTACTAGAGAAAATATCGTCAGTTTTGATTGCCTAGATTGTTTTTGAAAATATTGTCGTCTTCGTCCACCAACTACAACACCTATGACCGTTTTTTTGTATTCTATAAACATGGAAAATGTATTTCTTAACCAAATGGTATTAACAAATTTGGCCGCAAACTAAAAGAAATTTCTACATTTCTTGGATTGAAAAAATCGGAGTGATATAGAGGCCATTGTTTCCGAAGATCCTCTGCCGCTCTACTTGCTGATGCTGGCTCTGATATGCATACTTCAAAAGGACGCGGAGGGTGAAAGTCGAGTAGCATTGCCGAGAGCTATGTAGAAATATCTTTTAGAAAATAAAATAAATTATAGCGGCTAAAATTATAGGGCAGAAGGAAATTATTACTGACTTGAAAATTCCGTGGAAAGCATTACTTCCTCAGTTGCGTCTACATCTGTAGGAATGAACATATCAAATTGCAAAGATTTCGTAATTAATGTTTACGTAATGTATTCAATTGAATAATAAGATCTAATTCTGAATATAAAAATATTTAAGGTGTAAAGTAATATTGTTTGTAATAAATAGTGTATAAATGATTTAATTCCAATTTGAATTACATATTTCATTCGTAATTCTTATATGGAATATATGAGTATTAATTTAATTACAATTTGAAATAATGTCTAACTGCTCAAATTTTATATATTTCAATTACTTGCACCTTACCGACACTAGTTCGGTAAACTATGATACTAGTGCGGTAAAGTACCTATGTCATTGTGACATTCAAGTAAATATTGTAAAGTTTGACATGACACATTAATCCTGGAGTGTGTACTGGAACCTTCGGCGTAGAAACAAAAACCTGGACGTTTTCCACGAAACACCGAACTACTATTATTTTCTCGACGCGCGTTTCGCCAACTAAGTTGGCATCTTCAGGAGAAGATTACAACTAAATTCTAACCTACACACATGCACTATTTATACTTCATTTAGCGCCATGGTTCACTGAGCCGTAACATATGTCTTTGTTTATCAGAGCAAACAGTGGACTGGTGGGTATCGGACCATTGTCCTTATTCATACTACTGTTACATTTAATGATTTCTAAACATTCAAAAGCATTCAACTGTCTACTGTTTGTTACATTTCTAATTAATTTTAAATTATTTATGTCTATCCTATGGTTGTTGTCAAAAACATGTTATGCAACACAAACTTTTTCCGTTCTGCCATATTTCAAATAAGCCATGTGTTCTTTAAATCTAGTCAAAATAGATCTTTTTGTTTGCCCAATATACTTTTGATCACAATCTTTACAACTTATTTCGTATATTCCTGACTTTTCGTTATTGTCGATTTTGTCTTTGGGGTTGCCCAAAAGCGTCTGTAGTTCATATGGTAACGAATGGTAACAAATTTCGAATTTTCAGTATCTCTACGAAAAGTCGTGGAATTATACAGGATCCTCTTAAATGAATGCTTCCTTATTAACGTATCTATTAAATGGACTGAGTAACCGTTATTCTTAGCTATATTCTAAATTCATTTTTTCTCATGTTCAAACCTCTGTTTACTGAGGGGGAAATTTAACAAACAGTGAATTAGAAAATTAAAACTTGCATTTTATGTTGAAAAGGGTGATATGAATCGTTGGGAATATTTCTAAGAGTCGCGGTTTCTTTCCTATATACAGTAAGCAGCGAAAGTCATCATACACCCACTTTTTGAAGTTTGCTTAAATTCTGATAATTTTTGTATTACAGTAAGATTCCTTTTTTTGTTCTGACAGGATTACAGCTTGTGAGATTCTGCGTCTAATAAGCCGAAGATGAAGACGGTATGTCGATTGTGTGAAAAGATATCGCTAAAAAAGTAAAATTTCGATGTTTTCAAAGAAACGTAAATAACTCCGAAAATAGTAAATCCTCTTCCGAAGTTGTTGGATTCGTATTAAAGGGAAATCTTCAGTGTATCTGTTTGACTAACTGAGTTATTTTGTAAAAATTTTTGACATGATAAAGACATGAAAAAAATCTAAAGTTGAACCAAAAATATCACGAAAATTCAAAAAAAGCTCTGTACGCCACACATTACTCCAACAAAAATTAAGGTTAATACCCTCTAGAACTCTCTGTGTTTTATTAAAATTTCAGAAACAGTGATTTTTACGAGAACGATAGTAAGGATGGTATAATTTTGAATTTTTATGATGTTTTTGATTCAACTTTAGATTTTTTTCATGTCTAGGAAATATGTTTACAAAATGACTCGGTTAGTCAAATAGATACACTAAAGATTTCCCTTTAATACGAGTCCAATAACTTCGAAAGGGGATTACTATTTTCGGAGTTATTTACGTTTCTAAACATCGAAATTTTTCTTTTTTAGCGATATCTTTTCACACAATCGACATGATGACTTTCGCTGCTTACGTATATATCAAATTCTAACTTATTTATAATAGTGAACTATTTATAATAACTAATACATCTAAAAAATTGTAGATGTATTAGTATTAGAAGTAATTTAGTATGTATTAGTTATTAGAAAACAACAAATGTGGCAACAAATTAAGTATAAATAGTGCAGGTGTGTAGGTTAGAATTTAGTTTTAATCTCCTCCTGAAGATGCCAACTCAGTTGGCGAAACGCGCGTCGAGAAAATTATAATAGTTCGGTGTTTCGTGAAAAACGTCCATTTTTTTTTTTTTTTTTTTATATATATTAATAGTAATTAGAGAATGTTTACATTTTAAGAGTACAAAGAGAACGCTTACCAAACTTGAGTAATAAAATGACACATTATCGCGGAAAAGTGATAGTTTGCCGAGTAAAATAACAATCTCACGTCTGGTTCCAGCCCGAGGTTTCGGCATGAGAGTGGTGGGAGGCAAGACGGCCCCCGACGGGCGGCTTTTCGCTTACATAGTGTGGACGGTGCCTGGGGGGGCCGCGGAAAAGGGCGGCCTGCAACAGGGCGACAAGGTGCTGGAATGGGGTGGCGTCTCGCTCATCGATCGCTCCTTCGAGGAGGTGTGCGCCATCATGGACCGCACCGGGGACGTGGTGGAGCTCCTCGTGGAACACGCCACCGATCTCAGGATGTGCGACCTGCTGGACGACCCCATCCCTCCCCCGAGCACGAACAGGAAGCCGTCGGACGCGGGCGGCTCTGCTTTGCACGTCGGTGAGTCCTCTAATCACAGTTTAATAAAGTCAGTTATTTCATATTTGTCGGTTCCGTAAGTAATATTATTTTGCGCAGGATTTTCGTAGATGTCTATAGCACGGTATACTTATAGAAGGTATGATATCTAGGCGGTTTAAATACGAACTATTTTGCGCATGACGTCACCTTGTGGTCACAATCCCAATGTTTGCCGTGGGAAGTCGTATTATTTTCCTTGTAACAGTCCAGTGGCCAGGGATTAAAAAACGTCCAAAGTTTATATTTTTTGGCGGAGCCTTAATTACACAGCCACAAAAAAAAGTTTCTGACCTGGGGGTCTCACTATGTGTACTATATGTTTTTGGGGTCGCTGAATCCGAATCCGGGATCAGTTTCATCCCAGCACGCCTGGGTTCGGCCATAACCTCAAAAAACTCTCACCCTCAAATTTGCTATATCTGTTAAAACCACAAACCCTATAATACAATAACAAACTGACCCCACAACCTAATAACTCCATAACCCCACAGCCACATAACCCCATAACCCTAAAACCCGGTAAAAAAAGTTTCTGACCTGGGGGTTTCACTATGTGTACTGTGTGTTTTTGGGGTCGCTGAATTTGTATCCGGGGTCAGTTTTATCGCAGCACGTTAGAGTTCGGCCATAACCTCAAAAAACACTCTGAAATTCACCATATCCTTAAAACCACAAACCCTATGGATCTTAATCCTCATGATACTATAATACAATAATACAAGAACCCAATAACCCCACAGTCACATAACCACATAGATACATAATTACATAACCCTATTACTCGATGCTGTAATCATGTAACGCGATCTCTCACAAAGAAACTGATTTTACAGTTCTCAAGCAAATATACACCATAAAAAAATCTATAGATAAATAAGTCTGTAAATAAATTAATGAATCTGGGAATGCCAGAACTCCGACTGTATATGTACATGTACATGCCGTAATCCAACATAATGTACAACCATTGTGTTATTGTATTATAGGATTATGAGGTTTCGGAGCCATAGTGTTTGTGGTTTTAACGGATATAGCAAATTTGAGGGTGGTTTTTGAGGTTATGGCCGAACCCAGACGTGCTTGGATGAAACTGACCCCGGATTCGGATTCAGCGACCTCAAAAACATATGGTACACATAGTGAAACCCGCCGGTCAGAAACTTTTTTTTGTATTTGTGGCTGTGTTATTATTGAATCCTATGTATTTTTTAGTAGAATTGTATATCTACATAGTAATTGCCTATGTAGAATACAATGGCGGGGGTCCGTACAGTAAAAAAGTGTAAGCGTCATTAGTTATTTAACAAATTTATGCAAAAAAAGTGTTTTTTTTCACGTTTTAGCTTATACCTCAGTTCCCTGGTACTTTTTGTATAGCACATACGTTTAGAAAGTTGTTCTACGAGTATATTAAATTACCTAAATTTTAAGCTCAACCGGAAGTCGCTAGAGTTTTTTTATTATTGCAATTAGCGTTGAAAATTGCAAAACTCCTTTTATTTTGACATGTTCTTTCTTAACAAATAAAATTCTTAGAGGGCTGGAAATTATTAGAGGGCTTCTCGGAGAATATGCACTCACTAATCTAAACAAGTGCTATAAATTTCACGGTGATCGGTTGTTAACTTTTCTAGTAATTAACGATCGAATTGTTTTAAAACTCTTAATTAACAATGGCGCCATTTCTTACAGGAAGCTTAGATTTTGACCGGATAGGGCTAGAAAGATCACAAATCTCTTCAAGTTTGTGACGCTTATTGAAATTTTGAAAAAATATTAATGACAGCCGATTTTATAAGGTTTTTATATGCGACCAACTTTTTTATACGCGACGTATATGACGTTTTATCATTGCGGTATTGAAATTAAGAAGTTCTCTACCAAAATATCTTTAAAGTGCCTTTCAAGACGCATATTTAAAAAATATATATATATTCCGCTACCACTTCAGGGAGCGGAAACAATTTTTATTAATTCCCAAGCCCGTTGTATAATACGTAGAGGGCTAAAATTTAAAGGGTTTGGAGTTAAAGAGTTATACTTTCAATTAAAAAATCTGCAAATCGATTGGCCGACTTTAACTGTTAAAAATCACTGATTGAAGTTGACGCTACGGCTGCGGTATGCGCTCGGTCGCCTCGCGGGATGGAGTGGGGGGAGAGACTGGCTGCCGGGCGCGACGCTACCGAAACCGAACTCAGGCGCTTCAAATCGATCGCGCTGAAAAATCTTCATTATCTCAGCTTCCTGATGTCGTAGCGGGACATTTTTTTTTAATTCGGGGTAGCTCGCCGAGAAATGAAAGAATATCGAGATTTTTTATTTTTACAGAAAAAAAAGCATTAAAACATTTTTGCGAAATTTCAATTTTTTTCCGCTGTACTTAATTCATATTTTTCAAAATTTCAATAGGCGTCATAAACTTGAAGAGATTTGTGATCTTTCTAACCATATCCGGTCAAAATCGAAGCTTCCTGTTAGAAATAGCGCCATTGTTAATTAAGATAAGTTAAATAAGAACAATTCGATCGTTAATTACTTGATAAGTTAACAACCGATCACCGAATTTATAGCACTTGTTTAGATTACTGAGAGCATATTCTCCTAGAATTTTCAGCCGACTAAGAATTTTATTTGTTAAGAAAAAACATGTCAAAATAAAAGGAGTTTTGCAACTTTCAACGCTAATTGCAATAATAAAAAAAAAGAACTCTATCGACTTCCGGTTGGGCTTAAAATTTAGGTAATTTAATATAGAACAACTTTCTAAATGTATATGCTATACAAAAAATGCCAGGGAACTGAGGCATAAGCTAAAACGTGAAAAAAACACGTTTTTTTTTGCATGAATTATTAAATAACTAATGAAGCTTACACTTTTGACTGTACGGACCCCCGCCATTGTATTCTACGGGAAAAAATACATAGTATTCAATAATAATTAAGGCTCCGCCAAAAAATTCATGATAAAAATTCCTGGCAACTGGACTATAAGTGGTAGTTTGAAAATTGTTTCACTATTTTTCATTAAACTTATTATTTCATGTAGATATGCTACGTATGTGGAGATAAGTTTTGATGAACATCGACTGTTAGTTTATATACTTTGTTACTTTAATTCATTAGTGGATGTCACTTTACATAGTTCAAATGAAAGTAAAATAAAGCTACTTTTCAAAATGATTTTGGCTGAAAAACAATATTCGTGTTGCTATTTTTAGAAACTGATATGATCGGGGTAATTTGATATGATTACGGTTTCATCTATCACTTTTTTTATATCTAACACTTTTACAGTAGAGCGATTTAAAGAAATATTATTTTTCAAATAACTAATAAATTACTATTATATCTATATAAAAAAAATACTACTATATATATATTACTAATTTAACAGATATCTGATTTCAATATACCTACCTTCTAAAATAATTGTTGGTCAACACTTTAAGTAATGTTAAATATACATAGATATTCTAATTCTTTTATTACGTGTTTAATTTGAGATATGCACTTATGTTTTGCTATTAGCAAATAGTTTTTCTTATTTTAATGAGCAGACTTGCGAATGTTTGGTATCCGCGTGTAAAACTCCATAAGAACATCCCGCGTTCCCGCGACGACGGGAATGGGGATGGCGCACTACTGCGCATACGCGGGCTCTGGAGCGTGTTAGGGAAGAAGTCAATGCCGTATATAGCACGGGAAAGAAAGACATGCGTATTTAATGTACAAGGCGCTTAAAAAATACTGTTTACACTTTCATTATCATAGAGTTGTAGGTAAAGCGGGAGTTGCCAAAGAATTTATAAAGAATAGAATAAGATAAATTTCAAAGCAGGGTTCAATACATAGAGGTTTACTATATACTTTACACTCGTATATAGATCGGCTTCTCTTATTGAGCATAAGGCATAAATTACATTGACGTGATAACTTTTTATCATTGTTTTCAGATTGAATTTTACTGGGAAAACGACGACCACTTAGTCGAATATCAGGCGTAAGAGATGACGAAACCTCTTGAGAACCTAATTTCAAAATTTCTCTTACTAGGTACGCTCAATCGAAAAATTGTTGTGAAAATAATGCAGAACAGCAAAGACAGAAAATAAAGAAAAAATGCTGTATTTACAGTATAAGTTTCGAAATGTTGAAATCAAATATACTAAATTTACGTTTAGATGTTCATTTATTTACATTTGAAGTATTGAAAATTTTACAGTATCTACGAAAAAATTATTCATGAATATTTCTGAGCCGTTATCTAAATTTTTCATCGAAATCACCGCCTTGAAAATAAATTTATTTATAATTACAGCCACATGCAAATAAAGCGATTTATTTTTTCAAAAAAAATGTGATAGAAAAGCATAAGGGGTATGAGGGAGGTAAAAAGGGGGGTGAGGGGAATTTACATTGAATTATATTAAATATTAGTAATATCAAAACCTTTTATAAAATATATTTGTTTGTTATTATAGCCTCATCAAAATAAAACAATGTACCGCTTTTATAAGGTAGAAATGACAAATTTAAGCGATATAGGGTAGGTAAAAAGAGGTGGGGAAGGGAACATTTACCTTTAAATGTATTAAAAAAAAAAGTAATAATACTGGAAAAATGAATATTTTAATCCATAAAAAAATTGAAGAAAATTTTCTGGTGAGCCAAAATATACACTTTTTTCCCAGATTTTCACCCCCCTCCTCAATCTCGAAAATGGCCGCTTTGTCATATATATGTGGTATAAAAAAAATGCTCCACATCGACTCGTAAGCTTATTTACCACACGGCAGACAGTTAGGATTCATGGATTTTTTTGACGCGCCATATCCTAGACTATTATACCCTGTGTACCTTATAGGACAAGCATATTCTCATTTAATTGCATGTAAATATCCATGTCCGCCATGGAAACGCAACTATCATCTAGTTCACAGTTCTGTACTGTACCCTAAGGAGGAGCAAAGCGTTAATCGTCAAAAAAAATAGTTTTTTCATACTCCGTTTCACTCAAATAGTTCATAATAATAAAAAACGTTTTCATGGTTCGCGCAGTCAATGATTACAGACTACATCAGACGTGATTACAGACGCAAAAGAAGTAGTCACTACACATGAGTGGCAATCATCTAGGTTTACGTTTACATTCTTGAAATTGCTAAAACTCTCTAAAAGGGGCTTAAACTAACGCAATTACGGCGCTTTATCTGGATGCGGAGAGGATCCAGGCTTAATGGCTTAATTTCAATTTTAAATCTGCACTATTGCGCCCTCGCAGAATGTACATGTCTAAGTACCTACTTTGTATATCACATTAAGTCGTCGATAAAAACATTGTGCATTTGTAAAAATTCAGCAAAAAATCAGCTTGTACAGTGTGGTCATTATATCTTGACAACATTTTATAGAATGAACCAAGTTGCAGAGTTATTTATTTTCAGTGGTCATAAAAAAATTATCAACTTAAAAAAATATATACGAAGCATTTATTATTTCTAAATGGAATGCCCTGTATATTTTTCATGAGTTAAATAGCGGATATTGTTCTGATTTCAATACTTTACATAGGTATTTATTCAGTATTTTGCAATTTATTTGAAACAATGTAGAAATATTAGTAGTATTATAACCTGCCTTGTAAATAGAACAATTAAAAAAAGTGTATTAAAGAAAAGGGTAAGCCGTGGAACACTATTTATAATAAATGTCTATTTTTTTTTAAACAAAATAAAATATATTGAGAGTAAAGCAACATATGTTCTATAGTATAGGGTATTTTTAATATCCATTAGTAGTCCATATAGTACACCATCATGAAAACATAACGTATATTATATTATTAAAATCAGAAAAATATATACTATTCAACTAAAAATATACTGAGTGTTCCATTAAAAAATAGAGGTTTTGTAAATATATTTTAAAATTAAATCATTTGTTTTTTTTCTGAACACTATTATCTTTTGGCATATATACATTGACCACACTGTACTGTTGTGGTCAATGTCATAACCTAGTTTTTTAATAGATCATCCTGTATATTTTTAGCTACTTGAGTAAAAGTTTTTATCGTGATCACGGAGATATGCCACATATGGCTTTTATTTTTATTAATCTGCGTCAAATTGATTACAAATCCATCGCATTTTTAGTACCATCTAGATAGATGAACTTAGCGTTTGTTACCTATTTCTATCATCAATGTTTATTATCAGTATTAGCATTATGTTACTATTAAGTGAAAGAATTGAATGATTTCGCATAATACCACTTATATTATTAATATACTTAATAGTAATACAGTAGAGTAATATAGTAAATAATATGCCCTATTTAATAAAAATAAGAGATACATGTCGTATATCTCCGTGATCACCATAAAAAACATATAATTTTACAAAAAACTGCACAAGCGGACTTTTTGCTGAATTTTCTAGCGCAAAAAATAACATGTCGCCATTTAAAAGTGGGGCAAAATAAAATGAACACAGTATACCTAGCAAAAGGTGGGATAGAGGTTTCTGCTTTTTATTTATTTTTTTAATCTCAAAAACGGTCGACTTTAGCTATCTTGTATCTATTCAAGATCAAGAGGATTGAGTTTGCTACAGGTTTTCTAATAAGAACTTTTTGTAATACGAATAGTAAGCGCGCTACAGCTTCTTGAAATTTGACAATTTACCCTAACTTCAAAAAAAGCATTAACTCCTGAGTTATTAACGCACACCACTCATTAAATTTTTATTCCCAGAAGATCTCTAAACCTTTTCATCAGAGGACTCCCAATAATAGCTTGTACTACTGCAACATAATTTATACCTCATAATACATTCTACGCTGATGATTTACCTACAAATACTACCATGGGCTAAAGAACAAAAAAAAACTACAAATAAGTAAGCTTGACAAAAAATGAAACGCGAAACAGAGGCGTACGCATTAAAAGTATAATACACGAAAGTAATTCGTAGCCTTCCACACGTATTCCATAGTTTATTATGAAATTATATCACACTATTCAACATATTACACATAGAGGTTGTACAACAGTACCAGCTATCACGGGACTACTGAAATAAAAACGAATTGAGGCGACCACCATCACATGCTACGCGAGTTGGCTATGCGTTGCGTTGCCGTATGCCAACTTTCCAAATAAGCGATATTCGTATCTAAATCTCAGGACTTTTTTTATACGTCACATTTTAATATTTTTAGCTTTTTAATTTTTCTACAAATACACGACATTTATCCTGGTTTCACACTGGATGCGGAAACGTGCGAATTATGCAGATGTAGGTCACGTGACATCAATTTCAAAATGTTCAACGGGACACTCTGTATATTTTTCACCAGCTGCAAAAGGTCTCTCCAATACAAATTTAACAATAACGTATTTTGTCACTGCAGTAAGGATAAACAAGTCTTTATTTTAATTGAAAAAAATGTACAGAACTTAGAAACAAAAAACATAACAGAACTACAGAAAGCTATCGTTAATTCTCAAGAGATCTCGGTGAGTATTATTGTGTTATCATTGTTATTAAAATTAATAATACCCAAAATTAGTATGCAAAAATAACAAACAAGCGTTCATTATTTAACAGCCCCCAGTATCACTGTTTTAAACAAAAAACCTGACGGTATCTTTGCATTTGTATTGGAGAAACCTTTACAAAAATATACTGAGTATTCCATTGAACAATAACATTTCACATCATGTGATGTGAAATATGACATTGTAACTAAGTCATATCATACCAGAAATGGGCGTTTTTACCAAATTACCAAATTTTACTATTATAGTTTAAATAGTTTTCCGGTTATAGACTGAAAACAGATACAAAAATATATTCTTTTAATTTGTTACGCCAAAAGTTTTTAGTCATATAAACTATAGTTAGTAAAGTTCTAATTACCACTGCTGCTATAAGAAGTTGTATAAAATTTTCTGAAAATTTTATTGCATTATAGGATTTCATGCACGTTATACGACTTTCATTCAGAACATGACGGCACAGGCTTGTGATAGTATAGCATAACATGAATTTAATTAGTACAGAAAATACGTCTAGTGCTCTCTAAGAAGAGACTTTTCAGAAAATCGTGATTAAAAGTTTGTTTGATATCTTTAACATACCACATAAATTTAAACTTCACTACCTCCACATTCGCGTAGTTAAGTGGACGTACAACATGTGGACAAGACGTCGAAATTTCAATTTTGAGTGTTAACAGTTTGTCTGTCTGTTAACTTTTTTTTTGTACACTTTCCCTTTCAATTTTTTATTTCTTTATTATAATGAGATACAAAAACAGTAAGCAGTGAAAGAATTATAAAAACTTGAACGAAAACAAGTCTTGTCCTACTATACAGTACACCTATCCACTATGCAACTACTCCTTGTGTCACAGTGGGACTGCAGCGCATATGTTTGGACAACCTGTTGTCAAGGAAGTTATGTATAAAAAAGTAATGAATCTCAGGAAAAAGTTACAGAAAACAATACATGTGGTGTAATAAAAACGACGAACATTTTAACGACATGTGGGAATGAAAAATAAAAATAAAATAAAAAGAAACAATTTAAATTCACTTCAGTTTTCTTGATGTTTGGCTAATGTGATGTTTGGCTAAGGTGATGTTTTATTATTTTTTAAGATTATTTTACAATTACAAAATCATTAGGATTTTGTATAGTAGAGCAATCCCACTGGGCACCTTACAATGTATCCCACTATATAACCATACGCATGTTTTAGGTTATGATTTCATATTTAAACAAAAAAAACCTAAATACAAGTAAAAAATCCTCAAAACATGCCTTTAATATCATTTGGACAACGTGTACACTGATAATCTCAACTTAATTTTAATAAATAACTACAAACAACTACCACCCAGTTTAATCAGGCAAAAAAAAAACTTTATGCATCGCATGGCTTTGCGTACCTAACTAATTTATGCCTAATTTATCCAGATTTTTATTGTGGTTTGTAACTTCACTATATCATAATTAAATATTTTTTGAATGCTGGGTGACAATAAATTTCATTGCTCCTACAATAAATTTACATCGCTTTTGTTACTTTAATACATTTATTACCATAATCGGTTTCAAAGATTCGGGTAAAAGGATATTCTAAAAGTTAACCTAGGATAGTTTCGACACATCGACAGACGGACAGGATCGGATATCCAATGAAGTTGGGAAAGGAATCGACATCTTGAGTGGTGGAGTGGAGAGTCTAAAACTTAAGAGTGGGAAAGGTTGATGCCTAAGCAGACTAACGAACTAACGAAGCAAAAAATTGTCGATACCCTGGAGGATATGTAAGCTTTGCAAGAAAAACCGATGTTAAAAGAAAGTAACCGTACGCTTTTATACTCTTAGCTGCAGTTCACATTGTTCATTATACTGTTACGAACGCTGGGCCAGTCCGCCCCTGCCTCCCTCGATACCAGCCGACCGCGTCGTCTGATAGACGTATGTGGAAACGCCTGGAGAGATCGCGGCGGCTCGCGAAGTCGAACTGCCCGGAAGCTTCGAGATATGTCCGCAAGGAGATATAACGCGGGGTTTCGACGCGGGACAGTTCAGTTCCTATTTTGAATATCGGCGCGGCGTTTCGTGCAACGCTCTAATATAAATTGTATAAAAATAAATTAGTATAGTTAAATAGTGTTAGTCAGTAGTGTAGTAATTAAATAAATAGTGTTAGTTTAAAAGTGCGAGTTTAATTTTTCACACCTCACGAACCCGATATAAATAAAACGTTACATTGGTGTCAGGTGTGAGTGTGAAAAAAAAAACTGAATAATAAAGACATTTAAATAAATAAATTCGCGATAAATAAATTAAGTGAAATGGCTTCAAGACAGGTATTTTTGAAGGACCTTAAAGTGGCGGATTTGAAAAGAGAACTCGAAGAACGGGAGTGCGAGACGACAGGGAAAAAGGCCGATCTACAAAATAGACTTCGAGAAGCTTTGGAAAATGAAGGTGAAAACCCTAATACATATTTATTCGACATTGCTGGCGATATAAATTCGGCGTTGCAAAGTTTGGAAAACAAATTATTAGAAAATGCCACCCAAATGCAACAAAAATTTGAGGAAACGTCTGGAAACTTAAGAGGGATGGAGCAAAACTTAAGAGGGATGGAACAGAAACTAATAGAAAATGGTAGTAACCTGCAACAGAAGCTAGAGGAGACATCTGGAAAATTAGAAAACTTAGATAAAAAACTACTCGAAAATTATACAACTTTAGAAAAGAAAATTATGGAAAATTCTAGTTGCCTCCAGAAACAAATAGGCGAATATGTGGACGGAAAATTTGAGGAAATTGAAAATAAGTTAGTTACCGTAGAAGAATTCCAGAATAAGTTTCTAGAAGTAGAGAGAAAAATTGCAACGCTGAATTTAGAAAGTGGGGAAGAACAACGAGTGGTCAATACCGCTCTGAAGTCACCTGGTAGCGACATCGACAGGTTGAGTAAACCCGAGTTGAGCAGTCACGTGGAAATTTCGAAAATTCGCATGAAACCACCACAGTTTGATGGTAAGAGCTCCTGGGTCAATTACCTACGGCAATTTGAGGCTGCAGCGAAGGCAAATGGTTGGTCGTTGGCAGAGAAGGCTACAGCGCTGACATTAGCACTACGTGGAGATGCCACGGATATATTACAGACGCTTTCGCTTGAAGAACAAGAGGACTACCATCAACTTGTCCGACATCTGGAAATGCGTTATGGTCAGTCTCATCTCGAGCATGTCTACCACTCGCAGTTGAAGAACCGCTATCAGAAAAGTAACGAATCGCTGCAGGAATTCGAAGCGGACATAGCGCGGTTAGTTCGTTTGGCATATTCATCTACGCCGGAGAACGTCATGGAACGACTAGCCGTGCAGGCGTTTTTAGACGGCCTGCGTGATACTGAGACCCGTCAAGCTCTGACTCTCGCTCGTCCCAGCAAGTTGGTGGATGCTTTGGCGCGAGCTTTGGAATTCGAAGCTGCTAAACAGAGTTGCAGAGGTCAAGCTAAGGTCCGTAGGATGGAGGAAGGTGTTGAAGAAGGAACCTGCAATGAAGCAGAAATTAGGCGAGTCGTCGAGGGCATGTTGGAAAAGAGGCAAATTCGGTGCTGGAATTGCGGTAAGGTTGGACATGTCCGTAGTCGCTGCCCTAGAAATAAGGAAACGTCACCCTCGTCGGGAAACTAAAGGAGGTTGACCGTAGGGGGCAATCGTCAACCTCTAAGAAGCAAGCCCCAAAGAAAACAGCACGAGTAGCATCTCTTCAACACCCGTCTAATAGTGTTTTTGTCGATGGACTAGTCGATGGAAAAGAAAGACTGTTGCTATTAGATACGGGTGCAACGAGAACTATCATTAGACCAGATATTGTTGGAACAGCAGCAAGAATTACTCCGACCAGCTGGCGACTACGTACTGCAACTGGAGATCCCGCTACCATTCGCGGTGAGACCAACGTCACAATTGTTATTGGAAACGTGTCGTTTGAACATCGAGCACTGGTAGCTGAAATTGAGGATGAACTTATTCTTGGAATGGACATTATGAACACCAAGGGATTTGAACTGGACTTCAAGAATAATGTTCTGAAAATAAATGGCGAGGAAATCGTACTACATCGAAAGACGGAGGAAACAATCCGAGTTGTACTGGCAGAGGATACGGCAGTGCCAGAACGAAGTGAAATGATCTTGGACGCTCATTTGGACGGTAACCCGTGTGTTGGAAATATAATGATGTTTGAGCCAAGATCTCATGACGGCGAGGTAGCGAGAGGAATAGCTGTGGGAAAAGCTCTGTTGCTGACCGAGAAAACAGTACCGGTGAGAATAATGAACCTGAATTATCACCCAGTAAATCTAAGAAAAGGAATCGTTTTAGGGTACTGTTCCTCGGTTTCCTCCGTCATCCGCAAATTAGATGCTCAAGAAAATTCAGTTAGGAAGATTACAGGCGAGTTAGCAAACCTCCTATCATCGTCCTCAAGATCCTTGAGAAGTGATCAAACGACGAAGCTAAGGAGTCTGATTACTAAGTACGCAGATATTTTCGATGATGGGCAAGGTGGAAAGGGCAGGACAAATGTAATCCGACACAAAATTGACACGGGCGACGCTCGGCCCATCCGACAAACAGCAAGAAGATTGCCATTAGCCAAACGCGAGGAAGCCGATAAAATCGTGCAGGACATGGAAAAAGATGGGGTCATTGAACCATCTAATAGTCCGTGGGCTTCACCAATTGTATTGGTAAAGAAGAAAGATGGCTCTACCAGATTTTGTGTGGATTACCGTCAATTAAACAACGTGACAAAGAAAGACAGCTATCCATTGCCTAGAATCGATGACACCTTGGATACTCTATCAGGATCAAAGATTTTCTCAACCCTAGATTTGAAGAGTGGATATTGGCAAGTGGAGTTGGCACAACGAGATCGAGGAAAACTGCGTTTACTCTGGGTACGGGACTATGGCAGTTTACCGTAATGCCGTTTGGATTATGTAACGCTCCGGCAACCTTCGAGAGGCTGATGGAAACAGTGTTAAAAGGACTCTCTTGGAAGACATGTCTTGTGTATCTTGACGACATCATCGTGGTTGGAAAATCTTTTGAGGATCACATGAAAAATCTGGAGGAGGTTTTTCAACGTTTGCGAACCTCTGGCCTAAAGCTTAGCCCGAAAAAGTGTTATCTATTCCAGAAGGAAGTGAGGTATCTGGGCCATGTTGTTTCCAGTCAAGGAGTGGCAGTGGATGACCAGAAGATCAAAACAGTGCGAGAGTGGCCAGTACCCGGCAATAAGCATGATCTACGAAGTTTCCTCGGGTTATGCACTTACTATCGTCGATATGTGCCCGGATTTGCCAATATTGCCAAGCCACTGACTCGACTCACGGAAGGAGAAAGACGGTTCCAATGGGATGATGAATGCAGTGAAGCGTTTCGACATTTAAAGGAAGCGTTGACGAGTGCACCTATCCTGAGCTATCCTCTCCCAGATGGAAAATTCATTTTGGATACCGATGCCAGTAATGTAGGTTTGGGAGCAGTTTTGTCTCAGATTCCAGGACGGCCAAGAGAAGGTTATTGGATACTTCAGTAAAACCTTGTCGAAACCTGAGCGAAACTACTGTGTTACCAGGCGGGAGCTACTGGCGGTAGTGAAATCTGTCGAACACTTCTATAAATACCTGTATGGAAGGAAATTCTTGCTGAGAACGGACCATGCGGCGCTAAAATGGCTTCTACAGTTCAAGAATCCTGAAGGACAGGTAGCCAGGTGGATAGAGCGACTCCAAGAATTTGATTTCGACACCGAACATCGTGCAGGCAAAGTTCACCGCAACGCTGATGCGCTATCCAGAAGACCCTGCTTTGAGGATTGCAAACATTGTCAGCGGGCAGAAGAAAAGGACATCTTAGTATACAGAACGACGGCGGTGAACGATGATTGGCTGTCGGAAAAGGTTTTGAAAGACCAAGAGTATGACCCGAATCTGAAGCCAATTGTGAATTGGAAGAAAGAAGATCGGAAACCCACTTGGGAGGAGGTATCGCGGTATTCACCAACCGTAAAGTCATACTGGGCTCCAGTGGAATTCCCTCGTCTTAAAACTGAAAAAAACAACTGATAGTCCCCAGAAACAGAGTGCCAGAGGTATTGGAGGAGATCCACAATGGAAGCACTGGCGGACACCTAGGAGTAACGAAGACGCTGGGAAAAGTTAGGGGAGCGTTTCTACTGGGTGAACTGCACTACTGACGTGAAGGAGTGGTGCAAGAAATGCGTGGTGTGCGCTGCGAGTAATGGTCCGCAACGGCACCCGAAGGCTCCAATGCGACAATACAACGTGGGTAGTCCGTTTGAAAGAATTGCCATCGATGTAGCAGGTCCGTTTCCGGAAACAGATAATGGAAATAAATACATCGTCGTCGTGATGGATTATTTCAGCAAATGGGTAGAAGCGTATGCCCTTCCAAACCAAGAGGCTTCTACTGTGGCGGACGCTCTCATCAAGGACTGGATCTGTCGATTTGGTGTACCTCTGGAATTACATTCGGACCAGGGGAGAAATTTCGAGTCGATTCTGTTTCAGAATGTGTGCCGTACACTCGACATCCGTAAGACGAGGACAACTGCACTGCATCCGCAGTCAGATGGAATGGTGGAGCGAATGAATAGGACCATCAACCGGTACTTATCCAAAGTAGTCTCTGACCACCAGAGGGACTGGGACCAGTTTCTCCACCTGTTCCTGCTAGCCTACCGGTCGTCGGTTCACGAAACAACTGGGCAAACACCTGCAAGCATCGTCATGGGCCGTGAACTGCGTCTACCCTGTGACCTGAAGTTCGGCTGTACACCAGGGGACGACGTGGCTGGGAGAGGACTACGTCAGTACTCTACGCCAGAGAATGGACGACATCCACGAACGAGTCCGTTCAAATATCCAGGGCGCCAGCGACCGCCTGAAGGAGACCTACGACATCAACGCCAACGATGGCAGGTACCAGCCCGGCAACCAAGTCTGGTTATATAACCCACAACGTCGTCGTGGGTTATCTCCAAAACTTCAAAGCTCCTGGGAAGGTCCGTATGAGGTCGTCACCCGGATTAATGATGTAGTCTACCGAATCCAGAAGTTGCCAAGAGGAAAACCCAGGGTGGTCCACTTCAACCGTTTAGCCCCTTTCGCCGGAAGCAATGACGAACAAGCTGAAGCCAGAGTTCGACACGTCAGTCCACCAGACAGCGAGCTCTCTTTCGAGGAATTCATGTTGCTTCATTCCAACGGCCAGAAAGCTCGCTACGGTGTAATGCGAGAAGAACCACGTGACCTGTTCCAGACTCCTGCTGACTTCTGTCTTGCTCACTGTGGCAGCGGACCTCCGAATGTCCCGAGGGATTGCACTTACCTTCAAGAAGGCGTTTGGACAGTTGGAGGAGTTACGCAGACAAAGACCAGAGGTTGGACGAGTCCTTCAAATCACGGCGGCCGAGCAGGAGAAAGAGAGGTCCGTTTTCTATTTGGTGACCAAGCAGCTATCGCACCATAAACCAACTTATCAAACTGTCTGGGACACACTAGTCGAGCTGAGGGATGTGCTCTTGTCCCAGAGCATAAGCAGTTTGGCGATACCGAAGATAGCCAGCGGACTAGATGGCCTGGATTGGAGGGTGATCAGGAGTATGCTAGAAGTCCTCTTCCGGTTTACTGGAATTGAGATTTTGGTATGCTGTTACAACCCCAGGAGATCGCTCAACGAGAAGACTGTGGACTGCTTCTTCTACCAGACCTCCCGATGCAAGAATGGGTCATTCTGCAGGTATCGACACGGACCAGAGGACGATACAATTCGAGACGAAATGTCTTTAAGGAGGGGCAGTGTTACGAACGCTGGGCCAGTCCGCCCCTGCCTCCCCTCGATACCAGCCGACCGTGTCGTCTGATAGACGTATGTGGAAACGCCTGGAGAGATCGCGGCGGCTCGCGAAGTCGAACTGCCCGGAAGCTTCGAGATATGTCCGCAAGGAGATATAACGCGGAGTTTCGACGCGGGACAGTTCAGTTCCTATTTTGAATATCGGCGCGGCGTTTCGTGCAACGCTCTAATATAAATTGTATAAAAATAAATTAGTATAGTTAAATAGTGTTAGTCAGTAGTGTAGTAATTAAATAAATAGTGTTAGTTTAAAAGTGCGAGTTTAATTTTTCACACCTCACGAACCCGATATAAATAAAACGTTACAATACTAATCATTTGAACAGATAGCGGTAGTTGGAAATATTTACAGTTCATAAAAAACGAATTCCTAGGACTCAGTAATGAAATGGCTTCGTTACAAATCTACTCATGCAAAATAAATGCCAAGTTAAAGAACGCCACGAGTACTACAGAATTAGTACAATCGGAAATAAGGAGCGTTCAAGAAAATTTGACTACATTTGACAATTCAAATGTAGTATGTCTTTGATAGGTCCAGGCCTAACATTGTTGTTTCGCGTCTTGACATCTTTCAAACTGCCGAGGTAAAAAGACTGGGTAGATCCTACGATAAACTCCTAAAACTCGTGTTTACACAATCAAACAATATACGTGCTGATTCCTACTTCAGAAATTGACGAAAAGTTGAATGAGAATGGACATATTCTCTGAAAGACTGTTACATGGGATTACAGGAACAGCTTCCTGAGGTGGATGTGATTGCACAGCACCACAAAAAGTGGTCTGTCCGGCGGACCATATTATAAATGCTCATTTGTTTTCACCAGCTGAATCTGAATCCGTAGTCAGAATTATTTGACCAGCACGTTATTTTGCCTTAACCTCATAAACACCTATAAAGAACAGTTTTACGACCTCCACACATACTAGTCGGAAACAAAAATTGTAATTCCATAATTTCATCATACCAAGCCTGTACACCACCTGTGTACAATCCACAATCCTAGACAGTCATAAGCCTTGACGTGGAAGCTGTATAATAACAAAACTCTAATGACTATTTTACACACACTATTTTTTCTCACAATAAATAGTACAAGTTGACTTCAATTTATGTGAATTCGTGTAAAACATAAATTGTGTACAACAAATTGTAGAATTTAGAACTTCCTCTAATGTCTTGATCACTTTTTAGGGGTATTTAGTTACTTTTACATATATTTCATTGTACCAACCTCGTAATGAGATAAGCGATTTCTCTGGGGGATAAACCTACATTACTCTTAGGTTTTCGTCATTGAGAGTTGTCGGTGTTGAAACTGGGCAGAATAAATTGTTACAAAATGTTCAGAAAATCGAGTTTTGATGGTTTGAAGTTGTGCTGAATGCTAGGTCTATTTTAAATACCCTGTAGATAATTGAGCAATAATAAAAGCAACGTTGCAAACCTAATGATTCTACTAATTGCAGTGCCAACAGCGATAATTGATTTTCTAAAATGACAGCTACACATGATTTCAAATGTTATGGTGCTATATCCCAAAATTTCAAAAAAACCCGAAATAACTAAAAAACGACAAAAAGTCAACCTGAAATAATATGTCGAATCGAAATTTGCAATAAAAAAGGTACCATTCCATTTAAAATAAGGAAGTATGTGGTGACTGTCGGTATAACCGGGAATGCGGACATCTTGAAAATAATTTCATTCAAGTTCGTCATATGCTTATTAGCTTAAGTCAAAATTTTCAAAAACCACAAACTTCCTAATAAAAGTCCTAATAAAATTTTAATGAATTGTTTCGATCAATCACCCTGTATATTAACGAAAAAAAATACACATGTACCTACTCCTATACTAGTCACTACGGCCCCCGGCGTATCCATATTTGTAAGTCGTCATTGTCAGTTAGAGCCGAGCATATTTTATATTTCAATTATAGCCGAGGTATATTTTCACTAAATTTACAGCATATCCTAAAGATAAAGACCTCCATATTGTACGAATGTGTATCACTAATTGCATAACAGTCCATAGCTTTTTTCCACGAAGCTTGTGCTATGCATATGCCCAAACATTTTCGTTTGTGTTTTCACCAGATGACTGTGACCCCTATGCACCAGTCAAAAATGTCGATATGCATATTATGTTTATCTGATGTTCCAGGTCTTGTCCCCTTGCAAAATTTATCTCTGCTTTCTTGTCGTAACCCACTATTGGGCATATGACATCAAAGTATTTTTATAAATTTTGTCCATCCTATAGGCGTTCAGATTGTCTGTAAACAAGTAGAGAGTGCCAAATCCATGTCTGTAAAATAAACCCCAAACATGCACCTTCATCGCATGTTTAACTGTCCATTGCCTTAGGGGACGACTACTTATCAGAGCAAACAGTGGACTGGTGAGTATCGGACCATTGTCCTTATTCATACTACTGTTACACTTAATTATTTCTAAACTTTCAAAAGCATCCAACTGTTTACTGTTACATTTCTAATTAATTTTAAATTATTTATGTCTATCCTATGGTTGTTGTCAAAAGCGTGTTCGGCATCACAAGATTTTTCTGTTTTCTAGATTTTAACTTTTGACTAGATTTAAAGAACACATGGCTCATTTGAAATATGGCAGAACAGAAAAATCTTGTGTTGCCCAACACGCTTTTGACAACAACCATAGGATAGACATACATAATCTAAAATTAATTAGAAATGTAACAAACAGTAGACAGTTGGATGCTTTGGAAAGTTTAGAAATCAATAAATGTAACAGTAGTATGAATAAGGAGAATGGTTCGATACCCACCAGTCCACTGTTTTCTCTGATAAACTAAGACAGTTACGGTTCATTGAACCGTGGCAACAAATTTAGTATAAATAGTGCACGTGTGTAGGCTAGAATTTAGTTTTAATCTTCTCCTGAAGATGCCAACTTGGTTGGTGAAACGCGCGTCAAGAAAAGTATAGTAGTTCGGTGTTTCGTGGAAAACGTCCAGTTTTTTTTCGAGTAATAGTACTGAGTGCGACTCTGCTTCGACTCGCCGGAATTTTGAATGTTCGTAGTTTTTGTCTGGTTTCGCTGTTGTCACATCAACATAATATTCCTATTAGACATTTTAAAATGATTTCACGGCTCAGATGTTTAAAGTAATATCCGCTGTTTAAAATTGTTTCACAATAGTTAAGTTAGAAACATATAACAGTAAATTTTATTATAAGCAACACAGTCTCAAAATGAAATTGGCTTATATTTATGCCAGTTATATCTGGCAACGTCTAGATTTCCGCTAAGAAGAGAGGCTGGGTTGTACGTAATTAAATTCGCCTTAATTTGGCATAAAAATGTACCATTTAATATGTATTTAATATCCACCTATGTACGCAGTAGGGTAATTCTTACTGTATATTATTAGAAAAAATCGGCTGACATACGTTTTTGTTCCACAAGCAATTTGAGGTTAAATTTATTTGAACGCTCGTTATAAACAAAGTATAACGCTTTGCACTTTGCACTTTTACGATTTTTTTTATATTACGTCAATCGAACTGTTTTACAAAGGTACATATTAAACGTTCTATACATTTTTTTTAGTAAATTCTGCAATATTTTCATCTCACATGTCTATTTCAACGCTAAATATTTTTTCCACATACACTCGTAAAGGGGATTAATAAATATTTGCCGTTTTGTCTGGAAGTAGAATTAACCTGAAAACCCCCATTTTTGTTCAGCCGCTTAATGATCCATGGAAACAAAAAATAAAACACATATTTTCCGTATTTGTATGTTGAATCGTATCAATTACAGGCATAAAATGTATGCTGAATAAGATTTTCAGAGCTTTAGGTAAATAACTAATTTATTATTACAAAGTTTACAGAAAACGGTACAAAAATTCCAGAAACCGCTTAGGATATTAAACCATCACATACAGTTATCTGCAGGTAAAAAAAAAATAACAAAGGTATGTTATAGTTATTTACATTTTTTGACATTACGGTCACGAATGGAGAATATTGCTAAGACGAGGTCATACACCCAGTCGTAGTAGTGTAATAAAATCACACGAGTGTCGTAATGGTAGGTATATTACATAACGAGGATTGAAACTAACATATAACATGCGAGTGTGACGTTTCACGGACAAAGCATCATCCGACTCCGTAAATCACACGAGTACTCATTGAGTCAGTCACAACGTTCAACATTTTTCCCACAACTCAGGACAAAAGAAGCTTGTTTTTTTTATTTTTATTTTTTTCGCAACTTTAAAACAAACTGAAGTTCAATCAGTCATCTCTTAATTTATTAGATATACGTGGGTTTTGTCTGGCACAGTGGGAAAAGGTCTTATCCTGTAAGTCGCAAATAAAATAATTTAAAACAACTGCACTGTGTAAAACTTAATTAAGTCCTAGGTAAATCTAAATGCATTAGATGGAACGTCAGTAACCAACTTCTTCTTTTTAAGACGCCGTCTACCTACGGAAGTTGGCGATCCAATTGGCTATCATTGTACAGGAGACTGCAGTTCTGAAATTTTCTGTTGACGTCCGTACCAAACTCATCTTTCAGCCTGAATTTTGCCTTCGAGCAACTGACCTTTTCCCCTCGATTTTTCCTTCCATTATCAGGCGGAGGATTTCATACCGCTCGCCTCGCATTATATGACCTAGGTACTCTAGTTTTTTCTCCTTGATTGTCAGGAGGAGTTCTTTATTTTTTTCCAATGCTCTCCAGTATCTCTATGTTGGTCTTACGTTCCCTCCAAGACACTCAGAGCATTCGTCTGTAGGCATACATTTCAAACGCATAAATTCGTTTTTCTGTGATTGCGTCGAGTGACTAGCTCTCGCATACGTACATAACGACAGGAAAGGCGTAGCAGCACAGTAATCGAATCCGGAGTTCAAGATTGATATTAGGATTTGCCAGAAATATTTTCATGTTGGTGAGGGTTTTCTGCGGTTGCTCAATTCTCGATTTAATTTCAACTCTTGCGTTATTTTGCTGGTATGTGTACCTAAGTATTTTATAGGTGTGTACCTAAGTATTTTATAGATGACACTTCTTCGATGACCTTCTCGCGTACCCTCAGCGTGTCATGTGTTGGTGTCTTTGAGAATACTATCAGTTTAGTCTTAGAAGTGTTCATACAAATGCCGAACCGTTGGCTATATTCTACAATGCGATCCATGAGAAACTGGAGCTCTGGTAGGCTACTGGCTATTACCACGGTATAGTCAGCTTAGTGAAAATTATTGATGTTGTTGCCATTGATCTTTATGACCTGCGTTTGTGTTTTCGAGAGCTTCGCTAAACACTGCCTCAGAATAAATATTGAATAAGAGGGGGATTGACCACATCCCTGTCGTATACCTCTTCTTATTGCCAACTCTTCTGATGTAGATCCTTTAATTCGGACAGTTGCTGTTTGGTGCCAGTACAAGTCGCTTATGATGTTTAGATCTTGTGCGTAGATCCCGGTCGTTTGGAGGATCTTGATGAGCTTTTGATGTGATACACAATCAAAAGCTTTCCTGTAGTCAAAGAAACATGCGAATACATTAACATTCATATCCCTACATCTCTGAGTCAGCACATTTAAAGAGAAAAGAGCTTCACGCGTTCCCATTCCATTCCTGAATCCAAATTGAGAACCATCAACCAGACGCTCGCATTTTCTATATATTCGAGTATGTATTATAGGGTAAAAAACACCTTTAACTTACGAAATGAAGATTTCGCTTCAGTGTTGAGGAGTTGGTTTAGTAGGCTAACAACTGAGCTTTTCATACAAATGACAGTAGAATTTCCCGAAATAACAGCGAATTTAATTTTGTTTGATGCTAAAAGCGTGGTTCTAATCTGGAATACAAGACTATACATGACACCAAATCTTTGGACCAACAACTAAGTACTTTGGACCAGATTTTAATTTGGAAATTACCTGAAAAATTAGAAGATAATAACGCCAATTACCGGCCCTGACTTTGACTGAATTTTAGCCTCGGAAATAATCCGAGCGTGAATTCGATTCGATCCAACGTGTTAATTAAACACGTTGACTGCCGCGTGGATGCTACTAAATACATATAGGCAGCGGCGCGGTGGTCGGTGGAATTTGACATGTTCGTATTTTCATACAGAGGAATGGGACCCACACCATAATTTAGGGGATGGTTATTAGACCTAAGTAGAAGGCTATAATGGCAAAAAATCTTCAGGGAAATAATGTTTGCAAAAATGCAAACATTTTTTCAAAAAATGGCTGCCTCCGGCAGATCTTGGAAACGACTTGAAAAATATTTGCAAAATATTTTTTTCATAATCGCCCAGTAAATACTTTTTTTTATACTTGTGATTTTCTTGACATTTTGAGATCTGTAAAAGTTATGGTAATTAGAATTTTTATTTCATCCCAACTATTCGCCAGTGAAGTATAAAAAAATGTATTTTCTCGGTGATTATGAAAAAAAAATATTTCGCAAATATTTTGCAAACCGTTCCCAAGATCTGCCTGGAGGCAGCTATGTTTAGAAAAAAAATTTCGCAAGTTTTCTCTGAAGATTTTTTTGCCATTATAGCCTTCTACTTAGGTCTAGTAACTAACCACTCCCTAAAATATGGTGTGGGTCCCATGTCTCCTTACGTAAATACGAGCATGTCAAATTCCACCGACCGCCACTGCATATAGGTGAGTATCAGGGGCCACGTGTATTAATTCAGGTACACAATCCATTCTAAAAATTTAGCAGAGAGTACGACTGCATCTCGTTTACAATAGTTTTTATATGGGGAATTCTACCGTGGTTTAGGATTGTAAAGCTTCATAAATACAGTTGACAGAAACAGAACACGCCACAGAGGCGTACGCATCATAAGTTTAATACTCGAAAGTAACTAGTTGCCTTTCAACGTTTACCATATTTTATTATAAAATTATATTACACTATTCAAACTACGTATAGCGGAGGACGTACAACAGTACCAACTCACGTGGGACAACTGAAATATAATTAATCTGAGACAACCCCCATCATATGCTACACAAATTGCGTGATGGGGGTTGTTTGCGTCGCCGTATGCCAACTTTATTCATACTGTTACGTATTTATCTTCAAATATAGCTTTAAAAATTCGCTGCTTCAATTCAAACACGTTTATTAACAATCTACAATTCGTCGACCCTAACTGTATAACATCCAAATCATAACTAACTCTATCCTAGCAACAACACAAATATTTATAATTTTTACATGTTCTAGAAAATTCACTTGACATCTAGAATATTAAATAGGTCATTCCATACAATTCTTTATTAATAGCTAGTGTATAAACTAAATAAACTAATTGTAAGTATGTAAACTATAAAACTTAATAAATGTCAGCTGTCACTAATGTCACTTTTACAAATGTCATACTGCTCCCTTCTTTAAGGTTATTCGTCCCGAATAACACTTCTCAACACTAACACGTCTTCAGTCCTAGGCAAAGGATCCTCGACGACAAACCAATCAGGTGGATTATGTCCTGTATATTTTGCGAGTCTCTCCAGATGGACCACCTTCGGCTTGCTTCTTGGAGATAGCTGGATGCGATAGACCAGGTCGTTGATTTTCTTTATTATGGTGTACGGGCCTTTCCAGTTGCTCTGAAGCTTTGGACTTTTTCCTTTCGTCCTTTTTGGGGCGTACAACCATACTGCATCGCCAGGCTTAAATGCAGTCTCTGTTGATGTAGTGTCGAGACGCTGCTTCATTTTGTCGCTGTGAATTTTCAGCTTCTCCCTGGCAAATCGGTGGATCCGGTCCATTCTCTCTCGCAAATCCTCCACAAATTCTGGCAGATATCGTTCCTGGTTTTCTTCTAGTGGACGGCCAAGCGTGAGGTCAGTAGGCAGCATCATTTCTCTTCCAGAGGTCAGCATAGACGGAGTGTATGTAGTTGACTCATGTTGGGAACTTCGATACGACAGCAAGAAAAGAGGCACCAATTTGTCCCAGTCCCTTTGATTTTCAGAGACGAATTTAGACAGGTACTGGCATATGGTTCTATTGTGGCGTTCAACCATGCCGTTCGACTGGGGATGAAGTGCAGTAGTTCGGGTTTTCTTAACGCCCAAAATTTTCATTACTTCTTGCCACAGCTCTGATTCGAAGTTTCTTCCCTTGATCGGAATGCAGTTCGAGGGGTACTCCATGTCTAACAATGACATTTTTGATTAATGCTTCCGCTACAGTTTCTGTTTCTTGATTGGGGAGGGATACTGCTTCGGGCAATTTTGAAAAATAATCCATTACCACCATCAAATACTTGTTGCCAATAAGTTGTTGTCGGTGTCCTGCTTTCTTCTCTCCTGTTCCTTTCATTCGGACTCCTGGATCTTGATCTATGTTCCGGTTGTCGACCTGACGAATATGATCTTGGCTGGTACCTTGTATTGGCTCTGCAAAAACGCTGTAGATGTCCAATTTTCCCGCAGTTGTAGCAGCGCCTGGTTTCCTTTTGTGGTGAGTTCGACTGTTTGATTTCATTTAAGTCTCGCATTATTTTCTCCATGGTTTCCTGAAGTGATTGGCATTCGTCGAATTTAACTTGCCTTACTCTGGATTTGTAGCTCCTCGATGCTTCTTTAGCATCTTTAAATTCTAAAGCAGCTACGAGTGCATCACTAATCGTGGTGTGTCTCCCAAGCCGCAAAGCTTGCTGCATTTCGAAGTCTACTAGTCCATCAATAAAAGTCTGGATGCCAATTTGTTCGAGAAATTCTTTGGGTGCTTGAGGGTTTGCCAAATGAATAAGTCGTTCGATGTCAGCTTCATATTCTTGAAGAGACTCATTACTTTTTTGCTGTCTGCTCTTGATCTGGGACTGATAAACTTGGCGGAGATATTTGTGTCCATACCCTATTTCTAATGCGCCTATAATACTTTCGTAGTCATTTTGCTGCTCTTCCGGGATGCTCTGTAAAATTTCTAAAGCCTGACCTCTGAGAGATATGACAAGCGAAGTAGCCATTTCTTGGGAAGTCCATCCGTTCGCCTTTGCAGCAGCCTCAAATTGTCTGCGGTACATGTACCATGATGACTGTCCATCGTACGTGGGAGGCTTAAGTATTTTGTGTACTGACCTTTCAGCATGCATAAGGGTTGAGTTTTGTAATGGAATACCTGGTGAGGTCGAATAATCTCCTGAATCGGCTATTGAAGTACGATGTAGTTGGTGCTCCAGCCCATTTATCTTTTCCAGTATTTCTTTTTGCACTTGCCGTCTGGTATCTTCTAATTTTCTCTCGATTTCTTCTTTATTCTCTTCAACCATCTTCTCAATTCGATTAACTTTAATGCCTACCTGGTTCACTCTGCTGTTCCATGCCATCAATCCTCCCAGAAAATGCATTCAACCTGGTGTTTATTTCTTGTTGGGACTCCTGGGACGCCTCCAAATCGTTCCGTCGGTCTGACGCCTCGTCTCTTGTCGTCGTCGTTCTGCCTCCTCGCGGTCCTCTTGTCGTCGTCGTTCGTCCTAGCGTCACTTTTCCTCTCGCCTTTCTGCCTCTTCACGGTCCTCCTTGTCGTCGTCGTTCTCGTCCTTTTTCATGTCGTCGTCGTTCATGCTCCTGTCGTCGCTTTTCGTCCTCTTGCTGTCGCTTTTCTTCTCCTTGTTGCAAAAATTTTAGTATTTCACTCACATCCATGATTGTCGTTTCTTCGTCATATCTTGTTGACCTCGTATTCACCATAAACAATTGTTCCTCTTCAAATTCTTCGTTATCCCACCGCTGCCATCAAAATGTTACGTATTTCTCTCAAATGAATCACTTCTCCAATTCAAACACGTTTATTAATACTCTACAACTCGTCGATCTTAAATTTATAACATTCAAATCACAACTAACTCTATCCTAGCAACAACACCAGTATTTATAAATTGTGCATGTTTTAGAAAATTCGTTTGACATCTAGAATATTTAATATGTCATTCCATACAATTCTTTACTAACAGCTAGTGTATAAACTAAATAGACTAAATATGTAAACTATAAAACTTAATAAATGTCAGCTGTCACAAATGTCACTTTCACAAATGTCACAGTATCTTCCACAAAACATCTAAATAGAAGAAGGGCAATCTCCATAGATAAGGAGGGAAACACGCATTGGGGCCGCCATATGCACCGGTGGCCAGTTTTTCATAATGCGCATGCGCGACGCTAAATCGAATTGCGTAGCCGTGCATTGGCATCGCCAACTTCATTTTACAATTCAATTTTTCATACAGCAAACTCGTTACTGCATAAAAAATGATTTGTAACCAAACCCCACTTTATGATTTTATCATTCAAGGTGGGATAAATAAAAACAATTTGCTTGAAATTATTTATTTCTACAATTATACACATTTGAAACAATACAGTATCATAAATATTGACATAGTAAACATAAATTATTTGAAAACAAAAAAAAGTCAAAGGAGATTAAAATAAGAAAATGTTCACATCGAGATTAGCTTGTAGTTAACTTGGACATACCTGCTGGACATCGTGAACATACCTCCTACTGATGAAGTAGAACGATTGTTGTTGCATGGCTCTATACAGTGAAGAACACTCTAAAAACATATAATATTTCAATACCATTTTAAAATTCAAAGGCTAAGAAACTTCTATTTTTTAATATGTACACATGCTCATTTAGAAGACTATTTCATATTAAGAGTAAACTAGAAAGAACTGCTAAACCTAACAATTAATTAAATTACACGTATCTTCTCATTCTTTTCATGCACATCTTATTATGTTCTTGTAATACTAATCATTTATAGGTTAGATAAGTAATTTAAGTACAGTATTTACTTACCAATAAGTAGAATAATTTATATTATATCCTTAAATGACAATCAGAAAAGAAATAATAGTTTTATCAAGTAATAATGCACAAAATAATTTGATGCGAATCAAAATTTTCCATTAGGGACGCTTCCTAAAACAACAACAATCAAGGTTTAAATTAAAATGCCGCGTTTCTATTGGATATGGATCGCCTAAGCAAATAGACCTATGGCATTGCTGCCACCGATACCACGCGACCATTTCGTTATTTATAATTTTTCTCCAGATTTGGGGAATTATAAAAAATATGCCAACTACAAAGTCAATTATTTAATCTCTGAAAATTATTATTACTGTAATTATTATTATTTAAAATGTCTAGTTTGACTTACTTTACTTTATTTAATGAATGCAGGGGTATTGTTACATTTGTAAAAGTGACATTTGTGACAGCTGACATTTATTAAGTTTTATAGTTTATATATTAAGTCTATTTAGATTATACACTAGCTGTTAGTAAAAAATTGTATGGAATGACATATTGAATATTCTGGATGTCAAAAGAATTTTCTAGAAATGTAGAAACTATAAATACTGGTGTTGTTGCTAAGATAGAGTTAGTTATACACAAATTACAGAAAACAATTTCTGTAATTTGTGTAGTTATATTTGGATTATATGTTACACAGTTAAGATCAGAGAGTTGTAAAGTGTTAAATAAACGGGTTTGAATTGGAGAAGTGATTAATTTGAAGAGAAATTCGTAACATTTTGGTGACAGCGGTGGGATTATCGAAGAATTTGAAGAGGAAAAATTGTATATGGTGAATACGAGGGCAACAAGATGCTACGAGGAAACGACGACGATGGATGTGAGTGAGATACTAAAATTTTTGCAACAAGGAGAAGAAAAGCGACAGCAAGAGGATGAAAAGCGATGACAGGAGGATGAACGACGAAGGCAGGAGGACCGTGAGGAGGCAGAAAGGCGAGAGGAAAAGCGACGACAGGAGGACGAACGGCGGCGACAGGACGACCGTGAGGAGGCAGGACGACGACGACAAGAGGACCGAGACGAGGCAGAGAGGCGTCATCAGGAAATTTGCGAGTCACAGCAAGTAATAAACACCAGGTTGAATGAATTTTCTGGGAGGATTGATGGCGTGGAACAGCAGATGGACCAGGTAGGCATAAAAGTTAATCGAATAGAGAAGGACTTTCAAAATAATAAGGAAGAAATGGAAAGAAAACTGGAAGACACCAAACGGCAAGTACAGAGAGAAATATTGGAAAAGATAGAAGGACTGGGCCACCAATTGCATCGTACTTCAATAGCCGATTCTGGAGATTATTCGACCTCATCAGGTATTCCATTACAAAACTCAACCCTTATGCATGTTGAAAGGTCAGTACACAAAATGCTTAAGCCTCCCACGTACGATGGACAGTCATCATGGTCCATGTACCGCAGACAATTTGAGGCTGCTGCCAAAGCGAACGGATGGACTTCCCAAGAAATGGCTACTTCGCTTGTCCTATCTCTCAGAGGTCAGGCTCTAGATATTTTACAGAGCATCCCGGAAGAGCAGCAAAACGATTACGACAGGATTGTAGGCGCGTTAGAAATAAGGTATGGACACAAATATCTCCGCCAAGTATACCAGTCCAGATCAAGAGTAGACAGCAAAGGAGCAATGAGTCCCTTCAAGAATACGAAGCTGACATCGAACGACTTGTCCATTTGGCATATCCTCAGGCACCGAAAGAATTTCTAGAACAAATTGGCATCCAAACATTTATTGATCGGTTACTAGACACTGAAATGCAGCAAGCTTTGCGGCTTGGGAGACACACCACTATCAGTGATGCACTCATAGCTGCTTTGGAATTTAAAGCAGCTAAAGAAGCATCGAGGTGCTACAAAACCAGAGTAAGGCAAGTTAAATTCGACGAATGCCAATCGCTTAAAGAAACCGTGGATAAATTAATGCGAGAATTAAATGAAATCAAACAGTCGAACTCACCACAAAAGGAGACAAGAAGCTGCTACAACTGTGGGAGAATTGGGCACCTACAGCGCTTTTGCAGGGCCAGATCAAGGTCTCAGTCAAGAACGAACTCACCAGATCGACAGCCAGATTCAAGATCAAGATTCAGGAGTCCAGACAGAAGGAAGTGGAGAGAAGAAAATGGGACATCGAAGACTTGACAGAACAGGACTGGTCGTTCCCCTACCCCAGACCGAAGACCTCGTTCCAAATCACCAGCTAGAAATTCGGAAAACGACAAATAGTCGATGCTAGGGGGCGCGTGTCGATTACTTGCACTTAATGCTCCAAGATTTCTGTCTCAAAAATAAGTAGCGACGAACGAAGCCTAGTAGTCCATGGATACTTGGACGATAAATGGTGTTCTTTTGTCATTGACACCGGTGCCACAAGAACTATTCTGCGGCCTGACATTCTGCCAAAATCATCAAAGGAATTATTCAGACATGTGAAATTGGAAACAGCTACTGGAGAACTGATTCCTGTACATGGCGAGCTAAACGTAAAGATTCAACTGGGTTCAAAAATCATACATCACCGAATTTTAACAGCTGACATCAGAGACGATTGCATATTAGGACTAGACATATTGAGTAAACATGGTTTTGTCGTGGATGTTAAAAACAGAATTATACAAATTCAAAATGAAGAAATTGTTATGGCCCCCAAACTTCAAGACTACAATAAATCAAGAAGGATCATCGTCGAAGAGGACATCCAAATTCCCCAAGGATCAGAGAACATCATCATTGCAAAATTGGATGGAAATAGTGAAGGTTTGAGTATTGGAATGGTCGAGGACAGTGAGCGGTACGATGGCGTATTGGTTGCAAGAAGTCTAGTACAAATGGATAACCAAATTCCAGTAAGGATTGCCAACATATCAGACAAAAAGATTATTCTTAAGAAGAATGAAGTATTGGGACGTTGTGAACCAGTCGAAAAGATAATTAAATGCGAGGAAGTCAACCAAGCTCAGACGAATCAAGCAAGGGTACGTGATCCAACTATTACAGATTCTTTGCTCAAAAATGCTGCTCATCTGGAACCGGAAGAAGCTAGAAAAGCTAGACAGTTCCTCGACAGATATCAAGATGTATTTGTCAATGGAAACATCACCGGCAGAACAAGTCTGGTTCAACATCGCATAGACACCGGCAATAACCCACCGATAAAGCAAGCTCCAAGAAGACTACCATTCGCTAAACAGAATGAAGTTACCGGAATGATCGATAAAATGCTGAAAGAAGGTGTCATCGAGGAATCATCGAGCCCATGGTCTTCACCCGTTGTTTTAGTTACGAAGAAAGATGGCACAACAAGATTCTGCGTGGACTATCGGGAGCTGAACAATGTGACTAGGAAAGGCAGTTATCCTCTACCTCGAATCGACGACACCCTGAACACACTTTCAGAGTCAAAATGGTTTTCAACGTTGGACTTCAAGAGTGGCTATTGGCAAGTTGAACTTCATCCCGACGATAAAGAGAAAACTGCGTTTTCTGCTGGTACCGGCCTTTATCAGTTTAAAGTTATGCCATTTGGTCTTTGTAATTCACCGGCCACTTTTGAGAGACTGATGGAGTTAGTACTCAGAGGAATGACGTGGAAAACTTGCTTGGTATACCTTGATGACGTCATTGTAATGGGGAAATCATTTGCTGAACATCTTAAAAATTTGGAGGATATCTTCAGAAGATTCAGAAATGCCAACTTACAGTTAAATCCGAAGAAATGTTCCTTATTTCAAAAACAAGTAGAATTCCTGGGACACATAGTTTCCGCCGAAGGAATTCAAACTGACCCCAGGAAGATTTCTGCAATCAAAGAGTGGCCCCAACCAAGAGACAAACATCAAGTAATGAGTTTTCTTGGACTGTGTACCTACTACAGGAAATTTGTAAAGGACTTCGGAAAAAATGCCAAGCCACTACATCGGCTCACCGAAAATAATGTTACCTTCGATTGGACTCCAGACTGTCAGCAAGCTTTCACAGAACTGAAGAAGCGCCTAACTACAGCACCAATCTTGGCATACCCTAAACAAGATGGAATGTTTATTTTGGATTGTGATGCCTCTCAACACGGAATTGGATCAGTCTTATCCCAGGTTCAAGACAAAGAAGAAAAGGTAATCGCCTATTTCAGCAAGACCCTAGGCAAGGCTGAAAGAAATTACTGTGTTACGAGAAAAGAATTACTGGCCATCATCAAATCTTTGGAGCATTTTCATAGTTACCTCTATGGAAGACACTTTCTAAATTAGGACAGATCATAACGCCCTACAGTGGATTATGAATTTTAAGAACCCGGAAGGACAAGTTGCTAGATGGATGGAGAGACTACAACAGTATAATTTCAAAATAATGCACCGGAGTGGAAAAACACATGGTAATGCAGACACAGTATCGAGAAGACCGTGTTTAGAACAGAAATGTCGCTACTGCCAGAAGATTGAGACGAAAGAATCTTCATACGAGGCCTGTAATGAACTGTTAATGGCAACAACAATACAGGTTGAAGATGAATGGTCCTCGGAGGAATTAAAGAAGAGCCAGAAGAAAGACAGTGACCTCAAATTAATCCGGAACTGGGTAAAGAATGGAGTTTGACCAACTTGGCAGGAAGTTTCCAGATATGGTACGACTATAAAGGGATACTGGGCTCAATGGAGTTCCCTTTGTCTTCGCGATGGCCTACTGCATCGGAAGTGGGAGAGCCCCGATGGAGTATCCGCAGTCTACCAGTTGGTCTTGCCTAAAGCAAGAATCCACCAAGTGCTAGAAGAGCTTCACAGCAGCCCATCCGGAGGACATTTTGGAGTAACCAGGACTTTGGCTCGAGTAAGGGACCGATTTTATTGGGTAAACTGTCGCCGAGACGTAGAAGAATGGTGTAAGATATGTGATTTGTGCTCTGATAAAAAGGGACCAAACACAAGAAGCCGTGGTAAAATGGTGCAGTACTTATCCGGAGCACCATTCGAGAGGGTAGCAGTGGACATTCTTGGACCATTACCTGTAACCGACCGTGGCAACAAGTACTTGATGGTGGTAATGGATTATTTCTCGAAATGGCCCGAAGCAGTACCTCTCCCCAATCAAGAGGCACAAACTGTAGCCGAAGCGTTCATCGAGAATGTCATAGCTAGACATGGAGTGCCCTCGAACTGCATTCCGATCAAGGAAGAAACTTCGAATCAGAGCTGTGGCAAGAAGTAATGAAAATAATGGGCATCAAGAAAACCCGAACTACTGCGCTTCATCCCCAGTCGAATGGCATGGTTGAACGCCATAACAGGACCATATGCCACTACCTGTCTAAATTCGTGTCTGAAAATCAAAGGGACTGGGACAAATTGGTGCCTCTATTATTGCTGTCATATCGAAGTTCCCAGCATGAATCAACCACCTACACTCCATCTATGCTGACCTCTGGAAGAGATATGAAGCTGCCTACTGACCTCATGAGCGATCTCTGCCAGAATTTGTGGAGGACTTGCGAGAGAGAATGGACCGGATCCACCGATTTGCCAGGGAGAAGCTGAAAATTCACAGCGACAAAATGAAGCAGCGTCTCGACACTACATCAACAGAGACTGCCTTTAAGCCTGGTGACGCAGTATGGTTGTACGCCCCAAAAAGGACAAAAGGAAAAAGTCCAAAGCTTCAGAGCAACCGGGAAGGCCCGCACACCATAATAAAGAAAATCAACGACCTGGTCTACCGCTTCCAGCTGTCACCAAGAAGCAAGCCAAAAGGTGGTCTATCTGGAAAGGCTCGCGAAGTACACAGGACATAACCCACCCAATTGGTTCGTCGTCGAGGATCCACCGCCTAGGACTGAAGACAGTGTTATTCGGGACGAATAACCTTAAAGAGGGGAGCAATGTGACATTTGTAAAAGTGACATTTGTGACAGCTGACATTTATTAAGTTTTATAGTTTTTATAGTTTATATATTGAGTCTATTTAGATTATACACTAGCTGTTAGTAAAGAATTGTATGGAATGACATATTGAATATTCTGGATGTAAAAAGAATTTTCTAGAAATGTAGAAACTATAAATACTGGTGTTGTTGCTAAGATAGAGTTAGTTATATTTGGAATGTTACACAGTTAAGATCAGAGAGTTGTAAAGTGTTAAATAAACGTGTTTGAATTGGAGAATTGGGACACTCTAAACATATTTAAGGATGGTGAACCAGAATCCAGAATCCAAACAGAATTCTTTATCGTCGATCGATTTTAAGCAATTATGCGTTTTTAGGAGAACAAATTGTGTATTATTTAACAAATACGGTTTATTTATATTGAAATATATTTTATTTATATTAAAATCTGCATCCAAACCGCATGAAAAATAAAATTAGCACTCTATACATTACAAGTGGAAAACCGCACAAACAAAATTATTGCAGTTTGATTTTTCTTTTTTTTTGTTTATTTTCGTCGTCATACATCTGAAGTATCCTGCAGTATAAAATAATTATATCACCAAGCTCTTACCGTATGCTGCACCGCAATGAATTGATTAGATAGGTAACCCAAGGAAAAATCATCTCCGTGCAGAAGAGAGGTTAAGAAATTCATAGAATAGATTCTCTCCCATTCATCCACACAGTCTCAGTATAGAGTAAAGTCTCTTCTATACTGTGACACAGTGATGATGGTTGTAAGTCTCCACGTCGCGTCACAAGGTACACAAGAGATATGTTTTAAACTCATCAGAATTCGGATGTTTATGGACGTCACTCCTATGAAATGATAATAAATTGTTAATGCTTTTAAAATAACACCACATTAGTTATATTGTAGAAATTCCTTTTAAACAGTCCTGTAAGCAAAACGAAAATTTTGCAAAAACCACAAGTACAACAAGTTTTTATATTCTCTTGATAATCCTACAAAAAAATATTTTAAATATAATCTGGTGAGGCGTTTTTTGAAAGTTTCATTTGAAGGTTTTTTTATATACTTAGCCTTCTACTTAGGTCTAGTAATCATCCCCAAAAATATGTTGAATGGGGCCCACCCATTCTTCATTATGAATATACGAGAATCACAAATTCCATCAGCCGCCATTACTATCATGCAGCTTTTCTGATTATACATTGTGTGCCCTTGGATAGAACCACCCTCTTATTTTGAAGAGGATTAACTGATTTTCAAAAAAAAATTAACATAATACTTCAAAAGTTCTCTTTAACATTTTAAAGGTATACAAAAACACATAATAATAATTGGTCAGTCTGACGTCTTTTTCTGATTGGCTACTAGGTGTGGAAAACTGGGTTTGACTATTAGGCAATTTATTTTTTTTTTCAAAAAAATCAATAGCGATTTCGATTCAGCCATGTCTCAAATACAACTGTACATAATTTTATTTTAATACCTTATACAAGATATTTTGCATAAATAAACAACATTTCAAGAAATGGTGGTTTTGCTTGGGTCTGTACATTTCATAGTTAGTTTTATTGGCACGATTTTGAGATGGCAAAATTACTTAATTATGAAGAAAAACTGTGGCCAAAAATATAGCAAAATCCTTTTATAGTCACGGAGCAAATTGTATACGAAATGATGTTGTTTGAGGTGACGTGACGGTTAGAGAAATTTGAAATTCACGCATTTTTGTAAGGACGCGTGGGGAAAACATCATATTTTTGGGGGTTAACTAGCAATTACTAGTCTTAAGTAGAAAGCTCTTACAGCAAAAAAAAAACAAATCTTTGAAAAAAAAAATCAAACAATACTTGTCCCACCAGGTTTTGGAAATGACTTTGAACGACGACAAAGTGTTTTGCTATTATGATCCTATTTGAAATTTTCAAGTTGACCTTCAAATGACCTTGGAGGTCACGGTCGAGATCAAGTTAAAGTTTATGATTAAAGATCTCTCAAAAACAAATAACTTTTTAAACGAGTAATTTTCCGGCTGTCAAATAACTACTTAGAGAAAATGGACCAAATTGATACAAATAAAATAATTTGTTCAACTTTGAGTTGATCATGCATGACCCTTTGACCACATGACATGGAAATATATTTTCCCCGTCAAATTTCACGGTGTATCTGAATCCAAGGTCAAAAATGAGTAGTCCCATTTAAAATTTTCAAGTTGACCTTCAAATGACCTTGTTGGTCACGGTCAAGGTCAAGTTAAAGAATGTGACTAAGTTCATATCTCAAAACCAAAAATTTATACCTCTATACAAAAACCTTTGTATATGTCATTTTCTCGATTTCAGGACATCACTTCGAGAAAATTGACTGTTCTCGACCTACTTTTTGTACAGCCTGTATGTATATTTTACGACTATAGCAATTTCGTCTGTAAAGAAAATATTTAATAAACATCCCGCTCTACCTAGATCAATAAATTTTCTGAGGATAATATTCATAAATAGAGTATTTTTTTGAAGTTTTTCTAATAAATACTGATCATACTTCGTTCCAGAATTTGAAGAGATCGTCAAAATACCTGTATGTTCTTACGTTATTACAAAAATAAACAGTGAATTAGAACGTTTTCTAAAATTTCAAATCAGTTTTTTATCATCCTCGTTTTTAACCATAATGAGTGAAATCGCACCATATTCACCCATGTATATAACAAACTTTGCATGTAGAAGACTTTTTGGCTTGAAATTCATGTTGAGCGTCCTAAAATATATAGGGAACAGGATTCAAAAGAGTTATTTGCAGAACAGTGTAATGATACTAACGACAGTTTTTTATTGCGGAATTTAAAATGTCGAGTTCGATAATAAAGCTCGGTATCTACATATTTTAAGAGGCAATTATTATCCCCAAATTCACAGGCGGCCATGGTCATTTTAAGTGATTTGCCCCACATCTGTGTGAATTATAAATCACATATGTGCTAAAGCGGACCGACTTGTTACCGTAACTTGTTTAAAATGGAAATGGAAACTTTGGAATAGAAACAAACATCCGGAGACACACACAAAAATCGACAGCACCGAAAGAGTTTATCGAGTTTACCGCATTCAACTCACATATTTCGCCATCAACGTTGGCATCATCAGCAGAGTATTAAATCAGACTGATTATTAGAATTATTAAAAATAATTATATTTCTACAACCTTTAGAGGACGGGCATTTGGGGCTAATCCCTCTAAAAAAAATCCATAAAAAAAGTATTGTGACATTTGTAATTGGAATTTGAAGAGTAATTCGTAACAGTATCTTATGTATATCACAGACTGATCATGGATAAAATGTTGATCATGGGTTGGGCCATTATAGTGGTTTTCCCGTCTGGAAAGTTTACACTAATGTTAAATTTTTCTACTTTGAAAAAAATCAATTTTTTGACTTGAAAAAAAATTGTCCTAGTAAGTTTTGATATCGCTCTTCACGAATCTATTATTACATTTTTTAAATTCAAAATGACGGATGCAAGTTAGTAGTTGCTGACGACGAAAAATGGATTATAATAATGAAAGTATGCAAAGGAGTGATTTGGAGTTAATAATTGTGAATTGGACTTTTACAATTCTAAATGGTTTATATAAAATGGTGGAGTCAAGATAACGAATTCAGGATGTCTTATAATATAAAAATGATAGAAATAATGGAAAAACATACGTCACCGTCTTTGACTATGTATTTGATTTTAAATTTTTATAATTCAAAATGGCGGGGAATATTTTATAATAGGATGGCGACGGAAAACAAAAAAAAAACGATATACGAACTCTTGAGTACATATTTTCATCAATATTATCAAATTCTCCACACCTTTTCGGAAACCATCACTTGTTGAGATCAATAATTGATATTGCTGATCACGCAACGATACTGCAAATGTCACCAAAATGAGACATATCATGATAAAGTCAACTGATAATAACACATTTTGGTATTTAGAATCCACTTTGACACATTATATGAACATTTCTCAATTCGGTAGCAGGATGAAAACAATGCTCTTCCCAAGTAAATAGCTCATATATATTCTTTTTACCAACTGGTATCTTGATTGCATCACTTTGTAAATCCATCCAACTGAATCAGTCATATTGAATTCCAAAAATCTGATATCATATTTGTCAATAGCAATCCCCAAATCATCGTAATCAAAATAACAAATGGATAGATATTTTATTCCACAATTAATTGAATTAAAAACTTTTCTCGAACTCGATACTCGATCGAACTCAAAAACCCATGTATACAGTTTGCAGTCCGATTTCGAGCAAATTTGAGATTTTTGTTTCCCATATTGGATTCGCCATCTTGAATTTTTAAAATCTGAGTTGAAATTCGTAATCAGCGACCTCAAAAACCCATGTATATAGTTTTCAGTCCAAATTCTAGATGTTAAATTCTAAAAATTTAAAATTTTTGTCCCTCATATAGGATTTGTCCTCCATATTAGATCCTCCATCTTGAATTTTTAAAACCTTACTTCAGATTCGTAATTGGCGACCCTATAAAACCCCAAAATACCGATGTTTGAACAAAGGCAAGGAACCTTTTCTTTGAGCCAGGATACTGAATTTCCCGACCTCTAAGATTAGTTCATTTAATTAAAATGTGTATAAGTATCTTTAAACACTTTTTCATATACATGGCGTCGGTAAATTACATCGACAACATATATCTCCAGGTATACAGATATTTTATATTCTACATTAAACGTTAACCTAAAAAACTTTTAATTCGATGACGGCCACGACGGTTTTATTAAATTTTGGTATGGAACTATTTGGTATTCTTATGATTTCATGTCAACTAAAGGTTGAATTTTTTTAAAGTAGACAATAGCATTAGAAAGATCAAATGTTGTGCGTTAAGATTTCCTAAGGCACATCATGGTAAAAGAGCAAATGTTATTTTGCTTTTTTTACAACTACCAGTTAAATAGCATAATACGCTCCGTTTTAACAAGAATAGTATATGGTGCAACAAGTGCAGAAAATGGGTAATTTCTCACGAGTTTGAAAAAATTCAAACGAGTGAGAAATTGCATTTTTGCTGCACATGTTGCACACTATATTTTTCTACGACTGCACATTGTTTCTAAAAATGTAGAAAGAAATTTACTACAAGCATTTATTTTTATATAACTATATTTAAAAAAAACGATACATTATTTATTTTTAAAAGTTTGCTTTTAAATATATTTGATTTAAAGCACTTTGTTTTACTTATAAATAATTCGACATTGTTTGACAGATCAAACAATTATTTTCAATAATTACTTCAAAACAGAAGCGCTAACAGCTAACTACGTTCATTTTGATGTCGAGGATTCCCCATTTAAAATGTACAGGTGTGGGAAAAGAACTGTGAGAAATGATTTCTCACGGGTATGAACAATACATAACTTTGTAGTTGTGTAAAGTGTGAGAAAAATGCTGTTTTTCATCGGTTGTAGAAAAAAACATTATTTGTATTAATACTCTCAAGAATAACAATATATTTACCATAAATAAGTAAGACGTTTAGACATCATTAACTGTCACTAATGACAGTTCTCGCGGAAACAGCCACGCGACGCGTCAACGACCCAGAGGCATCTGATAAATTATGACAACTGATGTCATAAATGTAAGTTTGTTTTAAAGTTACCAAAAAAATTACGCCAAAGGCTTTTTGTTTTGGGTTGTGGAAAAAATATTGTACATAACCCTCTGGAAAGAACAATAACATTCTCGTGTGATTTACGAAACATCACACTATTCTGCCCTACTTTTAGAGCTAATATAATACAACGAGCCATTAAAAAAAAGACGTTAACAAAGTTGGCCGAGCAACAAAAACGTATTTCTATTCTTAATCTTAAGTTATTAAAAATTAGTAAAAAAATCGGAGAAAACATGTATTTCTATCATGTATTACTCATAAAAGACCGAAGTAAACCAAAAAAATTTTTGGTGATAACAAAGATAACTGAGATGAGAAACTTTAAAAAAAATATAGGCTGTAGCATTTAAAAATATAAAACTTTACAGTCACACTTTTTCTTCAAATATTATCCAGAATTCTTTCTGTACAGTATAGGTCTGCATATGAACGAAATTCTTTTATTTAATTGGCACTTGAGGAGCTTCGAAGGCCTAACGCACTATTGCAGGACTGTGTAATACATGTTAGAGATAGAAACATAGGGAGAGGACGGCATATTAGATCGAACACCTTGTGGCGGAGAGCCTGTAACCCTCTGGAGTGACATTTACAAACTTGCGTGGTAGACGGAGTTCAACTTACCGTTTGCGCCTTGTCACCTTCATTAACAAAGTAAAATTAATTAACTAACGTCGGCCAAAATGTTAAATGAAAATCACGATCAGTTATTTTAGAGAAACATCCTAGGACACATTAAACTTCCTTCTTCGTTTCCTCGTCATGTAGATTTTATAAAAATATTACCACAGCGTTCAGAGCTATGGTGTGATCTTATTTTTTCAAGGGAATTTCCCATTTGTTTATCAATAAATGAAAAGTTAAGTTTTTTTAATTTAAAGATGTTTTACTGAAATTTGGTGTATGTCATATTTGGTGTAAATGACAGGTAGGTAATGGTCTGCTCAGCATATTTGTGCAACTTCCGGTTTCACCGAAAATGCATGCAACTACAAAATCGAAAATACAAATAAAAGAAATTTGACGAATCAAAGGAAAAAAAAGTCAGAACTGTAGCTAGAAATCAAGAGCAAAATCTATATGGTTTAATAATAAAATAGACGAATTATTGTGTATTTTGCCCCTTCATTATTATCTACATATAAATATGTCAAAATATAATAAATTTCGAAGCAAGAATTAAACTTTCAGAAACACGGAAATATCTATTAACAAACGTCAAAACGCAATAGAGTAGTTACTTCAATAACCATTCAAATGTTCAATATTTTACAAGGGTAAGATGTCTGAAGTCCTATGCTAAGTTGAACCCTCTAATCCACATTAATTAATTAGTTAGGGCGGAATGCACATTCTAAACGTACGTGTCTTAATAACAACAAATATTACAACCACTGAAAAACCAACACCAAAATGTATAACGTGGTCCATAAAAACCCAAGATAGGAATTTAGAAAAATACTCGTTTAGAAGAATACTCGTTTTTCTCGAGTTCGAAATAATTATTGGCTAAAACATATTGACTAACGACGGCAGTATACCCTTCTGCTGTTATTGTAATTAGGGTCGAAAAATAAATCGAGAAAAAATATGTTTGAGTAACTTTACTTTATCAATATCAGTGTTTATCTTTATCAGCAATCAGTTCAATCGTAATACGAAAGGACTGTAAGCGAGGACAAGAATGGACACGCTATTATCAGATAAAAAAGTATTCTTTAAGTCGTGGCCGAGGTCGTGACACAGAATGATTCGCAAATGATAAACATCAGGGCACAATAGGAAACGTTGGAACTGGAATAGGTATAGCAAATGTAAAATCGATGTACGAGTATTGTTAAAATAGCTTGATGTTACAGAAACGCCACAGTATTAAGCAGTCTACGAAATACATATACAGTAAGCGGCAGTCTAATGCGTACATAGGTGCGTAAATACATATTATTAAATTATACATTTTTATGTCTTAAGTAGTGTCTGGGAGGCTACTTCGCTGAACCTTCGTCATTCGTAAACCGCTTCGGCCGGCTGTGGGTAAAATTGCACGAAGCAAAGAACCACGAAGGTACTACAGCAAAGGTCCCAGACACTTCGCTTGGGTTTGTGAAGGCGTTTAGTCTAGCTCAGTGCCGTTCAGTGAAAGGATTTTTTTGTAAAATGGAGTGGACAAACGATTTAACCATTGAATTTTTGCAAATGTATGAGAAAGAACTGATGAACGCCACTGGATGTAAAAAAGAACAAGAGAGCGAGCTTTACTACGAAGGCATCCGAAGCCGAGCATTCGCAAAATCATCGCATAGTGTGGGAGCTAAGCGAATGCCGAAGCAACTACGACTCCTTCGTCTCCTTCGCCGAATACACGCAGTGTCTGGGATCGGCTATAGTTAGGTGAATTTGCTTAGGCCGGGGAGGCTTCGTTGTACATAAAGCTAAGAGGGGGGTCTTAGCGGAAATCTAACGAGCAACGTTGCCAGAACTAACTGTAACTCTTAACTCTGCATATTTACTAAAATGCATTGCTGTACAATCAATTAATACAAACCAATTTAATCTTCAGACTGCGCTGCGTATCGTATAATAAAGTTTACTGTTATCTTTCAACCCAACTACTGTGAAATAATTTTAAACAGTTAATATTACTTTAAACAGCTGTGAAACAATTTTAAAATATCTGATAGGAATATTATGTTGATATGACAACAGCGAAACAAGGCAGAACGAACGGTCCAATGGTTCGACATCGGCGTACAAAATTTCGGCGAATCGCAGACATAACTGCATCTGCGGATGTCAAATTCAAACTGCGCCAGCGCTCGGGGACTAGACATTTGTTGTCGTTTGGTTAATTGATATTTTATATTAGTATGCGAATAGTTGTTCGAAGGAGATGTACTGGCGTATGTGTTTTAGCTTACACACATACGGAAAATCATTGGCAAATGACAATATTGATTGATGACACGCACTTTTCTAATCAGGCACTAGACCAGAATAAAATACAAAATGGTATTTCATATTTTAACTCAAACAGCCCTACCGACAAACCGGATGCCTTTCATACGCCTGCGCTAGCGATTAGATCGCCATTGGTTCTCACCTCATGTTTACATCTACTTAACAAAGAAGTTAAATTATCAATTGCCCTTCATTCGACTATGTACGCATTAGGGTGCCGTTTACTGTATAATACTAACAAGCACATCTAACAATTTGCCAGTGAATGTTTATAATGTTCGATAGATTTTAACAATTATAAATGAGTCATCACAGACCATGTGCTACAAACCGACGAAGGTATTCGGAATCACTTGCTTACCACGTCCGATTAGCCATATTCTTCCATACTAGTTTAGATAGACAGAGCTGACCTAAGAGAGTATTTTATATAAGGATAACGATTAGTGAAAGTTTGTGACAGCGATTGTCAACTGGCTAATTAGTAATTACACTACCTTGCAAGATTTTGCCCCTGGACAATGAATAGTTGTTTCCGAAGTAATGTTTCCCGCTGAAAACAAATCCGGGCTCAGAACTGCTCTATCACGTTAGGTTTTTGAGATATTCTAACCTCAAAGTGCAAAAAACACTGTGTCTTGACATATTTGAAGTTATGTAGCACCGCGGATTTTATTTTTTTTGTTCTCTCAAAAAACTATGTGTGGGATCTTAAAATATAAGTCTTCCTCTTTCAAATGCCGTTGAGTTTGCTCAAATTTCTTTTTTTTTCGCCGAGATATCGCATTTTTTAATTTGCACGTTCGTGAATATTTCGGTATACGAAAATTTTATGGTCACTTTTTAACACACTAAAATTTTGTATTATCAAATAAACTGTAAATATGTAGAAGGGTTAATGTATTTCTTAATTTAAATATGCCATTAGTTTTGCCAAAATAAATTGTTTAGACAAGTTGTTTAAACTATTGGTTTAAAAAAATGCAATATCATTTTTTTTAAATAATACAAAATCGTAAATTAACAAAAAATATTTATAATATTGAAAGTCACAAACCATAAATCCTCCCTTAACCTATAAACTCCTAACCAAAACATACCTAACTTACAAATCTTTACCCCATATACCATAATTCTATACCAATAATTCAAACAAATTGTTTGAACAATTTATTTTGGCAAAACGAATGGCATATTTGAATTAAAAAACACATTAAACCCTTTTACATAGGTATTCACAGTTTATGAGGTAATACAATTTTTTTTTGTGTTGAAAAGTGACCATAAAGTTTTCGTATATCGAAAAATTCATGAACATGCAAATTAAAAATGCGATATCTCGGCGAAAAAAAGATATATTTGAGCAAACTCAACGGCATTAAAAATAGGAAGAAAAAAAACGCGGTGATACATAACCTCAAATATGTCAAAAAACAAGTGTCAAGTGTTTTTTGCCACTTTTCGTTTAAAATATCTCAAAAACCTGACGTGATAGATGAATTCTGAGCCCGGATTTGTTTTCAGTGGGAAAAATTACGTCGGAAACAACTATTCATTGTCCAGGAACACAACATTTTCATAATTTAACGAAGTAGTGTTATTATTACTACATTATATCGCAACACTTATACAACTCCGCCACTGACCCTATTAAACTACATGGATCTATATTATGCGTTTTACCTTCGATCACGTAGATTTGTCATTTTAATATTTTCACATTTGACAGCAGTGCATCTTAAATAAAATGGCAAAATGGGTGAAATAAAATGTAGAACACAAAAGGCACGAATAGGCAAAAAAAAACAATAAAAAGAGATACTGTGAACTAATGTTTATATCAATAAAATGGAACTAAAACTAATGATATTTGTTTGATATTCTGTGTCTGGTTAGCATACAGTATTTTTTGTTCCAACTCTAATTATTCCAATTCTAAAATAATACATCGGTTTATTACTAATTGAACTTTTTTTATTGAAAAATCGGACCATAAGTAGTGAAGATATTTTGAGTTACTTTTTTTTGGGAAAGTAGACCAAGGTATTAAGATGTTATTACAAAATTAAATAAATAAAAAAATCCAAAGACTTTCTAAAATGCAATTTATTCTTTAAAATAAGGAAAAAATCTGTGTTTAAAAAAATATTTAATTCGAAAACGAATACGTAAAACAAAACCAAAAACTTTTAAAACGTTGAAACTCACAATGCATATGGTGCCACTATTGTAAACGTCCTTCTACCGCGCACATTTAAACCTTCTTTGAAGATTTTTTGCTCATGTTGCTTTTGTCATATCAGGTGTATTCAATCATCAGTTCATCAATTTGCTGAAGCCATATAATATTCCGTTCACTTTGAGAAAAAGGTCGTTCAGCAAGTCAGTGTGAATTCCTTTTTAAAAGCCTCTGGATGTTTTCTATTCATTTAATTTTGCGATAACATCTAATACCATAGTCTACTTTAATAGTATCTTATTAATAGAGACCGGATGCTAGTCGTATCAAGCAACTTAGAAGTAATCTCTTACCTTAGATATCTAAATACACTTGTTTATGAAGTTGCATGCAACTTCTACATTATAACTAATAAAATTATCGCGTTATTTTACTAATGTTAACAATTTATTTTCACTTCATAAGAATTACTTGTTAGTCCGTACCTGGAACTGTAGAGATCCGGACTCTACTTATTAACATCATCTATTACATTGTCTATTGCATACAAAAAAGTTATTTAAAATATTTCCACTATTTATTTCCGATTTTGATTCTTGAAGAAACATTCTGATTCTTGAAACAAACATATGCATGAGTTGCGAAAAAATAAACGTGTCGCTTAAAAAATATTGGAGGTGGTACCGCAGGGCGACAATTGGTGGTAATGCTGGCTAACACTCGTATAATATATTGCCGTCGCTTTTGTTGCACTCCGATCACTTTATTAATACTTATAAGAGTTATTATAGCTTATATTAATCATGCTGTAACCCCTGTATACCTAAATAAAACAGATTTCTACTCCAGTACTGACTATATCAACTATTTTGAAAAGACATATTGTCCATCTGTGACAAACACGTGATTGAACACTCTCACCAGTTTAGAGCACGTGATTTCTAATAGCCCATGCAATTATTTATTTAGTCTATAGTTTATTTATTAAACTATAGTTAAATTTAGGTAAGTTTTATATGGCTAATTAAATACCTATATCAAACTTTTAGTAATGATTTTTTCTTATGAAAAGTCTTCAAAAAGTTTATTTTGAAGGCAGTAAACGTATTTTCCGTACTAATTAAATGCATGTTATGCGATACTAACATCACAAGTCTATGCCGTCCTGCACTGACTGAAAACCGTACACCGTTTTGTGTTCGTTATACTATACTAAATGTATATGTATGTATGAACTCCTGTATGTAGTATAACAATCTCAGAAAATTTCATTATAGCTTCTTACGCCAGCAGTAGTAATTAAAACTTTATTAATCAAAGTTTATATGACTAGAAAGTTTTGGCGAAACAAATTAGAAGAATCGTAGTATATTTTTGTATCTGAAGTTAATACAAGTTTTACTAAATCAATAACACATATAATTTCTAACACATATTGTTATAGAAATATAACACATATATATTTCTATTTCCGTAACATAAAAGAAGTAATAAAATGTCAAACGGAAAATTTCAAAGTAAATATATTTTAGATCGGTAACGCAATAATGACTACATTTAATCGCTATTATTCTTCTTGCAAAATTGATGTCTAATAAAATTGTGTCAACTCTTGTTATACTCGTATATACCTACATTATTTATACAGGTTTAGAAAGTCCAAGATTTCAAAGCCGAGCATTAAAAGATAAGAAAAGAATAAACTCTTCAAGTAAATGGAACTGACAGAGAAATATTATATCCTTAGTTGCCAGACTGATATGTCGTTTTAAAACTTTTATGATTTATTCTCTGTCTCTTCTTCTCTTTTATTCTCTGTCTTTCGTATTTACATCAATAGGGAACCAATAAAATTATGTAGGCGGGACGCCCCGCCCACAAATTATAATGCGCACGTGTGAATTGAATTCTTGTCTAGACTCTAAAATACAATAACCGAAATAAGGAATCAGTTTAGCCGTGTCTGCGTAAATAGTAAATAAAAGTAAAAAAATAAAACAAAAAATAAATCAAAGTATTCATATTGTAATTAAATAAACGTTTTTACTATAATAACAATAACGATGGCGGTATACACTAAGGAGGAAAAAGTGCAAATAATTAAGTGGTATTTCATATCTCAAAGCGCTGAAGAAGTTGTGGGCGATTTGCATTTTCATTTGAAAATCGGCCGGTATCTACCTACGGTAAAAACCGTATTAAATATCATCCACAGATTTGAGACATCGGGGTGCATAACAGGGTGCCACTTATTCAATAGGCATTTTTTCTTTCTTTCGTCTTATAACCGGGTTGCTTTATATTTTTATTTTTTTTATTTTTTATACTTAGAACTTCAATTTTATTTTCTTGCAGACCGGTTAGTTAAGGAATACAAATATTTGAAAATAAATACAATTATGTTCGTACACTTCTTTTAAGTGTATTGGATAATTGTAAAAGTCAGAATTACGTAAGAATTTCGTTTCATACATCGATGTACACCCCCATAGCTGCGAAAAAGTACTGAGTTCCACTCCACTCAAATTCGGCGATAGGCGTGTAGGCAATATCCCTCCCCACATTCTGTTAGGTCTCATGCGTTTTTAATACGTGCACAAGCGTGAACCACTGTAGCATCTAACTGTCTTTGTCTGTCCTTATTGGTGTCTTTTAACTTAAAAGTACAAATAAGCAAACTACAGTACAACCAGAATGTCTTTGCCCGCGAATTGCGCACATTGCACGTAGTACGACATAGTACTATAACAAAGTGTACTTCTCAAAGCGTTCATGATTGCAGCTACAAAATAAATGAGCACAATTGCAGGTTTTGTCTACCGCGACCAAGAGCACTGCATTTTCCTTTTTTGTTGATTATTTATCTTACCACTTACCACTAAGCATCAATTTCATTTGCTATTTAAATTAAACTAAAAAAAATCTATAAGTTCAGTCACGCTTACTACTTATAGTAGAAATTGCAAACTTGTTAAGGAGGTAATTTTGAATAAGAAGATAAGAAAAATTGTGGCCTGACAATTGACAACTGCTGACGACGTTGTTTCAGATACTGCCCATCATCAGTCCAGTTCAGCTCAAACATGATGAAATGAAAAAAATGCGGAAATAAAAGAACACAAAATACAAGGATAGACAAAAAACTCAAAGACGGTACTGTTGTACAAAGAAGGAGAGTAGAGTAGAAAGTAAAGTATAGTTCGCTCGAACTTTTACCTGAAAAACGACCATGGAATCAGTTGGTGGTGTCGGTGAATTTTCTGTGATACGATTATGCCGCACGGATACAGTTATAGATATGGAGAATCCCTAGTAATAAATCCTTAGTAGCATTGCGACCAATCTCCAAAATACTTGGTATTTTCAAAATCAGACATATCGTCAGAGAAATTAATTATCGCTTAAGGCTATATTCTGTAAAAAAAACATCTGCCAGTGGCGACCAGTGGAATTTGATATGTTCGTATTTTCGTAAGGAGGCATAGGACCCACACCATAATTTAGGAGGTGGTTACTAGACCTAGGTATAAGGCTATAATGGCAAAAAAATCTTCAGGAAAAACTTAAGCTTTTTTCTTCAAAAATGGTTGCCTCCGGGAAGATCTTGGAAACGGGTTGCAAAATTTTTGCTAAATATTTTTTTTCATAATCACCGAGTAAATCTTTTATACATGTGATTTTCTTGAAATTTTGAGATTTGTAAAAGTTATGGTAATTTGAATTTTTATTTTATCCCAACATTTCGTCTGTGAGATTTTACAATAGTTGTATCTTTAAGCAAAATAAGAATTTTGCAAAAATTACAAGTATAAAAAGACTTTGTATTTACTCAGTGATTATGAAAAAAAATATATATTTCGCAAATATTTTGCAAGCCCTTTCCAAGATCTTCCCGTAGATAATTATTTTTGGAAAATAATTTTCGCAAGTTTTCCCTGAAGATTTTTTTGCCATTATAACCTTCTATTTAGGTCTAGTAACCACCTACTAAAATATGGCGTGAGTCCCATGCCTCCTTATGAAAATACTAGCATGTCAAATTCCACCAGCCGCCACTGCAATCTACAATACTATGTTAACCGAAAATATGTTTAAAAGACAAATTTTAACTAAACCCAAACTTTATTTGTGATTAGGTATTAATGCGACGTAAATATAAAAAAAAATATCCTCGTATTGGTAAATTCCACATTTTGATGTGATGCCACCAAAATGGTGATCACTTGTTGAACCTCTTATGGTTGATGTTTCGTTTAGAAACTTATACAAGTATGGTCACTTGGTGGATTTCCAAATTGTCAACGTCAGCAATTGATAGTGATACACTATTTTGGTAAATTTACAAACACGCGCTATCTCAAATGGATTAAGAAACGTCATCATTAATAGCCGCTGTATATGTAGGCAAGAACCTCGTTCTATGTATGTTAGTCAATAATAACAAATGACATATCTTACCAATTAATAATTTTATTTTGTGATACGAGTATATTCACTAAAACATACGTTCTGAATCTAAACAAATCCGTATATGTGACCAAACCAAAAGAAATTATCAAATATGCTTTAGTTCTGTAAGGAGTGTTCAATTCTTAAGTATATAAGTTTTATTGTCCTTTACGTTTTTAAGTGTAAAGGTTGGGATGATTGTCACTTCTTTGACTTTTTATTTTTATTTAGAACAGTTTTTTTATTGAAAAAAATACCATACATTACAAAATAAAAAACAAAATAGACATTTTTATCAACAATAATCTATGGCGTTACCTCCACGGTGTCGTCCTTTAGCGGGACCAGACATACCTATTTCGGAGGTCCGAAAGGTCGCCAACTACCAAATGCCTTCCCAAAACGATGAAGCGAGAAAGATTCATCTGAATTTCTGAGTTTCTGAACTTAATGTAGTAATTGAAGTAAACTAACTGAACCGTTAGAGAGCTTTGGGAAAGACATTTGGCAGTTGCCGACCTTATCGGACCTTCTAAATATGGCTGATTCCAATAAAATGCATTAGAGGACGATAATGCGGTGATAACTCCTAGTCAGGAATTAACCAACATGTTGGTTATTCGTCATTCCGTCAAATATATCACACTGACGAGATACAATAATATCTAAATCCGATTCTGTGGTTTTTGACATGCGATGACGAAGAGAGAGAAATGTTTTTCGTTTTATCTGAACTTAACGGTTTTACCATTTGAGTGCTTTGGGAAGGACTTTTGGCAGTTGCGGATTATGTCAGAAATTACCGTTTTCGCAGTTTTTAACCAGTTTTTAAAGTTATGAACCAATTGTGACGTGATGGGTTTAAACGAGATAATAGAACTAGAAGATTAAGAATATAAGGAGATTATTATTTATTTATTTGTTTGACACATACGAGGTGTGTAAATTAAGTAATGAGTCTGGCAACGTAGCGCCTGATCTAGCAGCACTGCTTAGACGGTACTTGGAAGGGCGGTAGGTTAACATGTAATGCACCTTCAGTATAAGTTTGAACTTGTTAGAGTCATTTGTTGGTTCTTTGTGACTGTTTTCGTAAACCGTTTTTTTTCTAGTGAGTTTTAAAAATGAGTGACATTAATATTGAGCAACAGTGTGCTATCAGGTTTTGCTTCAGACTTGGACACAGCGCAACGGATACTTTGCGGACGTTCTCAGAAGGAATACAGTCGACTGAAGATGAACCACGCAGCGGAAGGCCTTCATCTTCAAGAACCGATGAAAACGTCGATAGAATACGGGATCTTGTGCGTTCAGATCGTTGGTTGACAACAAGAAAGATCGAGGAAGAGTTAAATTTGAATCACACTACTGTTCACCAGATTTTGACTAACGCATTGGGGAGGCAGGAGAGAAAAGTGTCTTGACTTTTTGGAATCAATTGAAAATAATCCCTATTTTATGGAACGTGTCATTACTGGTGATGGGCCCAATTGTAAGATGCGAATTGTGTTTGATTACGACCTGGAAACCAAGCGCCAAAGCATGGAATGGTACACTTCAAGCTCTCCAAGACCCAAAACAGTAAGAATGAGCAAGTCGAAGATCAAATGCATGCTGATTTGCTTTTTTGATAGCCAGGGAATTCTCACAAAGAGTTTGTGCCTCCAGGCCAAGCAGTAAATCAATACTTTTACAGAAAGGTTCTTGAAAAACTTCGAAAAAGGGTCATGCGTGTGAGATCAAATATCAACAACAACTGGATGTTGCATCACGACAATGTTGCCTTGTCACACAGTCATTTCAGTAAATTAGTTTTTAACCAGTAAAAACATTCCTGTGGCTCCTCAACATCCTTATTCGATTGGCTTGAGTCCTTGTGACTTTTTTCTCTCCAGCTCCAAGCAGTGGCGGTGCGTGATATTTCAGTTAGCCATATCTTGAAAACGACGCATGGGACCCACTTCACTTTTTAGGTGATGACTATACACCTCTTACAGAAAGGGTTTATAGTGAAAAAATCGTCAGCAAAGTTTGCGAAAAAATTTTCAAAAATACTGGAGCACTCCCTGGGTTCTCAGTAACGCTCTGTGGGATATTTGCAGTATATATTTTTTTCATATTCTAGAAACAAATATAAGGAGACGTTTTTCGATTTGTTGCAAAATATTTTTTTTTCAAAAAGGCCATTTTAATTTTAATTTTATAGGAACATTTTGTTTCCCAAAATTAAAATATGTAATATGTAATAAAAAATGTAAAAAAAAATTAAAAGTCGGTTTCATTACTTGATTTCACACCTCGTATAAATAAAAACATTTCCAGTTAATGAAGAATAGCACACAAGAACATCCACTAACATGCAAACTCCATAAATATCGATATATCAGTGACAACTTACTACCCAATAGGAACTGGGTCTCGCATTATATACAAACTTCCATGTTTAATATGACAATTCATGAATTCAGTCATGTGATGTTAAAGCTCCTTCTAGTTCTACGATTTCGTTAAGTTAAACAGGGGATGCAACGTTTGTTTTAAGTATAAATCTAATGTAGACAAAGGTTTTAAATTACATTTTTCTTTTTTTTCAGAGCTCGAATCGGACAAAGCACCTTCGTCGCCAACAAGACGGAAACTGCCCAAAACGCCGGTATAAATAATTTTTAATTTTGATCTTTCTAAGAATTCATATGGTTTATTCAACTTCTAACACGATATAAACAGTCGAATTCAATTCAATTTTTAAATTTATTTTATACGCCAAATAAAATTGTGCCTCCACGAAACAACTGCGCTGAATCCTCTCTTTCATAGAAAGCCAATTTTAATGCGAATATGGCCAGCACTCGTACTACTTTATTAGCCTTGTATTTATAAATGGTCATTATGATCATGGTCCTAACACTATTATGAACAAATTACGGTAATTATATTTTATCCTTCCCGCAGAATATACCGCACTTATTTAATTTCAGTAAATGATTCGCTACAATATGTATTTCATTTATTCTCGCTGAGAATTTAACTGGTTTTACTGGAGCTTTAATTCATTTTACATTTATACGACGGAGCTGTTGTTGAGCTATTGTTGAATTTCAGTTTTACAATGTGAACTGCGGATAATGGACTACTGTCGTTTGCTTCGTTTTTGTGGTGTTATACAATGTTTCCCAGGAAGTACGCACCATATGGACAAACATTTTTATCTTTAAATTTAGATGAAAACTGATTTGATATAAAACATTAGAGTTGTTTTTATAACCAAAAAAAAATCTGAAAAAAATAATCCAAGCCTTCTCAGTACCTGTCAAACTGAGACTAAAAATTTATAACCAAAAAAAGCGCTATTTTTCAGAATTTCGAAAAAATGTTATTAAGAAAATTTTTTTTTCTTAATTCTGAATCATCTAATATGTTTTGACTGATGTGATTTTTTGTCAATATGTGTTTTATAGTTCTATTGTAAATGAACCTTGTAAAATAACAATTTCATTTATTTTGCATTAAGAACTTTTCACTTTTGAAAAATATTAATTTTTGTGTAAAAGAAAACACTTTTATGTACAACTTTGGTACATTGTAGGTACAATTTATTTAAATAATATTCAATATGTCAGTTAACTATGCAATGGAATGGCAATATAAGAATATAATAACAATATTAGCATAACATACTAATAAATAAAAATAGCAAATAATACGAATCATAGCAGTACTCTAAATACTAATCACAACTCCAGAAAAATAAAAGACCCGTCATTTTAGAAATCAGGAATTTCCAAATTATGAGAAGAAATTAAAAAAATAGAATTAAAAACAATTTTTCAGAGTAACTTTTTTTATTTTTTCCTTTTCCATCAATGTCAGTCTTTCATTTCATGATTTCAGTCACGATTTCTTTGGTTTTCATCCAAAGAGAAATATTGATATGTATTTCAATTCATGCTATATATGTCGAGGTACTCTTTTTTAAGTTTTCCTTATAGAAAATTGCTAAGATGTAAGCATTCACGGCGCGTTTTGCTATTACTTTTTAAATTAATCTCAGTGGGGTGGAAATGCATTATTATATACGTATAAGGAACAATATAATCCCAAAAAAGCTTGAAGGCTCCAGTGTTTTCCTTGATAATATATGTATATTTATATAAAATTCAAATTTTCAACCACGTTTGGAAGTTAAGAAACTATTTTTATATTGACAGTTTTGATTGTAAAAAATATCGACAATGTCGACAACGCCGATAATGAACAAACATATAAATAATATAACAAGAAAAAACTGACAAGAATCGAACCCACAACCTCATATCAATAATCTAACGACATTCAACACTTACACCAATGCGCCAAGCTAGTCATAACCACAGAACGTTGGACCGGAATGCTTATGGTCCAGAGCCGATATATGTCAAATGATAACCGAAATTCGAGGCAAGAATTGGTAAAACGTTATGTACTAACGTCTAATTAAATTGCCATTTATTCCATCAAATTTAGGGTCTTTAAAATGTTGATTATACTTTCGACCACTCGAAATCAACTTCATTTAAAAACACATTTACGATAAAAGAGTGATAAGAACGGTAAGAAATACAACAAACAATACCAATATATCAAGAAATAAACATAACCCAATGTTTTATATGATTTACCACCCATTGTCGACGTTGTTCGACATTGTTGACATACTGTTGTTGATGTGTCGAGGTCGACAATAAAAGTTGACACGTCTATGCCCATCTCTGATTTAACCTTATGTTTATAAGGCGTTTTTGTTCAATCTTGGTTAATTAAGTTTGTTGTTCACTCTTGCAATCTTGTTTTTTATTGAACGCCTTTTTAAATTTGATAATCAGTCCATAAATGGTGGAGATAAATTATTGTTTTGTATGCAATAGATATTGTTTATCTCCATTGTTTATTCTCCAATCCCCAAAGGCACTCCAGCTCGAGCGCCAGGTTCTCGTATTTTGCGATCTGCTCTCATTCGCACTTCTGAATGTTGTGAATAAGTGACACTGCGATATCCATGATGATATCCATGTTATTATTGGTATTGGTGTTGATAATAAATGAACAGATTATACAGGGTGAGTGAGAAAGAATGGGACAAGACTAAACTGGAGATACTAGACACCAAAATATTATGATTGAGTTCAACATGCCTTATACCATTATCGCTAATTTAATATAATTAGCGACAATCTTTCCCAAGAATTATTTGACTACTAAAAGACCTCCGTGCAACCTTTTCAAGCTCATATAAAGGGTTTTCAAATTTGAGATCCTTTAAAATTATTCTAATTTGTGAGTCAACAAATACGCCTTTTTAAGTTTAGCTTTCGGATAAACATTTGGCCTTGGAAATGGAAAAAAGTAAATTTTGCAAGTAGATACTTAAATGCAGTTCCTTGTTGGTCAAGTGCTTTTATTAATTTTACATTAAGCCAAGCTTCATTACCTTTTTTGGTGGAATTCCGGGATTATACGCATTCATTTTTCCAGGAATGATTCATTTCTAACTGGCCACACTTTTTTGGTGTGGCAGCTCTACTATCCCATAAGCGTAAACACTAAAAAAAAAAATTATTTTACACGCAACCAAATGATGAAAATTGATGTCTAATATATTTGTCATAGGAATACACGTCCCGAAGATTTTCTGATTGGAAGACGCAAAAGTTAAAATTTGTAAACTAGTGTAATGTAAAAACTAATGTACTTGTCAACTACAAACAAGGAGGACAAAAAACGAGCCTGACGAGCATCACATAAATTAATATCTGCTATACTTTGCTGGATTTTGCACAAATGCATCTGGCTCGAGTAGGTCATTAAACACTTTATACGGTCTTTATGCGTTTAATTCACTAAAGGTTAACATCATGAATTTTACTTAAATTAATGTACCGTTTATAAAAATCGATATACATTAAAAACGGAACATTAAATTACAGCGGTATAGCTCCGAGAATCATAATTAATGAATGTTGCCGACATGGTGTAACGAAATATGTACACATGATGTTGTTTCACTAACGAGCGAGCCAGAAAAGTAGGAAAGCTATCGTGAAATATCATTATTTTTATGTTTAAGTTACATTCGCTACCTTCTATTTAGTAATTAAAATATTGTATAGGTAACAGATTACGTGACCAAGACATATACGGGATGACTCACTCAAAATGACAACACCCCTTTTATATTCCTTAATTGTAGTTTGATTAATTTTAAATCTTGGTGGTGAAGAAATCGATAATGTGACTGTTTGAACGTAACAACATTTGATACATTTCAGTAGCGGGCGATTTTAAGCAGGTTGGAATAATCGATTTTCAAAATTATATAAAGACGACTTTTATTACTCAAATTATGGTTACATCGCCGTAAAGAGCACCATTTAAAACTCCTCGAAACCAATTTTAACTGACTATTATAATAACTTTTCAGGTTTCTGAGACACCTAAAAACATCCAAAAATTCATTTATCGTATAGATAGAAAAAATGCCGTATAACTGTTTCGATTTTGCTCCAACTGAGGGTAGGAATAAATCTGCAACATATTCGTATAAACTTTGCCAGTAATCTTTCCCCCATTGAAAAAGAAAGGACCATACATTTTTTTGTTTGGATATAGCACTCCACACGTTTAACTTTGGAGAGTCTCTTAGTAATAATGAAATGGCAATTGCAGAGACTTCTTGATTTAAATTAATGAAGTAGGTAAATTTTTCTTTAATTTTGTTCTATTAATTTCAATTACTAGCTAGCTCATTTTGAAAGTAAAGTGTAACAAACCATACATTCTTTGAAAGCGCAAGAATACAGCTTTTGTTTGGTGTATAGCGTTCATCATCATCATATTTCTAAGACTTTCTATGAGGCAAGTAACAAGTTTTTAACATAGTACGAAAAAAACTTATTGAAAAAGGTAATCAATTGGCGAAAACCGCATCCTTCGAAATTCTCTTCGTGAAAAGATATTTACGATCAAAGTGGATCACAGTTTTCTTGGACGTCCTAAACACGATGTTTTTAAAAATCGAATGACTAACACCCATTTTGAAAATAAAGTGTACCAAACTATATAGTTTTACAGCTTTTGGTGTAAACAGCTAATGAAACCCACACTCGGCGATACCATAGTAGTTAATATTCAGAAAAAAATAATGTTTATGGCGGAATAAAATGAGAGAATAACGGGCTACTTTAGGAAAAACACATCAATGAGAAGTTGTATAATTAATTGGACGTCATAAATAAGATAATAATTTTGATTATTTTACCTAAAATTGGATTCGAAGAGGTTTATATGCTGCTTTTTACTAGCCAAAATTCTGATAACAATATCGTTAATACATTTTTTTTAATCGACCATTCAAATCCCCCTTAGAATCGCTCACTACTGATACATATAAAATGTTATTGGCAAAGAAAACTACCACCGCGGGAAAAGTGGCGCTAGTGATTCAAAACAAATATGGCTGCCGCATCAGTTCGTTTTCTATTATGTAGCTTAACACTATATTTAATAATTCAAAATAAAACGTATAATTTATGAGAAAAATGGTGTCATTGATGTTAAATGTTTTATGTGATTATGCCAACGCAACCCCGTCGTCAAGGAATATGATTGAAGGCCAGAATGTCATCAATTCAGGCATGATTGTCAAGTGCCATGCAACTACGAAATCGGCGGAAAAAATTGACGCGTTGTGTCTGCAAACAAGTATAGAGACATCCAAAAAAAAACGTCATCAAAGTTGGCCGAGAAAAAAAAGAAGTATTTCTATTCTTAATCGAATTTATAACTTTATTTACTTGTCAAGTCTGTCACATTATATGACAGCCATTGTTTATTTCACAAATTGTGACAATCACTTGTCAAAAGTTGCACATAACCGAAAAGCTTAGACATGATCGCTATTTCCATCTCTCTCGTTCATAGCCAGAGTTGATGACGTTTTTTATTTGGATGTCTCTATATATTGACATCGTAACCACATACAGTAACAGGAACATTGTTGCTTCCTGTTACTGTATGTGGTTCAAGTCAGAAAAATCTGTAATAAATCTGGAACAAATCTGTAACAAATATTGGTAATCTGTAACAAATATTCTGCACATTACATACAGACCAAATTATTTTTAAAGCTTTTTGCACATAATGCTGTTAAATAATAGTCCTGTTCGCTAAAATGAGGTGAACACACCAACATTATTTTGCTGCGATCATCGGGAATATTCAGTCTTCGAAGCCATTCTGCACGTTTATCGACAGCCTCTATATTTCCAAATAAATTTCTTCTAATTACTTGGATTTTCCCGTACTGCGGCACTGCATGAAATCTTAAATTTGAGTTTATGATTTTCTTCGAGTTACAGGTCGCGACGAAACATCTTGTTCGACTTGTTAAATCGCTTATTTTTCTGTGATTGGGTGAAAATTTCATTTCTATACATATGCACAAACTCAATCATTAAATATGTACACGACACAAAAAGTACGACAACACGCATTATCCTGTACATAAACAATAATAATCAAGCCGGTCCAGCAGCCATATTTGCTCGAGTTCGTAGTTCGCACGGCGACCACTAGGATCGCAATGCAAGTTTAAACTTCCAGTTGCGTCCAAACAATCACGTATCCATCTTTTATTCTCGCACAAAATTTTGAAAAAGTTAATCAAACATTAATTAGGTAACGGATATATAGTAGAGGATCCGCACTAGAAACGACATTCACCCATCTGTTAAATGGATGAAAAGTATTTTATATCAAATTTAAAATATTTGAAAATATATCTCGGGTGGGTTGGCTAAAAAATTCCTGGCCAGACTATGTTTAATTAAAAATTGAAAAATGACTTTTTATTAAATATTGCACTCATGAGTTTAACGAAAAAATTTAATACCAATACCAAGTATGAAGCCTATAGAATATACAAACGTTGGGTTGTCTATTTTTTTCCTGGCGTAACTACTGGGTTGGCAGGTATAAACAGGTAAATCGATACTAGTTATTTTCACCTATTTGTTAAATAAATAAATTTTATATCAAAATAAGCGCTATTTAATTGCGAACACGGTGATGTAGGGTTGTCTGTAAAAAATCTGGCCTGAATGACGGTTGTCGAGTTTTGAAAGGTGAAAGGTGAAAGGTGAAAATTTTATGCAAGAGGAAACTTGTGACAAAGAGGTCCGAGCTAACTATCCCGTGCGATAGAAGAGGACGCAACATTGCAGCTACGCAGATACACAACAGAGAAGGATAGCGATACATTAGTAAATACTAAACATTATTTTGGAGCAACTGTCATTAGAGTTGAGAAAACAACGATAAATATTTAATATATTAAATATTAATATACCTAATATAATATCATATACATATGTGGCATTACAATTTATTACGTGTCTAATGCCAAAAAGGTATATGCTATATATAAGTCCACTGTAGGAACCAAAGAAGCATATTAAAAATTGTTTTTGCTTAATCGCTTTGAAATCACTTCAATGAATATATTCTTACTATAAAAGAAATTAATGTCAAAAAGACATATATATTTTTTCAATAGGCCTTTTTGGCATTTATTTTTTATTTTATTTTTATACTTCTGAAATGCACAAAGTTTACAGTCAAAAAATTAAAATGAAACCAAATGGTAAGAAACATACTCTAAGGATCTTGTTCATTGAAGTTAGCGTTTCGTAAGAAAAAGTATTTTAAATACAACGAAGTTGGCTTTTGAAGTGATTTCAAAGCGATTAAGCAAAAACAATTTTTAATATGCTTTTTTGGTTCCTACAGTGGACCTATATATAGCATATACCTTTTTGGCAACTTTAATGATAGTTGCTCCAAAATAATGTTTAGTATTTACTAATGTATCGCTATCCTTCTCTGTTGCGTGAATAAATAGCATGCGCGCTCTCTTTCATCTGGCGGTCACGTCGCGCGCAGCTGCAATGTTGCGTCCTCTTCTATCGCACGGGATAGTTAGCTCGGACCTCTCTGTCACAAGTTTCCTCTCGCATAAAATGTTCACCTTTCACCTTTCAAAACTCGACAACCGTCATTCAGACCAAATTTTTTACAGACAACCCTACATCACCGTGTTCGCAATTAAATAGCGCTTATTTTGATATAAAATTTATTTATTTAACAAATAGGTGAAAATAACTAGTATCGATTTACCTGTTTATACCTGCCAACACAGTAGTTACGCCAGGAAAAAAATAGACAACCCAACGTTTGTATATTCTATAGGCTTCATACTTTCGGTTGGTATTAAAAATTTTTCGTTAAACTCATGAGTGCAATATTTAATAAAAAAGTCATTTTTCAATTTTTAATTAAACATAGTCTGGCCAGGAATTATTTAGCCAACCCACCCGAGATATATTTTCTAATATTTTAAATTTGATATAAAATACTTTTCATCCATTTAACAGATGGGTGAAGGTCGTTTCTAGTGTGGATCTTAGACTAATACAGGGATATAGCATTCTTAAGTGGGCCACAATGTAACTGACACATAGGTTGCTGAAGACCAACAACTGTCTGTCAACAATCGAATATATTATTGACAATTCACGATTCGTAGGTAATATTGAAGCCCTAATACGATGTTGGACCGACAGTAACTGCATTTGTTGCATATATTAACCTACTGTTGCACATACCACGTGAATGTGCAACAGAGAACAAATCCACAAAAGCGAACATTATAAATATGAAGGTTTTTTTTATTTCATAATATTGTGTGTGCGAAAAATATCGACTATCAAATATTCACTAAACCTATAGATGACATTTAATTCTGTATTGTATAAAATAAAACACTACTTTCAGTATCTCTTAGTAAGTAAAAGAAGAAACTAGAATCTGTTGATGATCCCTTATTTGTGCCCAATTAATTGCCATGTATTTGGTATCAATACTGCATTAAATTTAGCCGGCTGTTTGAGTTATAATACTTACTTGTAATTCCCAATAATTTTCATTTGCCTTTACTAAAATATGACCGTAATATTTCGGTAACGCAGAATATTCTACTTTGCCTTTTATATATTTTTTTCCTGCTTTAATACTACAGCCCACTTTCATAATTGATATTTAAATATACATGTCAACCATTGAACACATACAACATATTTCAGCAGGCTTCTATAAAGCTACCCACGTGCCATTCATTTCAATTTAGCTGCTTGTATCTGCCAGTAAAAATATACATTATACATAATTTCGTAAAGCTTTTACGTACTGCAAAGAATATTTGCAGACAAGCGTCCTCCATATATTAATATTTTATGAGAGTGACATTTTTTAAATTCAGAAACTAAATATGATGTGAAAATATTTGTTTGATATAAAAATTGGTACCTATGAAGTTTCCATGTCCATGTGCTGAATAAGCTACTTTATGAAAGTAAATCACAAATAATGTCATTTCCATTCATACTATATGATTCAATTCCATAGCATAACTTAAAAAAAAAAGTAAATTCTAAACATAATAGAAAAACATACCTAATGTTTACGCTTTCTTTGTGAATCATTTATTCCCAGTATTTTCTTACCTTAATCGCTTCAGTATCTGGAATTTCGCTGTACAACATTTTCTTTAAAGGCAGGGCGGAATCAATGTTATTTTCTAAAATAATTATAAAGAAACTTTTTTTATTTTTCATTTTTTTTAGTGTTATTTGGCAAAATATTTGTTTTCAATAATTCCATATCCAGGTAAGAAAATATAAAAACTTAACAATCACCTTGTATAAACTGTTAACTCTCAAAATTACTCGGGTTGTTCTTGTTAATGAAACAATTATATTTAATTGTTTGCGTTACTTATAGGTTGGTTTTGAGATAAACATAAATTTGATTCTTTTCAATTTCCAGAAACATTGAAGGTAATGTTCCTCCTTATTTCTGAAAATATACTGGATGAAATGTCATCTAAGGTCATTAATGCAAGGTAGTAACAATATTAAAATATCAAGTTTCACATTTTATTAATTCATAAAATAAATAAATAATTATAACACTATTGAAGTGTACCATGTATTGACATGGTAATAAATACTCACCTGTTTCTATTTTACAAAGCGTTAATATTTTTTTTTATTTTTATATCTACAATTTTTTGCGGGCCAGCCATATTCACAGTTTCGCATTCTGCTTTAAGGGCAAGTCGACCAAACTGATTCTGTCGCATGTAGCTGTGTTTTTTTTTTTTTAGACAGTGTCCATATACACGCGCTCAGAAATATTTTCAATGTTAACTATTCTGTAAATGCACACAGTACTAATACGAGTATAATGGCTTTTCCGGATTGCATTTTTCTGGAATGCATTAATAATAAGCAACTTAAAATGAAAAATGAGCAAATTTTCAAATTCTGATAAAAATTACATTCTACGATTTAAAATATTTGTTTCCTGATATTGATTCACAATTTATACTATATCTAATGCTCCTGTAATTATAAATAATAATTAAATGGCATTTACATTACTTTGTAATAGTTAAAATATACACAAAAACTTTATACTTGGATTTATTTAAACGAGAATATGGCATATTTTTATGTTTTATGCTTAATTGAATGTGGTACCATATGAATTCTTAGAAAGGAATATTCGATTTACTTAATCTTAGCTTAAAAGTAAACTTAAAAGAACAATCAATGTTTTATAGTGTATTAAGAAAATTGGTAGTAATATCCTAGCAACATTAGTTACTTTTACTGTATCTGAAAGGCGATTATTTTCATGAAATTAACTACGCCAAGGGAGACAATTTTTCAGTATTTCTGATAATGAAAGACAAGTTAGTGTACTGAGGGATAGATCTAATCTCTGTGATATTTTCATATCTGACTATTCTGATAGTAACTTGGCCTCTCTATTAGTTATTGGTTATTTATTGTTCAGCATGATACTCTTCATTTAGTACGATATACGTATAGTGCTCGCACTAACAGGCTATAAAATGATTACTTGTTTTTATATTATCTAGTTGTTTATTATTATAAACAAAATATTGTGTATCTACATGTAGGGATGTTGGGAGACTAATAGTAAAAAGTTCAGATAGAACTTCAGAAGGATTCAAAATCCGATAAATCCGTTTACCGCAAAACTATAATGTCTCACATTTTTATTGGGTTAAAATTTAAATAACCCAGATCAATGAAATTATAGGACTAGGAAAGAATTTTGATTATGTATATTAATAATATCTATATACAAAGCTAATAATGAATGCCACCCACGCACATTATAAAATCTCCAGAAAGGTTCAATCTTGAAATCTGGCACCCATTTGGCACGTATGAAGGATTTTTCGAAATTCAATCGCTAAAGGTGTGACAATGGGGATGAAAGGAAGAGAATTTCGAAATAATAAACTATAATATATTCTGGTGCAGTGGCGTAGCTACAGGGGAGGGATATACGGGATATATGCCCCCTACATTACCATATATTATGTGTAAATGAGAATATTACAACAATGTAGTGCATGTTTATGTGGTCATATAAAAAATCATATAATAAATACTAAGGTGACGTAAATGCAAGAAGTCAGTATTGTTTCAAATACTTGTAAGCATTGCAAAACTAAAATTTGTTGTGAAAACTTTTTCAATAATAATTATGAAGTGATTACCTCAATATGTACAAAAATGAGTACTCAACATGTACAAACACGAGTAACCTAAATGTTCCTAGTCAAAATAATTGACGTCGAATAACATACATTATAAGCAACAATCATTTGTATCATTATTACAAATCCCTTTCATCAACTTCAACTTTCACTCGTGTATTTTATGCATATGTATAAAAAAAACGTACGGCATTCGCATAAACCCAAGCAAAACCGAGCGGCAATGCATTATCCCACAACAAACTATGTCTCGCATTGTTTACAATATTGATGTAATAGTCAAACATTGAATGTTAAAGTTCCTTCTTTTCCTATAATTCCATTGACTTAGATAATAATATTCCCAATCATTTTATAGGGTTCTACTTAATCACAAAGATTAAAGAATCAAACAACTAATTCACGCATCAACACGTAACACAACTTAACACCGAAGGACTTTTTTTGCACCAACCATCCGTTTTTCGGCATCATCAATTTTAAGCATCTCCTGATGATGCCAACCTGGTTGGCGAAACGCACGTTGAGTTCAAAAAAATGATTCAGTGTTAAGTGGAAACGTATCTAAGTGTGAATTTGTTTCTACGTCGAAGGTTCCCCCTCTGTTCTAGAAACAAATAATCAACACAATTAACCTTCTAGTAATTTAACTATTCACTCCACACACAACATCAGAAACTAAACATGGACGTAGAGATGCACTAATATCTTGAACAACTTGTTGATCAAATGGTATGAAATGACAGTGAACTGGATTTATAGGCTTTTTACTAGAATTCTTCCTCTCAGATACATACATGTAGCTGCATCAACTTCACAAAAGGCTTACCTACTGCTAAGCATTGCTAACTAAATTTGTATATATTTTCAGTTTTCTATAGTTGTACTATAAATTGTCAGTACATACATACATACATACATGTGTGTGGATACATTCTAACTACGAGGATAAATTACTGCTATTTTATCTCTTTCGGGACCACTAACTTTTAAAAGTTCTGGTAGAGGCAAATTTAAATATGAGTAAATTAAGGTAATTTAGGCATGTAAACTTTTCCTTTATTATTGAATGTATTGTAAACAAGGATGAAACAAATTAAGATTGCTCCTAATACATTTTTTTTTGTATTAGGAGAGGAGTATCTAATAACCCAATAACTGTAGAACTTCTGACAGCTGCAACCCAATTTTTTGACCACATTTCCATATTTTCTGAAAGTGCCATTTTAAATAGGTATTTTTGAAAAGAGATTCAAAATATTTAAAATTCCCCGTTCATCGTCATTTCCCACCAGAAAATATTAATCGGATTTCGATCTCATTAGATCTCATCAGTGTGATACATCTGACGGCAAATGATGAAGAACGAGCATTTGGTTGCGAAAAACAACTCTTTTCATTATTTGTTGGTACATAACATAACCTACAAAAAATGCGCTATAAGCTCTCTGTGTTGTGAACTATTGTATTATTTTTTATCACATTCCAGTACATTATGGATGATATGTACATACGAAAAATTCATTTAAATATAATGGATGAGGCAATAAGACTGTTAGAAGTCCGTTAACTCAGAAGTTTTTAACCAAAACATTTGACAAATAGCTGCATTTATTGGTACAGTCATATTTTTCACCTTGAAATATTAAAAATATCAATAAAACCAAAATGTATCAATTTTTCTACGTTTACTGCTGTTTTAAAACAAAAACAAGTGAAAATACAGATATGGAAGTAAGTGTTATTTATGGTTAAACTGGAAGTAACTAAAATATGACGACTGTATAAATAATTTAGATTTATGCCTCAATTTCGATTCCAAAATTTCATAATTTTAATTGTGAAAATGAAAAAGTTAACCGCTATCAAGAATGTATATATATACCCGAGATGTAGATGTAAGATACAAAATCGGTTAAATTGAATTAAAAGACAGTTGAATCTCGTGCTTTAGGGTTTTTTTTCAACAAAATATCATTTTTTAACAAAACTGTTTATTAAATGTTTTTCGGAAAAAAAATTGTAATTTTAAATAAAAATGGTTATGAGAAGCTTTTTGATATGAAGAAAAATAACGGAGCTATAAATAAATGTCAATAATTTGTGTCGATCGTTCAGTTCCCATAGTCTGTTGACAATACTAAATACTGTTAAAATTGAGTGAATTTTGTGCGTTAAGAATATAGATTTTGTAGGAAATGGAGCTTCCAAGGTAGGTAGACAAACTGTTATTTTTCAGCATGGAGTGCCTGCTCACAACTATAGAGAAACCAGTAATTTTCTGAACAATCTTCTTAACGACAAATAGATTGGAACTAATGAACTTAACCTCACTTGATTTGTGTGGTTATCTTTAAAATCGTATTTATTAAATGCAATATAATAATAATGTCAAAATAATGTTGACATTGATTGACTCAAAAAATGCAGTTCGGCAAGAACTGAATCAGATAGATGCACTATGGGGCCAAACCGAAAAAGTCCAAAAGTCAAGTAATCGTCTTCAAATTGATGACTTGGGGACTTTTAGGGGTCACTGATCACGACTCTGAACTCAGAATTGCAAAATTCAAGATGGCGGACGATATTTGGAAAAAAATCATCTTCAAACTTGGTATATGTGGGTTTTTAATTAACGCTTATTATTATTTTTTAACACTTAATATTATTTTTTTTATTTTTATTTTTTATTTGAAACCGAAAAAAAGTTAAATAATAGTCTATTTAAATAGATTTGCTGCGTGCGCTGGCGTACGGACTGCATAAAATTTGCATATTTCATTACAATTTTACTTTAAAACGGCCAATCTTTTTTTCTATTTTTTACATTGAAAATCATATGCACTACTCTCGTTCTCATAATTTTTTGTTTAATACAATACAATTTGATAGATGGTTATAATATTTTACTTTCTTATAGGAGTTGATTCCGTTTTATTTGAATGGAATTGATGATATTTCCAAACATTGTGGCTTATTAAAACACCCACTACTCCTTTTCTCTCTTCTAAACGTAACACTGCTCGCACAAACGCAACATTTCAACTGACATCTGCACTGCTGTAGTCGAATTCGGGGCCTATTATGAGTGGATTCGATTTCACTAGGGACTACTGTAGCCAATCCTAGGTCGAAAAATACCCATTAAAAACTTTCATTTTTTGGAATTTCGTTCGGGTTTTTTCGGTTTAGCCTCCATAGTGAGATGGTTCTTGAAAAATATTCGTCATGTCCTGAAATCGGCCGAGAAATATACTGAAGAATTAGGAGCAGTTTTCGAACGTCTTATAAATACGAATCAGCTGGTTGAAAACGCTATTACTAAATTGTTGACATTTGTTTCTATAGCATTATATCTATAGCATAGCATTGTTCTAAACTAATTGTGCATTAGTTTTCGAGTTTTTGTAATATGTTTAAATTCATAGAACTCCGTTATTTTTCGTCTTAGCGAAAACCATTTTACTCCATCTATCTAATATATTTCATTAAAATATATAATATATATTATAATATAATATATATAAGAAAACACGACGTTCAATTGTTTTATCAATTACCTAATCTTAAATCTACTGGTTTGCTAATTTAACCGATCTCGTATCTCTGATAATACCAAAGTTACCAATGGTGCGTATTTAATTTAGATCAGGCTGTATATATACAGAAAATTATACAAGACCTATGTAAATAATTAAGAAATTGGCCTGCTATTATATAACGATTAAATTAGAGAGCCAATCAGGCCCCATTTAAAATGCTTTCTGATCTATAGACTGAATTACTAGAGCCTAATATTACTAGAGGAACTTAAAGCATTATAGACGAATAACAGTAATAAATAAGACCCCAAATCGGATACGAATTGTGAACTTGTGTGTATGACCCTCTAAGTATGTGAGTTTGTTCGTTTGTACCAATATGCCTAAATTGTCTTAGTATCCCATATACATATATATTTATCGCCTTTTTACGTTTATTAATCATAGTATAAGACCATAGGTAATCTATATCTACTTAAGCTTGTAGTATCTAAGTAGAAGTAAAATAATTATTCCCTAATCAAATTGTTATTTACTATGACAATCATTTGAATATTTGAAGTGCAATTAGTAATAAAGCTTACAAAATTAATATTTGTGTACTTAATTAGAGACACCATCAATATCAAACTAAATAGTTTCTGAAACTACTGAGTAAAAATCGGAATACATTTTTTTAAAACTTTTTCCTTGATATTATTTTACTCTTAATATTAAATATTCCTATAAAGGTTTTTAATAATTTTCCCTCAGTAATCAAGACAAAATGTTATACAGGGTAGCCAATATTTAAAGGTACCTGCACATGTCTATATCTAAAGGTACACAGCAAAACTGCAGATTTTTTGTTAATAAAGTTAATAGTAATCAAAATACAAAGCATCAAAAACCAACATGTCAACATAAAATTTGGTGATAAGGAGTTTTTTAATAGTTGATTAAGATAGATAGTTGAGGGCGCTCTATGCGGCTTACTGAATACTCAATACACTTTTCTCATCATTTTTTCGTAAAGAAATATATCTATAAATGTCATTCGCAGTAATCGGTTTCAAGATATTTGCGTTTAAAGTTCTCGGTGCGACCTCTGTATTTAAATCATAATTATGAGATGTACAGTTCTTCATAATAAGGTTTGAGTAAATCAATGCCAACAAAGCATTTTATACTCCGTTTGCATCAAACTTTCTTGTGGTTTGTCTTGTCGTTTTTAAAGAAAAGTCATTAAAGCTCAAAATGTCGCAACATAAATTCTTTTCTAATGAAGAAATGCAAAACCGATATCTTGAAAATAAATACTCGGAACGATATTTATACATATTTTTTTCGAAAATGTGATGAGAAAATTTATATTTGTTCAACAGTACAAGTTACACTGGTTTCTATGTACTAAAAAATGCCACAAAGAGTGCCCTCTACAATCTTCTTCAAAATTATTAATAAATTAAAATTCCCTGCCAGAAAAAACTAGCGATCACCAAAATTTAAGCAAAAACGTTATTTCCAAAAATCTAAAATGAAATTATAAATTTGATCCCTGTTGTATCTCGGTTACTATTACCTTTTGGTCTAAGATAAGTTTAGTTAAAACATAATAACTTACCCAAAAATCCTTGCATTTTTACTATATACCATTAATTATAGGACACCTTGTATAATCAATGTATTAAAAGTGGTAGATATATCAAAATAATCGATTATTAGTTGCAAATATAATATATATTATATACATATCTGTAACATGAGTAACATCCAAATTGATTTAAAATATGTTTATTTAGAATGTATCCACACTGACAATGACTACTATTCTAAAATTAAAAAAAAAAATGTATAGTCTCCAAAAATTGATATTATGTATGTTGCGTATAGGTATTATTAGTATTAATGTGTAGAATAAACGAGAGCTTTGATATTATGTTGTGATAGTCCGTAAAATTACTGTTTCACAAGAAGTAATTAAATTTGTGTAGAATCAGTAGATATTTACAATTTGTTGGTAATATTAGTAAGTGTCCGCTTTAGATTAGTGAGTATGTATTATTAAATGTTAAGTGTTTTCTGTGGCATTTTCTATAAAAGTAATTGAACCTATTGTTGTTAAATGTGTAGATTTCATTTATTTAATATTACAGTAGATTTCTTTTTCGTCACATTTCGTTGTTTTAGTTTCAGAGAGCTGAAGAAAATTCTTATAATTTTGGTTTCACACGAATTGCCAAATATGTAACTTCATTAAACAATGCATAACAAAACATCCATACATTATCGTTGTAGATCGAGATCGATGATGGAAACCAGATTGTCAAATGAGAAATGTATATTGAGATTATTTATCGGTAAATTTAATTGTCCTCTAGAATTTTAGGAAAATTACAATATTTTATAAAGATATAATTTTATCAAAGACTGATAATTGGCTAGAAACTGTAATAAGACAGTTTCGACTGTATTGCTATAATTAAAATGATACATAATGCACACACAATTATATACCTATTTCTAAAATTGAACAAACACTTGAATTGAATGTGGAATTTATTTTTATATGTAAAAAAAAGATAAAACCGTTTTCAAAAAATATTTGTAGGTCCAAATCCAGTAAATAGCGAAGTAAAAACGTTAGTTAATAATAAGATACTAATTACGTATTAATAATGATACGGTCTCAATACATGTTTATTTATTTCTAATTAGATACATACATATATAGATGGGTAGGTTACAGGGGTTATACCGTATATTTATCCAGCGTCTATTGCGTTTATTACAAAATACAGAAAAAAAAAACTTGAATACAAAGGTTGTAAGATTTATCCTAAATCGTCAGAAAATGTTATGTAATACAACAAATAAATATCAAAAAGTAAGTGACAAACTCACCTTGGTAAAATTTTAATGGAATACTCTGTATATTTTAAACAAGTTAAATAGATTCTTTTTGAATAAAAAAATAGTATATGATATGTTGACATTTGGTTCAGCTGTTTTCGGAATATTTGCATGTAAATGATATTTGTATGTGAATGATGTTTTACCAAATCCCAGTTGCCATGAATAAACAAATGAACCGAATTATTTTTATCTGAGAAATAATCTAGAACCAATACATTATAAAATTGTTGTTAATACACAATTTTCGATAAACAAAATGGACCAAATAGTAGGACGTTCATTCAAGGACCGATTCTTTGGATCATTTCTCTTAAATCCTCCAAATTTTAATTTTTTTCTTTGTAGACGGCATCCTTTAAATAGCCCCTAGAAAATGATCTAAAGGGGCCAGGTCAGGACAATTTGGTGACTAGTTAATGGTCCCATAAGTTCCAATTCACTAATAACTATTTTAATAATTATTTTCAATGGCGTTGGAACCATTTGTTTATTCATGGCAACTGGGATTTGATAAATCAATATAATCACGTTCTTTACTTGCAAATATTTACAGCTATTGAAAACAGCTAAACCAAATGTCAACATATCATATATTTTTTATTTCAGAGAAAGAATCTATTTCAATTTTAAAAAATATACAGGGTGTTCAATTAAATATATACTAAGTTTGTTTTTACTAACTTTGTTATTCGTTTCACTTTTTTTACCGAATTTTTTTTTATTTCAATTAAACCACAATTTGGATTTAGACTTTTCTGATTTCTAAATCCATGCTTCTGAAAAATTTTCGTTATTAACGTTTTTTCATAAAGGAAAATGTTTTTAAATTTTTTAATTTTGCATCGTAGGTGGTTTTGTATTTGAACGTGGAAAAATGATTTTGTGGCCATAAGTATATCTCATTGACCTCTAGTTTTAGAGACTACGTTGGTTTAAATTGGTAAAAAAAAACAAGAAAATTACTTCTTAAAAAAGACACTGTACAATAAGGTATCAAAGAGGATAAGATCTTTAAAATTCATGGAGATGTGCATATTATGTTTTTATCTGTAAGTAATGTCTTAAATCTTAAATCAAATCGTAAAACTAATACTCATAGTACATTACTTCATATAATAGATAGAGGAGAGTTCCCTTAAACTGGGCAGCCGATGAATTGTATTTGTCCTATACAGACAACTAAACTTTCGCTTCATTGATTCCAGCCTATTGCCCACTGTATCGAATGTCATGTATGTATGAGTGAAAGTCATAATCATCTGCTTGTACAATACACGCTTGTTGTTTTCAGGGTGTTCCTCTACGATTTTTTTTAGCTCTGATGTAAATACAGGGTGGCCCCATGAAAAGTTCCACCCGGATTATTCTGAAAACCAGTGCTTTGTCATGGAAACGCCGAAAGTGGTCGAATTTGGTTACTAGGGGGACATATATTTTTTAAAGTTTCACCTTATTCGCTCAAGGTCCATAGGCAGGACAATGTCCCTGAAAAAAGCGACAATTGTCAAATGACACATCTGAAGTTGAAAATGTGATGATAATAAACTGAACACATGAAAGATCACTTTATTCTCTTTTCAATGTTTTTTTTTTTTAATTTGATTTAGTAGGTTCTGAAAAAATTCGCCTTAAAGTTATTTGGTAATAGAGAACCTTAACTATTTAGTGATAAAAAAAAACCATCATATAACGCCGGAGTTTCTTCAGAATGTAAGAAATAGATTTGGAATGAGACTTTACTACTGTATTCATGTTAATGGTGCACAATTTGAACATTTAATTTCAAACAAATAAAAAATAAACAAATAACTTTAAAACGCATTTTCCCAGAACCTACCTACTGTTATATTATTTAAAAACTATAAAAAAATACGTTTGCAATGGCGTCATTTGGCCATTGTTGTCATTTAAGATTTTTTTCATGGGTTACTACCCCGCCTACGGGCCTTGTGCGAATAAGATGGAATTGTAAAAAAAAAATGTGTACACCCAGCAACGATTTTTGTTTTGATGTTTACATGCCAAATCACTGGTGTCAAAATAATCCCAGTCGAAATTTTTCGCTTGATCACTCTGTATACTCAACACTAATTGAAGTGGAACACCTAAAAATTTCGTAATGTTTTAAATCTTGTAACTTTTGAATAATAAGTCCAAACCTTAAAAATTTGGTAATAGTTGATTGTTCCGCCCTTTTGCTACATCAGATATCAGGTATATACGAGTATTATTCGAAGTTTTAAACGTTTGTACAGGTGTTTGGTTTAGCAATATTTTTTTCCTAAAATTTAAAATTATGTAAGGCGCGTACTAAGCACCCTGTATATAACAACTGGACTGAATACTTTCTCTCAGGCTGGAGATATATCTTCCAGTAATAAACTGATTTTTGAATTTTGGGGATATCTGTTTTGGTATACGAGATACACTAGTTTACGCGATGATATTACATTTCAACTAGAGTTGTCTTGAGTTCGCAAGGAAATATTTGAATTAGGAAGCCATGTAGGTCATGTATATTTGTAGACGAAATGAGGTCTGTCCTTTTTAAAAAACTATAATCATTTACCAGAAGAAGGAATGGAGAAGATGTAGAGAGAGATACGATGAAAATATCTCATTCAACAAAGAACCATTGGGATGTTGTTTCCTCGCAATTTCAAGAGAATATGTTAAGATAATCTACAATAAATAGTAATTTTAATAAGTGAGAAAGAAGTCTACACGGTGCATATATTATGGACCTTATAATGGAGTCAATAATGGAGTCAATAATAGTATCCTTTCGGAATTTAATTGGGAGTCACTAATCAAGCAATATTTATAGAAGACAATACACATCTTCACAGGAAAGAAATTGTTCATCAGTTCATAACCAAGGAAGCATGCTTGAAGTGCTCTAAAGAATCGAATATCCCAACAAGCTCCTCAAAATTCTGATCATCTAGTTGAGGTTATTAGAAAAGATGTATCCGCTCTTCCCTAAGAAGCCATAAATACATTATTTGAAGTATGCTTATAAAAATGGCAGCTGTTGTTACATACAGCGCTGAATCCACTCGTTATTAATAAACTTAGTAGTAAACTGTTTTTTACGTCTTTTGTTATAATATTGCCACTTTTACAAATGTACCACTGTTTTCCCTGTTGCAGTCTTTGTCTAACACATTTTTAAATAAATATTTTAAAACATGTGTTTCGAAAACCAAAACAGATATCCCAAAATTCATATACATATATACCTGACCATAACAATGTCCATTTCGTGAGCATAGAAATATGTCTATGAAATATAAAACCTCCAACAAAAATGTAAATCAAAAATATATAATCCATTATTCATTATTTTGCATCTGTTTATACTAACTTTACATCAATAATAAATTGATGATGAATTCATCAAGTAACTTCAAGGACAAATTGGACTGGTGTAAAGCAAAAAGATTCCAATTGTATTTGTTTTTCCATAATTACCATGCGAATATTTTTTTATTCTTATGACTTTCGCTTTATTTTTTTAATTTTGTTAAAATTACATCTATTACCTAATTTAAAAAATGAAATGATGTACATAGGTATGAAATAAAAATTCAGATGTACGTTTAACAGATCTTGAAATTTCGAAAAAGATACAGTAATAAAAACACTTTGTATTCACTTGATGAGTAAGAAAAAGTATTCGTAAAAGTTTTTGGCCCTAATAATAGCCCCATAAAATCTTGTGTGCCTTCGTTACGAAAATACAAGAACTTCAAATTCCACCATCCACCACCGATTGTCATCCTATTTATTTTCGTGAATTCTGTTAATTCAGTAAAGCCAATACACAAAAATGTGGGGTTATAGTTATTTTTTTATGTATAGGTAAAACTAATTTAGATATCATTAATTAAGATTAATTTTGATTTGGTGTAAAACAAGCTAGGCGGTCCAAGAAGTGCACAACTTATTCCAATTCATCAATTTATTTTCAGTATAAAGCTGGTATTATAAATACATTGATTCACAAGTGGACTACAGATAAGAATACAATAAGATCTTTACAACGGTTTCAAAACAAATCGTACATATCAGCCAAAATAATGAAAATTTCCATTTCAAGGAAACTCTACTCTACTATACGGCTCAAACCTATTCGAACGTAGTTTTTTTTGCATTAAAGAAGATTATACCAGTTAACTTGTAGCCGCTAGATAATAGTTATCGATTGCACGCCAGTTATGTAAATACTGAAGCCAAAAGCCGTAGGCTTTAAACCGACGAACGCAACGTCTACTGGGCTTAATATCCTGACGTTCTTAGTGTTCGAACAACGTTCAAACTGCCAACTGCCCAAACAATTATTAACAGTGTCAGGTAGTGTTACATCCTTGTTGTTACTTGTTCACTCAATCGCGATATCCCTTACGTCTATATTCTATATATGCAATGTAGAGGCAATTCAGTGTAATTTGTTGCAAAAATCTGATGTTAAAAAACTACTTCCTTATACAAAAGAAAGCGTTACAAATCACTTTTGTCACTGTTAAACAGTCACATAAGCGGACACTTACGATTTTTCTGTAATGAGCTCGTTTATTAACAAGACAATATATTGTAGATAAAATTATTTTAATAGGGCTGTTTATCGTTTTAAAAATTTGCAATTTTCCACTTGGGCAGTCACGGGAAAATTGCAATTTTTTTGTTGTTAGTAGTATCGCTGTTTTTGGTGTCAGCTGGGACAGCTGTCCAGTATAGGTGCTCTCTGTGTACTCAGTGCCCATTAAAACGATAAAACCACTAAATTGTCTTTACATCAACCCCTCCCCGTTGTTGCCGAGGACTCCGCAGGATCACAACTTAGGTACGCGAATATACCCGCTGTCTGTCCCAACTGGCACGAATCTCACTCTGTCACCTTCCTTTTTCAGTGCTTGCTTACATTCTAGTACGTAATCCATAACAACACTTTTTAGATCCCAATAGTTTTCATTCTTTTCTTACTATTTAGTTTCTCGCATTGTAACAGATACAGAAATATGCGGCTGGTGAAACACATCACCCTCTAATGCCTGGTGAGATTAGGTACTCCGAAGTACATATGTCTAGTCTCACCAAGCACTAGAAGCACATCTTCGATACTTCGAAATCCGGATCAGTGATTTCTGATGATGAATAAGAGGGAGTTGTTCCGGTCTCTAAAAATTTATAATTCTGTTACTATAAATATACCATAATTATAGAATAAAGATACACTTTTGTTACTCGTATAATGCCAACATTTTAATTCACTCCCGAGTTCAAGAGACACAAATTAGTTGTCTCTGGATAAATCTGCTGACGCTGTGGCCTTCTATTATAATTATCCACTCGCTATACATATCTATAGTCAATTTATTAAAGCCGTTTGGGATCTAAATAGTTTGAACGGTTTAACCTTATTGTTGTTACCTGTTAATATTGTGTGTTTGTCTGACTTGTTATTGTCCAGTGTTATCTATATTGATCCTTAAGTAGGTGTTGCTTAACTACCAATGAATTTTGCAGTGATTTTGATGTGATTTTTGCATGTCTGTGGGCACGGGTGTTGCATTTGTTTAATTAGTTTTTTACTCTATTTGGGGAAACTTATTAGTATTCACATGTCAGTTTTACGTATAAAAAAGATGAAACGTTATTAAAAGCTTTTTCCGCTTTTCCCAAATAAAAATTAAAATTACCCAAAACAAAAAAAAAATGTTTTGACCCAAAAATAGGGTTATAATTTTTTTGGAAAAGAAAAAAAAAATTACAGAAAATTATAATATTAGGGATATGGGGCAAATGAATATGAATGACAATAAATGAATAACCCCCAACTTAATTTTAATAAGGAATATGACGCACATAATATCACCAGAACATAATAATTATGTTAATCACTCCGACTGCATCATATTAAATATTGCATCCTTGTGGTGTGACGGTATTTTAGAAAATTTTGTCAACAAAGAGAATAAGAGAAATTTTAGAAAATTTTGCAAGTGGTCGTATCGTTGCCTTCATAAACAAGTGTCACACCAAAAATATTTTTGCAAATATTAAGCTTAACCTCACGGATGGTTAAGGATGGACGTGGTTCAAAAAATGTATTCAGAAATTAAACCCGATTCCAAAAATCAAGAAATATTCAGTAATGCTTGTCAAAGCAGACAGGCGTATGTGGGATAACCAGTATATGTCTGAATCTTACTCTACAGCGTGTGCCCATATTTGATTATCAAATGGGAAACTTTCTTATTTCGCATTGTAGAAAAAAAAATCGTTCATAGGGAAACGTTTTGCTTACCTAAAACCAAGAGTGACCTTTGGAAAAAGTGAAATTGTTATTTGTTAAGAAAATCTGAGCACAGTCAGTACACAATAATAGTGAGACAAAAACTTAAGCAAAGATATGTACGATAAGTAAGATAGGCCACTCGTGTAACATATGATAGGGGCTACCCCAAATTTTTTTTTTTTTTTCTCCCCCTTTTTTTTCCCCTTTTTTTTTTCCCCCCCCTCTCTTTTTTCTTTTTTTAAAAAAGTTCTTTTATTTTAAAAAAAAAGGGGAAAAAAGGGAAGGAGTAAATCTATTCTTTTTTTTTTTTTCCCTCATTTGTCTGGTCCCCTCGGGGTTTTTTTTCCTCCTTTTAAAAATATTAATATTAACCACCCCCCCCCCCCCCCCCCCTTTCCCCCCCCCCCTTTTTTTTTTTCCCCAAAAAAAAAAAAAAACCCCCTTCTGTTTTTTTTTTTTTTTTTTTTTTTTTTTTTTTTTTTTCCCCCCAAAAAACCCCCCCCTCCTCTACACTCCTGGTGTTGTTTTTTTATCCTTTCTTTTTCTTTAAATTAAAATTTTTTTTTTTTCCTCTCTCTTTTTCCTTTTTTTCTTTTTTTCTCTCCCCTTTTTTCCCTTTTTCCCCCTCTCCCCTCTTTTTCTTCCATAAAAAAAAAAAAAAAACCCCAAACCAAAAACCACAACACCAAAAAAAAACCCCCCCCCTCCTCTTCGTTTTTCCTCGCGCGAGCGCCCCGGCCCCCGGCCGGGCGTCGGTTTTTTTTTTTTTTTTTCTTCCTTCCCCCCCCCCCCCCCCCTCTCCCTTTTTTTATCACCCCCCCCCCCCCCCCCCCCCCCCCCCCCCCCCCCCCCCCCCCCCTCCCCCCCTATTCATCCCCACCCCCCCCCCCACAACCAACCCCCCTCCCCCCCCCCAACCCCCCCCCCCCCCCACCCCCCCCCCCCCCCGCCCCCGCCCCCCCCCCTTTCTCCCCCTCCCCCCCCCCCCCCCCCCCCCCCCCCCCCCCCCTCTCTCGCCTTTGTTTATCCAATATTCTTTCTTTTTGTTTGCGCCATATTATATAAAAAACCCCCTCCCCGCCTCCTTCTCCCCCCCCCCCTCCCCCCCCCCCCCCCCCCCCCCCCTCCCCCCCCCCCCCCCCCCCCCCCCCCCCCCCCCCCCTCCTTCCCCCCCCCCACCCCCCCCCCCCCCCCCCCCCCCCCCCCCCCCCCCCCCCCCCCCCTCCCCCCCCCCCCCCCCCCCCCCCCCCCCCCCCCCCCCCCCCCCCCCCCCCCCCCCCCCCCCCCCCCCCCCCCCCCCCCCCCCCCCCCCCACCCCCCCCCCCCCCCCCCCCCCCCCCCCCCCCCCCCCCCCCCCCCCCCCCCCCCCCCCCCTTCCTCCCCCCCCCCCCCCCCCCCCCCCCCCCCCCCCCCCCCCCCCCCCCCCCCCCCCCCCCCCCCCCCCCCCCCGCCCCCCCCCCCCCCCCCCCCCCCCCCCCCCCCCCCCCCCCCCCCCCCCCCCCCCCCCCCCCCCCCCCCCCCCCCCCCCCCCCCCCCCCCCCCCCCCCCCCCCCCCCCCCACCCCCCCACCCCACCCCCCCCCCCCCCCCCCCCCCCCCCCCCCCCCCCCCCCCCCCCCCCCCCCCCCCCCCCCCCCCCCCCCCCCCCCCCCCCCCCCCCCCCCCCCCCCCCCCCCCCCCCCCCCCCCCCCCCCCCCCCCCCCCCCCCCCCCCCCCCCCCCCCCCCCCCCCCCCCCCCCCCCCCCCCCCCCCCCCCCCCCGCCCCCCCCCCCCCCCCCGGGCGCCCCCCCCCCGCGCCCCCCCCCCCGTTAAAAAATAGAGAAACAGTTTAGAGAACTGGACATGTAAGGCCAATTAAGAAACACGATTCTTCTTTGCATGACGAAACAAAATTAGATGTACTGGTCACATTCCAGGAAATCCCGAATGTCTCAACTCGACAAGTTGCCTTAAAAATTTTCATCTGTTGCACGAATAATAAAGGACAATAAAATGCATCCATACAAACTAACTCCAGTTCATGAGCTTAGAGGAGACGACTTTGATATGAAATTTTGCGAACAAATGGTGCAACAAATGGTGCAACTCTTACCACATTTTGGAGCCAATTCTAATTCTGCTTCCACCTGCTGTTGACATAATGTTCAATATTACCATAAAGCGCAGCTCAATAAGAAGCCAAATAATATAAAAAGTGGAGAACAATTTCAGAAACCAAGTTCGGAAACATACTCAAAAAACTGCTAACCACCCATATTTTTTATGAAAAAGGTCCGGGAAAGTATGCTGTCACGCAGAGCCGGTGCGATACACAACTCTATGATAATTAAAGTATAAACCGTATTTTTTTAAGAGCATTTTTCTTGCCTCTGTACACCCACGCCACTGTCCGTGCGTAGAATGTTATCCCGAACGAAGTCTTCGCTGGAACCCGGGTCTTCGTAATACACTTAAGGCCGCTTTACAGTTCGCAATTTTTATTGCTGGCAAGAAAAATTGCAGCCATTTTTATTACGCGTACGCGTATTTGTGTTTATTTCTAAAAAAATTGTCCAAACCGATATAAATACGCGTGCGCGCAAGAACATTTAGACACAATAAGGTACAATAGTCATAAGACACAATACGCCGTAAGACGGCGAGCTATTCCGATAAACGAGTCGACCGCCGCATTGAAAACAACTTTTTGTCGCGAGTTAGTCACTCGTGAATTCGTGTACTGTATTTACATATTGCCTTTACATATTACCACAGTCGTTACCATTTATGAACAGACGTAAGAATATTATTAAAAATTACAAGGATTTTACAATAGACGGATCACATATGTTATGTATTCCTTGCAATCGCCGATATAGGTATATTCCGTGATCGCCGAGAGTGTAAAAGACATGTAGATTCGAATATCCATAAAAAATTATACCTAATACGGTTAGAAAAAGAAGAATTTTGGTTTGATATGTGATACAAACCTATGATATGTTGATTAATTCGTCCAAGAGATTGCCTGTCTTACCTGTAACGCCTCAATTAGTCGACTGCAGGTGTTCGGTCCCGTTGGTACTCCGGTGCGAAATAAAACACAGCCGTGCAATAAGGGAGACTTTAGACAAAACAATACAAATGCAGTGAACTAACCCCCAGTCACACGTCTTATTCCCGACGATAACTAGTTAATTTCTTGAAGACATCAACACATACAAACCGAGAAAATATTCTTGAACAAATACACAAATATAGCCAACTTAGAGAATTAATCAGAGCCAACACGAAAGCGAAGTATTCATCGAGCGGAGAAAAGTAACTAAAGTTTTTTGGGGTTTATTCCGTTTTTATGAACGCGGTAATTTCCTAAAAAAGATCCTGCTTTCACCCCACTAGCGTCACGAACTTTACGTCTCCAGAGCCACCTAGTGGCGGAGCAGAAGTTAGGTTCTCATCGGCCTCGAGCCGACCACCCACCAACAACTCCCGTCATCCCGCGATAGACGGTGTGACCAGGGTTTTACATAATTTTCTGTATTTAGCAACCTGACCTCCCATATATCATTTACATACATTTTCACTCAATTATTTCCTTTGTATAACTCATTTCGACGGCCGTAACCGCCCGCGTGCACAAGTAATACAAAAAACTGTGCGAAATTCGTGAAAATAATGTGCGTGTTATGTCGTCCTCTGTCCATGTGAACTATTTTGAGTTTATACCTTTAACTTCAGTAGATGTGGAACGATCATTTCCCTCTACAACCATATATATAGGCCAAATTGCAAACGTTTAACGAAAATAAATGCAGAAAACAGGTCGTGGCGACGTACGCTCAAGCAATGAGGACAGTCGGTGTTTCTGAATGACACAAGATACTAGACATAGATATGTACATACATTATATTAACACAATTTTACTCCTGTCTTTTTGATCCCTCATATGTCATCTTCCGTCAATAACATAACGAGTCCGGTCCTCATTACAGCACACGTTCGGAACCTTATTTATGATCTATATGAATTTTTTAGTTTTACGTTACAAAATTTCTAAATCATTTGTCTACAGTAAAACCAGAGATCAAACAAGATAAGACAAATAGACAACCTAATTTTTCGAGAGAAACAAAAGAGAACTCTAATTTAATGAATTTAAAGGACCCTTCGGTCATTCTAGTGAAACATCAGTGGATCAGATGTTAAAACACGTTATGATGAAGAATATTAATATACCTACAAGCTGCAGAAAATGTGAGTTGCTATAAACGAATCTTAAACAGGTTATAAATACTACAATTATATGTATAAGTTTGATATACAGTTAACTTATAATTGTATTTATATTTATATAGCTTATAATGATCGTTTTTCACCAAGAAAGGCTGTTCCTAATGCGAAATCGTTATAATAATATACCACAAGCTGCCAATGCCGAGAAAACTCCAATTTAAAGGTCCGAGGTCACTGAAAGCCTCACCCTAAGATAAAACGGGATTTCGCCGGGTGTAGTTTCTTGTTCTCTGGAAAAACATTAAATAATTACTAATTACTAATTACTCAGGGATACGTTATCAACATAGTGATTCTTTTTAGACTAACTTTTTTGTCTATTCTCTCGGTAGCCTATAAAAACTATGGCTTATCAATCACTTCTCGCATGTTAAACTGTGTTAGACTATCCTGCCTTCCCGCACCGGAATGGCGTACTACTGCGCATACGCGAGCCCTGGCGCCTAGGCAGGATCGGTCAGTGACGTACGTATGCAGGGACAAGTAATACATGCTTATATCATGTACAAGGCGCTTAAAAAATATGGTTTATACTTTCATTATCATATAGTTTTATAGTTCCGACCAGGCGTTATGACATACATTTCCGAACCCTATCAATCACATAGATACATAAATTGCACATCGTCGCTGGGTTCAGAATATCTCCAATATGACAAAATGTAAATTTTAGAGAAGACAAATAAAACTGCTTAAAAGCAATTGTAAAGAAAAAAGTACAAGTTAAACTAGACTTAAAAGGTGAAAGGTTACAAGTTATACTTCACTAGACAAAGATATTTACGAAATACATATTATATCACTTTCTTTACAATTGCTTTTAAGCAGTTTTATTTGTCTTTGCTAAAATTACATTTTGTCACAATGAGGATGTTTTCAGCCCAACGACGACATGTTTATTTTTAAATATACTTTTACCATACTACAGGTATTTTTATGTGGTTGCGAAATAAATATATCTACATAAATATCTATAATTTCGTTAATGTTTGTGAATAAAAACAAAGGGGTGTTTCTAATTATGTTTTATGTAATCTTTTTCTGAAAATTATCATTGTTTTTCTTTATTTTTGTTCATTTCATAACCTTGACTTGGGGTATTCCTATGTACAACCAAAATATTTTCTCTAGGATTTTCTCTAGGATTTTGAGCAGCAATTTAAGAAACGAGACCATCACATCTTTACGTTTCTGGGGTGGCTAAATCTGGATTCGGGGTCCAGTTGACCGAATCGGGTCTCAGTCAAGGTCATTTCAAGGTCAAACGTGTGAAAAATAGTTACCAACATAGTAAACCACCACATCTATACGTTTTTGGGGTCGCTGATTACGAAATCCGCCATTAGATTTGTAAAATTCGAGATGGCGGATCTAATATGGCCGACATCGACACCTAAATTTTTAGATTTTGAAAATTCAGCACAAAGATGACGAGAATAGATATAAAGAGTTTTAGCCCCACTTTTCCATCTTTTTCCATTTAATATCAGATTTAAGAAATTCAAAATAAAAAAAAGTCTTAAAAAAAGTAAAAGTAAACAAGAATGTGAAAAAAAAACAAAAAAAGAAAACAAAAATTGGAGCTAGAACTGTTTACGTCCTCGTTGGACAGTGCCAAAAAATTGTTTTCAAAGTTTCATCAATATGCTCGAAGATTTCCATGTCGATGTCGACCATATTGGATCCACTATTTTGAATTAAGTGTATACAAACGTATATGTGGTGGTTTACTATGTTGGGAACTGTTTTTCACACGTTTGACCTTGAAATGAACTTGACTGAGACCTGATGGGTCAAACCAACCCCAAATTTAAATTTAGCGACCCCAAAAACGTAAAGATTTGATGGTCTTGGTTTTTAAATTGCTGCTCAAAATCTTACAGACCCGATAAACGACAAAATTGAAGTGAGTGAAAATTATCATTGAAAAGTGAATGAAAAGTGAGTTTTTCTCGAAAAACGGCTGAGAGAAATTATTTTTTGTTGATTGTAAATCGCTTTTACTCACCTTCACTCGAAATTAAGGCAAAAAATAAAAAAATATGTTTTAACGACGCTAAGCGTCGCGATGCCTTAAAATTTTTTTTTTCAGCAACATCCCTTTTTACTTTACCATTACAAAGATAACCACTTCACCTAATGATTCAAACCAGTTAATCACTTCATTTATGATTCCAACTGTCCCGTATATTTGAAAAAAATTGAAACTCAGAAGAAAAAGATTAAATATGTTTCATCCCCCTTTTGTAAGCCTAACAAACTGGATCATCAACATTGCTTTACTAACTAATATATACAGGGTGTCCCGGAAAGTATGACACAAACTTCAGGTGATAGTACATATAAAAATAATATTAAAAGTCGTTATAAACATACCCCCGCAAATGCTTCCCTTTGGAGTTATGACCCTCTTTAGGTATCCCCCAGGCGAAACATATTCATTTCTAATTTTTTTTGGGCCCAGGTAGGAAGATCAAATTTTGAGAACAAAGTTGGGCAAACAATTCCCTTATTTGGTGAGAATATGAATAAAATCCAGAAAACGTAAAGGGTATTTTTGAACACCCCGTACATATTTTTGGCGGGAAAAAAATTTTGGTTATTATACCATTTGTGGCTCAATTATTTTTATAAAGACAATTCGATTTTGAAACTTTTTTCTCTAGATATTTTTTTCGAGAAACGTGTCGTTTTCCCGTAAAAAAAGTTAAAAGAGGTCACCTCATTATTCACCCCGAGACAAACATACTTGTGACATACTTTCCGGGACACCCTGTATAATAGGCAATCAACTTCTGGTATTTCAAAAAATAAATTGCAACATGGTTGTCAAAAAATTCATTTTGTTCTAGTAAATGTTGTCATTTTAATGTTAGATCTCTTGTAAATAAGTTTAATGATATAAAAATGCTTGTGGAACAGAATTCATTTTTAGTTGTTGGTATAAATGAAACCTGGTTTTCGGATGATATTGAGATTGATACATTTAGCATACCTAATCATATGTTAATAAGGAGTGATCGTAAATCCAGAGGTGGAGGAGTTGCTCTATATAAAAATCTGTATATAATCTATCATTCTCAGTGTAAACCGTGCCGACCGAAGTGGTTTACGAAATTGAATATTTACTTGTTGTACTTAATGTTCTAAGTTGAACTTAATGTTGCCGGACAAATTTATGCAATTGGCGTTTTTTACAAATCGCCTAGTTGCATATTAAGTGATGTTATTAATTACTTAGCTGAAAATCATTAAGCCGCTTATTGGATATGTATGATTGCAAACAACTAGTAGTTGACCCTACTAGAGTCACAGAGGAAAGCGAATCCTTAATAGACTTAATAATAACTAATTCTGACCTTGTCATTAATAATGTTGAAGTGTTAGATAATTGTTTCTCTGATCATAATGTTATTTATTGTGATATCGAATTAGCTAGGAACAAATGCACACCTGTAGTTAAAGAATTTCGTAGCTACAAAAGTTTTGATATTAATGAGGATGCTGCTACTATTAATTGGAATCATATTTACAGTATTTAAATTAATTTTTCCTCTAAAGCATTTAGAGAAAAAGGTTGACTTTTTCAATAAAAAATTATTAAACTTCTTTGACAGACACGCTCCATTGAAAAAAATTACTTTTAATTCCAGTAAGAAACGGGAACCATGGTTTACATATACGTTAAAACAAATAAAAAAAATAAGAACAAATTCTGGCTGAGATACAAAAGAACCAGCATTGACGCACATAGACAAATATACTGCGACATGTAAGTCTCTTTCGTCTGTAAGAACGAAAGGGTTGCCTTTTATTCGTATAACATTAATATCAGTAAGAATAACTCTAAACAGCTATGGTCCAATTTAAAAGGATGGGATCTTGTAAAAGACAACGTTTCTGAAAATTTGCCTGATGAAATTTGTAACGTCAGTGACATTAATAATTACTCTGAAGAGGAATATAATAAATAAATAAATAAATAAATAAATAAATAAATAAATAAATAAATAAATAAATAAATAAATAAATAAATAAATTTATTGATGCCAGTATTTACATAAGTCTAGCATTTACATAAGTCATGTAATATGTTTAATAAAGTAAAAATAAATAAATATATAAATAAATATAGTTACAAAATATAATAGAAAGAAATAATCAAACATATTATAGGTCTAGATATAAAGACGATCTGCTATTTCTCTATAGTCCAGTAACTATTGCAAAAATTGAGGATATTGTAAGAAGGCAAAAACCACAAACCATGGGACCAGATGGCATTTCTGCTAGAATGTTGCAATTTTCGTTACAATGGGTCGCTCCACCTTTAACACACATAATTAATGTATCCTTTGAAATTGGGCAGGTACCTCATCAGTGGATGATAATCCTGTATTAAGCCTATCCCCAAAATCAAGAATCCTAAGTTAGATAAAGATCTACGCCCTACAAGTCTACTTCCTCTTCCTCTTAAAGTCGCTGAATCTGCAATGTATGAACAGCTTTTTCAATATGTTACTGAGAATTCAATAATCCCTTCTTATCAATCCGGATTTCGTAAGAGTTTTAGTACTACTACTTTATTATCTAACGTAGCAGATGACATTTTGAGAGTTATTGATAATACGCAGGTTGTGTCTCTAACTTTATTAGATATGACGAAAGCTTTCGATTCTTTTGGATATTAATTGTTTAATAGCTAAATTATACCATTATACATTTCGCTGGTTTCAAAGCTACCTTTCCGGTAGACAACAATTTACTAGAGTTACAGGTATCAGAAAGTAAATTAGTAAAATCTGGTGTTCCACAGGGATCTGTACTGGGACCACTCTTGTTTAATATTTTTTCAGCAGATATCTCGAAAATTTCACTACATGGCAATTTATATATGTATGTAAGCAGACGAAATTCAGCTTCTACATAGTTTTCCGTCCTCCAACTCTTCCACTGCTACTGACTTTATAAATAACGATTTAAAACTCATTAATGAGTGGACCATCAAAAATACTTTAGTGTTAATGCAAATACAAGTCAGAATATTATATTTGGGACATCTTTTCAATTATGTAATATTGAAGACATAAATATTGAAGTTAATAATGAGGTAATTAGTTCAAGCGGTGTTGTAAAAACCTTGGGGTGTCATTTGATCCGACATTAAGATTTTCTGGTCACATAAGCAACATATGTACAACAAAAAAAACATTTATTTCTTTAAAACAGTTATTACTCATTTAAACCGTGGTTCTTCCTCATTTAAATTACGCAGACGTAATATATGGCCATTGTCTCGTGCAAGAGGATAAATATCGCCTACAGAAAATACAAAATAGTTGTGTAAGATCTGACAGTCGTGCCACAGTTTGGACATATTACTCCTGATTTACGTAATTTCAATTTATTGAACATGTCTGAAAGGAGATTTATGCACTTTGTTGGTTTTGTTCTAAATATTGTAAAGACCAAAAGACCTGAATATTTATATGAAAAAAATTAACTAGCGTTCTGACATTCACAGCAGGTATTTAAGACATATAGAAAGTAAGGTTTCCATTCCTCAATATAAAAATGAATTGTTCAAATCTTATTTTTCCTACGTGGCTGCATATGTTGTTAACGCTCTACCAACTCGCTATCGCAATTTGTCACTGGGAACAGTAAAACATGAATTAAAAGATGATATACTTTCTTCTAATCTGGAATATATTGATATGGGTATGTTCTAATAAATATATTATTTAACCATTTGTTTTTCTATTATTAGTTCATAACCGTTTGTAATATCACATTATATAACTCATAGCTAATGTAGTTCTATTTTTATGTAAGAATTTCTAAATTTCACACCACTGAGTCCTTCTAATGCAAATAAAAACTGAGCAATAAACCGTATTCAACTTTCAAAACTCCCAGGATTTAACTGTGAAGGTATGTGTGAAGAACAGTTTTTGTCTTAACTTTAAATAAATTCATACCTATTTATTAAAGTAATTGTTATTATTCTTTGAATTCGAATAAAGACAAATGGGCTGTGCACACAACAATTTGTGTGTTGATGTGTTGAAACAAAAAAATACTGCTGCCTGTGCTGAATTAGGTGGAAATATTTTCAGAAAAGTAACTTCTAATGAACTAACAAAACGTTACGAGTTGTGCTTAAATAGCAATGGTGCATATTGAGCATTTATTAAGTAATATTTTTTTAATTTTTCTGGTTGTTGTTGTTATTTTATTTACTCGTTTGTAAATATTTAAGTAGCATTCGTATGTGTATTGTTTATTGTTGAGGTATTTAGAGATAATTTGTTTATTATAAACTAGTTGTCCCGGCAGATGTTGTCCTGCCCTATTAATATCAAATTTTATGAATTTTATGACTATGGCGCTACTTATCGAATCTAGCATAGCTATGAACCATTGTCTCGACAGTTCAAGTAAATACCACCTATGGTTTTTTTTCGGATTTATGGACATCAATTATTACAAATAAGCTATAGGTGAGCTATAAAAGTGTGTGACGTGAGCTGTCAATTGCGGAAGATGGCGGAGTTCCAAACCTAATTTATTTAAAAATTAATTTTCTGTATATTTTTTTCTGTGAATTTGCCGATATTTTAATAGTTACATATTTTAATAGTTTTATATATTAAATTATACAATATTTCAGCTATCAAAACCTAGGCTTAATAAATATATTTTTTGTTGTAAATAAAAACATATTTACTTATGTATTATATATATGCTGAACGAGCAATAGCGTCCAAAAATTTAATTCCAAATGTTGCAATATTAACTATAAAGTAATTCATGGGGAGGTCGACGATACCTTTTGAAATAAAGAAAATATAAAAAAACAGGTAGGTATTTTGCTAAAAAAAAATTCTGCGTCGCGATGCCTAGCATCAATAATTTTTAGTAAAAACAAGTAAACTGATATATTCTTATACAGAAATTATATTCATTCTATTATAGCTATCAGCTTACGAGGAAAACAGAAAAGGGCACTAAATTATAAATCGACGATAACATTTTAAATATTCAAGATATACAAAATATTAAATAAAAAAAAGAACACACAATTAATATATGTATATTTGTAATGGTGAAGTAAAAAGGGATGTTGCTGAAAACAATTTTTTTGAGGCTTCGAGACGCTTAGCGTCGTTAAGACATATTTTTATTTTTGCCTTAATTTTGAGTGAAGGTGAGTAAAAGTAATTTACCTTTCACAAAAATTAATTTCTCTGACCGTGTCCGAGAAAAACTCACTTCCTATGATAAATCGATCACCCTGTACATGGTTGAATACCCCAAGTCTTTGAGTTACAAGGTTATGAACAAAAATCAAAACTGGCAGCTAAAAATGGTTTAAAGTAACTTCTACATATGTAATGAAAGTTTTTGGAAAGTTGAAATTGAAAAATCAGCAATTACCACTTGGGTAGTGTTACATGTGAGAAAGACAAATAACATACTCGTAAGTCGAAAATCACGTAAGTCGTGGTACATATGGCATTTAAAATATTCGTGTTATTTGATTCGTGTAATCTAACCTAATTTTGCTATTATATATTCAGATTTTCTGATAAACAGTTTTGATGTCGTTAAAATATCGTTTATGTACTTACATGTTTATCCATTTTAAATTTGGTAAACGTGTAACCAATAAACATTTGATGGAGGATTTCAAAAAAGTATTCCAGTATTCTGTATACCTACATACTTGATGACGCAGTTGGGATCTTCTTATGAATGATATTTCATCCCTTAAAAACCCAGAGGCGCCTTCATGAATGAGGCTCTTAAAAAAATGGTCACGTACACACCACATATCCGGGCGCTGGAATTTAACGTATTATACAGCAGTACCGTTTCCTGAAATTTTACTTCAGCAAGTTAGGATATGCTGAAAGTAATTTTAAAATAGCAGCTGGAGAATATCTCCTTCGTCTTATTCGTTTTAGACGGATTCTATATGTCTTGTTCTTATCCACTGATGTAAAAATATAATAGAGTTGATTGATCGAAACCATTCATTAAAAGTATTGGGTCTTGTAGAAATTACTTTTGAAAAAAATGTTGGAAAAAAATGAATGAATTTTTTGAAAACTTAAAGTTAAGGTAATAGTCCTATGGCGGACTTAACTAAAATATCTTCAAGATGGCTGCACTTCGGGTTATACCGGAAGTGGACATCAACTTCCTTATTTTAAATGGAATGGCACCTTTTTTCTTCCAGATTTCGATTCTACATCTTATTTTAAGTATATTTTCATGAGATTCCCCTATACCTATCTTTTACCAATTTTAAATTATTTCTGGTTATTTGAATTTCTTTTCAAAAATTCATTTAAGAAAATTAAGTACTGGTATTAGCATTGTGCTTAGTAGAACCAAAAAGCTATGCAGCTATGCTTTTATAATTTTTCATTTATGTACAGGGTGCTGAAAGTAAAAGTACCATTTAGCCCAACTTCAAACCATAAAAACTCATTTTTTTTACATACGATGCCCCATATTTTGTTTTATCTATATAGGGTGTTCCACCTAAGGCGGATTCATCCATAACTCTGTTATTAGAAATTTAACAAAAAAGTGCTTTGGGTGGTAGTTGTCTGAAATAATTGTGCATATGAGGAAAATATTTTCAATTATATAGGGTGCTCCGTTTATTCTGCACGCCACCTAACTTTGTTATTTTAAATGGAACACCCTGTATATTTTTACATTTTTTTGATTCCCCGTTTAATTATAGGTCGACTTTGTTCCCAATAGGGATCCCAATACCTATATCTTATAGTTTTTGAGATATTCAACTGTCTTTGAAAAAAATTACGATTTCAGCTCTTTGAATGAGGCCCAATGGCATTTGAACCATAAAAGATTGGAAACCTGCGGTTTGGACGATTATATTTAGCACAAATTACCCTATCTTTTTCACTATGGGCAAAATGGATACGTTATTCAGAGCCGGAAATATCGGACCCTACATTTGACAATTTTGAAAACGTGAATACTATTTTTTTTTCAAATGGCATGACCCATATTAAATAGTGCAGTTGGATGCGAAATTAAATGCCCTTTCTACTGATATCGGGTTATCAATATTTATCTCCAACAGTTTTCCAACAATATACGATTCTTTCTAAAGTTTGCAAAAATCGGATGTCTACAGCGTCATGTAGGCGTTGCAATTGCGTTGCTTATTGCACTATTTGACGTATAAGCCAAACTAAACGTCACTTTAAGAGTTGACTAGCTTTGATTATTTTACTGTGAAAACGTGTTAAAGTGTATCATAATATTTGTGTATCAATGTCGCTGACGCAGGAAGAAATGGTTGATATGGTTTTTGTTCTTGGTATTTGCCACCGAAATCCATTATTGGCAGCAAGAGTTTATGCACAACGCTATCCGGACATTCTTTTCAAAAAAGAATCCACATGTGTATTAACCAAAACGGAGAATATTTTGATCAGTCGTTGTAAATCAACAGGCTAAGTTGATGTAGCCATTTTTTGATTGTGTTCCCTGTCTTTGTTTGAATTTCGTTTCACTTGTATTCAATTTTAGTTGTTGTTAGTGGTTTAGTTTTGTTTGCTAAACCACTTTTTAAACATCATTTTGAGCAGTTGTTGTAATTCAGTAGGCTAAGTTTATGTCGTTTTTTTCTTGATTGTGGAGTTTCGTTCCATTTGCGTTCTATTAGTTGTTTTTAGTGGTTTATTTTTGTTTGCTAAACCACTTTTTAAACATGCCAGTAAGTATTATTACTGCCAGTCCCAACTCTGACAAAATGTGAGGGAAAAGTGATTTTGCAACGCCTACGTGACGCTGTAGATATCCGATTTTTGCAAACTTTAGAAACAATCGAATATTCTTGGAAAACTGTTGGAGATAAGTATTGATAACCCGATACCAGTAGAAAGGGCATTTAATTTCGCATCCAACGGCACTATTTAATATGGGTCATGCCATTTGAAAAAAAATAGTATTCACGTTTTATAATTGTTAAATGTAGGGTCCGATATTTCCGGCTCTGAATAACGTATCCATTTTGCCCATAGTGAAAAATGTAGGGTAATTTGTGCTAAATCTAATCGTCCTAACCGCAGAACCCTTAACAAAGTCGACCTAGAATTAAACGGGGAATCAGTCCCTTAACTCTTAACAAAGTCGACCTAGAATTAAACGGGGAATCAGAAAATGTAAAAATATACAGGGTGGTCCATTTAAAATAGCAAAGTTAGGTGGCGTGCAGAATAAACGGAGCACCCTATATAATTGAAAATATTTTCCTCATATGCACAATTATTCCAGACAACTACCACCCAACGCACTTTTTTATTAAATTTCTAATAACAGAGTTATGGATGAATCTGCCTTAGGTGGAACACCCTGTATAAGAATCCATCTATACACCATAGGAAATTACACCATTACATATTGGCGATACATGTGTAGAAGAGAATATGTTAAAAGACACCAGTAAGGACAGACAAAGACAGTTAGATGCACCAGTGTTTCACGCTTGTGTACGTATTACAAACGTATGATGTAAAACGTTACCTGCGCGTCAGAAACTGGAATGTGGAGGTGGAGAGACACCGCCCATTAAATACCGAATCTGAGTGAGTTGGGTGGGACTCAGTACTTTTTCGCAGCTATGAGGGTGTACATCAACTTAGCTGTATGAAACTAAATTCTTACGTAATTCTGACTTAAAATTATCCCATATACTTAAAAGAAGTGTACGAACATAATTGTATTTATTTTCAAATTTTTGTATTCCTTATATAACCGGTCTGCAAGAAAATAAAATTGTTCTATAAAAAATAAAAAAATATAAATATAAATCAACCCGTTTATAAGACGAAAGAAAGAAAAAATACCTATTGAATAAGTGGTTCAAAATATCGCCCCTTTGTTCTTCGCAAAACCCTAGTCTATCGTAAAACTCAGTTCTTACGCGTTCTAACATTTCTTAAGCGTTCAACAATTTAGGACTTGTACAATTCTGGCCCGTAAGTCATTTAAATTTCGTTGTCTTTCATGTTCATGTCCGTAAACAGTTTGTTTTATTTGTTAAATATTTGTTTGCATTTAAGGAACCGTTTATAAAAAATGGCCCAACGATGGAATCGCCTAAAATACCAACTGCGTACGCAAAGAATACTCAAGTGCTTTTTTCCGTAGACCAATAACGATGTAATAATTCAATTCACTCGTGCGCATTATAATTTATGGGCGGGGCGTCCCGCCTACATATTTTATTGCTACCCTATCACGAATGACAGAGAATAACGCCCATAAAGTTTTAAAATGACATGTTAGTCTGGCAACTATGGATATAATATTTCTGTGTCAGTTCCTCTATCTGTCAGAGTTTATTCTTTTCTTATTTATTAATGCTCGGCTTTGAAATCTTGCACTTTCCTAACCGGTATAAGCATTCCCTATACCTATTTTTAATAGTTATCTAAACTGCTCGTCAAAATTAGCGTAACACTTTTTAGATTAGCTCCATTTGCGTTCTATTCGAAATAGAGACATGCAGTTTTTAATTTTCGGTAGCCTATAGGCTTGAATGCCCCGTAGGCGCTACGTTGTCACTTAAACGGTTCGCCGTCCACACCCCAACAAGCAACCCCATGTCGAAATTTGAATTCGCAAGATTTTGATGGCAATTTCAGAGACATACGGGATGGACTAAGAAGGACGCTGTCGGGTAAAAATTCTACCCCGGCACACATTAAGACCTCCTCGATAAGTTCTGTGTATTTAGTCGCTGTCCTATTTCTTCAACCCATTTCCAGACCTCCTAAGCTACCTCTTTGCATTTACGCAGGGTTTTGCGTGGTTTAACTTCTGTTGGACGAATCCATTAATCTTCATACTACCTAATAAATTGTTGTGGGGTGCCACAACTCGCTTTTGCCCTTTGACAATCCAAGCACCCCTCCAAGCCACACCTACCCGACCCACCCATGTAGAAAGCTGTGTGGGATGTACGAGTATATTTGTCTCGAATTCATGTCATGGCATAACTTAAAGACTCGTGAAGTTGACAGGATCCACTGTGAATGGCCAGTTAAGCGCCAAATATGATATTTCATCTCCAACCCACCTCCCCTTGATGAGTGGGGTGTCTCTGAAAGCCTTACTGAAGATGATTGAACCTTTTTCGGCCCACTTCGAATCGTTTCTCTCCTTCAAATCCTCTTTTGCATCCCATCGTCCTCTTTTTTTGACTCCCTCCCCTTGAAAAATTTTTCAGTGGGTGAAAATTCCTGAAAGAAGGCTCCTTGTGTAGACGGAACCTTCTTTGCAATTATGTGAATCGACAGTCGCAAAATTCGCGAGAAATGCTTGATACGTGCGGCAAGTGTTCACTGTGACTTGGGCTCATGAACTCTCCCCTGAGCTAGCGCCTTCGAGGTAGGCCACCCAAACATACTCCCGCTCATAAAATTAGTGGAAAAAGGTGTTGTCTAAAAATATTAGTTTTATATTACAGTATTAGTTAAAACATTACTATTAATTAGAAATAATTAAATTAACAGTAGTATGAATAAGGACAATGGTCTGATACCCACCGGTCCACTGTTTGCTCTGATAAACTAAGAGAGATGTTATAGTTCAGTGGCGGCAAATTAAGTATAAATAGTGCAAGTATGTAGGTTAGAATTTAGTTTTAATCTTCTCCTGAAGATGTCAACTTGGTTGGCGAAACGCGCGTCGAGAAAAGTATAGTAGTTCGGTGTTTCGTGGAAAACGTCCAGTTTTTTTTAATGAAATTTGTAGATACCGCTGACCAGATGTTTCATATTCACATACAGTTTGTTACTTAATGTCGAAAAATTCGAGTGTTAATAAGTCGAAAAATTCGCGTAAACGTATGTCCTAAAATGTTCTCGAAATACAGAGTGGTAAAGCAACACCCTGTGTGTGCCAGTGGGTATTTGTGGAAATCTGACCTAGAATGAATATGTAATCCACGGTCTCTAGTAATTTATACTTTTAAAGTTTTTTCTAATTCCATCTGGAATTCTGAACAGAAAAGTTTAGAATAATTCATTATTTTGTACTATGTTTTATATTGTGCTTATTTTATCATGATAAAACTTAGTTTTACAATGAATATAACACAATCACAAAAGTATAATTAAAAGATACATAATATAGTTTGTAAATAATTAAATTTTAAATGCATACTCTAAAGCATTCATCACAGCGAGCTATAGAAAAGTATATAGAAAGAAATTAACATTTAACGGGAAGGAGAACCCGACTCACCCATTTATGCAACTTCACAGACTTGAGTAGGTAATTATTTCGTTGCTCAGCAGCAGAAAATAGGGCTTTTTAAAGCACCTACTCCATTATAATCGAGTTCAAAGTAATATTATTCGTACATCTGGGAGGAAATGCCTTTAGGATGAAAAAGTAGCTGCCTAATTCGAGAGAAACTGCCCATTTATCAGAGGCGTAGCCGCTGGTAATCTCAGGCGGAAGAAACAAGCTTATTTGTAGACGTTTCAAATTCGTTACGTCTTAAAAATAACCTAGTAATTCTGTCAAAAAATGTTTTGACAAAATTAGCAGGATATTTTCTAACTTAATAAAATAATAAAACATGTTTATGCATTAAAGTATATTGCTTGACAAATAAAAAGGAGTAAACTAAATTTTCATGTATTTCCTTAACAGTGAATACAAATAAGTATCTAATTATTAAATTTACAGACCCATCTCTCATCCCTGATAAAAGGTATACCACCAGCTCTTTAAGTATTCATCTTGTATTTTATTAGTCGTATTGTCTTCTTATTGGGAAATATTCATTTTAATGTTTGTTTCTGCTTTGTATCAGACGCCTATTGTATTTCTAAAGACTTTTTTACACATACCAATTCATTGCACAATAAATTGTAGAATTTAGTTTTCAATAAATTGTACAATTTTAGTAACTGTTTACACTTTGCAATATTTGTAATAATTTATTGGCCAATTTCAACACTGCCAACTCTCAATGACTAAAACCTACGAGTTATCATAGATTTGTCCTTAAGAGAAATCGCTTAACTCATTATGAGCTTTCACTTGCTCAACAAATTAGAGCAAGTTCTAAATTCTGCAATTTATTGCACAATTTATTGTGGACAATAAATTGGGCGCAATTTATATTTTACACGTATTCCAATAAATTGAAGGTAAACTTGTACAATGTATTGTGAGAAAAATTGGTGTGTGTAAAACAATCACAAAATTTGGACAAAATGGGCGGTACATACACTGTAAAAATATACCAATAAACAGCTTTTGGCTTTAATGATGTGTTTGATAGTTCTAGTTACTGAAGAAAAATACACGGTGATTGATCGAAATCGTTCGTTAAAAGTATTAGAGGTTGTAGAAATGACTGATTTTTGAAAATTTTGACTCAAGCTAATAGGCTTATGGCGGGCTTGATGAATATATTTTCAAGATGGCTGCACTTCCAGTTATACCGGAAGTCAACATCAACTTTCTTATGTTAAGTGGAATGGTACCTTTTTTATTGCGTGTTTCAATCCTACACGCTATTTTAGATAGATTTTAATGAGATTTTTCTATACCTATATTTTACCGATTTTGAGTTATTTCCGGTGTTTTTTTCATTAACGCTATAGCCTTTGAAACGATCTGTAGTGGTCATTTTAGAAAATTGAGTATCGGTATTGGCATTGTGTTTAGAAAAACACTAAAACTATGCAGTAATGCTTTCATGAGTTCTCAATTCTCATACTGTTGAATATAATTATGTTTCAGAATTATATTACAATATATTTCGTCTTCATTGATCAGGTTTTAGACAGGTTGTTCTGAAAGTTTCCGTTCCGATTCGATAAAATAAACCAACATTGGGAGTAATCACAACCACAAACGTTACTATTACATTTTTTCAAAGTATGTCCCCAAACTTAGACCGTAATGCAAATGTTTAGCTAGTCTTGACAGTTGCAATAATATGTCCACGTATGTCGCTGTCGCTATTATTTTATTGTTTTCTGTTCCGGAAACTTTCAAAACAACCGTTATATATGAAACTTTAAAAAAAGTACGATTTTCATTTGTCTGTAGTTACTGAAATATTCACTTGAGCTGTTAATTCGCTAATGTCAAGATCATCAAAATTATTGGAAAATGTGAATTCCATTCCATTTAAACAAACTAACTTTCCAAACAAAATACCTAGCTCGCGATTAATTCGTCCACCAGCTATCCCGCCTATCTAAAAGAGGCATTCACCTCCACAGCCACTCAATTCCCCTTCACTAATCTAACATTATTAACAGTAATATAAACAGTACAGTATGTATTTGAATTAAACATAATTATACTTGATTACATAAAATTTTACTAAGTGAGCTCTTTACATATTTAAGAAACCACCTGTTGTTTGTTCCCACAGAAATTATGATTAATTAATATCCAACGTAATCTATTATTCTAACAATACGTATACTAAAATAATATTTGTTGATCGCAATAAAACTTGATGAGCACAATATGCATGTACATACATATTTACATATGTTCACGCTTTCTCTAAATATAAACTTCTCGTCAAAATTAGCGTAACACATTTTAGATTAGCGCCGTTTGCATTCTCTTCGAGTTAGTGACTTGCAGTTTTTAGTTTTCGGTAGCCTATAGGGTTGGTTTGAACGCCCTGAAGTCGCTACGCTGTGACGGTTCGCCGTGCACACATCAAAAACCAATCCCATGTCGAAATTTGTTTTCGCAAGGTTTTGACGGCAATTTCAGACACATGCATATTAAGAAGGACGCTGTTGGGTAAAATCTCCATTGTGGCACACATTAAGACCTCCTCAATAAGTTCTGTGAATATGATCGCTGTCTATCTCTTCAACCCATTTCCAGCCACCTCTTTGCATTTACGCAGGGTTTTACGTGGTTTGACCTATGTTGGGCGAATCATTGATCCCAATACTGCCAATAATGTGGGGTGCCACAACTCACTTTCATCTTTTGACAACTCAAGCCCTCCTCCAGGCCACACCGACCCCCCACTCACCCCCCTAGTTCCACCCCTGTAGAAGGCTGTATGGGATGTTGTTTTATCTCCAGTTCTTGTCATGGCATTAATTGACTCCACCCAATTTATTAGGCAGCATTAGGAACAAGGGATTCACCCAACAAAAGTCAAACCACACAGAACCCTGCGTAAAAGCAAACGGGTAGCTTAGGGGGTCTGGAAATGGGTTGAAGAAATAGGACAGCGACCAAATACACAGAACTTATCGAGGAGGTCTTAATGTGTGCCGGGATGGAATTTTTACCCGACAGCGTCCTTCTTAGTCCATCCCGTATGTCTCTGAAATTGCCATCAAAATCTTGCGAATTCAAATTTCGACATGGGGTTGATTTTCGGAGTGTGGACGGCAAACTGTTTAAGTCACAACGTAGCGCTTGCGGGACACTCAAAACAATCCTATAGGCTACCGAAAATTAAAAACCGCAAGTCTCTAACTCAAATAGAACGCAAATGACGCTAATCTAAAAGTGTTACGCTAACTTTGACGAGAGTTTATGAACAACCTAAGACTTGCAAAGGCGTATCTTTCTAGCTTACATTTAATTTTCGGTTGTGCATACTGTTTAAGCTTTATTAACCCCACCCTAATCCCGTATCACAATTCCAGTATCAAATAGGTGAAGATATTAATTAATCTCGTTTTTATTTTCAGGAACAACTTGCAAGAGAACGATGCGTTTCTGGCAGGATACAGATTCAAGTTTGGTATCACGACGAGAGAAAAGAACTAGTTGTGGCAGTACTGGCTGGCGACGATTTGGCGCCACGTGACGATAGTTTGGGATTCGGATCTCTCCCGGAAGCCTACGCCAGATTATGCTTACTACTGCTAACGTATGTTTACAATTTTCATAAAATTCCAAATTATAAACCTATAGACAGGATAGTCCTGCACATGGTGATTCAAAAATAAGTAGACACAAGGCAGGGATGTGAATAGGTCTCAAAATAAACTCAAAAATATACTGCTCGTCAACTTTAACTTGACACTTTTTAAACTAGTGCCACTTGCGTTCTATTCCAGTTAGAGGTTTGCGGTTTTTAATTTTCGGTAGCATGTAGGGTTGGTTTTAATGCCCCGAAGTCTTTAGTAAGCATGAATTTTACTGCTACGCTGTGACTTAAATGGTTCGTCGTATGTACGGCGAACCGTACATAAAATACGGCGAACCGTACCCAAAAAGCAACCCCATGTCGAAATTGAATTCGCAAGCTTTTGACGCCAACTTCAGAGACCTACAGGATCGACTAAAAAGGACACTGTCGGATGAAAACTCCATCTCGGCACATACATATTAAGAGCTCCTCAATATATTATGTGTATTTGGCAGCTGTCCCATCTCTTCAACCCATTTCCAGACCTCGCTAAGCCACCCCTTTGCATTATCCAGGGTTTTGCGTGGTTTGACCTCTGTTGAGCGAATCCATTGAAAATGAGCCAAAAATGCCTAATAAATTGGTGTGGGGTGCCACAACTCGCTTTCACCCTTTAACAACCTAAGTACCCCTTCAAGCTACACCACAACCAATGGTCTCTCTTGAGTCTGGCGATTGTCGATTCACACAAGTGCAAAGGAAGGTTCCGTTTACCCAACGAGTTCTCTGTCAGGAATTTTCATCCACTCAAAAATTTTTTGGAGGTGGTCAAAGAATCGGAGTGTGCCAAAAAGAGTTCATGCAACCTCAAGAAAGCTTTTTGAGTCACCCCACGCATCAAGACCTGCTTTACAACCCCTTGGGGTGGCAAATTTTCAGGGGGTGTGTTGGAGTTGGAATATCACTTTCGGCGTTCAATCGGCCGTCCGCAATGTGTTCCGTCAACTTCGAGAGCCTTCAAGTAATGCCATGACATGAATTCGAGACACAATTACATCCCTCGCAGCCTTCTAAGGGCGGAATAGGAGGGGTGGGTGGGGGGTCGGAGTAGGTGTGTCCCGGAGGGGTGCTTGAGTTGTCGAAGAGTGAAAGCGAGTTGTGGTACCCCACACCAATTTATTAGGCATTTTAGTCTCGATGGATTCGCCCAACAGAGGTCAAACCACGCAAAACCCTGTGTAAATGCAAAGGGTGGCTTAGGGGGTCTGGAAAGGGGTTTAAGAAATGGGACTGCGACCAAATACACAGAACTTATTGAGGAGGTCTTACTGTGTGCCGAGATGGCGTTTTAACCCGACGGCGTCCTTCTTAGTACATCCGGTATGTCTCTGAAATTGCCGTCAAAATCTTGAGAATTCAAATTTTGACATGGGGTTGCTTTTTGGGGTGTGGACAGCGAGCCGTGTAAGGCATAACCCTGTAGCCTATCTAAACCAACCCTATAAGCTATATAGCAAGTTGCACCCCCAATGATAAATAGGCTTCCAAAGTTGCCCCACAAAGAATACCTAATATCATAAAAGCCGTTTGACATGCAAGACTCAACCTCGGTATCCGAAATATGCTCGTAATAGGCCTTAATTTATAGTAAGTTGTAAGTTGAATTTAATTTAACCACTGACCCACTCACCCTTAAAAACGCAACGTTTTACTTTATCGTGTTAATTATTATTATCACACACAGAGACTCTTTTTTTGTTCTCAACGCTCGCGTTTCACCAATCATGTTCGCATCATCAGCAAATGACTAAAACGTTTCTTGGTTCTTGGTTAGCGAAACGCGCGCCTTGAGCGCGAAAAAAGTGTGTCCGTCCGTGTGTCAGTTGAGAGATTAGGGGTTAAATGGGGGAAATACACTTTTTCCTTGACTGTTGGTAATTAGCAGACGACAAACGAGCAACATATGCTCTTAAAATATGAGACACATGTACAACATAATAGAGTCTACAAATGCAAAAGTATTTATCTTAAGGGTGGGGGATTGAAGGGGGTAAGTATTTAAAATAGGTGACAAACATTTTTAACATTAATTTTAGTAACTACAGAGTGAACGGAGCTCTAAAAAAATCATAATCTTCCTCCTTCTATACATGCCATAAAAGTCATAAAGGTCACATTGGTCATTTGAGTCAAGATCGTAATGACCATAGTGATCATAAAGATCGCACAAGTCATAAAGCTCGTATTGTTCATTAAGGTTACATTAGTCCACATTATAAAGGCCATATACGAGTAGGTCACAGAGGTGTATGTGTCGTATACATAGTTGATAATAAAGACTAAAAAAGATCATAAAAGCCATAAAGGTTATATCGATTTATTTAACGATTTAATTTAACACTTTTGTAAATATTTTTAGTGATTTAGTCTGATTAATCATGAAACAGGAGGAGAATTGGAATCATCAGCGTAGAAACTAATTCACACTTGAACACTTTTAACCACTTAACACTGAAACACTTTTTTCGTATTAACTGAAAGAGTACAAAAGAGTAGAGAGCAGAGGAGAGTAATTTTGTACTCAATTAAAAGAGTATTAATCATCTCCTAATGATGCCAAGACGGTTGGTGAAACACACGTTGAGTACATAGATAAAAAGTGTTTCGGTGTTAAGTGGTGAAAACTGTTCACGTGTGAATTTGATTAAATATGAAAAAAAATGATGTGGAAGTAGTAATGCCTTAGGCAGCAGTTTTTAAATCATCCACAGTAAGTGCCGGTATCTCATAAATACCTTTCTTCAAATAACTCCATAAAAAGTCTAAGGGTGTATCTAATGTCAGGTGATCGTTCAGATCATCTGATGGAACTTAGATTTCTAATCCGTTTATCTCCAAATATCTCATTAAGGCAAGCAGTTATTACTATTAAACTATTTTGTGGGGAAGTATTATCCTGTTGCCAATACATATGTCTTCTCTCTTTCAGATTAATAAATAATCTTCAGTTCAGATAAATAATTTGCCAAAAAAACTGTTGGACATATGTAATTCAAGTCTGAAGAAAAAAACATACCAAAAGCAGTGGCGGCTTGTCAGGGGAGGCAGAGGAGGCAGTGCCTCCCCTGTGAAAATTCCAAATTAGTTTTTTTATAAACCTACCTACCTATAATACTTACCTTTCATTTTTAAATTCATATATCGAGTAAAAAAATAATTTCTAAAAATAAAAATATTAATAAACATAAATATGTCAAAGGAGTTCCTGCACTATTATTTGCAATATATTAGCCCTCATAAACGACGAAGCGTCTAGTCTATCGCCGTTATGGAAAGCCTGCCGATGCCAATGTTTTCACATATACACTCAACATCCACATATCCGAACTCCAAATTTCCGAACTCACGATATTTCCGAACTTTTTCTCACGATATTTACGAACTTGTACTTCCACACAACCGAACTTGTCGCTGAATGTTGACGACAAAAAACCGCGAAATTTGAAATGAAAAAAAAATGTAAACACAATATTGCGATTGTTATCAAACATTTCGATTGTCACAGAATTCAGCAGAGGAAATCGCCCTCCCTCAGCAGCACACCTGAGACAGGTTCTTATTCAAATTCAGCTTGTTACAGCCTGTGACAGCTTATTTCAAATGGCGTATCATAAGTACCGGTGCACTTTTTTGTGTCAATCCGTCCACTCAATTTTCGTCTTTTTTTCAACTTCCGACAAGTAAATTTCTTTTTTCCCAAGAATTTTTGCCACTGACGATTTACAAATATTGTACACTAGCGACCCGCCCCGGCTTCGCCCGGTTTACGACCTCACATTAGAAACCTCTAAAATTATCAGTGTTTCTCTATTATATTATGCTTGTATTATATATAAAACCGCATAAAATCCGTTGCGTAGTTTTAAAGATCTAAGCATACATAGGTAGTAGAAAGATAGGGACAGACAGCGGGAAGCGACTTTGTTTTATACTATGTTATGATTATGATCTTACATAGATCAACATTTTTAACACCATTTTTTGCGTGATTTATCAGATCCAGCTTTTACTCCAAGGTTAGCCTCTTAGCAGGCTCTTTTCTCTGCAAATAAACAGTACAATAATGTTTGTTTTGTATCACGGTTTTTTTAAAACTACATATTTTCTCATTTCATTTTCATTTTTCATTTCAGTTTGAAATTATTATAGGTTACGTCAACAAAATGTTCAATAAAACAAACCTTTACTTTGAATTACAAAATAATTACCTGCATCACTTTCTCCTTTGCACCTGACATTTTTTTTTGTTTAAAAAAACGTTCTTTTATTAACATGTACACATGTATGTATGTATGTATTACATTTGCATAAAAACCTCGAAAAACAAAGAAAAGTACTAGAATGAGCTATAAAAACCCTTTGCGCATGCGCCAGCAGTTCGGTTATCCCGAGTTGACGAAAGTTCGGAAATGTGGAAGTTTGCGGAACGGAAAAGTTCGGATGTGTGGATGTTGAGTGTACATATATTTACACGGGATAGCGAGCTTCGCGCTTCGCAACCATCTGTGTCTGTTAACAAATTTAACCCTTAACGTCAGTGGCATTAAAGGTCATTTAAAAAACTGCATAGCGAAGGCGAACACGCCCACCTCCCACCTCTCACACGTGACAGAGCTGAAGACGAGTTATTTGATTTCATGAACCTAACAACCTAACCTACAAAATTTAATACTTATCAGTTATTGTTCCGTGTCTACAAATTTTCGTTGGAAAGTGCCGTTATTCTTGCCGGATTTTTGGAGTGCTTTGAGTGGTATAGGACAATAATAACTATTGAAAGCGTAGAATATTACTTATAGTCCTTCTAATTTTAATTGAAAATGATAAATACGCCTGGGAAACAAAAAAAGCGGTGCAACTTTATGATTCCATGAGCGTGCATATATCTTTTATAAATTCGAAAATTGTGAAATAATTTTTTTCATTCAAATCAATATAGGAGATTAAAATTAGCCTGCATACAAAACTCTTAATATTTGTAATATAATTTGCTGTAAATAATGCTTCATTTAGCCAGACAATCTCAAAAAATTGTCTGTGTTAATAAACCTAGCTGAAATACACGTCACTGGTGTCTTAAACAAGTTGAGTGCCTAAAGTCGTAAATCATTTTAACGACGTCGTAAAAATTTTATGGCACAGTGGACCGAAGAAGTATTAGCAATGTATTAAATGCAAAGCAGTCCAATAATCTCGTTGACCGGTGTTACCACCAGTGGTTTTACTCTGTGCGGCCAGCCGCCTGAGCCGCCGTTGCCGGCTCTTCAAAATTTTCTTAAGTATAGTAATATACATAAAGTTGTTTGAATTTATAATTATTTTTTCCAGCAATTTTAAACGCTTTATTTTAATGCTAACTAATAAATTTATATCTATGTATTTTTTTTTAAATATTTCCAAACTAGCTTTCTAAGAACGTCACGAACTAACAGTTTACTAAAGTATGAACTATACTTGTATAGTGAGCTTATCAATTTTAGAAAATATATCTGACAACCTTGCTTTTTTCTACCTATTTTCAATTTAAAATAGAAATAGAGTACCTAAGTAATTATTTGAAAGTTTTATTTAATTAATTATACAAAACTATAATGGAGGTAAGGGGCGAGTGTAGCAGTTTGTTTCATAATAATAATAATACGAGTTGTAATTGTAATTGTAATTGACACTCAAATAAATATTCGAACCTGCAATGATATTGTTGAGTATCTTATAAAGTACAAAGTTAGCCGTCTGTCATATGAGGATAAATTATTTGTTAAAGATTTAAGAGTCAGATCTAAATAAAACTTTAATTAATCAGAGTAAGCCACGTTTTTAATACGTGGTATGATAAATGAAAATGGCTTAGTCGTTCTTTAACTTTAAATAAAATATTGTGTTGGCCCTGTGTATTATTTTCAAAACGTGGAGAATATGCTTGAACAAAGTTTGGATTTGATAATCTTAAAAATGTATCCCGTTCCATTCTCACACATGCAAAAAGTCGGGAACATATTAGTTATGTTTGTAAATTACATCTTTTAGGCAAACAAAATATGAATGTCATCTATTCAACCCGTCAAATCGAAATTGACGCAGTCTTGGCATAAATCCATATTTTATTTCACTGCATCTCTTAATTGTAAAATAATTTGCGGAAATTCCACACCTTCCACATGGTTTTGCTGAACCAATAAAATATAATAGGTACGTTATGTTAGACAAATGTACTTATTATATTTTATTGAACAAGTAGAGGTCCTTCTCCTAGCTGTACGGTATATAACTAACAATGTTTACCATAACAAAAATGTAGGAAACAAAAATTTTTACAAAATTTGTTTGCCTCCCAAAAAAAAAGTCACGAGCCGCCACTGTCCACAAGTAAAAATCATACTAGGGTATCACTTCAAAATTAATTTCACACTAAAATTCAAAATTAGTGGCGGTTGCCATGTGACACTTTAAACTATACCCCATATGTAATTGCAAAGTTTCTTATATCTGCGAAAATAACCTTTTTAGCTACTATGTTTTTACTAGTACATGTACAGGCGTATCCTGTACATTCAATCAATTCCAGCTTGATACCGAATATAATAAAATTGGTATTCCTCGCACCAACCTGAGATTAATCATGTGTTGGAACCATTATTTACAGTAGACAAGTTGTTATTTTCTGAAATGTGTTTGATGACAACTACGCAGTGTTGAAACCTGCGGGACACGTTAATCCAGCGTAAAGGATTCCACGTGAGGAAAAGGCGAATATGACCGGTATTTTAGCCAGGATTGATTGTTTGTAGATGATATAAACGTTCTCAGAAACGAATAGAGTGTCATAAATGTGCAATAATATTTAATTACATTATATCCTGATTTGTTATTACGAAAAGGAATTATTATGAAAGGTATACCTAGTAAAGCAGGTACGACGAAAAACAAAATAAATTAGAGAGTGATAAACATTAAAACTATTTCAGGCATTTGAATGTACATATTGTGACATATTCTACCAGCAAAACATTGGTGAATTGTTGGTTGCCTATACGAGATTATTACAATCAAAAGTTTTAGAGCCAGCGAGATAAAGCCCGGAAAATACTAGAATGAACGGGGACAACATAGAGATTCTCGACGATTCGAAAGTAGTTAGAAGATTGTTCCAGAGGCTTCCAATGGTGTATATAAGCACGACAGCGAGCCCCCAATAGGCAGTTTTGAATTGGAACGTAGTCCAGTGAAGATCAAAGTGATATACCGGGTGATATCTAAACCGCGATATTTAGTAGCGATATTTTGAGTGTCATTTTAAGTTGATAGTTGTGTAATTGACGTGATCAAATTAATTGTAATTAAACAATAAACGCTTTTACCAAGTAAAAAGTGTTACAGTGGTGTCAGAAGTGGGATTTTATATCAAGTATTGCATACCGTTGCAACCGTCGCGTCCCTAAAAAGTTAGTGGTAGTGGTCGCGAAGAAGTGTCTCGATCTTTCGGGAACTTTTACACGTGTGAACGAAAGCCCCAAGTGTGATATATCGTTGCACTTGTCTCGACGTCAGAAAGCTAGTGGAGGTGTTCGCGAAAAAGTGTCTCGAGTGTGACATATCGTTGGACCCCAAGTGTGACACATCATTGAACTCGTCACAACTTAAGGAACTCATAGCAAGTGCTCTTGAGGAATTTTGGAGAATATTCTGGAATTTCTGTAGATCTATGCCGGTGACCAGAAGTCAAGAGGCCAACATGGATGCACAACTTGCACAACTGTTAGTGATGATGCAGGCAATGAAAGGGGAATTAGGAGAAAATTGGAAAAGCAAACGAAGGCGTTAGGAGAAAAATGAGAAAATCAATCGCACCCGTTAAAGGAAAAATTAGAAATTCAGCCCCAACAATCGCAGGCGATAGGAGAAAAATTATAAAAGCAATCGCAGGCGTTAGGAGAAAAATTAGAAATTCAGTCCCAACAAATGCAATCCTTGAGAGAAAATTTAACTGAGAAACTAGAAAAAGAGACCTGTGCCTGAGAAGGAACAGATGGAAGAACAAGTCCAGAAACTTGAAGGCAGATTGGACGAACAGGTGAAGACTATTAAAGAAGATTTCAATGCGCAAGAAGAAGAATTGAAGAACGAGGTAGACGAAAAATTTCAACAGCAAAATAAAAAAAGTTGACGTAGAAATAGCCCATGTCAAAGAAGTCTGAGAACAACTACAGCAGAACTTGGAGAGCCGGCACGAGGAGGCGCAATAAAAGCTGAAGGCATCTCCAGACCGGCTAATGTCATACCACCTCAATTCGATGGCAAGGTCTCCTGGGGTACCTATCTCCGACAATTCGAAGCGGCTGCTACAGCCAAAGGAATACCTATTGAACAACAGCAGAGTTTTGAGCACCTGAAGCGCCATCTGGAGATGAGGTATGGGGACAGATACATGCAGCATGTGTACCAGGTGTAACTAAAGGGTCGTCTGCAACAGGCTGAAGAAAATTTGCAGCACTTCGAAGCTGATATTCTTCGACTTGTTCGCCTGGCCTATCCAACTGCTCCGTCCGAATTCTTGGAACAACTTTCCATCCCGCACTTCATCGACGGTCTGAGAGACAGCGAAACCCAACAATCCCTGCGCCTGGGAAGACATAGGACTTTGAATGATGCCCTGTCCCATGCTCTGGAGTTAGAAGCAGCGAAGGTGGCTTCAAGGGGACATATGAAGGTCCGAAGAGTCTCTGCCGTGGATGAAGCACCAGGACAAGACGATGTATGGGAACAACTAACTGAGTTTATAGGCAAACTCAGAGCAGCATCGAAATCAGGTGAAAATTTACAAGCTAAGACTGAATCAAGAAGTCGACTTCCTTGATGATGGAACTGTGGGAAAACGGGGCATTTAAGAAACCAGTGCAGGTCCGTGCCTAAGAGCGAGGAAGCACGGAACCCACAGCCAGCGCACCAGGAAAACTAAGTTTAGCCAACTCCACGGGACGACAGCTGGATGTGTCCTCCCACCATGCCCCACCGGAAGAAATTAAACTGTCTCGCTTCCAAGACCCTGACTCCCTGACAGTGGATGGCACCATCTTTGGCTCCAATTTTAAGATGATAGTCGACACTGGATCAGCAAGGATTATTGTTAGACCACATGTCGTAGGTGCCTGGCGAATCAAGAACCCTAGCAGGCAGTATGTTATAGTCACTGCCAGTGGACAACGACTGCCAGTTAAAGGTGAGTGTGAGCTGGAGATCGAACTAGGGGAGATAAAATTCCATCACCGAGCCTTGGTAGCGAATATATCTGACGATGTCATCCTCGGATTAGACCTACTACGAGGATGAGTGAATTTGGATTTGGATGCAGGAACACTTCGGATTAAGGACGAGGAAATAGTATTATCAACTCCTATCCAAGCTGACACTGTTGGGATACTGGCGAAAGAAGATGTCGTACTACCACCACCACAGACGGAAACATTAGTTGCTAGTAGGATAGACAGCGACCCATGTGATGGCATGGTGGGAGTGGTGGAGCCGAGCAATCCGGGGCTATTTAGTAAATCTCTACTGATTGGACGCACCCTAATTAGACCACAGAATACGACAGTTGTAAGAGTTGCCAATTTAAAGAACTTTCCCTCAAAAGATCACTAAAGGCACGGAATTGGGAGTCTGCGAACCAGTCACAATTGTGAGACGCTTGGAGGAGTTACAAGGTGATTACATGAAGCCCGACGCAAATGTTCTCCCAGATTGCTTACAAGACATATTAAGCAGAGCCAAGACCAGACTCAATAAGGAGCAAACTAAACAACTGGAAGAACTACTAAGAGAGAACAAGGAGGTCTTCGCTTTAAAATCAAGCCATTGTGGTAGAACAAATGTTGTGAAACATCGAATTGACACTGGTTCAGTAAGGCCTATCAAACAACCTCTCAGAAGAATTTCACTAGCCATAAGGGAAGAGGTTAACGAAATGTTGGCCGATATGAAGAAAGAAGGAACAATAGAACCTTCGCAGAGTCCTTGGGCATCTCCTGTAGTCCTTGTGAAGAAAAAGGATAGATCCACGCAATTCTGTGTTGACTACAGGAAATTGAATGAGGTCACCAAAAAGGACAGTTACCCACTACCCAGAATTGACGACACTCTGGACACCTTAGCTGCAGCCAAATGGTTTTCGACATTGGACTTGAAGAGCGGATATTGGCAAGTTGAGGTTAGTCCAGAAGATAAGGAGAAGACGGCATTTACCACCAGAAATGGACGTTGGCAGTTTAATTTAAGTTGGCAGTTTAAATGGACGTTAGAGGTGGCACCAAGACAGAGACGTACTTCGTGTCTGAATGGGAGACCTTATTTACCCGACGAGTAGTTGTACTGGGAATATCATTCGAGGAGCACACGAAGAATGTAGCCGAGGTGTTCAAGAAGTTGAGGGCATCTAACTTGAAATTGAACCCCAAGAAGTGCAATCTATTTCAAAAGGAGGTGAAATACTTGGGCCATGTCATCACAACTGATGGTGTGAAAACGGATCCAGAGAAAACGGAGTGTATTAAGAACTGAGAAGTGAAAAGAAGAAGTGAGAAGTTTTCTGGGTCTCTGCACCTACTACCGACGTTTCGTGTGAAACTTCTCCGATATTGCGACCCACTTCACAGACTGACAGAAGACAACGTACCCTTCGAATGGACCCAGAAATGTCAAAGAGCATTTGAAACACTAAAAGAGTCTCTTTGTACCACGCCGATTTTGACCTACCCCCCGACCTGGACAACCCTTTATTGTAGACACAGACGCAAGCAACGTTGGTCTCGGAGGAGTGCTTTCCCAAATCCAAGACGGCGAGGAACGAGTGATTGGCTACTTCAGCAAGGTCTTGTCAAAAACAGAGAAGAACTACTGTGTAACTCGTAAAGAACTGCTGGCCATTGTAAAAACACTTGAACATTTTCACGAGTATCTGTATGGTCAAGAATTCCTCCTCAGAACGGACCATGCTTCCTTGGAAATTGCTACTGCAAGAATCCCGAACAGGGCAGATAGCGAGATGGCTGGAGCGCCTGCAAGAATACCGCTTTGTGATAGAGCATAGACCAAGAAAGAAGCACAGAAATGCCGACGCCCTGTCCAGAAGACCTTGCCCCTCGAATTGCAAACATTGCAGCAGCCTAGGAAGGAAATAAGGTACAACGATCCCTTGCAAGATCGTCACCGTCCGACCACAAGTGGAGCTCAGCAGCCATCCAGATTAGGTAAATACCAGCTAGCCGATAAAGACTTGAAGTCCATCCTGGAATGGAAAGAAGCAGGAACTGGTCGATCCCCATGGCCTGACGTTAGCGACAAGGGTGTGGCACTCAAGAGCTAGTGGGCACAGTGGGATTCCCTCGCTGTGGAAGATGGTGCCCTCGTGAGAAATTGGGAAAACAGCGAGGAAACCGAAGTTAAGAAACAGGTTCTGCTGCCAAGATCTCGAGTGCATGAGGTGCTGCAGGAAGTCCATGGAGGCATTGGTGGAGGGCATCTTGGTACCAACAAGACTCCGCAGAAGCTTCGAAATAGGTTCTACTGGGCGAACTGTAGAACGGACGTAGAAGATTGGTACCGAAAATGCGACACCTGCGCCGCTAGCATAGGACCAAAGAAAAGATCACAAGGCAACATGCGCCAATACAACGTCGGCGCACCGTTCGAAAGAATAGCAATTGACATCGCAGGCCCCTTTCCCAGAACCCAGGATGTCAACCGTTATCTGTTGGTTGTGATGGACTATTTTAGTAAATGGCCCGAGGTGTATCCATTACCCAACTAAGAAGCGACGATATTGGCTGAAGTACTAGTCAACAACTTTTTCTGCAGATTTGGAGTGCCAATGGAATTACATTCTGATCAGGGCAGAAATTTTGAGTCTGCAGTGTTCCAAAAAGTCTGCGAAATGATGGGAATTCGGAAGACAAGGACCACGCCACTACATCAACAATCTGATAGCATGGTGGAACGCTTACATACATTAGCCACATTAGAAACCCACCTGAGGATGTTTGTGAATGACCACCAAGATAATTCGGACAAGCTGATTCCGCCCTTCCTGTTGGCATACCGATTTGCTGTGCACGAGACACCGGGAAAAACTCCTGCTAGGATTGTCTTTGGAAAAGAGCTTCGTCTCCCCGCAGATTTACTCTTTGGCCATCCGACTGAGCGACACACCGACCCTGACACTTATGTTGGAGAGTTGGAGTGAAGGATGTCAGCGGTACATGACCATGTAAGAAGTCGTCTCCAACTGGAAAGTGACCGCATGAAGACCAGATACGACATCCGGGCCAATTCCTCTGGTTTTCAAGAAGGCGGCCTGATATGGCTATATAACCCAGTTTGACGTAAGTGAAGATCGCCAAAGTTGTAGAACAACTGGGAAAGCCCATTCGCAGTCATTAAGAGGATCAACGACGTCGTTTACAGAATCCAGAGGAACCCCCGAAGTAAAATGAAGGTCGTCCACCTAGACCGCCTGACGCCATATCGGGGTGAAACCGATCGGGACAATCGGTCTTAGGGAGGGGGAGTGTGACATATTCTATCAGTAAAACATCGGTGAATTGTTGGTTGCCTGTACGAGATTATTACAATCAAAAGATTTGGAGCCAGCGAGATAAAGCCCGGAAAATACTAGAATGAACGGGGACAATATAGAGATTTTCGACGATTCCGACGATTGTTCCAGAGGCTTCCAATGGTGTATATAAGCACGACAGCTAGCCCCCAATAGGCAGTTTTGAATTGTAACGTAGTCCAGTGAAGATCAAAGTGATATACCGGGTGATATTTAGACCGCGATATTTAGTAGCGATATTTTGAGTGTGATTTTTAAGTTGATAGTTGTGTAATTGACGTGATCTCAATTTATTGTAATTAAACAATAAACGTTTTTACCAAGTAAAAAAAGTTTTACAGTATTCAGGTAGTTACAGTTTACATAATGATTCACGATTAGTGACATATCAGAGGTTTTGGGAGAACCAAAAATAATATGCTGGTGAGATTTTGCATCAGGAGGTTTTCAGGAACCAGTACCAGAACTGTACCTACTCATCGACAATAATGGCAGCTTATATTTTATGCCATATTACTTTCATGCCACATTATTAACTGATAAAATATATATTATATTTCTAAAATGAACATTTTTTGAGATATTTCAATTCTAATAATAAAAAAAAAATTTCAGTTGCAAATTCCTAGCTTAAAATGAATAACTTTCGCCATAGTAAAAGTCCTTGAATTTCCTGGTGCCTAGTGCTTGAATTATTACCGAAAATTTCACATCTATGTCTTCAAACTAATCGGATGCTCTTATTTTTAACAGTTACCATGGCAACAAAAAAATTGTCCAGAAACTCTTGTCCTATTGGCAGTGGCGGCCCGTGGAATTTGTTGCTCGTATTTCCGTAAGGAGGCATGGGACCTACGTAGAAGACTATAATAGCAAAAAATTGTCAGGGAAAACTTGCAACAATTTTCTTATACTTGTGATTTTTGCAAAATTCTTGTTTTGCTTAAAGATACAACTATTGTAAAATCTCACAGACGAAATGTTGGGATGAAATAAAAATTCAAATTACCATAACTTTTACAGGCCTCAAAATGTCAAGAAAATCACAAGTATAAAAAGACTTTGTATTTACTCGGTGATTATGAGAAAAAAAATCGCAAATATTTTGCAAGCCGTTTCCAAGATCTGCCCGGAAGCAGCCATTTTTGAAAAAAAATCGCACTTTCCTGAAGTTTTTATAGCCTTCTACTTAGGTCTAGTAACCACCCCTAAATTATGGTGTGGGTCCCATGCCTCCTTACGAAGATGCGAGCATGTCATATTCCACCTGCCGCCACTGCCTATTGGGTAGTCTAGGTGAAATTACACTGAATTTTTGCTGTCAAATGTTGCGACATTAAACTAACGGTTAATTACAAGGCCCACAAAAAAAAAATTCGTTTTGACTATGGATAAGAACATAGTTTTTCCCTGTATTTTTTGACGCTGAATCCAAATCCGGTGTCCGTTTAACCGTAGCACGTCATGATCAAGGTCATTTCAAGGTCAAATCGCGAAATAAAGGCTTAGAAGAGAATAAACCCATATATCTTTATGTTTCTGGGGTCGCTGAATCCAAATCCGGTGTCCGTTTAAGGGACACCGGATTTGGATTCAGCGGACGGTTTAAGAGGAGAAGCCATGGATATATAAAGAAAGCAGGGGCACGTTAGGGATCCTGTTCCGATCACAGGCGAGTCCGCCGTCCTAGGGGTGATAACCCTTATACCTCCCTAGGTCTAAGTATGAGGGTTTTCCGACTTTGACGAGAACAAAGTCAACTCGTTGTCGGACACACTACGGCATCATTGTCACACCCTAACGCCCCCCTGCAGGGCAGCGCGCCTTCGCTGGCTTCGTTAGTCCAGAGAATCGGAAAAGGGATCATTCTACACATCCTCAATTGAGGCAGTGGTCACCATCTCCAGCATCCTCTGGGGCAGCAGGCATTCTATATGCACGCACATGCACACAGTCACGCACACATGCATTTATATACGCACGCAAGTACACACTCACGCATACACGCTTTTATACTCACGCGTGCATTAGCGCACACACGCAAAAGTGTGTGTCTGGTTGAAGGAGTCTAAACATGTTTATTCAATGATTCACTCACTGATTTTCAGTAAGATGATTACTATGTAGTTAGACGATATTCAGTAAGGTGGCTAAGAGAATTGGTATCAACTCATCTAATGTACATGGATACACGGACTTACATATCTTTTACCTTAACAAATAATAGCAATACATTCACGAAACCGAAAATCCTTAACCACATTTCCCTAATACAGCCTAAGGTACCTACATGATGAAAATGCGACCATTTACGGTATTCTAGCAAACGTGGGCCAACGAAAATAAGGCTGGGCAAACGAAATTTAGGGGTGGGCAAACGAAAAGCCCTTATTTTCGTTTGCCCACCCTAAATTTCAGTTGTCCAGCCCTTATTTTCATTTTCCCACCCTGAATTTCGTTTGCCCACTCTAAATTCCGTTTGCCAAGCTCTTATTTTCGTTTGCCCACCCTAAATTTCGTTTGCCCAGCCCTTATTTTCGTTTTCCCACCCTTATTTTCGTTTGCCCACCCTAAATTCCATTTGCCCACCCTAAATTTCGTTTGCCCAGCCTTTATTTTCGTTTGCCCACCCTAAATTTCGTTTGCCCACCCTAAATTCCGTTTGCCTAGCCTTTATTTTCGTTATTTTTGTTTGTCCGTCCTGAATTTCGTTTGCCCAGCCTGAATTTCTCTTTGTTTACCATGAACTTCGTTGGCCCACCCTCAATTTCATTCGTTCAACCTGAATTTGGTTTGCCCAGTCTCATTTTCGTTAGCCAGACCAGAATTTTGTCTGTCCAGCTTGAATTCTCTTGGTTAATGAGACTTTTTTCTGTCGCCTTTCTGCGGAGGAATTTTATTTTCCCATTTTATGGTTAATTAAAATTGGGAAAGCGAATGTAACACTTGGGCATACGTTGGCTAAATCCTGGGCAAAAGAATCGTCTCAAGGAAATATGTTTCTTCTCATTTTTTCATTGATGGATTTTTTTTTCAATTTTTTTTTGTTTTGAGAGGTGGGCAAATAAAACTACTCTCTGGGCATACGTGGGCAACCCTGGGCAAACGAATGGTCCCAAGGAAGTACGTTTTTTTCTCATTTTTTCATTAATGGATTTTTTTTTGTTTTTCGATAGATAACGAAAGTCTTTATTTTCCAATTCAGGGGTGCCAACTTCACAGGGCTCTCGTTGCATTGTCGGACACTAAAACTTTTGGTGAACCAACACGTGCAAAAGTACTATGCAACGCGGGAATTGAAAAGTCGGTGGTTGTGGTATTTGTCGAAAAAACTTCTACCCACTTTGAATATGCCTCTATGATAATGAAAAAAATATTTATTCAAAAATGGACCCATAAAATCAATATGGATGCGGTTAAAAGCTTTTTCGGGCCATTTCCACGGGTTTAATTCAGTTTTAGGAGGACTAGTTTTATAAACTGAGCAATTCACCCAACTACATTCTCAATGTCGCTGTTTATTCCAGGCCAGAAAAAATATGACCTTGTCATATTTTTCATTTTTACAACCCCTAAATGCGTCATGTGCAACTGAGACAACATACGCTGCCTTAATTTATGTGGAATTATTATTCTATTGTTCCAAAAAAAGCATATTATGCTCAATTGTTAATTCATGACGAATAACATAAAACTGTTTATAACTTTCATCTCTTTTACAACTTTTTCACATTTTTTTCACATATCTTTTTACTGTCTCTAACACTTTATCATTTTGAGCAAATTTTTTTTACTAAATTAAAATTTGTTAAGACTATGTCACTATCAGAAAGAAATTTAAATAATCGAAATCGACAGATTCTCAAATGTAGTTTTGGTCATTTGGAATAGGTAATCGTGAGAGAAAATCTGCAATATTTTTTTTCTGATTTTACATATTCTACTTTATATCTATAGTTAGCAAGAATTACAGCCCAACGCCTCAATCTGTTGGCAGAATATAGTGGAATGCCTTTAGAAGGATTAAAAATTGCCAAGAGTGACTTGTTATCCGTTACAAGAGTGAATTCCCTGTTATATAAGTACTGATTGAACTTACATAATGAAAAAATTATAGAAAGTCCTTCTCTCTCTACTTGTGCATAATTACGTTCCGCAGATGTCGTGCGTGATGCATAAGCAATGGTTTTTTTTCCATCAGGAAAGACATGAGCAAGCACACACCCTATTCTATAGTGACTCGCGTCTGTAGTTAATTTCAATTCATAATCCGGATTATAGTGAGCTAATATGTTAGCAGATATTAGCACATTTTTTACCTTCCCAAAAGCGTCATCACATTTTGATGTCCATACCCATTTAGCACCCTTTTTTAAACTCATAGAGTGGTTGAAGTAATGTCGGTAAGTTGGGTATGAATTTGCCATAGTAATTAATTGTGCCAAATACCAATTGTAATTGTTTAACTGTTTTTGGGATAGGGGCATTTTTTATAGCCAAAACCTTGTCCGACGATGTGTGTAACCCATCTTTATCGATAATGTATCCCAAATAACATACTTTATTTTAAAAAAAAAACTACATTTTTCTGGAACTACTTTAAGACAAGAATCCTGTAACCGACCTAGCACCTGATCTAATCTATACCAATGTTCGTCACAATTTCTTCCGTACACGAGAATATCGTCGAGAAAGCAGACACACCCTTCAATGTTATGTAATAATGATTCCATAAGTTTTTGAAATTTTAAAGGAGCGCAAGTTACTCCGTAGGCGAGTCTTTGATATTGAAAGAGTCCTTTGTGAGTCGAAATTGTAATGAGTTTCTTGGATTTTTCATCTAAACTTTGTGCATAAGCTTGTGATAAGTCGATTTTAGAAAAAAAAAGCACCTCCCTGTAATCTTGAAAATAAATCTTATATCCTTGGTAAAGGAAATTGGTCTATTTCGAGAACTGGATTTATTGTGATCTTAAAATCATAAAATCACCACAGATGCGCACAGCACCGGACTTTTTAATCACAGGTACAATAGGTGTTGCCTATTGGAGAATAATCAACAGGTTTGAGTACATTTAATTTTACCAAATTATTTAATTCAGTTTCAACTTTGTCCCTAATACCAAAAGGTAACGGTCTAGCTCAGACAAACATTTGTATCTTTTAACTTTAAGGAAATTGTGCCCTTGTTAAAAGTTCCCAGTCCGGGTGTGAAAACATTTTGATAACAATTTGTCAATGTCACTAGATTCCGGCGCAAAATGAAACTGACTAACATTAAAATTATATAGATACATAAAATCTCGACCTAAAATAGGCGGGCCCCCGTTTTTGATAACGTAAATATTCAAAAATTGTGAAACGTTGTTATAACAAATTTTTTAGTTTACAACAACCCAGAGTTGGCATAGGATCACCGGTATATACATTTAAGTTTTTATTAGCAGGAGATAAACTGTAATGAGAAAACATTTCTCTCCAAAATTGTTCAGACATGGCAGATATACCAGCTCCTGTGTCTAACTCGAAAGTATAATATTTATTATCAATTTGAATGTTAATAGAAAATGGATTTTTGCCTTGTTTACATTCAGTGATTGCAAATAAATCGTCACATTCGATAAAATTTTGTTTTTGTTTACATTTACCAGTATTCGGTTTGTTATCCTTTTTCCTCGGGCACAACCTCCCTGAAATCCTGTGTTTCCGTTGCCACTGTTTCCGCTAAAGCAACTTCAATGGCTTCTGCGGTACACGTGGTTTTTTCTTTTAGAAACTTTGCCTGCACTTGGCCCTGCTCAAACCCCACAATAAACCTATCGCGTAACATCATGTCTATAACATTTTCTTGGAACTCACAATTTAGTGCCAAACTCCTAATCCTCGCTGCCTATTCATTGACACTTTCATGATGATTTTTGATCGCTGCAAAAAAATTTTGCTCGGGCCACGAATGGAGTTTCCACCACTTTATAGTGTTTATCGAATATTTCAGTTAATTCCTTGTATGTTTTCTCTTCTGGAAGCCTCGGAAGGCTCAAATTATAAATCAATTTGTAAGCCTCTTCATCAAGAGCGTTGAGCAATATGGCTTGTTTTTTGTTGTCCTCAATGATGGTGTTTACCAGAAAATAGATATCCAATCTTCTTCTGTAGATCACCTATTTTTAGCACAAAACTCTCTTGGTTGTCCATAATAAGATGGATTCAATGGATTGTCCGGCATGTCTGCACAATATCTTGCAAAAACTCACAAACTTGTAAAAGAAATAAGGTTCGGTTACGTTATTAACGTAACAACAGCCTCGTCGCCACTGTGAGGTATCCGGGTGTGAAATAATTAACAACTTGTTAATTGCACTTATTTACTGGACGATCAGATATATGATTATACATCGAAAAACAGAACAAGAATGATGTGGTAGAAATTATACGGTACACATACTTGTAGGTTATCATGATGCCTAGCCTTAGACAAAAAACATCTAACCGTAAAAACAGTGTAGATAATAAATCGTAACGTGTTGACTGATACTGATAAATAAAGACGGAATATGTATCTACATTTTATAGATACAAAAATAGTATATAAAATCTTAAGGTATATTAATTAATAAAATAATTATTAATAAAATTATAAATTTTAAATAAAATTAAAAATAAATATATAATCATTTCTTAATTATATTTAGATGTGAAATTTTTTTCATCTCCCACGACCTGAATTATTATGAAAAATGTTTTCAAGGCCTCAAATATTGTGAAATTATCTCGCACCCAAAACGAAGTACAACTTTCCTACAACATTCGAGACCGAGAAGAACTTTATAGTCACTAATTCAAGCACGTGGAAAATTCGGCAAGAAAATACCACATCTTAAGATATCAGAGAATTAGTAGAAATATAGATATCTCAGTATGACTCAATTTTACGAGGTAGATCTCGTACATTATATACATTTGCAGTTTGATAATATAACAACACGTGAAACTATTTTCTTTTGTGTTACAATTTGGTTATTTACCTAAGTAATGTTAATAATAATAACATAAAACGTTTATAATTCAAGCTCATAGAAATAAAAAATATTACTTCAATATAAATCAAACGTCAGTTTAATGTTGCGTCATCATTTAGCATAAACATTGTCAGTGTGAAATTTTCTACCAATTTTTTTGCAAATCTCGTTTAAGAACTTACGCTATATCAAATCAATAGCATTGATTCTTAATTCAAAACCCATTATTTACATAATTTCTAATACATATCATCATATAACCATATGTCTACAACGAAACATTTAAGAAGGATATTTTAGAAAGGATTTTTTTCTGATTCGATATCGATGCTCACTGATGTTGGAAACGAGAGGAATGCGTTGAGGAATACTAAAAGACTTACATATACGACGTAGTATATATCTAACCATAGGCGTCGACTCGGTGCTCAAACGCCCACGTGAAGCCACCCACCATCGCCGGTACACATTATTATATAATACTCACATCAGTACATTCAACATAAAACGAACTGTGGTTGACCTCTAGCCTCTAGATACAATCACATCGTACCCGAAATAAAAGTAAATATTTTCTTTCAATTTTTTGTGCGCGAAATTCAATAATTTTATTGGATCGTGAAGTCGTTACTTTATGGTAATTAATTATTATGACAAAGAACAGAAACAAAAACAATGTTTTTTATAACTTTACAGCGTGGACCATTAAAAACCGGAAAAATAATAATCCGTTATACAAAGTTATTTTCGGTATTGCATAATATGCAGCCTCCGTCCGAATCTATTTACTACATACGTAGATGAGATTTTCCAAAATAGTTGCACAGGAAAAAGGGGATCAATCAAGTTGTCAGCCCGATCACCAGATCTGGCACCGATAGATTATTTTTAATGGGAATGCTTAAAAAAAACTACGCATATCTCTAGCAGTTATTGATACCAATAACTAACATTAACGATATAACAAATATCAATAACAAATCAATTAAAGGAAATCAATGTTGTTGAGCATTAGTCCAACATTTTTTTTTTATTTTGATTAATTGATTTTATTAAACAATGCAAGCTCTCAAATTTGACAGCCTAAGTATTGAAGTGGCTGCACAGTTTGAAAGTTGACATTATTATTTATACTGATTATTTTTGTTATTTTTTTTGTTTATTCCAATTGATAAAAACACTCCACCTTGCATTAATTAGGGCAAATGATTTTTTTTTGTAGGACTGTTTGGTATAAAGTGGGAAGTGTGGAACTAAGTTTTCGACCTCGAAATCCGGGGAGGAGAACTTTTGGCAGGCGAAAAACCACGAAATTTTCGCATTTTTTTAGTTTTTTGCTTATATCTCCTAAAAGACTCATGCAACAGAAAATTTTATAGGTTCCGAAATTAAAATAGATACAATTTCCTAAAAAATTCCTTGGTCAAAGGTATATGTCGTGTGGTTCGCATTCTACGGAAGTTCGAAAATCGTGAAATGAAAAATATCATACGTAGCAAGTGTATATATGGGACAATCTGCTTCATCCGGATCAGAGCTACGACCAAAATTAGAAGCAACCAAAAAAATCGGCAAAGGGCTTATTTTAAAGCTAAAGCGTCTACTTTCAAATGCCGAGTGCGCCTTTCAAAAATCCAATGTGGCGGCTGGAAGCCGGAGACAAATCGAGTGTCCAGCAAAAAAAGCTTGTAAAAATAAAAATTCGCAACCGATTGGATCGTTTTTTGGTTCAAATTGTAGCTGATGGATGCCCCTGACGGGGAATTTTGGGGTCACTGATTACGAATCTGAAGTTCGATTTTCAAAATTCAAGATGGCGGACGTTTTTTTTTTAAATCAATCAATCACGAATCCGAGGTCATATTTGAAATATGGCGGACGTTGAACATTTCATTGGCGGACATTGAAATATTTCAAGATGGCGGATTCATAGCGCTTGTGCAATCCGTCTATCCTCTATTCAAAAATTAAATTTGAATTCAAAGGACAATGTTAAAAATAGCCGTTTTTTAACGCATCTGGGGCACGAACGAAACCCTACAGAAATGATTGTTTATGATTAGTAGAAGTCAATAATATTCATAGAAAACCCTAAAAGTCCGGGGAAAACTAGTGCGTTATCTATATAGTACATCATCTCCATCGACTGCTAGTCTACAAGACAGTTACAACAAAAATAAAAAGTTTTCAAACCCAAATACCAGACCATATACCTTTTTTTTGTTTTTGGGCCGGTGAATCCAAATCTGAGATTCTTTTAGCTCTATCAACTCAAGACTTTTTTTGAAGCTCATTTGAAGGTTATATCAGGCTCATATTATGTAATTATAAGGTCGAATATAGTAAACATGTTCCAATAACTTGTTCTATATGTTTTAGGGGTCACCCGATCTGAATCCGAAGTCCATTTGATCACACTGTTGAGGTTCAAGGTCATTCCAAGGTCAATCGAGAGTCATTCTAGGGTTACTATAAGGTCAAATTAAGAATAAAACGCTGCACGTTCCTAACCATAGACATAATTATATCTATGTTCCTGACACTTGTTCTATAAGTTTAAACGCTATTATTGGGCATTCTTGCGGATGTAAGGTAGGTAAAAGACCAGTAGGTTGCTGTTCGCACGTAATGCTGATATTGTGGTATTTTGGATACGCAATAAATCTGAACGAGTTTCCTCGTGCTCCAGATCATTCACAAGTTTTTGATTTTGAAAACGATGATGAGAATGAGAGCGAAATTGAAAGCAATTATGAATAATGAAATATTGGTATTACTATACATCGATAACAATTTCAGTAGAATTTTAAAAACAGAAAATAAATGAAATACAAAAAAAACATATTAAAATACTTTATAAAATGCAAAAAAAGAAATCTAAAAAACAAAAAACAAAAAAAATATAAAAACCAATAAAAAAAAAACAAAAAAAAAAACAAAAAACGATAAAAAACAAAAAAAAATGTAAGGAACGCTAGAGAGGATCGCCTCCTCGTGGTGCGCTCTGCGAAACACTTTTTGTGGCTAAATGATCCTCGCATAGTTAGGTGTATTTTTATTATTTTATCTTACTATAACCCAATGACCCCTCTTTTGACCTTGGGATGGCCTTGAACCTCAACAGTGATCAAATGGACTTCAGATGCAGATCAGGCGACCCGAAAACCTATTGAACAAGTTATTGGATCATATTCTGCTCATTTTTTGTATTTAACCTTATAGTAACCCTAGAATGACTCTCGATTGACCTTGGAATGACCTTGAACCTCAACATTGTGATCAAATGGACTTCGAATTCAGATCGAGTGACTCCGAAAACATATAGAACAAGTTATTGGAACATGTTTACTATATTCGACCTTATAATTACACAATATGAGCCTGATATAACCTTCAAATGAGCTTCAAAAAAAATCTTGAGGTGACAGAGCTAAACGAATCTCAGATTTGGATTCAGCGGCCCAAAAACCAAAAAAGGTATATGGTCTGGTATTTGGGTTTGAAATTTTTTTATTTTTGTTGTAACTGTCTTGTAGACTAGCAGTCGATTTAGATGATGTACTATATAGATACGGCACTAGTTTTCCCCGGACTTTTAGGGTTTTCTATGAATATTATTGGCTTCTACTAATCATAAACAATTATTTCTGTAGGGTTTCGTTCGTGCCCCAGATGCGTTAAAAAACGGCTATTTTTAACATTGTCCTTTAACAATACAAGAATCTATGCAATCAAAAATTATATTTAATTTAACATTTACACTAAACCGATTGCAGTTGATTAGTTATTTTTAAAAATAACTACACAGCTGCTAACTTAGTGCATAAAAAATAATTGATAATTTTTGATGAGAGAAATTTAATTCATGTGAAAAATTCAAAATTAATTTTGTAAACTTCCGTAGAATACGAACCACATGATATAATTACCTTTGACCAATGCTTTTTATAGGAAATTTTGTCTACTTTAATTTTGGAATGTATACAATTTTCTGTAGCATGATTATTTTAGGAGATATAAGCAAAAAACTAAAAAAAGTGCGAAAATTTCGTTGTTTTTCGCCTGTCAAAAGTTCTCCCCCCGGCTTTCGACGTCGAAAACTCAGTTTCATGAAGCTGAACCTTTCTGAGGCTACGCATCAACTGGGCTATTTTCATTTTTGATAAATCTAGTTTTTTGACTTTAAAATGGATTTTCTTAGAACTTTCACTGTGTGACCACATTGATATTTACCTTACTGCAAATTAAAAAAAAAAGTGCTCTTTCCATATCAACAAATGGTAATTCATAATAATATTAATATGTATGTTTTCCTATGCCAGAGCGATTTTTCGAAAAAAAAATCCGTGACGTTTTTATAAACTTCCTAAACTATCCCCTACTGTCAAAATAGTGGTACTTTACGAAAGCACTGTGTAGTTTTTTTGATATAAAGGGTTTTTCAATAAGATCGGGTCGATGTTGAAATGGAATCAAACAAGCTGTATGTGAGGTATTAGCGAAATTCTTTTTTTTATTTGAAACGCCCATGTATGCCGTTTTGTATGGAATGACATCGTTCGAATATCCGCCGCGGCTTCTCACGGTGGCATGGATGCGACAGGTCCAATTTTCAATGACTTTGCCGCATAGATCCTGCCTAATTTGAGCGATGGCCTGGGTTACGTTCACTTTAAGAGCATCGGTCGATTATTCTTGGCATACACCTGCCACTTCAGAAAACCCCACAAGAAAAAGTCTAGCGGGGTTTAATCGCACGATCTTGGTGGCCAATTCACGTCGCCTCCGCGAGAGATAACCATACCCTCAAATCGTTCATGCAGAATGTCCATCGTGGCGTTCGCTGTGTGGCACGTAGCGTCAACCTGTTGAAACCATATGTCGTCCACGGCCATATCGTTCAATTTGGGCCAAAAGAAATTGGTTATCATGGATCTGTACTGGTCGCCGTTGACAGTGATGGTCTCACCAGCGTCGTTTTCGAAAAAGTACGGACCAATGACGCCGCCGGCCCAAAATCCGCACCAAACAGTAACTTTTTGTGAATGCAGTGCCACCGGGATGAACCTCATATGAGTTGGCATCGTCCCATATTCGGAATTTTGCTTGTTAACATAGTCATTCATCCAAAAATGCGCCTCGTCACTAGAGATGATTTTTCGACAAAAATTGGGGTCCTCTTGTAAAAGCTCCGAAGCCCAGTCAACGAACAACCGGCGTTGTCTATGGTCATTAACTTTGAACTCCTAGGTCAGTTGGATCTTGTGCGGGTGCAGGCGGCCCAAGTCCCGACGCAAAATTCTCCAAGTTGAAGTTGCGAAAGGTCGAGTTCTTGTGCATGGTGAGGAATTGACTGCCTCGGGTTCTCCTGCACGCTTACACGGACAGCGGCGATGTTCTCTGCCGATCTGACGTTGCTTACTGAACCGGTGTTGACAGATTGTTTACTGAACCGATCGTCTCGAATTTGGCCACCAAACGTTGGAGAGTCGACTTTGAAGGGCCATCGCGTCTGCCGTAAAATGGACGCAACGCGCGCAACGTTTTCACCAACGAACACTCATTTTAATAATAAAGTTTTATCATTTGGACGTGCAGCTGAATTTTGTAACTTGCCATGGTGATTTGGCAGCAGTGACTGAATAATAAACAACATATTTGACAGATTCTGCCAAAACAACATGGCCGCCACAGCCTGTCCGCATCGGCCCGTCTCTATTGGAAAACCCTTTATTATATGCTGAAGGCAGTATGCACCTAACCAAAGAAGAGGTACTGATAAGCTATGAAAATCGACTCTTTTAATTTTTTTGCAATTCCATTTTTATATTAAGACATTAAATTCCCCCTCCCCTCTAACTTTTAGACGGAGAAATATATTGACGCAAAAACCAGTTGAAATCGCGGTCCACAGTTTTCCACAATCCACAAACAAATTGTTTTCGAACCTGATAAGCTATTTCGCTTTTGACGTACTTAAATATTAATTAAGTTTTTTAATTCTCTCTTAAAATGGTTTGGTAAAAGTTCAGTTTAGTGACTTTTGTGAAAACGGCTTTAAAAAAATGTTTTTTTTTTTGCTAAAATCGTTGCTTTTGTTATAAAAAGCGATTTCAAGTTGGGGGAACAAGGTTTTTGCTGGCGAAAATGCAAAAAAAAAGCGAAAATAGTGTGCGATTATTGCATATTTAAACTCCCGATGTTGACCGAAAAACTGGCGGATTTTCACAAAAATCAATAATAAAATAACCCTTTACTTCCGACACAATCCCTTTATGCACTTATAACAGTTATAACACACCAAAATCACTCGCTAATAAATAGAATTGAGTCGGCATTCGTCTGACACCAGCTGTCACTGCCGCAGTGGACGTTAGGCGTATTCACGTTGAAACGTCAAGATCAGCAAACGTTGAAAAATACGCATCTTTGGCAAAGAATAAGCCATATTTTCTTATTCTCCAAGTTATCCAAATTATTGAGGTTCAGGTGTTGATTTTTCAGAATTTCACCCGTAAGTACACAAGCAAATATTTTTTACCGTCCTAAAATTGACGAATTGAAAAATTATTGGTAAAATGATTATATGTATATAATATAAATTTATATTTATAAAAATAGTTAAAAAAAACAGACACCTTGAATAAAAAAAAATGTTTCATTTTTAGGAAATAAATAATCAACTTGGAATCTGTAACGAATGGCAAGGATTTTAAGCGACTATTAATAATAAACGCATTTATTGAAATTATTCAAATACGTCTTAACGCACAAAACGTTAACGTTCACCGCCGACTAAAGGTGGATTTATATTATCCGGTCAGATACCGTGCGGGAACGTAGCGTTAGCGTTCCGACAAAGAAGGGAGATGTTTATATTATCAGTACTATTTATATCACTCGTCTTCAGACATATAGATATATTGCAAGAACACAGTGAACTCTCGTTAATAAATAATAGACGCGTATCGTGGCAGACAGACATTCTTCTCAACAATGACGGACGGTATGTGTATGACACGCAACGTGCCTGAACGGAACCGATTCGCTAAATATAAATACTTGTATAAGAAATACATATAAGAATGTTTGTCTTGCTGGACACGTAACGTTTCCGCACCGTGTCGGACCGGATTATATAAATCCACCATATAGCGGCAGTGACAGCTAGTGTCAGACGAACGTCGACTCAAGTCCACTTATTAGCGAGTGATTCGTTTTCGCGAGTTTTCGCACGTAATTTGGTGTGTTAAGGGGGGTATTCTAGTCTAAAGGCATGAATTCCGGGCGGTTTTTGAAGCTCTGTACAAACGAAACAAAAAATATTTTTACTATCCATTTTTTTATCATTTGTTTATTGATATTTTAAAATAACTGAAAAAATTAACTGGAAAAAAGACTCAAAATTGACAAAGTTATGAGCTGGCAAATTGGGGGGTCCAAAAAAAAGGTGTCCTGGCGTGCATGATTTCAACCCTTCTGGTCAACTGAAACAAAAAAGCCGAACGGATTCTTAATTAGTATAGATGCCCCTATAGCCCGAACCTTGGAAAAGTCAAAAAAACATTTTTTTCATAAAATGGCGGCCGTTTGAAAAAAAATTTTTGTTTTGCATGTTTTTTTTTAACAATTCCGATTTTTTTAAAAATAGTAAAATTAAAAATTTTGATCTGAGCTTGAGGCGATAGAGGAATGTATAAAGAACATTCACACCAAATTTCAAATAAATCGGTTCATTAGAATTTGAGATATCGTGCACGCTAACTCGAAAAAAGTAGTTTTGAGAAAAACGCGTTTAAAGTTTTGAGACAAGTTTCCGGCAATTTTACTCAGTTAACACGTCCACGTTGCTTGAAGGCTGGCTCAAAACTAATTTTAAATAAATACTAAGACTAAAAGATTCCGACTAAATACGTTTCGTGTTTCGTAAGTACTCGGGCAGCGTCTACCGTCTATTGTTAATTTGTTCCGGTCGGACCGGAGCCGATGCCGCGGCACAAAAATGACTGTAACTCATAAAATAATTTAAATTTTGAAAAATCCTTTTAAGGGCATATTCTTGAATGTCTAAACTTTGGAAATATGAAACAAAACAAATCAATTCAAATTTGTAGACTAGAATACCCCCTTAAGTGCATAAAGGGATTGTGTCGGAAGTAAAGGTTTAGTTTATTATTGATTTTTGTGAAAATCAGCGAGTTTTTCGGTCAACATGGGGAGTTTAAACATGCAATAATCGCACAGTTTTTTCGCATTTTTTGGCATTTTCGCCAGCAAAAACCTTGCTCACCCGGTTTAAAATCGCTTTTTATAACAAAAGCAACGATTTTAACAAAAATTCCGATTTAATTTTGGCCATTTTCACAAAAGTCACTAAACTGAACTTTTACCAATGGTTTGAGTTCAATCTCTGCAAAAAATGGATATGTTTTAATGTAAGCTGAAACATGCCTTAACTTACATGCAGCCGAAAGACTTTTTAATGACAGCTTTCCAACGAATTCGTTCCGATTCTCGATGACTTATAGTTATACCTTAATTTGATGATTTAAATGTGTCGTTTTAAATAGGTCCTACAAGTGTCAAATTGAAACATCGTTTGCATATTATGCAATCCGAATATGAGCCTATTTAGAAGATCAATTGAATGGCCAGCCCGATCGCCAGATCTGACACATCTAGATTTTTTTTTGTGATTGGAAAATAAATTAAGACCTTTCCAACGATGCCATTAAACTGGTCGCGACGCCTGAGACATCGTGCAGTTTTTTTTTGGATGCCAAATGGTAGTCTCAGATGGTAGAAACATAATACTTTTTGCATTACAATTACAATCTTTAGCAGTTTACGAATAGAATGGCACAGTTAAGATAAAATAATCACCGAGTACATACATAAAACATGTGTATATAAAAAAGTATACAGGATAAAACTGTAAACATCTTATACAACAAAGCATTTGTGTGCATATGTTCCTTCCGTAAAGCCTCACCTATGTCAAACAGTGCCTCCGGATGCCGCGACATGTCCAATGCGTATTCAAGTGGTCGGCAGCGGACCATCTGCGTGACCCATTCCACACCACCTTCCCTTCCACATATAATTTTTTTAGCTGGTAATATTTGCTATACCTAAGTCAACATAGGCCAACCAGCTATATATGTATGTACAGGGTGGTCCATTAGTGCGATACCGCAAGTAGCATAACACAAAAAATGTTTTATACAAAAGTTATAAGGTACTAAAAGCTACATGATATAACAATATTTTCGGATATACAGGATATTCTTTGTGAGAATTACAACTACCATTACACAACTTTGATATCTTAAATAGGATATCCTATATATTGTTACACTGGAATATAATGCTTAAAAATCTCTATCCATATATCACGTTTTTTTGTTTTGGATGCGGCATTGCCAAGTTATTACTAAAAATGTGATATTTTCTAAGAAAACATCTCATGAATAAATCAGTCGCGGTAGCTTTGATACTGACTTAAGGAATACAAAATTGTAATCGTTGGTAATTTAGTCTTACGTATCGCGTGCAGGAAATACATTTTGTAGAGAGTGTTGCTTTAAAAAAATAATAAATTGTCCATTTTCAAACCACATTTTCTTATCTATCTTAAGTAGAACACCCTGTATTTTACTTGCCTGTTGCGTCTATTTTATACTCCTCTTCAAAATGTATAAAATACTTATGTGTTTTTTTAATTACGTTGCACCAATGTTCGACTAACGTCCAACTGCCTCGACAAAGATCTGGTACCAATGTGCGGATCTTCAGTTACAGGCAGCAAAACTGCTATTCGTTATCTGTCATTCCTTGAAAAAAATGCATTACATTTTTTAAAGTTCACTTCAAATTTTAAGACGCTTGTATGATAATTTATTTTGATGGCACTAGTGTGCCATCAAAGTAAACAAATAGTTTTATTATGAAAATAGTCCTTTGCTTATTAAATGCTCATCATCTTCAAAAATACTAATTTTAGATATAGGGAATACTTAAAAAAAATTGAGCAGGAATAAAAAATGGACTCAACTGGCAAGTAAAATACAGAGCATTCAATTTAAAACATATGAGAAAATGTGGTTTCAAAATGGTTAAATTAATATTTTTTAAAAGAAACACACTGTATGAAAACTGATATTTCTTGCATGTAACACGTATGACTAAGTTTGAACAATCAACGAATAAAATTTTGTTTTCCTGAAGTCAGTATCTAGGCTACCGCGATTGATTTAGTTATGAGATGTTTTCTTAGAGTATGCTACATTTTCAATATTAACTTGGCAATGCCGCAACCTAAAACAAAAAAACTTGATGTATTCGGAAAGAGCTTTTTTGGCACTATACTATCGCCTGATGTAACAATATACAGGGTGTCCTATTTAAAATATCAAAGTAAAGTAGTGATAGCCTGACACAGAACATCCTGTATATCTATTATATCTTATTTTTGTATTGTTATATATTAAGATTTTGTATTTTTGTATTGCTAGATATTTCATGTTCATCAGCAATTTTTTATTTTTCAAGGCCTTTTGCTACTTAGAAAAGCAAGTTTTCTCAATGCTTTTATAGTAACTATTTCGAAAATTAAAGTTGAAGAGACAAGTGGGAAACTGACTATATGGTTTTGTAGAGTTAACTATACCAAAGAATTTTATTTGAAAAATTTTCTCGTAAATATTCCTGGAGAGTAGCTACTGCCGTAAAGTAAAATCTGGGACACTCGGTATATATTATATTACTGCAGTTTCGTCACATCAGCGTACCATTTTCAAATTTGATTCAGAATACTAATTTTTGGAGAAACACCCAGGGTTAACTCTACTCGACTACGACTATCTCTCGATGTAAAATCGAAGTCAGTGCCAGTGGTTTGAACTCTCTATTTGAAAACATCCATTTCGAAGTCCTGTCATGGCCATTTATTTATCTAACCTCGACGAGGATGCTCCTAACAATAATTGAATATAACCTACATATACCACATCCTATATCTGATAGATACGAGTTTATATGGCGGTGATCCTTTAGTGTCCGTAAATGTAAGAAAGCTGTATGTAATAAGAAAATACAATCTCAGAAATATCATTATTATCAGAGAAGTTATATACTTTGCCAAGAAAAAAGGACTGTATGTAATATACAGAATTTTCCAAGATTTAATTTCGGAGATGATGATAAATTAATAATTATAATGAATGTTTCCCAGCGTTTACGATGAGAAGTGTAACTATAAAGTCGGCGAAATAATAATAATAATAACATACAATGTATATCTATTTAATCAATTTTATAGTATATAATTTTTGTACAGTAATATAGTATGTACATTTATGACATACCGGGTGTTCAAAAAGTTTGGAAACGATCTAATATCGTGAGATATACACTTTGGATTGAAAAAAATACATTCGTATTTATAAAAAATCCTATCCAGTGACATTAAAATTGTATCCCCTCCCTCAGGTGATGGGGGTAACTTTAAAATCATAAATGGAGACATTTTCTCAAATCTCAAATCCCCATTTTCATTGCAAATTTGGATTCTCCAGAAAAAGTCAAAATTGGTTTGACCAGGCTAATATCTTTTTTTTCACAGATGGTGCTACAATCGATAAATATCCAAGAGAGGTATAAACGTCTTGAAATGATAGAATATCTCAATCAATACAATTTGGATTGAAACATTCGTACCGCCAATTTTCATTGGCCTGTCAAAACAACGTTGACTTTCCTGTACAGAATATTTGAAAATCCGAAAAATCTTGACGCGAATTAAGTAATGCTGCCATTTAACTGAACAGGAGGTTTTTTCTGATCTTCTAAACGCCCCCTATAGAAAAGTGAATGTTGTTTTGATAGGCCAATGAAAAGTTCCTCTACGAATGTTTTTTGTAGGAAATATATTTGGAAAATATCAGTAGCTGCGACTCCACCGGTCTGTTTCACATATATACAGTGTGGCCCAGGGGTCATGTACACCCCCAAAAAGAGCTCAATTTTTAATAGGAATTTGAAATTTTACATACGTAAATGAATCGTTGAAGCTCAACTTTTAACCTATAGGGTGGATATTTCCTATTTCCGCCCTAACCGGAAGTGATATAAACTTTATTTTTTTCAAATGGCAACCAACATTTCTTTTATGCGATTCGGCTAGAGTATCGGATTCTTTATCTGTCTGTTTTTTAAACAGAAAAATAGGTTAAAAAATGGCAAAAATACGTACATTATTTATATTTTATGAAGGCGGCTGTGAATTAAATATTAAGCGCTTGCTTTTTTAACAAGTAAGTCATGGAATTTACAAAAAAAGGTACAATGGTACTCTTGTAAATTAAAGTTAGATGTAAAGTTACGCAGAATATCTTTATGCAGAACTTTAGAAAATTTCATTTTTCCAAAAAAAGAAAGGGCCAGTATTACGTTTTTACAAATGGCAATATTAATTTTTGATATTACAAGTTTGAAACACACAATTTCAGCTTTCATACAGAATTTATTTTCAACTGATAAATTTAAATAACAATTGTAAATACTATGAAATCTTAAAACTGTTCAATTTGAACGTCCATTTTGATTAATGCAGAGATTCGTCCTTTCAATTATACCTTGTACCACGTTTTCTAATTGGACTGGCGTGATAGCATTAATTGCCGTTCTCACTCTCATTTCTAAATTTTCCTGGGTAGTGGGTAGCACGGTATAAACTTTATTTTTCGAGTATCCCCACATAAAAAAATCTAGTGGTGCCAGGTCAGGTGACCTTGCTGGCCACCTGATCGGACCGTTAGTTTCAATCCAATTTCCAAATCGCTGGGTCAAATAATTGGTTACCATTCTCGCATTGTGGGGGGGAGCTCCATCTTGCTGGAATATGATATTTCTTTCAATCGCAAGAAGTATATTTTCCAAAACATTTTTAATTTGATTTTGAAGAAAACCCAGGTAACGTTCCCCAGTTAGTATGCCATCGAATATTATTGGTCCTATAATTCTGTTACCCAGCAAGCCCAACTATACATTGAAAACGAAATGTTCTTGGTATCTGCTCTCTCTTATTAGCCTCGGATTGTCATTGACCCAATATCTTATTGCGGTTGAATAATCCAAGATTTGTGAATCTTGATTCATCTGAGAATAAAATATTCCGGACGAAATTCGGATTGTCCATTTGGTTATTAATTAACCATTGGCAATATTATAGTCGCCTCTGGAAATCTTTTTTGTACATGTGATTGCATAAATGGTATTTACAGGGTTTCTCCGGAAAGTAATGTCAGTGAATTTTTTTCCCAAGACTGTACGCGCCAGCCCGCGCTTTACGTGCTGGGATTGTGGTGGGGGGGATCTGGCAACAAGATCCAACAAGCGTCAGTTGGCTACCGGTCGTTGTAGCGGTCGCATTACTCGTTCTATGAGAGTCGTTACAGTGACCCGGTGCAAGAAAAAATGCAACGTTCGCTTGAGCAAGGGATGGCGATCAAGTTTTGTGTAAAACTGGAGAAGAGTGCTGCGGAAACCATTCCAATGTTGAAGAAGGCTTTCGACGTCGATTGTCTTTCGGACAAGCAAATTTTCCGTTGGCAAAAGGCCTTCGCAGAAGGTCGGGAAGATGTCAACGACGAGAACCGCGCTGGACGGCCATCAACCTCCAGTTCCGACGACAATGTGAAATGTGTGCGTGACTTGTTGAACACTGACCGTCGTCTAAGTGTCCGTTTAATTTCCGAAACATTAGACATTACGAAAACCATTGTTCACGAAATTGTGTCCGAGTCTTTAGGAATGAGGAAGGTGTGCGCGAAGCTCGTGCCAAAAGTGCTAACGGACGATCAAAAAGCGAGGCGCGTCGAAACCTGCCAAGAACTTTTGGACACCTACGAAGACAACCCCGCTTTCTTTGATGACGTCATTACCGGGGACGAAAGTTGGGTCTTTGAATACGATTCGGAGACGAAGAGGCAAAGTGCGGAATGGCACACGTCGAACTCCCCTCGCCCCAAGAAAGCCAGGATGTCCAGGTCAAAGATCAAGACAATGCTGATGGTCTTTTTTTATTGCCTGGGATTGGTCCATCATGAGTTCGTTCCGCAGGGGACAACCGTAACCTGAAAGTTTTACGTCGAGGTGCTGAAGCGGCTGAAACGCAGGGTGAATTGCGTCCGCCCAGACATCTCAAAATCTTGGAAGCTTCACCACGACAATGCGCCTTCGCACACCTGCTTCCTCGTGGCCGATTACCTCGTCAAGGCAGGCATCACCGTTGCTCCCCAGCCTCCCTACAGCCCCGATGTGACCCCCCCAGACTTTTTTCTGTTTCCGCGCCTCAAAACCCCAATGAAAGGACATCATTTTGGGTCGGTGAAAAACATTCAGAAGGCTTGCACCGACGCTTTAAAGGCGATTCCGGAAAACAACTACCGTGCGGCTTTTGATGCGTGGAAGACCCGCTGGAACCGACCTGTGGACGCAGGAGGATTGTATTTTGAAAGTTTCTAAAGATTTGTACACATATAACCAATAAAAACCATTTTTCAAAGCTCACTGACATTACTTTCCGGACAAATCCTGTATATGGTTTGTAGCCATGCTTTTTTAAAATTCTCCTAGCTGACTCTTTTGATACATTGCATTGTTGTTCAATTTCACGAATTGAAGCAGTTTGGTCGAATTGTATATAAGCAAGAACGGTTTCTTCATCTACTATGAAGTGTTGTCCTTCGTCGGGTTGATGATGTTCCTGTCGTAATTGTTTTTCGAGTCTTGCAAAATAATTTCTGTTCGGATGCCGTCTAAGTGGAAAACGTTCCGCATACAAATTAGATGCTGCTACAGAATTTCTTCGACGTTCGCCATAAATTAATAGTAGATCTACTTTTTCACTTTTAATAAACTGCATGGCCATGTTAAATTTCACAAAAAGCAGACAAACGTAGAGTAAAAATAACTTTCAATGTAAATAACAATACGTCTACTGATTGTAAAAATTACTCAATCAGTACCTGTCAAACTCAACGCAAACTTTTGTTTTGCACAGCTTACTTATTATTTACGCTTAATCTTATTAGTTATTAGTCTGTATCTGACGTGATTTTCACATGCTGTAAAAAAGTTGACATTATGTGTTTCAAATTTATAAAACAAAAAATAAACATTGCTATTTGAAAAAATGCAATATTGGCGTTTTCTTTTAGGAAAAAAAGAAGTTTTCTAAAGTTTTGCATAAACATAAGTTATAAAACATAACAAAAACTTTACATCCAACTTCAGTTTACAACAATAGTACCATTGTACATTTTTTGTAAATGCCATGGCTTATTTGTTAAAAAAAGCAAGGGCTTAATACTTGATTCATAGCCGCCTCATTAAATATAAATAATATACGTATCTTGCCCATTTTTTAAACGATTTTTCTGTATAAAAAACAGACAGATAAATAATTCGATACTCTAGACGAATCACATAAAAAAAATGGTGGTTGCCGTTTGAAAAAAAAAGTCGATGTCACTTTCGGTTAGGGCAGAAATAGGAAATATCCACCCTATAGGTTAAGAGTTGAGCTTCAACGATTCATTTACGTATGTAAAATTTCAAATTCCTACTACAAAAAATGGAGCTCTTTTGTGGGGGTTACAAATCTCTTACTACGTAAAACTAATTGCATGTAGTTAGACTCATCGCAGGTATACATATATACTATCGGACAATAGTAGAGCAATACTTTTATCTAAATATTTATATACGGTAAATTTAAATAAATGTAAAGTCTCATGGTAGGCTGCTGTCAACGACAGTAATAAGATATTTGCAACAATTAAAGGCAGTTTGTTTAACCAATTATTTTGTCCATACACATTAACGAAACGATAAAAGTAAAGCAACAACAACTAGTTATTTATTTAAGGAAATAGTAATAATGAAGACGATACTCAAAATTTTTCGATACTCAAAACAAGGTAAATTTTCCATATTACAAACAAAATTAGTTAATTTTTGCTGTATCCATTATTTCTTATGATTCCCTGACATCGACGTGGCATTGATAAAATCAAATTTTTAAGAATGTTGGATTTTTGGATTATCTTGGATATTTGTCCAAACTTCATTGATTTTATCTATCAACTTCTTGCCATAGGTTTTCTAATGGGGTTTAAGTCTGACCCCGTTACAACCCCTGCGTTGTAGCTATTCATGCACTAGTTGTGAAGAGTGTTTGGGATCGTTGTTGTGCTGAAAAACAAAACGTAAAGGCATTTCCCACTCAGCATACGGCGCATCACATTGTGCAACAAATCCCTGTGAATTAAATTTACTGAACGCATTACACATTTCATACCATCCGAATTAAAAATTTTGAGTTTCATCGTTAAATAGGACTTCTTGCTAGTCTTCAACCGTCCAATTCAAATGCTTTCTCGCAAATAAAACCCTGGCTTGCCTGGCTTGCCTGTCCCTGGGCGAAATAAGTGTATTTTTGGCTGGATGTCTGTTGCTCTATTATTGTCCGATAATGTACTGATATCCCAGTATTCTTACCTATCTACCGGTTTATTATAACAAATACACTCGTTTTAATCATTACAAATATCATGCGTTCAAAAAAAAAATAAGCCAAAGACGGCCACGATGATGAGAAGGTACAGCGTAACTTAACTGTAACTGTATTACATATTGTCAACTATGAAATACTTTCCAATGTTGTACGGGTTCAAGTGCTAGACAATCTTTGTTAGTATTTCTACAAATTGAAAAAACAGTCAAGATTTCATTAAACTTTATTTATAAAAACAATTTAAGGCATTTGCTGAATATGTCCACCGTTTTAGTCGAAACAAATTTGGCATTTCTTATCGAATTGAAAGTGGCATCCTCTGCTTGGAGTTTTATCTGCGAATACTGTCTGTTATAGGTAGTGTTTAAAATTATAATTCTGAAAATTTGTGCTTACTACACCATATTAACATCAGGTTTATTCAACCACTGTTACTATACAGTGATTTAAAAATACTACAGATACGTAGTATGATTATTTTGAGTGTTTTAAGAGTTTTAAGTTTAAAATGTAATTTCTAGCACCACATTTATTCTCACTGGTGTGGAAAAGTGCATCTTTTATACCAAAATGCGTGTGAGAAAGTGGTGTTTCGAGACGATGGTAGAAAAAAAATCACCGATCTCCACATTCTTATATTTTGAGAGTCCACGTACCCATTCAGACTTCATCAGTCCACGTACCCATTCTTCATTAATTTTGTTGCAATACCACTCGCGCGTATGGATTATTTCAAGATTACGTCTAACAATAAGTCCTAGTTATAAAATAATGAAAATGTTCTATTAACAGAAAGATGGATGGCTGACAGTTGATACTTATAGTGACAGTTTACAGGGTTATTCATTATAAATTACCCACTCCTTATCATGGTTATTATTGTCTGTAGAAAAAAAGTTTCAAATATATATAAATAACCTTATAAAAAAACACCTTCAACAATAAAAAAAACCTAGCCAATTTCGCTCCTCGTGCCCATGGGGACATTTTATCAGGATGTTCTAAAAAAAACATATTTCATTTTCGGTCTCATTATATTCATCTATTAGGTCTAAGGTCCGGGAAAGTATGCTATCACGCAGAACCGGCATTATACAACTATGATAATTAAAGTATAAACTGTAATTTTTAAGCGCATATTTCTTACCCATGTATACCCATGCCACTGTCCGTACGTAGCATGTTATCCCGAACGAATTCTTCAGGGGAACCCAGGACTCCGTAATCCACTTTCTCCGTAAGACGGCGAGCTATTCCGATAGCGACCTGCCGACGGTGTAAACGGGTCAACCGCCGCATTGAAAACAATTTTTTGTCTCGAGTTGGTCACTCGAGAACTCGTGAACTCGGAGATACTTCGTGGAAACCCGGAGTCTCCGGGTCATTTTCATGGAGGTGGCAACTCTAGTAGATGTGGAATGATCATTTTCCCTCCACAACCATATATACGGGCCAAATCGCTCACGTTTAATGATAATAAATGCAGAAAGACTACTGGTCGTGGCAACTCAAGCAATGAGGACAGTCGGTGTTTTACTCCTGTCTTTTTGATCTCTCATATGTCATCTTCCGTCAATAACATGACGGCCCTGAGACTAAAACTTTCTTCAAGGTAAAAATAATGTAGATATATGATCGTAGAAAAATCTAAAATAACTTCTTACCTGAAGATGGAACTGATATATAATTTCGAAACTAGTCGCAATAAAAGTTACTACGGATTATTTAGGTATCTCACAAATAGTTAAAAATATATATTCCCTTAATTTTGAGACAGATTGTACTAATCTAATGGAGATCGTACTCCAGATTTAGATATGGATATTCAATTAGAGTAAGGAAATGAGGAAATGAGGATGCTCACTTCTCAGTTACCCAGTTAGATCCTAATTAGATCACTCGGAAAACTATACACCTACTTCCAACTTGTTGAGCTATAAATTAAGGCAAAAAATGAACCGCGCATCATGAACGTAAATGTCAGCGAGCTAATTATGAACTAACGTTATACCTGCAGCAATTACCGTATAATTAGTCGTTATCTATAACATTAAAATGTCTACAAGATGCGAGAGTTTATCTAAACACAAATTACTGGTTTCTTAAAAAAAAATAAAAATTGTTTGTAAAAAAAGTGGTGATAAGAGGCTATTAATTTGTTTAATATATTTTTATAATTATTATTATTCATAATGGTAATGATTAGTAATCATTATTTGATGCATGACAAGATGCACCTAAAAGTAATAATTTATTTAAATGTTTTCTTTCATAAACAATCGTATGACAAATAATTAAAAAATTATTTGAGATATAATAAGAAGTATATAAAACTTGTCCAAATTTAACTTTCCAATTTAAAATTAATAACAAACACATCTTACTTAATATTACATTTTAATTTCATTTTAAAGTATAAGTTTTGCGGTTATTAATCAAATTATATACTGCCTTAGTGACCTCATCTACTTCTTTGGCATGCTAAGATCTTTTTCTTCTTCTAATATTCTAAGTCCTAAAATGTTCAGTTACATTTTCGGATAAATTCTGCCCAAATTACAATGTTCCAATTCATTTCATAACGTTGTCATCATTCGTCGCTACTCAATGCTACAACGCAGGGTCGGACTCATAATTCGTCGTCATTGAGGAAAGGACATATGACAGACCAAAAAGACAGGAGTAAAAATGTGTTTATGATGTACATACCTCTCGCTTGCGTCATTCATAAACACAGACTGTCTTCAGTGCTTGAGCGTACCTTGTCACAACCAGCGGTCTTTCTGGATTTCTTCTCGTTAACCGTGAGCAATTTAGCCTGTACATGTGGTTATAGAAGGAAAATGATCGTTCCACATCTACTGAAATTAAATGTGCAAATTCAAAATAGTTCACATGGACAGAGAATGACACACCAAGCACATTATTTTCACGAATTTCGCTCAGTTGCTTGTATCACTAACCAAAATAACTAAATGCACGTGTTAAAAGTATTCCTATACTTTGAACCGTTGTTTATCTGAAACACCTAAAATTCGTATCAGAACATTAACGACCTTATTACCGCAAAATATGTCACACACACACACACTGTGTCAGCCACAGAGATTTATTTCATATAACTTCTTTCATATTTCCCATGACACGTTGATATGACTTCTGTAAATATGGCTACTATACAATGGAAAATCGGATACATACATATTTGGCAAAAAAACGTCGAAAGTGAATATTATCGACCATGTTCCGCGAAAAGTAAAATTCCTTTTTTCTAACAGTACCAATTATATTTTGTTGATGGATATTCGAATCTAAATATCTTTCACACTCTCAGAGTCTACGAAATATGTATTTACGATTGTAAGGAATATATAAAATATGTGATCCGTCTATTGCAAAATCCTTTTCAGTCTATTCACAAATGGTAACGACTGTGCCATTAGTGCAAAAATCCACACAAAATCAGATAACATGTAAATACACTACACGAACTCTAAAAGAAATACGTACAAGATGCAAAATACGTATGTGCACATGTTTATTAGTTAATCATTCACGACACAAAATTATTTTAAACTCGGCGTTCTTCGTTCGTCCATCGCGCGTTGGGCTAATACTAATCGAACAACGGAACGCTCGCTACGCTATATGAATAAATTGCATATAGCCTTCCCCCTGTCCCGCCAGGGCGAATTCCACTGCGTGTTACCAGGCACAGTCAGTGGCGTACATATGTATGGCCAAGAAATACATTTATTGTATTTAGACATTTAATTTAGCAAAGAAAATTTATGATATGTTGTTGATAAGAGATCAATGATCGGTAGTTTATATACGTAGTTTATAACGGCGTGATTCTGGATCAAAATTATGTCGATTTAACACAATTTACCTACATATATACAATTATGCATATCTGCGGAGCTATCTATTTTCAAAGCCAACTAGTTTTTTTAAGAAACTGCTAATATTTGTTTACTTTTTCTGTCAAATTACATTTACTGTCCATGAATTAATTAGAGGTAAGCTTTTGCTTTCCGTAGTCACCTCTTATCGAAAAACTAAATGGTCATAAAATAGAGCCAGATCTCTTTAAATACAATTTTCACGAAAACGGTTAACTTTTCGAATTTTGAACAACAATAAGATTCTTTTTATTTTTTATTTATCTTCAATATGATATAAACAGATTTAAAAGATTTTGTCTAGTCTAATAATTATGGCCCAAAAATGAATAAAGTTTCAGGTTAAAAATGAGCGATTATACTACATTTGAAACATTTATCGCTACACATAACGGAAATATCTTATAAAAATAAATTAAAAATGGAAATTTTGAAGGGACAAAATCATCAAGAATTCACATTTGTATATAGGTAAATTATGTTAAATCGACATTATTTTGATGTAGAAATATGCTATTTATGTACATATGTAAATATTTACATACATATTTATATGTATGTAGATTTATTACATACATTTTAAGAACACCCTGTATTTATATTGGACATCTTATGATCATTGATCGCTGATCGCTCTGTGTGATGGACGCGACCATTGTTTTATATCGAACTCCATGCACAGTCACCGTATCCCCAGCTTCATTGTGAAAAAAGTTTGTACTCCTCACGTCTCCATTCCATAGGCCACACCACACCGTAACTTGTTGTGGATACTGTCGTTTTGCCTGTATCCCTCGTGAATTTTATTCACCCTATATTCTTCAAATCCCTTTATTTACGTATCGACGAAGCAGTTTCAGCAAAATGTTCCCCATTTTAGTAATGGAATTTTATAACAAGTATACATTCTTCAATAGATAGTTGTTCCAAGGGGTTGTTCCAAACCCCAACTAATCGAACCATGTGTACTTTATTTATGTGACTGTAATAGGTTTGTTTTAACCATTTAAGCATCACAAACCACCACTCCTAGTCAGGAATATGTGCAATAGTGTTTTAGAGTTTTAACAGTCAAACAATTCTTCCAACCTATTACAAATCGATTAGAAACCGCAGAACCGCGAATTCTTAGTTATAGACATGCGCCCGAAACAATCAAATTAATCCTAACATTAAATGAATCACTTTTGTCTTGACTTTTGTTTGTATATGAAATTCGAAATTGAGAATTGTGAGTTATAGTGCATGTGAGAAAATTTAAAAAACAAAGTTTATTAAAAATCCAATATGAACAATACATCGTCAATTTCCTCTTTGCACAAGATTTATCTAACAGTATGACGAATTATTTTTATTTGATCGAAAACAACAAAAGAAAATTATTAACTTGCAAGATACAGTTCCTCAATATAATGGTTTTTATTGAACATTTTAGTCAGCGGGCAAGTGGTGCCTTCCGTTGCTTCTTTTTGAAGAGATCTGAAATCTTCGGAGAATACCCCTTTTATAATTGACAAGTAAACGTAAACTAGAGGCCCGAAAAAGAGAAAACATGACTCTTCAGAACCTAAACGAAGAAATGAAAGAAAAAAAACGATCTATTAAAAAAACAGCACATAACTTTAGAAAAGAACACGTGTTTGGTACAAACATATAACACAATTAAGACTAAAACAGGCAGCCTAATCATAAAATGTAATTCCGAAGAAGATAAAAACCTATTAAACTCTGAAATAAATAAAAGGATGACCGATAAATATATTATAGAAGAAACGAAATTAAGGAAGCCAAGATTTACAATCCCTAATTACACCAAAGAAACAACTAAAGAAGAAGTAGAAAATTGCATACGAAATCATAACAATATAATTTATGACAATGATTATTTAAAAGTAACGTATATTAGGAAAAGTAGAACACGTGGTGCTACGGTATGTGGTGAATGTTCAGGAGACGTATTTCATAAACTAATGTGTAACAAAAAACTATTTATAGGATGGGAAAGATATTCTGTTTATGAAGATATATCAATTCCAAGATGCTACAAATGTTGTGGATACTATCACAAAATAGAAAATTGTCAAAATAATATCGTATGTCCTCACTGTGCAGAAGAACACGAGCTAAAAGCCTGTCCCAAATTAGTAAAAAAATGTATAAACTGTGAAAAAGCTAATATTAAATTTAAAAAACAATACAATACAGCTCATGAAGCAAATAGTATGGACTGCCCAACCAATAATTATCATATCCAAGTGTTGAAAACTAAAATAGACTATACCTAGTGTAACAAATGGTACAACAAAATGAAGTAGAAGTTCTAGACATTATTGAAAATGAAGAAATACACAGCAAGTTGGTTGAGCCCGAAGACATAGAAATTCACCCAGTAATTCATAATAAAAAATTTAGCATCCTTCATCTCAATATACGTAGTGTGAGAAAAAACTTTGATGAGTTCTTAATATATATACAAATGTATAAAAATTTATTCTGTGATGTTATAGTATTAAGCGAAGTTTGGAAAATAGAATGTAGTCAACTTTTTAATATCCAGGGTTACACTACTTACTATAACAATGCTGATTTTAACCAATGTGATGGTGCATTAATATTTATAAAGAATAATTTAAATTTTGACGTAAAACACACAAAAATCAATTGCGGAGTGACAATATGTACAGTAACTCTGGAAAGCGACGCAGTAACATATGGTATAAACTGTATATATCGACCAAATCCCAGTAATCTACAAATGTTTGTAGATGATATTAATAATTTCTTTAGTATAACGCCAAAAAAGAATATAGAAATATTTATTAGTGACAGTAATATTGATTTATTGAAAAATGTTGATATTCATACAAACAACTATTTAACAACTCTTAATACACATGGTTTTGAACAATATATTGATAGCGTAACTCGACCCGATAGTGAATCATGTCTAGATCATATATTTATCGCAAGAAACACAAGAAAAAATAACTACGAATATACACCATTTATAATAAATTATAACCTTACTGATCACTATCCAGTTATGATAAAAATTTCGAAAAATAATGTAAAAAGTGACAAAAAAGTATTAGAATGTAATACCTATTCTACCACCGATTTTAACAAATTAAAAAAATTTTTTGGAAAATAGATAGACAAATATACTAAATATTACTGATCCAGAACAAGCGACAAACATATTTCTAACAGAATTATTAACATCTATTGAACAAGCTAAAACTACTAAAGTACTAAAACAATATCAAAAGAAAAAACTTTGGATAACTAATGGTATAATAACCTCCATTAAAAAAAGAGATAAATTAAAAAAAGGAACTTTTGAAAAATCACACTATAGAAAAAGAAAAGGAATATAAAGTGTATAGGAACAAAAGATGCTAAAAATAATTATTATAAACAGAAAATAGAAGCAAATCAAAAAAATATTAAAAAAAGGGTACCAAATTATCACTGAAGCAGTAAATGAAAGACCAACGAATAAAACAGAATATTTTGAAGTTCTTGACATAAATGAACAAAAATTTAACAATGATAAGGATATGGCTAATTTCTGTAATGATTTTTTTATTGAAATGGTCCAGAAATGGCTTCTAAAATTCAAAAACCTAGAAGTACAATTAAAACTAATCAGAAAATTGCCACATCCATGTATCTGAAACCAGTGACGGAAGCAGAAATTGTAAATTATATTGGCAAATTAAAAAAAAGCGCACCAGGAAAAGATGGAATAAATGGAAAATTATTAAAACACATATAGTCCTTCTATTTTTAATTGAAAATGATAAATACGCCTGGGGAACAAAAAAAAAACGGTGCAACTTTATGATTCCATGGGCGTGCATATATCTTTTATAAATTCGAAAATTGTGAAATAATTGTTTTCATTCAAATCAATATAGGAGATTAAAATTAGCCTGCATACAAAACTCTTAATATTTGTAATATAATTTGCTGTAAATAATGCTCATTTAGCCAGACAATCTCAAAAAATTGTCTGTTTTAATAAACCTAGCTGAAATACACGTCACTGGCGTCTTAAACAAGTCAGAATTCCTAATGTCGTAAATCATTTTAACGACGTCGTAAAAATTGTATGGCACAGTGGACCGAATAAGTATTTAAGCAATGTATTAGACAGGGCTTACGAGTAAAATGTTTAGCTCCATTTGAGATTAAATCCTAGAGCGAGTCATTTAAGAGGCGATAGGTATAACTCCTATCGCGAGCGATATACGCTCTGCAGAGAATACGATCTAATCGGGATGGGATTCGAACATACTTAGGTCGTTTAGCCCGCCTCGGGAGTTAAACCTGAGCGATACGCAAGAGGTTTTACTCCTCGAGCGAGTCAGCCGAGTCGATGGTACGATTAAATCCTTCCAGGAGTTAAACCTCGAGCAGTGCGGCAGGGTTTAACTCCTCATGTGATTTACGCATTTATAAGCGTGCCTACTGCGTGTTTACTGTGGGCACCGAACATAAAAAAAAACTAGAAAGTCTACTCTAAGCTCCACCCACTAATGCCCCGTCCCGGATCTCATCGGTTGTCGGCGGCCGCGCTCGTACCGTCTGTTCGAAGCCGCGGGCAGTTCGCTATACCGGACGGATCCTATATTTATTGATATTTATGTGGCTTATGGTTCACAATTTATGAATTATGATCTGACTTCATAAGTGGATATTTAAAGACACTATTGTGCTTAAGAGGACATATTTTTTTTATTGGTTATTTATTGACATTTTGTGACTTGTGCTTTAAACTACTAGTTAGTAAAATGACGTGTTCTACCTTAGAAAAGATTACCTAGTCACTTTTTACAATAATGACAAATTTAAAGAATACCGACTTGTCCGAAATTAACCGATGAACACCTACCTATACCCGAATAATTTCCAAAAAATGAGAGTCAAGTATGCCTCACAAGTTTTTAGTCATTCAGTGGCCGTTGCTCTTTCCACTTACATCGATTTTAAAGTTACAGTGGGCGAAAAGTGACCCCATAACTCAAACTGAACCATAGGTCAAACCCCCATAACCCCATAACCTCAACTTTTAGATCCTCATGTACGCAAAACTCAATTGTTCGAACCCGACAACCCTAAAACTAAAGCTCTTATGTGCCAATATCTCTATTGGAGATATTAGGGAGATATTATGAAGAGTTGAGGTTATTGAGGCACTCGGGGCTCAGTTGAGGTTATTGAGGCAATATATTTTCACTATTGCCAACTGGTTGCCATTCGCTATTGCCAAACAATTTTTCATCATTTGAGATTATGTCTACACTATACAGAACATTTATATCAAATATCAACCAAAGATGGTTTATAAATGAACTTAATAAAAAGCAAATTTAACGGAGTAAAAATAACAACAATTTTTGTGTTAATATTCAACATGATTAAAAAATTTCATAAGAAAATCTCAAGATAAAAAGAAAGAATTGAAAAGGATTTTTACAAGATTATAAAATCTTACCTTGTTCTCTTAACAAGCAAACTACGCCAGAAATACCACATAACGTTTTGGGATGGATGTGATTTACTTGGATAAAGTTAAAGCGCGTAATTTGAATTAAATATCTAGCTTATGCGAAATATCAAAGTCACCCCTTAAAATCTATTTCACCCCACCTTACGGTATTGATCTGTACACCACCTAATGGGACGTCCCTGTAATGCTTGCATTACTTATCAATATGTTTTAGTTAACTCTACTTGTTTAATACTTATTTTTTATTTTTTAAGTTTAATAAGCTATTTTGGTTTTTTATAATTCTTTCGTATTTTTCAATTCGTAGTTTTTTACAACTTCGTTCTTTACACTTTATTTCATTTCCAATTTTTTCTTTAATTTTTTGTGATTAGTCAATCCTTTCCGATATTGCGATTTCCGATATTATATGTAATTACCGATAACACCGCACATAAACTAGTTTATGTTCCGTGCCGATAAGAGAGTTAAACTCGAGCAAGGAGTTAAACCTCATCTCTCTTGCTGCTCTTCGGGTTTTACTCCTTTATCGAGTGAAACAACAAGAGCTGCGTGAGGTTTAGATCCTCATGTAGTCGCTTGCTCAAAGAAGTTAAACTATATAATATAAAAGTTAAAGGTTTCGACTCGGTAGATGGATTCAATCGTTAGAGGATTTAATCGTTGAGGAGCGTTTGCCTCGCTACTCGGACATCTCGTGCTCGCTCATAGAGTAAAATATGTTTTGATCAAGCAGTTAAACTTAAGAGCAACTCGCTCAGGATTTAACCGTAAGCTCTGGTATTAGATGCCAAGCACAATAGTCTAATGGATCGTTGGCCGACGTTACCGCCAGCAGTTGACCGGCCAGCAGCGTTGCCGGCTCTTCAAAATTTTCTTAAGTATAGTAATATACATAAAGTTGTTTTAATTTATAATCATTTTTTCCAGCAATTTTAAACGCTTTATTTTAATGCTAACTAATAAATTTATATCTATGTATTTTTTTAAAATATTTCCAAACTAGCTTTCTAAGAACGTCAAGAACTAACAGTTTACTGAAGTATGAAGTATACTTGTATAGTGAGCTTAGCAATTTTAGAAAATATATCTGACAACCTTGCTTTTTCTACCTATTTTCAATTTAGAATGGAATTGTATACATCTATATATTCTTAAACCACTAGCGCATATCATTAATTTAATTTTTACTACAGGTATTGTTCCTTTACACTTTAAAACATCCGTAATTACGCCGATTTATAAAACTTGGGACAAAAAAAACATAAACAACTATAGGCCGATTAGTGTTATTAATAATAACACTAATATTATAAGGTTAGTAAGATATTTGAAAATTACTTGAAAAACCGCTTAATAAATTATTTTAACGTGAATAATATTCTCTCCAACCAACAATTTGGATTTTCATCAGGTTGAGGCACAAACGATGCTATGTACGAATTAGTAAGTGAAATCACAAACCAACTCAATGAAGGGAAAAAATCAATGGCAGTGTTTCTTGACCTAGCAAAAACGTTTGACACCGTAAATCATAATAAATTACTGGAAGAAATGTATTACCATGGAATACGGGGAACAGTGCTAGAAGTATTTACTAGTTACCTTACAGACCGTTGTCAGCATATAAAAATTAATAATACGCTTAGTGATCCACAAACCGTAAAAATAGGTGTTCCTCAGGGGACTGTACTCCAATATTATCCAATATTATTTGTATTTTATATTGATGCGCTGACAGGACTTGATATTGGTAGTAAAATAATATCTTACGCAGATGACACTGTACTAGTTTTCCATGGTAATACATGGACTGAGGTCAGAGAATTAGTAATAAATGGTGTTGGAATTGTAAAAAACTGGCTAGATAATTATCAGCTATCCTTAAATATAAAAAACCAAATATATTGCCTTCTCTATAACATCGGAAAATAGACCTGATTTTGACTCTATAAAAATAAATACCTAATATTAATGAAGCCATTAACGAAACTTCGGAAATCAAATATCTTGGGATTTATGTCGACAAATTTTTAAAATGGAACGAACACGTAATGTACATCAATAAAAAAAATAAAGGCTTGTATACATAAATTCATATTATTGAGAGATATCTTAAAGAAAAAATAAGAATATAAAGCAATTGTAAGTCATTACTTAGATATTGTTTTCTTTTTTTGGGGGGTTTTTTTATAAACCCAAACCTCAAAATTAAAACCCACAAAACACAATACTCAAAATAATACACAGAAAAGAGAACCGTTATCCCACAGCATTGTTATACTCCCTAGAATTATGTAATATAAGAACACTGTATATTGTAGAGGTGTTAGCTTATATACAAAAAAAGACCTGATATAATTGACATAGTCTCACATCCCTATAATACACGATCAAGACAGGATAGACATTTAATTATACCACAAACTAATAGAAATATAACTCTAAGATTTTTCACATATCTAGCTCCAAAATTTTATAATTTTTTGCCAAATTCAATAAAACAAATAAAAAACAAAAAACGATATGTAATAAAATGTAAAGATTATCAAAATTACAATAAATCTGCACGATTCTTTTAATTACTGATTATGAATTAATAAAAAAAAAATTAGAATAAAAACACCATATGTAGACGTTTTATAAAAAAAAAACTTAATTAATAACTAGTCACGTGTGTTCAATTATTAGAGATAGTTCTAATTATTAAGACTATTATATCAAGTACTCTAGCACATACAGGTGCATATGTACCTAGGTGCTTTGCAACATAATTTCCTCTTTGTAAATATTTTATATATTTTTAGATTTTTTATTGTTGTAGTAAAAAATTGATTTAAATTCAGTTTTTGGAAAAACATCCAGTGCGTACCATTTAAAAACATCACATCAATTACCACTGACACTTGATTAACATCCTTTACTACTAATACTATATCTAAAAAAAATATATAAAATATAATACTCGTAGCTTTATCTTTTCCACAATTTTTTATCGTAAACATCAGCGGAGAATGTATCTACTTCCTTATGTACCTATTTCTAGTACTTTAGCCTGAAATCGTAAAAGTAAAACAAATTCATAATAAGGAAGAGTAGAATGTGGTGTATTGATCCTAATTCTAAATTGTTAAGGGACCTTTATTTTTCATCAAACTTGAAGTTTAATTTAGAAGTAATCTTGAGTTTAAGACTATTAAAAGCGTTACTAATTGGAAATTTAGTCACAATATCAGTTCCGAGAATTTTGATTTCTGATTTCTGAGGTGCTGGAAATTGGTTTTAAATATTATTATAAAGTTATTACAGCAAAGCATAATATAATCAATAAATATTTGTCGTACTTCTCGTACTTGTAGTCTCGTACAAAAAGATGGATACTAGTACATTCGCAAAGAGTGGACAATAGAGAAGAGCTATTTAAAAACTAGATAAATGGTAAGTTCATACAAAATTAAAAGTCACACATTATACACAGGGTTTCGCAAAAATTATTAGAAAATAGGATTTCACATATATTCTGTAAAAAAAATATGTACAATAGGATATTTTTATACACTACGAAAATGAGATTTTCCCAGAGCAATTTCGAAAGCTACTTCCCATAGGAACTCAATATACAATGAACTTTCATTGTAACAATTTATCTGTAACTTTTGAAATGATATTTTACTTGACTGAACTTTCTACAAGCTATCACAATTCATATTTGTTTGCAGTAACATAATAATACTTATACTTGAAAGAGTGGCGATGTTTTTTCCTATAGAATTTCTCGACCTACATCATGTACCTACCTACTTACATGATCAAAACGATTCCAAAATAAACAGTTTATTGAAAAAAGAGATAGCTATAGGCATATTTTTTATTACAATTTATTAGTTAGGTAATATCTATAGACATCCAAAAAAAACGTCATCAAAGTTGGCCGAGAAAAAAAATACGTATTTCTATTCTTAATCGAATTTATAACCTTATTTACTTGTCAAGACTGTCACATCATATGACAGCCATTGTTTATTTTACAAATTGTGACAGTCACTTGTCAAAAGTTTGACATAACCGAAAAGCTTAGACATGACCACTATTTCCATCTCTCTCGTTCATAGCCAGAGTTGATGACGTTTTTTTTGGATGTCTATATTTAAAATATTATATGACTAAATCTTGAGAAACTGTACATCGACAGTGTGACCCATTTAAATCATAAAACATTTATTCATTGTCCAATTTTAACCAGTTTTTTTAACTGTACCATAGGACATACCAGATGGCTTAGGAAGTTGGGCCAAGCTTGTACCTTAAAAACTGACTAATGCGTTTTTTTAAATTTGGGGCGTTTATACTAGAATTAATTTCCAACCAAATGACGGAAAATTTCAACATATCCGACTTATGGTTTCGCCTATAATGGCACTAGATCCATTTTTAAATGGGACCTTTCAATATTTGGATTCTACGCCTCACAATACATAAAACCCAAATGTCAAATGTTGTTTTGGTAGTGTAAAAAAGTATTTTAAAATTGTTTGTATCCAAAGGTTTTTATATCCAAATAGGGATGTGACTCTCTTCTAGGTACTCAAAAAGTGTCTGATAGTATTCATAAACCATAAGTCGTACCAGCTTTTTACATTTTTTTATGAAAACTCATTTAGTTCAAATAATGTTGTTATTACCTTTTAAGTAAATGTAGAAAATTTAAGATATTTTGAAAAAAAAAAATGTCCATTCCACTTGGATTGCATGTACTCTGACGCGTAGAGTCCAAATATGAAAAATATAAAGGGGGGACCATAAAAAAACTGGGTTTAGTGACATTTCTGGTGTAATCGGAAGTCGGCCATTTTGAATTTTTCCCGGCACTTGATTGGAAATTGATTGTAGTTTAAACGCCTCAAAGAAATATATTAATTTAATTAGTTTTCAAAATATAAGCCTGGCCCGAAGTCCTGAGCTACTAGGTATAGTATCATATTTTACCTAAAATTAAAACTATTGTGATTATTTTATGCCTGAAATTCAAAAAAATCATATTAGCCAATAAAAAAAATTAATACACCACTTCATCATCTCGTAAAATGTGTATGTACTATGTACCAAGTTTAGTCACCAAAAAAATTCATAGTAAGTCTTGGTTTTTGTAAGTATAATGTGCCATTATGTCCAATTGCACACTTTTTGATACTCATTAAAAAAATCAGATTTATTGGTCATCAATCACGCATCATAAGTGTAATAACCGACAGTAACTAATAGCCTTACGCACTTTTGCCATATGTTATTGTGAAATATTGTCCATATTTTATTATCAAAGTATTGCATACTGTGGAGGTTTGCAACAGCATCAGCTGACACGGGACTACTACAATCAAATCAAACTAAGCCAACCCCCATCACACACTATGCGAGTTGTCTAAGTATCGTGTCGTCGTATGCCAACTTTAGTCATTATCTAAATGTTTTAGAAGGCTGTCCTGATTTTATATGGATCACACTATATAATGTGGGGAAAAAGTATGGAAACACCTAGGAATTCCGCGAAATTGGTTACAAAACGAAAAATCAAGGTCGTTCCCTATAGTACCTTTCAACTCGGAGTCCAATGGTGACCTTGGATTTGATCTTGAACATCAATATCAAGGTCATTTGAAGGTCAACTTTGTTTTTTGTAATGACAAAACACATTTTTACGTCACAATCGAAAAGAGCAGGAAATTTTACCTTCAGATATGTATTCAGAACTAAGTTCAAGGTGACCTCTATGGGTTGGACAGAGGTCAAACTACTGTAATTTGGAACCTCGTAGGAATTCTGCGAAATTGGTTAAAAAATTAAAAAATCAAGGTCTTACTCTGTGGTAACTTTCAACGAGGTGTACAATGGTGACCTTGGATTTGATCCCCAAGAATAAAAAAGATAAAAAACAAAAAATTGACGATTTTGGAAATTTTTAAAAATCTCTAGACCTCTAAAAAAATTTTTTTGAGCTGATTTTTTAAGAGGGCGTTTGTAACATGATAAATTAATATATTTTCACACGAGACACGAAAAAAAAATATTCCATTTTTTTTGGCCCACCCTAATGTATATACATTAGAGCAGACCTCTCCAACACGAGCACTCGGTGCCGGCGCGCACCCGTGCTGCACTTCGCAGCACCGGTGCCTGTCCACTGCCTTCCTCACTTTGCGCGACAGAGACAGACAGCATCATATTCTTGCATTTAACTCCCAGCGCTTGGCCGGAGCGGCAATAGCACCGGAGTTGGAGAGGCCTGCATACAGAAAATATAATATAAAATACGGAAAACTTATTTTTTGAGTATATAAAGCGCCTTTCCCGTACACGATACCTGTGGGAAAATTATATTAAACTGAACATGTAAAAGAAACATATAAAATGTAAATAAAAATAATATGAGATATATGTATAATATACTTATATTATACAAATATAATATATTGTATAACAAATTTATAATATACAAAAAATATAATGTATTATACATTTGTATAATATATGTATATTAATCATATATCTCATATTATTTTTATTTACATTTTATATATGTTTCTTTTTACATTTTCAGTTTATCTTGCATGGAAAAAGCGCTTTATATACTCAAAAAATAAGTTTTCCGAATCTTTCAGATGCTAACTTGATTTTTTAGAAATCTAAAATATATCAAAAATAGTTTTCTTCTTGAACAGGGCTGATTGCCAAAAAAATATGTACGTTGTCAATTTTAAATCGAGGTAAATTGTTTAGTTCAAATGAAACATCCTGTATTCAGTCCAAGTTGTCTAACTCTTTCTTGTCAGGCATCATGGAGACTAAAGTAATAAATTTCGGAGATATTTTTTAATTTCTTCAGTTTTTAAGGATTTGTCTTAAAAGTTTCCATCAAACTACCATATATGGAAGCAGCAAACTTTTAACTTCAACGAACTCATTACTTCATTCCTTTTTTAAGTCAATAAAACAATAAGATTATTATTTTAATCGAAAATCATCCAATAAGTTTTTCTTTTCTAATAAAAATTCTACAAATGGACGATTAGCTCCGTTGTCGCACTTAATCGACGAGTACTCACACCTGGATTTTCCAAAACACTAATTAAGATTCCATCTTCATCCACTGTGAGTATATTTCGGAGTTCCATGGTTACTTTTTGGGGGAAAAGATCCAGTTTCACCTAAATGATTGTAAAGATTTCTGAAAAGTTTATGATTAGGTTGCCTTAAACCCATAATCTTTTAAAACCAATAGATTTAGACGACCTAAACAAGAGTACGTTTTATCTGTAGAATTAAACATTCTTTTAGATTCTCTTGTTTTACGCATGACTCAGCAGATAAAAAACATATGTTTCAATTTACCTAAATAATACGGTGAAACTAGCGCCCTCTAGGAGCAACGTCAAAATAAGCTAAAAATTCGTAATTATCACACCAAAAAACATAAAACTACCAATTTTCAGATTTAAACTTTCTCAATTATTGAGAAATTGCATGTTGAGCTCAATCATAATATTTTGATGTCTAGTATCTCCAGTTTAGTGTTAGCCCATTCTTTTTGACTCACCCTGTATATAATACCCGGTAATATATAAATAAAATTAACCATAATAACCCTTGTACTAAATAGCGGCCATGTATAAAAACAAGTGAATATTTTTTTTACTAATAGCAGTGAAATACGTATTTACCTTTTAACCTGACAGCACAGTTTCCTGACATTTTTTCTGTAGCAACCCTGTAATTTATATGCCCAATAACTTCCAAAGTAAAAACACTATGGCTGCGACAGTTTCGTAGAAGATAGATACAGGCAGATCCATGGTCGGATTATGAACATTCAAATTAATATGAGTTCAAAAATTTGTCTAAATGTCCTTTTAATTCCTTGTTACTATACACATATACAGATCTCCTATTTTCAACGTTTTGATTGTTTTCATCCATGCTAGGTTTCCTGGCCATATTGATAAATTATTTGCAACACCAAAAATAACAGGTCGCATACCTACCATTACACGACCGCAACAACAACAATGCAAGCGGAGGTGGTCTTCAAATTTCATCTTCCACCAGTTTTTTTTTATTTTGACTTGTAATTATCAACTGATTCTTACATACCGGGTGTCCCAGAGAATTCTGACCAATTTTGATCGTAAATATCTTTTGACAGAGCGAACTTAGAAGATTGTGATTTTCGCCAGTCAATTTTAACAGTTTTATAACATAAAAAACATTATATTATATGTTTTCGACTCAAAATTGTATGCTCTTTCTAGAGTTGTAAAAATATATGTTCTATGTGTATTCAGATACTTACAATTAGTAAGGAATTGACCTTTTCTCGTTCTCCTTCATTTTGTTGACATGACCTCGACATGTATAATACAATTTGTGCCATGTTGGATTGTGCAATGTAAATAACATTCCCGATGATAATTTCAGGAATGAGGACCACTGCGTCCAGACCGAAGTAGCCCCGGCCAGTCAAAACCCCATATGGAACGCCAACCTGAGCTTCCCCGGCGTGCCTGGCGAGGAGCTCATGGAGCGCGTCCTCGAGATAACGCTGTGGGACCTGATCCCGCACAATGAGCACACTTTCCTTGGCGAGTGCTCTGTGGATCTCCAGAAAGCCTTCCTGGACGACAGGGCGGTGTGGTGCAGGCTGGAGGACCCGCGACAGCTGCGTGGTAAGTCCCCGCACACCTCGCCCAGGGGCTCGATCGCAGGTACGGGCAAACGCAACGACTTCGGCAACCAGAGGAGCGTCTCCGACGAAGTGGACTCCATAGGAGAGTGCGCCAGCCTACTGCACCCCGACCACGCGTGGGGCTCCCGAAGGGGCTCCTCGCAGTCCGAACAGCTGGAGGTGGAGGTCTACGAGCTGGGCAAAGACTTCTCGCGGTCGCTGCCGGGCTCCAGGAGATCGTCGTTTCAGTCGGCCCAGGAACAGGCCGCCGACCAGGAGAAGCCAGCAGTGCCGCCGCCGGCGTCGTACAGCAGGGACAGGAGGCGCAGCAGCTGCACGAGGATGCTGAGGGATCCAGAGGAGATACTGAAGTCGCTGAAGGCAGTGAAGGGGGAGCTCGGGAGGACCATGAGTTTGTCCGGCGACAAAAGGAGGAGTAAGTATTAGCGTCGCGTCTGCCCTCTGCGGCATCTTTAACATTCACCCTAAATGCACAGTGAATTTTCTTAGAGGCTTCTAAAACCACGTCATATTTTTCGTATAAAAGATAAATAATTAACAATATTTCTGTTCCCAAGTTTAAATGGGTTAAAAATACATAACATTTTAGTCGTAGACACTTTCAGTAATAATAATATTTTTATTACGTAACTTTACACTTCCAGTTCGCTACTTTGAGTTCCAAGTTAATTTAGTTTATACACAATGCATATACAACACCAGAAAACGTTTTTATAAACTGTTGAATAATTATCACAACAACTATTCGCTTAAAGCTGATATTTTATATTAATAACATAAAAACATACTTGATACACTCAACTCAGATACACATACCAAATACAAACAATTTTTCTGGTTGACGTTTTTCTATGTTTTAAAAAATAGTGATATATTTGCTGTGTTTCTTTTCCCAGCATTTCATTTTGAGTTTGATCGTGAAATTAACTGAAATAGAAATAATAAATTATAAGAGAACATTATGCAAGGCCCGTCATTGTGAAGACTTACTTTCACATAAAAACAATGAGAAGATAATTACATTTTCTCTAATAAAACCGTATTACTCTAATATCAATTTGGTTGCTTCCACTACATTTAGATATCCACTGTGGAGCTTAAATTATGCTATTATAGGCTCTAATTTAAATTTTGCCCCAATCCTAAGTGAAATAAATAAGAAACTGATCATAATACACACATATTTTCAGTTTTAGTAGGAGGCACGGGGAAGCTGATATTCTGAAAATGAGATGATTTAATAAACTGCAATATGTATGATATTTCAAGTAAAAGAAACAATTTTCTACAAAAAATTATCCTTAAAATTAGGCGAAGTGTAGCTGTCGCTACTCAACTTAACCATTTACCCAGAAAATTAAATTAACATAAGTAATTATATAAACAACAAAATTATATAGTGCTATTTAAAATAACGATGATTATACTGTAATGCAAAATACAAAATAATTACAAAACTCTCACATACTAAATAAAACAATTTATTCAATTTATTGTCAATTAATTTAAAATACTGCCGGAGTTGCCGGTTTGAAGACCAATATCGAGATCAGATGGGTCAGATTTTGAGCATAATCGGTTAAAGCGTTGGGAGATAAATGGACGTAAAACACTTTTTCTTTGTTTATAAGTAATTCGCAAACGACGCAAATTATGCACTTTAAATTTGATAATTGTATACAGATAACAGAGTCTGCAGATGAAAAGGTTTTTTGTTTAGAGTATAGGATTGATGAGCTTGAAGATAAGTATTCAAAATATTGGAGTGGAGCAGGTATTCATAATTGGTGAAATAAAATTTGTAACAAATTACAGTAATAACACGGTGAACAGAGCTCTAAAAAATCTCCTACACTTCTTTGCGATCATGAAGTTCGTAAAGATCACAACGGTCATGTAGGTCATAAAGGTCGTACAGCCCATAAAGATCATATTGCTCCATATAGATAAACACCATAAAGTTATATAGGTCATAGATGCCGTAAAAACCCTAAAAGCTATATATACATATCCACACTTTTAAAACTATTACCATTTTTGTTTTAGATTTAGTTGAATACAGTTAAAATTACATGTGCAAGTGGTGATTTCTTAAGCAACGGTTTTTTCACGGTTTAACAATATAAAGGAGGTATTTGAAATATTAGATATCAAACTATATAATCTCTGCAATTATCTGCAAGTAAGATGGTATCAACTATTATAAAATTATTATTTTACCTTTTTAACTATAACAAAAACGAAGAAGTTTTCATCTGAATTTGTATGAAGATGATGAACATCTAAAATTGATGAGACAATGAATCAATGATTATATTTTGTTGTTCCAAAAAAACAAGGTTTTGGTAGAGTCTAATATTTTTTGGATGTAAAAAACATGAATTTTTATTTTGTGTCTATACAAAAATTCATATAACAAACAATATCGTCATACAAAGAAATAAGAAAAAAAATCCATTAGATGTATCTGTACGTGGTTTTGGAAGCTTCAACTATCTATTTAATCTCACGCTCTCTAATATATTTCCTTTCTCTTCCTACACACTTTTTACATAAGCTGATCTATAGCCGCATATTGGTAAGATATTCAGCAATCTGCAAATACTTACTTAACCCTCTTTTTCAGTCACTATTTATTTTTTATTTCTTAACTCGAGGTAGTCTTACCACCTTTGTGCTTATGTATTGTTCCCGCAAACCATTTTAACTATAATATCGAGTAGCTTAGCCATACATTCTTGTTATTAGAATGCATTGATTGTATGCCCGGTGGTTTGCAATATTTCTGACAGTCTGAAAAAAAACGTATAATTGTTTTTTTTAAACCGTTTACTTATGTACGATGTATTATGTATGTATGTACTATGTATAGAAGATTAAATACAACTTTTGACAGGATTTTAAGTCGTAAAATTTGTCAAAAAAAATGCCTTAATGGTGTAACATTTTGATGCATGGTAAACAATTTTCATGATGTTAGTGAAAAATTAAAATTCCAATTTTCAGTTTTTCTCAAATATCACAAAATCAAAACACAATAGGCAACTGTCGAAAAGAAATTTATAGTAAGCCTAAAATTCTCTAAAGCTGCTAATGTAACCATCTCTCTAAATCCAAAATAAAAAGAGATCACCATGAAAATCATCGCAATTGGGACAGAATGTCCCAAACATGTATGTCTACCATTTATGTATAAATAAGATGCATCACATCTGGGACATTATGAAAAAATCATGTTAGAGAAATGGAATTTTAATTCAAGGAAAAAGATTAAATAGGGCGAATATATTCATTGACTTTAATTACTATTCGGTTGATTCGTTAGTATTGAGCCATTCCTTCGAGGTTCCCCGAATTTTCTAGACAAGTCTGGACAGTGGTGGGGGTACAGGATATAAAAACGTGCACTTGTGCTTTTATGTTAATATGTGCGTTAACTTTATTAAATCTCAGAGCGGAACTGTAATGTGCAACGTGAAAATAAGTGAGTACCTGAAATCTAGTTGTCGCGTATGGTTACAACGCCCCTAGTTTAGCAACATGCAAAAGATGGTTCGCGCGCTTCCGATCTAGCGATTACCGCATCGACGATAAACCACGATCTGGTAGGGCATCTCAACTGGATATCGAGCACTTGCGTACAATTGTCGAAGCAAACCCGTGTGGGAGAGATAGCACGGTACGGGCACGAGAGAAACACGAGAGATAGCACGAGAGCTCGACTATAGCTAGACCACGGTAGTACGTGGACTCTAAATGCTAAGCAAAGTCCAAAAGTTGGGCGAGTTGGTACTACGTTTATTAAGCGAAGCCGATCGCCAGCATCGGAGTAACATTTGCACACAACTTCTCTCCCGCAGTCGTCGTTTTGACTAGTTGACCACTTTTGTTACCAGAGATGAAAAGTGGGTGCTTTATATAAATCACAGTCAGTAGTAATACAATGCCGATTCTAATTCACTTCACCCTTTCAAGACGACGAAGGGGATGTTAGAGGGTTGAGATTGGTAAGGGGATGACCGTGACGTAATCAAGATGGTGTGTCTGATATCTAAGGGTTGAGATGTCGATGGGAGTACACGTGACGTAATCAAGATGGAGGATCTGATGGGAAAGCGGAAGATGGCTTCCGGAGGGGGAAGGGGGGGTCGAGGGGTGTCAGGTAATTAATCATTTCTAACTGTCAGCGATCTGTTCACATGCAAGTATAGGCCTGTCATTGGATCCTACGAAAACCGTCTGGTATTTTTATCGAGAATACGCGAGAGATGGCGTTCTGGCAGAGGATCGGGAGGTCAGAGGTGCTATCAGATAATGGATAAAAAATCAGGTGATTGCTTGTGGATTCATGGATCTAGGTAATTAATCATTTCTAGCTGATTAAAAAAAATATCGGTGTCAGATTTATATGTAATATACTCTTCCCATTAAGTTCTAAGAAAAACCGTACGGTATTTTTATGGGAAATGGGAATTTCACAGGAAATATTTCTCACAGACTACAGGTTAAGTCTTGTCTATCAGTTTTAATACTGCATCCTATTGAAAGATTTTGTACATGTAATTAATAAGGATATCCGATATACAGCTCACACGAGAGGTTATATAAACAAATCTAGACAGTCGAACTCTTATCTCTAAAACGGAAGGCAGATACAGGGTTTTTAAACATCACAGTACCAGCCTGGGACCGTCACCGCCGCGGTCTATTGTGCTTAACTCCGCAATTTGACCGCCCAGCTCGATCTTCTACAGCCGCGACTGGACAAAGTTGTACTATTGCATGATAATGCGCGTCACCATGTAGCAAAACAGGCATGCCTTGAACTATTGCAGTTAAATTTTGAAGTTCTGCCCCATGTACTGTATTCACCAGACCTTTCCCCCACTGATTATATTATCATTCGTTCTGTGCCATCATTTAATAAATAAATCATTAAACGATCGTCACCATTTACAAATAGTCATACACTACTTTTTTCGCCTCACAACCGCGTAAGTTATAGACGGTTTGGCGACAAGTTATAGAGTCTGATGAAGCTTACATTCTAAATTAAATTCCTCCTGTTTATAAAATAAATAATCATATTTCAACATATCAGCAAGACTCCATACTTTTGAATCAACCGGATAAAATATGAAAAAGAATAAAACAAGTTTCCTTTCAAAATTTGTGAACATGAAGGCTATTCACTGCAAAACGTTTACACCATCTGAATGTTACGACTGGGGGAGGTCAGGAACAATTGTAATTGTCTTACGAGGTGTGTAAATTAAGTAATGAGACTGGCAACGGAACGCCCGATCTAGCAATATTGCGGAGACAGAACATGGAAAAGCGGTAGGTTAACATGTAATACAATTTCACAACAAGTTTGAACTTGTTAGAGTCATTTGTTTGTTCTTTGTACTGTTCGTAAACCGTTTTTTTTTTTCTAGTGCGTTTTAAAAATGAGTGACACTATTTTGAGCAACGGTGTGCTATCAGGTTTTGCTTCAGACTTGGATACAGCGCAACGGATGGTCCTTTTGCAAAACTTCAACACGCATATGGAGACAGTGTTTTTCAAGAGCCCAGGTTTTTCGGTGGTTTAAGGCATAAGAGAGTAGATTGAAGATGAACCAAGCAACGGAAGGCCTTCATCTTTAAGAACCGATGAAAATGTCGATAGAATACGGGATCTTTTGCGTTCAAATCGTCGGTTGACGACTAGAATAATCGGGGATGGGATATTCCATTCCTCTAAGGAATGGAAGAACCGTCTCCAACGCGGTGTGGCTTCCTAAGGAAATTATTTTTGAAGGAGACAATATTGAATTGTAATTCTATTCGAATGAAAAAAAAATAAAAAAATCTCTCATTACTTAATTTACACACCTCGTATACTACTCATTATTTTAGTATTTTATCATGATTAATTTTAAAAATGTCTGATTCCAATAATTCAGAGCATTATTGGCATGACCCTTTATTTTACAGTGTGACCAACTTTTTTTAGATTTAAATATTTTACAACTGGTAAAGTTGCCTGACACATACAGGGTGTTATAAAAACCCCCTATTTTGTTAGATAACTATTGCTACGAGTTCTTTTTTTTATGTAAATCCAGGTTTACAAAAATTAATCTGGCGTACTAAACGGGGATCAATATCTGTTACCGAACGCAATAAATCACCGTTTAGTAGGCCAGATTATTTTTTTGTAAACCTGAGTACATGCAACTTTACAGAAAAATAATTTTTTGAAACCTTGCATCTCAAACTTAACAAGTTATTTTACCTAAAATTGGTTTCGAGGGATTTTAAACTGTGGTTTTTACGATAGTGTAATCGAAATTTACATAAAAAAATCATTACACAATATATTTTTTTGAAAAGTCAACCCTTCTCTTAAAATGCTACTGACATGTATCAAAAAATATTACATCTAAACCGTCGCCTTATCGATCTTTCCTTATCACCATTTGACAGATATGTCGAGGGGTGAGAGGGGTGAGAGGGATTAGACAGGGGTGTCGAGATCTTAAATGAATCATAAGGCGGATTTATTACAATTATACTTTTTTTTTTAGTGAACAACAAGTAATTCGTACAGAGCAAAATGAAATAAAGTAGGTATAATAGGTAGATGACGGTTCGAAGCAAACGAAAGTTACAAACAGCTGGTAGGCCAAATTTGTATTGCATGCTAACCAACAAAATTAATATAAAGATTGCTTGTGTTTTAGTTGCTGGAGACATTAGATATTAGAATCTGAAAATCTGTTATATACAGAATCTCTCAAACTTTCGGTGTACTAATGGTCAGTCACTCCAGAAGTTTGCAATTATTTGCATACGTATGCATACTTATGCATTATGTCACGTATTTGACATAATTAACAATAATAGATAATTTTCTTTTTATTTTTCTGTTTATTTTTTTGAATCAGAAAAAGTAAAAGAATATCTAATACACTAAGGCCTACCGTAGACGACAGACAGTCGGTCAGCGACTATTTTGTAATAAGACACCGCAGACCGACCTAGAGTAGGTCAGAATTCGGAAATCTAGAATCAATGTTCGCACACGTACAGACGGTCGGCGGTGCGTTTAATTAAAACATAGACGGAGTGATGTATATTCAAAGTTTAATGTGCGTGGCAATATTACTGAAACATAGAAAAAGAAGGAATAGTATTTTTTTCGATTTTTTTTTACCCATTTATTAGTCAACTATTAGGTATTAAATGAATGTTTCATATACTGTTTGATGATCTTGTATCCAACACCAGATGAAGACTATGTGGTAAACGCTACTGACCATGGTAAAATGGTCGGTAAATGAATGGTAAAATATTTCACTCAGCTCCGACTAAACTGAAGTTAGTGTGCGTCACCTCGTATTAGTAAAATACATTCGTTCCATTTGTTACCGACTTGTCACCGACAATCGAGTCGGTTGCAAAAATGGAACAGGTCCCAATTTTTTAGTCGGGCAGTCTTTTTAGTCGATCGCCTGCGGAATCTCATTTAAACGTATACGGTGCATTCATACCGACACAACTGTAGATGACCGATAGTCGGTCGTCTGCGGTGGGTCTAAAGCTATGAAAATATAATATACCGGGTGACCACGAGATTACTAACCAGGCTCTAGCTGAGGCACGAAAAAGATATCGATTTCAAATTTTGGGAATGTATATCATTAAATGGGATGCAAAATTCAGTTATGAAAACAACTGATCATCACTTCCTGTTTGACCGGAAATGCCCTAAACTTTGTTATTTTATATGGAATACCCTGTATATTATATATTTTTTTAATTCTACTGAAAAAACTAAGACTAAAATATGTATCATGTCCTATACCTATCTTTCACAGTTTCCGAGAAAACCGCGTTTAAAGATGTCAAATGTGTCATTTATAAAATTCTTTTGAAAGAAAACATGTGAAGATAGGGACAAATGATATATTTAACTTATTTTAGAAGCACTAAAGCCTGATATCATTAAAATTTCGCACTTCCGGCTCAACCGGAAAATACCGGAAGTCATCTTTAGTAGCAATTTACTGCAATAATTTTAATGGAATGCCCTATAACTAATTATAAATTCGAATTCTACAAACAATTTCGAATCATTCTTATGTACACTTCCCTACACATTTGACATCTTTAAACGCGATTTTCTCGGAAATTGTCAAAGATAGGTATAGGACATGATACGTGTTTTAGTCTTAGTTTTTTCGTTAGAATTAAAAATATATATAATATACAGGGTGTTCCATATAAAATAACAAAGTTTAACAAACAAAGTCAAACAGGGAGTGATGATCAGTCGTTTTTATAACTAAATTTTGAATCGATATCTTTTTTTCATGCCTCAGCTAGAGCCTGGGTAGTAATCTCGTGGTCACCCGGTATATTAATAAATATATGTATTATAAAATTTACAAAAAGTAAAAGATTCTTAATTATACTTCATCATAAATAATGTCCAAATGTATAATAACTGGCGTATCAAATATAGGTATAAAAACATATGAGGGGTATAGATGCAAAACTCACATTATCCAATTTTTAAAATTGTTCAGGAAGAAGGACTGATTTCTCACTTTTCAAGTGACTTGACGCTCTGAAATTTTTTTGGTATTCGTATTAGAACTTTACTTTTGCTTCTCAATTGGTGAAATGACAGCACAACAATATTTGACTCCAAGAAAGTGAATTAAAATTTGCATAATGTGAGTTTTGATACAACTTTTTGGATAATAGTGGTTTTTCTCCAAATTATTCTACATAATATTATTTTTTACACTAAAATTCTTGGTTAAGCTAAGAAAAGGAACTTGGAAACAAACTAAATGGTACATCGATAAAAATCTTATGTAATGTGGTAGTTCATAATCAAAATAAAAAGCTGCACAAAATACTTATACACGGTGGAGACTTTAACTGGAATATATTCGCTAGCGGGGTGGTGAATGATTTTTCAAAAAATTCCCGAGACACGTCAACTTTTAAATGTATTTACCTACATTTTGCAAGTAATATGAAAAATATAGCCCTTCAGGGGTGGCTGAAACCACCCTAGACATGATTTTTTCAAATGCAACCCTATGGTTTGTGACCCCTCATTGTAAAGCTGGTGGAAAGAGGAATCCAACGCACTGATCAAAATTTAATTTTTAGTATGTTTGTAGGGTTGCATACAATTAAAACAATTTAAAAATTAAATTTATTTTCAACGTAACAATTGTTCAAGATGTGCACCATTCACTTGTTGGCAGCATCCCAGTCTGTGGTAGGTTTCGTCCCTTACATTATGCAACATTTGCGGTGTTATTTTTCCGATTTCCTCTCTTATCCTTTCCTGCAGATCTGCTATGTTGTTGGGTTTCTGAATGTAAACCCTACTTTTAAGATGTCCCCATAAAAAGAAATCCAGTGGTGTAAGATCTGGAAATCTTGCTGGCCACTCAATATTACCTCGCCTCCCAATCCACCTACCGGGAAAATTTCTGTCCAGATACTGACGAACAATGGCAGCATAGTGTGGTGGGGCCCCATCTTGCTGAAACCATAACCTCTCGTCGGTCAAGTCAGGGTTTAAGGGGTTTGGAAATAAATGACATAGCACTGGCATTAGTTCGTGCTGGAGTAAACGCAAGTATCTTGCTCCATTAAGAGTGTCATCAAAGAAAATGGTCCTACAATTCTATCTTGTATTTATTACATTTAATGTAAAAGTAGCCTCGTCAGAGAAAACTATCCACTCTAAAGATAACTGGTTTTGATCAATACAAGTCATCAATAAATCGCAAAATTCCACTCGTCGATCTGGATCATCTTCAAGTAGCTCTTGAACAGCTTGCATTTTATATGGGCGTTTTTTCTCATATTTAAGTATTTTTAAAACTGTTTTTTTTATTAAGATTACTATCACGGGCCAGTTGACGGGCTGGAGTGATTGGATTTTCTTCTAGAGCAAGCAACAAATTCAACTTCGTGTCGTCATCAACAACAGCCTGCCTCTTACTCGGTACTTTCCTGACATGACCCATCTCTCGATATTGTGCCTCAATTTTACTAATGGTACCTTGATTTAGTGATGGCAAGTCAGGATGCGTTTCTCGAAACAAGCGAACAACTTCGCATTGAGTTCGCGCCCTATCACCATATCCAATCATCATCAAAATTTCGATTTTTAGTGATTTAGTTAAATAAGACATTTTCACCAATTTGAAATAACACTTCGTTTCAAACTCTGAATACAGCATACAAACTAAATTACTCTTTGCAGCCGTGTAAAAACACTAGCAAAAAATAACAAATATCAGTTGTGGCAAAAAATTGCTTGGAATTTTTTGTGGGGACATGAAAAGTAAGGTTTACATTCCAAAACTAAACAACACACATTTTGAGTACGAAATTGTTGCGTTAAAAATAAATTAAACTATAAAATTACGTTTTAATTGTATTCAACCCTACAAACATACTAAAAATTAAAATTTGATCAGTGCGTTGGATTCCTCTTTCCACCAGCTTTACAATGAGGGGTCACAAGCCATAGGGTTGCATTTGAAAAAAATCATGTCGAGGGTGGTTTCAGCCACCCCTGAAGGGCTATATTTTTCACATTACTTGCAAAATGTAGGTAAGTACATTTAAAAGTTGACGTGTCTCAGGAATTTTTTGAAAAATCATTCACCACCCCGCTAGCGAATATATTCCAGTTAAAGTCTCCACCGTGTATATACTTAAGAATACGGTTTTATTATCATCATTGACTGATGAAGTGAAATAATTTTATAATGAACCTAAAATTTCAAAATACAAGAGTTTTGAAACAATTCACAGGTTCCACAATTTAAAATAAATACGAAAATGTGAGTTTTATACCACTTTTAAAATTTAAACTGGTGTAGTTCAACACGATGAACAAGATAGCGCCACTAACTCTATTTCGAAAAATTATGGATAATGTGAGTTTTGCATCTTACCCCTCATATATCGTAGAATGGAAAAAGTATCAATGAACAAATCGTTAATACCCTATGTTGGATATTATCATTACATTATGGACATCAAGCATTATGGACATCAAGCAAAGTAAACAAAGAAATTGTTAATATTAATAGGTATATATTGAAAAACATCATACCGCGAAATTTAGAATATCAGGGATGCTAGTTACTGGTACAAGCAACACAAGACTTAATTTATCGAGTAAATAACTAATTGTTCAGAGTAACCAAAAGAAATACCTACATATGTCTAATTATTTTTATTCCCAAAACACCCTATGAATATCATGCAGTCTGTATTTTAACGGCTTTACAATTTATGGGCTAGTATTTTTTATGAACAAAAATTCAATGTTCCTAAGATTAAAGAAAAAGTACTTTTGACATTAGAACCTTACTACAAATGCATGTGTATACATATGCGTTCTAACTTCAAAACGTATCAACAAGTGGGTGCAGAAGCTTTTTCCTCTTTGCTTTTATAAAATGTTTTTTACAAGCATTTACTTTCAAAAATTTGATATTCCGTAAATTTAACAGATTATAGAAATATTACGTACCACACTTACAGTACGACCTCTTTAATATGAACACACGTTAATCCGAACACACGCTAGTCCGAACTCCCAAATCATGAATACTAAATATTGGTTTCCGTATACTGAATGTTTTGAGCGTCTGGATATTGTTTTCCGTTAGATCCAGCTTTAAAATCCGCAAAAATACATTACATATAAAATATCAAAAATCTATCATTTAATTTTATGTATCACTTATCTATAGTCAAGAAAAAAGCCTAAATTTAATAAGCCTTATAGTGACATGAACAATAAACAAAATAACAACAAAAAGTGTTTCTCGAATGCAACTAAAACAAAATATTAACTCAAACAAAAACAAAAATTTCATTCTTAAATATGCTAGTCAAATTAATTTTGAAACCGACAAAATTTTCATTAATCAAACAAAAGATCTAAATTTTCGCTAAATTCTATTTTTCAATTCATTTATAAAAAAAAGTATCCGTTAAAATGAAATTTTCTGCTAAAAAAAATTCTTAATTCGCCAAAAATTCCGCTGTGTATATTCACTCGATAATCCGAATAGGGTCTGACAAGGAAGTGTTTGGAAACCGTTGCCAAAACGTAAAAGTCTTAGACTTCCCGTCTACCAGATGAGGCAGATTCATTTTGATTTTACGTACACTAGCTTTCTTTTGAGGTCTAGTGATTGCTAAACCCATTTATTTTCTACATGATATTATAAAATTTATGGCCAATTCAAAATAGATACAAGATAGTATGTTCTCCCGATACATTATACTTTGTTAAATATATTTCAAAACCTGATGGAGCTTTAGGATAAGCTCCATTTTCTCATCAATCTAATCAAACGCGTATCTAAAGAACTGATAAAGGTTAACTGCTGGTATACGGGTCACTAAATTAGATACGGATCGTTTATTTTATTACTTCTTTATCATGTTCACTGATCTAATAAATTTTAAGAGACGGCTTTTTTCGTTACTTTACGCTTTAGTAGCGTAATATGTACAATGTACTCGAAATAAAACGGAGACTCCAATTCCTTCCAGGACAATTAAAAATGATTTATTATTTTGTTTTAAAAAACCAATAAGTTTAACGATTTCAGCACTATAAAAATATTAGCTCCGTTCACCTTGAATGTCGTGTTCAGATTTACTCATTAATAAATTGGAATTGGTTCTAGGATTATCATGACTGGTGCATTATCTCAAATAGGAATTATCTGTAATACATACATATATTAATAACAACATTTAACGTAACTTTATCTTGTACGCAAGAATTTGTATGCAATCTAACATGCGTGCTCGGATGATTCGCAATGATAGAACTGGAACAAAGTTTGAAAAGTACTAATGGCCACATTAATATCTAACATTATCCATTACTTTGACCGAATTTAACATTCACTCATTTTAGTAAAAATAAGTCATTTTTTAGTAGGATTAACATTTTTCAGGATTATTTCAATTAAGTATTACGGTTGCGATTGGTGGAACTTCAATTTCTCGTATTTTCTTAATGGAGATTTTAGGGGGTTATTACTAAATAATGATATAATACTAAATAAAAATAAAATATAAAGGCTTTTTATTCTTGTATTTTTTTTAATTTCAAGATCATTTAAATTACATAAATTTTATTTTTATTTCATACCAGCATTTTATTTCAAAGATTCAATAATCCAATAATAGCGGTAACTAAATTTTGTTAAAAGTATAGGAATATCAATTTTGTATATTTACTTCCTGGGTCTAATATAATCATCCTCTAAAATCTGAAATGGATCCCAATTTTGTGCTTAGCCAAAACTGATCTACAGAGGGGATATAGTTCTTTTCTTTTCTTTTTACAAATGGCTTCTAATATATTATTTAGTATTTCGCTATGTAAGAGAGTTATTACTTTTAACTCTTGGGGAGGGATATGTCCTCCATATCCCACCGTTGCCACACCACTGGATCCCATGCTTCCTTACGAAAATGCGTGAATTTCAGATTCCTCCACCCCCATTTGCTAAATGGATATTAAACCGGAGTCACTAACTTTGGTGACGATACGGAGCTATTGTAAATTTTGACACTAAAGCAACGCAATACTCGACACAGTCACAGAACAAGACCCTATGAACTATTCAATTTGTTGCTGCAATTTGATGCAGCAAACTGTTCGTAAAAGGTTTTAAATTTACACCATGTATTTTTTTTATTTACAGTCTGTAATTTATCATACAATAAGCAACTTATATGATACTATTACAAACAAGTGGAAAAGTTCCCAGTGATACTTTCTTTTAACACCATAATTAGTTATTTAAGATTTTGGGATCTACATCATGCAATTATCTTAAAAAAAAACTTATTAGAAATTGGATTTTGTTTTCTTTTTTTCCAACTACAAATTATGCGATGATGTCATTATCAGTATTATTAATTTGGACAGTTTACATACAATGACCATTTAGAATCAGTACACACCTACAATTATTTTATTTTTTATCTAATTTATACATTGATATCAAAATATAATTTTTGGTAATGGCTTAATAATAGTGGTAAGACACAGCACGGTTTTTAAGTTATAATCAGACGGACTTTTTTCATAGCATTTGTAGATTCTTTTACTCATCTATTTATCTCTTCAAATAACGGAGATATCGCCTGTTAACGTTAATGTATGATACTGGTATTGTTATATGTGCAACATAGTCCTTCAAAATAGCTAGCAATTTATGCAATAATTAGGTATGTAATGTGATCCTTTATTGACGAGTACGATAATCACACGAGTCAAAAAAGGAGACTTTACACATGAATTACATACATATAATATTTTTTCAACAACATATTTATTTATAGATATAAAAAGCGAACATAACTTACATTTTCTTTACGCACTAGTGTGTAAAAATTTTTTTAGACACTAATGCCTAAAAAAATTGAGTTAAAAAAATATTTTATACAATACGTGTATAAAATCCCTTTATTTTCTGTACAAAATAATCTGCAATAATATATTTACTCAAAATATGTTTAGAATAGTTTGTCCATCATAAAATCATATCGCCACACTGACAGAACAGGTAAAATAACAGTAACGACGTTTCTACCACCTTTGTAAGTATTGAAATGGTTGGCACTTGACACCTTTAATGAGAAATCAAGCTTAAAGTCAATCACATATTAACATATGGCCCCTTCTTTAACATATAGCCCCTTTCTCAGGTTATAACTGTGATAAGTATATAAGTACTTATAACCTTTCTACGATACAAACTCATCTTAGGCAAAAATGGCACGAAACACTAAAAATAAAAGTATATTTCTGAAACTTATCTATTAATAATAACGAAAAACGTAATTAGTGCTTTAAACGATACGTTGAGTTAACTAATCCTGCCAATGTTCTGCAGAAATGCCTCACATCGTTTTTTTACTAAAATTCCATTATTCAGTGTGGTTGATTTATTTTGTTTTAAATACACATACATATATAGCGTTTTACATATACCCATTCGTTTTTTAAACCATTTGATTTTGTTATTGTAAATTTAAGAAAAAAAATGTTTCAAATAAAAGTTGCCCAAAATGATCTAATGTGTATTCAACTGTTTTTGAAAAATACCCCAACAACAGCGCTCTAAGTATTTTTAAGTAGCGTCTAAACCAAAAAAGTTAGAAACGTGCGGTTTAGACAGTTCGATTCGTCATGAATTACTGTTTATTTTCATTGCAAAATTAGTTTATTTTCATTGCAAAATGTTGTACGTTATTCTTTGATGCTAATACTGGTTATCAAACCTGACAATCTTTCAAAAGCAATAACTTTTTTTTAATGGAATGACCCACATTAACTTATACCGTTGAAGGCGAAATTAAATTAGCTTTTAATAGATATAAGGTTAACTCCATCAGTTTTCGAGGAAAAAATCGGTTCTTTTCCGTTCGTGCAAAAATCACTTTAAGAGAAGCAAGTAGGCTTTGACAATATTACTGTATTTAGTGACAACAATGATCATAGAAAGTAGTAAGAATGAAACACAAACGAAAAGGATGCAGTAATAATAAAAATAAATAATAAAACAAGATAAATAAATTTAATAAAAAAATTACACACACATAAACCATTTTACATTCAGAGCTCGAAATTTCTTCTGTTTTGATCAATACACGAACTAATTCCATTTGTAAACAACAGTTCTACAGAAACTTCTCGAAAAACTACTATGATACGTTGACACATATTTTCCCTAGTCAGTAGGTAGTGGAGTATTGTAAATATTACTTTTTATAAATTTTCATAGAGAAGTCACAATTTGTAAGATCTGGTGACCTTGGAGACATTTCGAGATTTGTGTCTAAAATGGTTTATGTTTATGTGATGTCTTTTTACTGTACTCTTTATAATTTACCTTATAATTTATTTTTATTAAAATTTTATTATAGTTTTCGTTTGCGTTGCGTTTTTACTACGATCTGTAATAATTATTATCAGTAAATTTTATAAGCAATATTATCAAAACCTACATACTTCTTTTAAATCTCTTTTTCACAAGCTAATTTTGGTGTTAGTTTTAATAAATCTAGTACTATAGAGACATCCAAAAAAAACGTCATCAAAGTTGGCCGAGAAAAAAAAGACGTATTTCTATTCTTAATCGAATTTATAACCTTATTTACTTGTCAACACTGTCACACTGTGCATTAGAAAAATTCTAATTGAAAATTATGAAATACAAATTTTGTTAACAGTATTAGGCCCTTTCTTTTTTCAAGAAACCCTTACAGTAGAAATATTTTTAGATTTGATCACTTTGCTCAACCTATTCGAGATTACTTGAAATTAAGTGAAATTTTTCCTAGGCGTTGGGTTGGTAGAAGAGGCTCGATAGAGTAGCCTTCGGGATCTCCAGATCTTACTCTCATGGAATATTTTCTTGGGGATATTTGAAGGCGAAGGTCTATACCACCAAACAACAAAATGTAGAGGATTTAAAGACCAAAATACGGTGCGAAGTTAGACAAATTATGAATAAGTCATTCATTTCTCACCTACGTACATAGTGAATTTGTAGACAGACTTGCCAAGAATTGTCAAGATGTCAATGGTTCGTAATTTGAGAACCAGCTAGCCTCATCTTGCGTTTTATTTTTACAAGCCTTTATTTAACTTGCAATGTATGTTTATTTGTTTGTTTGTTTGTTTGTATGTACGTTCGGGTCAAATCTTGCAACTGAATTTTAATGTAGTTATCCTCAACCGATTGAGATGAAATTTTGCATACACGTTTAGTTTGGATGACAATGCATGGTTAGCTAAGTTATGTCATTTTAAATGCAAAATGGGCGGACGGTCTAAGATGGCGGAATAGTTATTTTTTGCGCACTCCCATGATATGGGTATCAAATGAAAGTGTTTGCTGAGAAGAAATAAGAAAATAAAATGAATTTACTCTAAATCCAAAATACTCTAAATAAAAAAAATTAAAAACAAGCTTTTATTTAAATGCTCTAAAAAGAAGAAAATAAACTTTAAATTGAATCAAACCCATTAATTTATTACATTACACAATTTATATGATATAAAAGCTTGTCACGAGATTTACCTGTGTAGATAAACAAGAATGTAATAATTATGTAACTTGATCTTGACATAAGAAAATCTAAAAAAAAGTATGTATTTTATAAAATAGGTAAATACATAAAACTTTTTTTTCGCACCTTTTTGCAATTGTTTTGCAATGATCCTTTGATGATTTTGTCCAAAACATTTTCATTCGATTCGTACGATTTTTCTCCTAATTAGGTTGAAAAAGTGTCGCAACAAATTATTTAAAAAAATAATCTACGTCGCCTGGACTATAAGTCTCACAGTAAAACGTATTGTATAATTTGAATAAATTTGACCTTATAGAAGTAATTACCGTGTTCAAGATCCGATGTACTTCCACTTCCCATAATGTATGCGCTTGTTATACGATGAACTGACGCTGAAACTAAAAATTCTATTCACACTGCCGGGACAGGTCGCTCCTAGTCTAATCATAGTAGGAGAGCTGGTAGACATTTTGGGAAGGTATTTGAGGCAATGTGGAAAGTTGCTCAAAACTTCCTTTAGTGATACCTAAATACAAAAATGCAGACCTGGCTGATGGGTTAGGGGGGCTTAAGCGACCATTAAATTTTTCAAGAAGCGAAATAATTTTTGAAAAAAAATGTTCTTGAGGCACATTGAGATTATAACATTTTAAAATTTAATATTCAAAGAGTTGAAAAATCAAAAATCCAGATCATTTAACCGGGTCAAAAAAGTTTGCCAGACGTTTGCAAAATTAATTATTTTTCAAAAAAAAATAAAAAAAATGTACTTGAGGCACTTGAGAAGTTTTTGCACTTGAGAAATTTTTGTAGGGTATTATTCGTCACTAAAAATAGTTATTTACAAAAAGACAGGTCGTTTCGGTGGGACATTTTACCCGCCAGGTGAGTGAGAATGTTCAACGTGAGTGGGAGTGAGTAGTGCGGTGCGCAAGTTGAAATGCGAGAGAACGCGTATATTGGCAGCTGTCTCAAGAGAAAGCACGATGCAGTGTGATTGGCTCCCGCAAAATCACGTGATTAAGAGCATTCGTGCGGTCGTTTGTAAGAATTTTAGAGTATTTAAAACGTTCTGTCGTATACTGCAACGTATTTATCTAACACGTGTTTTTATAAAAGTCCTCTTTTCTCGATGATTATTTGCAATGGATAGTGATAATTGTGTAAAAAAAGTGTGTATTATTTGCACAAAAGACACTAAAAAAATAATTCGTTTTAATTAGAAGACATTGAAAAAAAGTAATGAAGTGTTGGAAATTAGAAAAAAAAACATGGGTTAAAATATAAAGACATTATTTTACCAACCAATTCCAACCTAAAAGACGGTTATCATATCCATTGTTACAAAAATTTCCTAGCTTTAATGAAAAAATATCATGACACTTTATCTAGAAAATCTGATGTGTCTCCTTCCCCACAAGGTATGGTATTATTTTGTTTTGTTTGTTTTTTTTTTTTTATTTAATATACCCATAAATAATGTTAGTTATTCGTAGTCTAAAAGTTTTAAAACAACAAAATTACGACTAAGAACGTTTTAAATACTCCAAAATTCTTACAAACGACCGCACGAATGCTCTTAATCACGTGATTTTTCGGGAGCCAATCACACTGCATCGTTCTTCGTCTTGAAACAGCTGGCGATATACGCGTTCTCTCCCATTTCAACTTGCGCACCGCACTACTCACTCCCACTCACGTTGAACATTCTCACTCACCTGGCGAGTAAAATGCCCCACCGAAACGACCTGTCTTTTGGTAAATAACTATTTTTAGTCACGAATAATACCCTACAAAAATTTCAAAGTGCCTCAAGTACGTTTTTTGATTTTTTTTGAAAAATAATTAATTTTGCAAATTACTGGCAAACTTTTTGACCCGGTTAAATGATCTGGCTTTTTTGATTTTTCAACTCTTTAAATATTAAATTTTAAAATGTTAAAATCTCAATGTGCCTCAACAACATTTTTTTCAAAAATTATTTCGCTTCTTGAAAAATTTAATGGTCGCTTAAGCCCCTTAACCCATCAGCCAGGTCTGCATTTTTGTATTTAGGTATCACTAAAGGAAGTTTTGAACAACTTTTCACAGTGCCTCAAATACCTTCCCAGAAATGTCTACCAGCTCTTGGACTATCACGCCCCATTTTAAATATTCTTCTTGACCGATCGGAACGGCAGTGTGATCGGACCGGAGCGTGTGCATTACGCATAGTATGAACATGTACATGTATTGTCATTTGAGAATGTTTTGCCGGACCGAGAGAGAACCGAGAGCGAACCGTGGGCAGCTCGATCGATAGTGAGGATCAAGCTTTGTTTTTTAATTGAATTTTTTAAGTACGGCAATGCAAAAAGTATATGTTCATTCATATTTTCAATTTAGCCAACAACGATTTCAAGTTGATATCTTAATGCGTTCTCGATTTATCATGTACACAAAAAAAAAGTTGACAGACGGACAGAAACATGTTTTTTTCGCTTAAACTTCAAATCGCAAATCTCGTCATTGCAGAACATTTTATGCCAATAAAATTTTTTTAAAAGTTACTCATGAACACCTATAACTCTTATTTCCTCTCCTCTACGTGGATGTGGAAGTAAAATAATGTCATAGAAAATTATGGCGGTAGAAAATTCAAATATTGGTGGGGTTGCTAATTGGATACAGAACCAAAGTGTTCGGCTCTTTCTTGGTTAAAATTGTTGCAGAGAGCAACAGTGAACACAATTTTTGAAGAAAATGGATAATAAACTCTCATATGGTGCAAATTTTGGACGGACGCTGTATATTCTTTTGCAGAAATGGCTTTTTATTGGAAAAACTATACTTTACTCGACAGGGAAGAAAAATCAAAGCTTCTCGTGACTATTTTAACTTATTTACGTTATAATACAAAAAAAAAAAGTTAAACCTCACCCCAAGACCGCCGCACAGTGGGGCAAATAGCTCATTTTTTGGACAAACGATAATTCCCAAGCCTGGAATTAATGAAACTTAATTTTTTTAAAACTATTCGTAATAAAATTGGCTTTAATTCTATCGAACCCGAATTTTGAAATTTCAAATTTAAAGATGGCTAATCCAATATGGCGGACATACATTTTGTAAGTAAATTAAAATTTTATCAATAGATTGTCTACAATTACCTACTAATAATTAATAAATAATTAATGTAAATAAAATGAATTACTGCTGTTATTTCCTTCTTATTCTATATTAATGTCCCAAAAATATTATTTTTTAACAGTTTGCGTATGTACATTTCATTTAAAAACATATTATGGCCGCCATATTGGATTCGCTATCTTGGTTTTTTGAATCGCAAAATTCTGGGATCAGAAATGAGATTAGAAACCCAAAAAACCCCCCAAGTAACAATTTTTTTATAATTTTAAACAATCTTTTGATAAAATTTTAATTTACTTACAAAATTTATGTCCGCCATATTGGATTAGCCATCTTTCATTTTGAACTTTCAAAATTCGGGCTCGATAGAATTAAAGGCAATTTTATAACGAATAGTTTAAAAAAAATAAGTTTCATTAATTCCAAGCTTGCGAATTATCGTTTGTCAAAAAAATGAGCTATTTGCCCCACTGTGAGCCGTCGCGGACTAATTCTAATATTATGCATTTATTTAAAAATAACCAGACAATACTATATATATGAATGTAGGTACATTATAAATCAACTACTTGAAAATCGTTCTCGCTATATAATTTTGAATAATCTCTTAAATAATTTGAAAAAGGAATACAAAAAATGTAGTTCGTTATTTCAAATCCAGTTGTAATCCAGGTATAATGAGAACTTGGTTAAGTGGTTGTAAGAAAAATAATCCTGTTTTCGACAGAAAAAAATGCGTGAACCAGTGCATATACATTATTATATGCTGTGAAATACTGAATACCTCATCTTAGAACCCTTTAAGCGAAGTGGAAACACTACAAAAACTCACTGCAACCAAGTTTGAGGATTGACTTACATTTTGATTCACTCGACTTAAAATCCTTTCGGGGGGGGGGAGGGGTAAAGTAAAGGTATGGTAAGATGCTCTATATGCAAAATAAAACAAATTGACCACAATGAATAATGGAATTCTAGTAAAAAAGAGAAAAAAGTTTTTCATTAATATAAGAACTTCGCGGTATGATGAATCAAACCCTGTTTAGGCGAAAAATTGTTACCATCGCTATTATTTTGACGATTAACTGTTTTATACAAAATACACCAGGCGCAGAAATTAAGGGATATAAAAAAATTCCAAATTTTTAGATGATTTTCAAAGAATTGTAACTTGGGGAAAATGGTCGTAGGGAAAAGAAGAAAAAAGAAGTAGAAGAAAAAAAAGGAAATTGAAGCTCCAAGTTTACAGTTTTTGGATCTTGAGTTAAATTTTTTTTAGCATCAGCAATTTTTGCTTGTCTTTTAAAAGGTCCATGAACCTCAATAATTTTTTTTCGATATGTTCATCATAAAGGTCTTTTATATCATGTAATTCCCTTTAATTTGACCTGTTATTGTGCCTTATACGATGATTTTTCGCTGAGTTATCACCTTTCAAAGCAAACTGTCATCTTTGATAAATAATCAATTACTTGAGAAATAAGGAACGTACAAATTCAAGTAGGGTTTTGAAAACTGCAAAGTATCCTTTACAAGTGGTAATGATTGTTTTTTTTCTAAAAAAAAAATTTTTCGAAACAAAAAAAAATCAAAAACGTGAAAAAAAATGTGAAAGAACATAAAATGAAAAATCGATCCTTACATTGATTTTTAGCACAAACTTTAAGGTTGTAAAGTTGTAGTCAGTATCCTTAGTCTATCCATTATTTGCAAAGTTATGCCGGGTTATGCAAATATATATCCCTAATTATACAATTTTTTACCTCTTTTTCATTCAATAATTTTGTTTCGAATTTTTTTTTTAAAAAAACCATAACTACTGCTTGTAAAGGATACTTTTCAGTTTTAAAAACCCTACTTGAATTTTTTGTACGTTCATTATTTCCTGAGTAATTGATTACACAGGACCACAAAAAATTTTTTTCATCGGACCACACTATGCCAAAATGTTTTTTGGGTCGCTGATTACGAATCCAGGCTTACTTTTGCTTGATCAGCTAACCTGACCTCAAAAAAAGCTCAAAAACTCAAAAAAATCGAATTCATAAATTGAATAGCACACGGGACCTGAATTTTTTAAACTTGATAGCCCTTTTAACTGAACTTTCGAACATCAAAATCTCCGAATCCAAATCTTCAAACCCCTAAAACTAAACCCCCAAAAACTAAGAAAAACTAGTCTAAAAACTCAACAGCACACTGGACCTAAATATTGTAAAACAATAGACTTTTCAATTTATGTCTTTAACTGATGCAAAACGAAGCCTTCAAACACTAACCCATAGCCTCATGTCCTTGAATGATATGTATCTTCAGTCGTCGTTTCTAGCGATAAATTGGTGAATAGGATATATTGCTTCGAGGATGTCCCTACCACGTGGAGGTACCACTTCTCCAAGACCTACCTGTTTAGAACAGGGGTACCTACGATATATACTTAGTATTAGTTTTTTCCTAGCGCAAGTACCGCCAAAGATCAAAGGTCATTCATTGATTTAACTATAGATTCTTTTAACTTATCGTACTCGATCAATATGTATATGGGGCATTTCACGCCAACTAAGTGAGGTCAAAAAAATTTCTGTTTGAAACATATCACAATCGATAGTACTTGCTAAAAAACTAACTTCCCTAAAATTTTAGATGTTTTGAGCCACAAGGAGAGGGATGGTGAGGGTGAGAAAATACAAATTTTCGTTTCGACACTAAAATTTCAATCTTTCTCGGTAGGAAAATTAAAAAAATTAAAAAAGAAGGTTGCAATGGTTTTCGATGTGTTTTTTTTGCGTAGAATAAAAAATATTTTCAAAATTATTGGGGGTAGGTTTCACCCTTATTTTGAGGATTGAAAATTTAAAATCGAAATTTCGAAAAGTATGACTATTTATTTTTTCAATTTTTTTTTTATTTCGTTCTCTTTTTTTGCACTTTCGATTAATTTTTAATTCATAATGGGCGTCGACCAGAAACTGGCCCAAAAACGGCCCAAAGGTGAAAAAACGTGGTTTTAGCGTATTTTCTCATCATGTGAGATAGTAAATGACAAGTGAATAATATATTCCAAGGTTTTTGGGGTCGCTGATTACGAATCTAATGTAGAAAATTTCCCGTAGAATATGATGGTATCATTTAAATTTCAAAATTTAGCCTTTTTTAAAAGTTGACTACCATACTGGAACCGCCATTTTGTTTTTTGAAAATCTGACGTTAGATTCGTAATCAGCAACCCCAAAAATTTTGGAATATTTATTCACTTGCCATTTACTATCTCACAGGATGAGAAAATACGCTAAAACCACGTTTTTTCACCTTTGGGCCGATTTTTGGGCCAGTTCCTGGTCGACGTCCATTATGAATTAAAAATTAATCGAAAGTACAAAAAAAAAAAGAAAGAAATTTAAAAAAAATTGAAAAAAAAATCGTGTCATACTTTTCGAAATTTCGATTTTAAACTTTCAATCCTCAAAATAAGGGTGAAAACTACCCCCAATAATTTTGAAAATATTTTTATCGTATTCTACGCAAAAAAACACATCGAAAACCATTGCAACCTTCTTTTTAATCTTTCTCATTTTCTTACCGAGAAAGATTGAAATTTTAGAGTCGAAACGAAAATTTGTATTTTCTCACCTTCAGCATCCCTCAGCACCCCTCTCCTTGTGGCTCAAAAAAATCTAAAATTTTAGGAAACATAGTTTTTTAGCAAGTACTGTCGTCGATTGTGATACGTCGTATCATCGATTGTGATATGTTTCAAACAGATATTTTTTTTGACCTCGCTTAGTTGGCGTGAAATGCCCCATATATATATTTTTTTTTCGTTCCTGGCGTAGGTGCCCCTGTTCTAAACAGATAAGTCCTGGAGAAGTGGTACCCCCACGTTGTCCAGGATGGGTAGCGCTAAATCCACTTCAGCATATTACTGTTTTCATGGTGGTGGAATTTCAGATTTTAGAGGTTCTTTTTCATAACGACGACTGAAGATACATATCATCAACATCATTCGAGGACAAGAGGCTATGGGTTAGTTTTTCTTAGTTTAGTTTAGTTTTTCTTAGTTTTTGTGGGTTTAGTTTTAGGGGTTTGAAGATTTGGATTCGGAGATTTATATGTTCGAGAGTTCAGTTAAAAGGGCTATCAAGATTAAAAATTCAGGTGAAGTGTGCTGTTGAGTTTTTAGACTCGTTTTTTTTTTTAGTTTTAGTGGTTGTTGGGGTTAGGTTAAGAGGCTAGGAGTTTGAAAATTTGGATTCGGATATTTTGAGATGCAAGAGTTCAGTTGAAGGGGCTATCAAGTTTAAAAATTCAGGTCCCATGTGCTATTCAATTTATGAACTCGATTTTTTGAGTTTTTGAGCGTTTTTTGAGGTTAGGTTAGCTGATCAAGCAAAAGTAAGCCCTGATTCGTAATCAGCGACCCAAGAAATATATAGTAGGCATAGTGTAGTATTCCGCACATGAAAAAAAATTTGTGGTCCTGACATGACATTTTTGCTTTGAAGGGCGATAACCCAGGAAAAATTCATCGTACAGGGCACAATAACAGGTCAAATTAAAGAAAATTAAATTATCTAAAAGACGTTTATGATGAACATATCGAAAAAAATTATTTTTCGGTGGTTTTCTTATTATTACTCAAAAACTGCTGGAGCTAAGAATTTTCACAAGATCCAAAAAACTAGAAACTTGGAGCTTCAATTTCCTTTTTTCTTTTCCCTACGACCATTTTTCCCCAAGTTACAGCTCTTTGAAAATCACCTAAAAATTTGGGATTTTTTTATTGCCCTTAGTTTTTACGCCTAGTATATTAATGCCAGTAATTGACATACATATGTATCTAGCAGAGTAATAATTTTATTTTATGGATATACACTAAAATAAGCAGAATCTAAACAACTCAGTACAGGACATGATGAAACCAAACGTAATTAAGTAGGAAGTATATTTTTGTTGTGTTTATGGTGTATTTATGTAAGAACTGTGCAATTATAAGTTATATTGTTAATGTTCTCTATTATTATAAGTTCTATTTACTTTACACACTCATGCATATTTTTTAAGCACTTATGCGTAATTTTTTAAGCTATAGTGAGAAAAATTAAAATTTTAGAAACGGTGAAGCGTGCGGAAAGCAAAAAGTAAATGTGGTAATTTTTAATGCACTAGTGTGAAAAAATAAAATTTTAGAGACAAGGATTTTACTCTTCAATTTGTCGCCTAGTAAAATGTTTATAAACATGTTTTCGGTAATTTAAAGATTGCATGAATGCATACTTTAATGAATGCATACTTCCGTAAAATTACTTATAATAAAATTAGTTCTGTGAAAAGTAGTTTACCTACATTTTTCATAATACAATATACACCACCGCATATTTTACACAAAATCAAATTTCTAGTAACCGTATTTTCTTTAGATAATTGCATAAAATAAATCTAATAACAACCTTTATTGCACACAATGAAAATTGCAGCATCGAATTGCATACTGGCAATCGTTATTTAAGCGGCGGATATCTGAAGTACGTGCACGATAATACGCTTATTTACCGGCAGGATCGAGCGGAGCTTCGAATAGAGAGGGCCGCAAGGGAGAGCGTCATGGAGGTCGCCGAGACCACAAAGGAGGGCACTCCGCCGTCGAGTCCGGAACGGACGTCGCCCCCGCCTCGGCCCCGGCCAGATCAAACCCAGGGGTTTCCGGCTATCGACCATCCACCCGGTGGAGATAAAACTCGGCCTGCTCATGACCAAGGGCCAGCTGGAGGTCGAGGTCCTCTGCGTCCGCAACATCCCGCCCAGGGAGACGCCGCCCGACACCTACGTGAAGTGCTACTTGCGCGACGGCGACCGCTGGCTGCAGAAGAAGAAGACGCGCGTGGCGAAGCACTCGTGCGAGCCCCAGTTCCGGCAGACTCTCAAGTACCAGGCGTGCGACGTGCTGGGCAGGAGCCTGGTGGTGATGCTGTGGGAGAGGCAGGGCGGCTTCGAGCACAACCAGGGCTTGGGGGCGCCGAGGTCGCTCTGGACTCCATAACGCTCACCCATCTGACGACGAGTTGGTATCCGCTGTTCCCCATCCATTCCCTCGGCTCCGACTCCAACGATTCGCCCTGACCTGTTTCAGAGTCCCCATAGATCGTTTTGCGGATTAGTGTAATTGCGAGCGCAATTCATTGATAGTTCATTTCGATTGATTTCCATGGTGTTGAGTATAAAAGTAAACGGGATATACGGAAAACTACCAAGCTGGGTTTACTTGGTAACTTTACATGGCTAACTACCATGTTGGGCCATATTGTTTTATTTTACACTTCTCGCAAAAAATTAAAGGAACAAACAAATTTTCGAAATTTTTTGGCAATTTTCAACAGGCTGTATTTCAGTGAAAAATGGCCGTACAGGAAATAAAAAACATAGCTTTTAAAGCTTGAAGACTCTAGTTTTCGAATTTTTTGGTTAAAAATTTTTTGGAGCACCGGTAGCCATGTAATTCTTGGATAAAGCACGAAGAAAAAATTTTTCTAAATTTTTTGCATTTTTTTTTTCGCTCTACAGGCATGGAAACATTTTTTCGAGCTGAGACCAATGCATAGGTCGCATAGCTCGTTTATTCAGCTTCAATTTGATTTTTTCGGGAGTCAGATACGACCATTTGTCTTCGAGATATCGAATTTTGAATGCAAAAGGATCCTTTTTCACTCAACTGCCGATATCTGAAACTACTGGTCGCCCAGAGATTTTTTGTTCCTTAAACTTGACCTAATCTTTTAAAAAATCAATAATTCACTTTTTTTTTGACTACTCAATTTTGAGTTTTCTGAATTGATTAACAAAAAAAAATCCAAAAAACTTCAAAAATCTCGAAAATTCCCAAAAAAACTTTTTTTTGAAAATTTAAAAAAAAATTTGAAAAAATATTTGAAAAAAATTTTTTTTACGATTAAAAAGATTTCGCAAAAATTTCCTTCAGAAAATATCAAAAAATAAAAAAAAAAAAAAAATTCAAAAAATTTTTTTGGATTTTTTTTTTGTTAATCAATCTTCATGAAAAAAAAATTTTTTTTGAAAATTTAAAAAAAAAAAAAAAAAAAAAAAAAATTTTTTTACGATTAAAAAGATTCCGCAAAATTTCCTTCAGAAAATATTAAAAAAATTCAAAAAAAAAATTTTTATTTTTAAAAAATTCAAAACATTTTTTGGATTTTTTTTTTGTTAATCAATCTTCAGAAAACTCAAAATTGAGTAAAAAGTCAAAAAAACAGATTATTGATTTTTTGAAGATTGGGTCAAGTTTAAGGAACAAAAAATCTTGTTCCCTTAATTTTTTCAAAATTTCAATCAATCGGTCCAGGAAACCGTTGAACCGATTGATCTACCGATTTAGGAGGGCCTTTGGGGTACATTAGACAGTAAAATTTTCTTCTAACCTAAGCATTTCCCCCAATATTGTCGAAGATACAGTCGATTAACCAAAAAAAGGGAAAATGGCATTTTTTTGCTCTTTTTTCACGTTAACGTTACAGCTGGAAAAATTTTTTTCCAATCAACCATGACAGATTTTTGTAGGAAATTTTCTGCAGAAAACGAAACCCCTGTCCCCTCGCTGGGCGACCAGTAGTTTCAGAGATATCGGCAGTTGAGTGAAAAAGGATCCTTTTGCATTCAAAATTCGATATCTCGAAGACAAATGGTCATATCTGACTCCCGAAAAAAATCAAATTGAAGCTGAATAAACAGGCTATGCGACCTATGCATTGGTCTAGCTCGAAAAAATTTTTTTCCATGCCTGTAGAGCCAAAAAAAAATGTAAAATAATTAGAACATTTTTTCTTCGTGCTTTATCCAAGAATTGCATGGCTACCGGTGCTCCAAAAAATTTTTAACCAAAAAATTCGTAAACTAGAGTCTTCAAGCTTTAAAAGCTATGTTTTTTTATTTCCTGTACGGCCAAATACAGCCTGTTGAAAATTGCAAAAAAATTTCGAAAATTTTTTTGTTCCTTTAATTTTTGCAAGAAGAGTATAATTGGGTCATATTGAGGGCATTCTTTCTCAATGTGCCGCCAATTTTTCTATTTCATCTAACTTTTCAAAAAAAAAATTAAATGCTACAGAAAAATTTAAGCTTACGAACTATGCTTGGCAAAATCGCTAAGTTCAATCGAGTTAGGTATCCTCAAATTTTGGGAAAACTAAAGAAAAATTATGAAAACGAAATTTTCTTCGAAAGTATAATTATGATTTTTTCAACTTCTTGTCTCTTCCAGGTAACACGTATGTAATACTATTGCGTTTAACCCAATTAACGAGTAATAATCTGCCAATTGTCATGTACGGTAATTTAACGAATAAAAGCTCATTGATACCTCGGAAAATTTTGAGTCGCAAAATCAGTTTTATGAAATGGAATTATGAAATTCTTTTTATTTAGACACGACTGAATTGACGTGATAGTAATATCATACAAATTTTCGCCCCAACCCCTATAAAAATACATCTACGGGTTATCGCTTCGGTTTAAATTTACAGGAAAATTATCGTTTTCATAATTTTTTCCAAAATGTTTTATGTGGAAAATTATTTATTATATATTATTTATAATATATTTATAAAATTTATATTGAAATTTTTATCGAGAAAATCCGATAATTTTTTTGCCGTGCACCATTCATAAGCATTTTTATGTAAATTTGAAGGTTTTTTGAAAACTTTTAGATTGAACAGAGAATGCTTAACAAAAGTGTAACGTTGGGAAATGATGTCTCATTAATGTCCGTTATTTCAGGCTGTGCTTCGCCTAAAACTAATGCATCAACATTTCTATTATCTCATGGTTCAGGAGCCTAGTACTCTTCTTAATGAAATTATTGAAAAATAACCAAGAAGTGGAAAAATTAACCTGTTGCAAAATGTTTTTTAGACAATAGAGGGAGGTTGCGTGTAATATTGGAACAGCCAAAAAGTATTCCGTTATGAAAAAAAGTAAAAAGGATTCAGTGGCGGCCGGTGGAATTTGACATGCTCATGTTTTCGTAAAGAAGCATGGGACTCACACCATAATTTAGGGGTGGTTACTAGACCTAAGTAGAAGGCCATAATGGCAAAAAATCTTCAGGAAAATTTGCGGATTTTTTTTTCAAAAATGGCTACCTCCATGAAGATCTTGGAAACGACTAGCAAAATATTTGCGAAAATGTTTTTTTCATAATCACCTAGTAAATACAAAGTCTTATTATACTTGTGATTTAAAACGGCTTGCAAATCTTTTGCGAGCCGTTTCCAAGATTTTTCCGAAGGCAGCCATTTTTTTGAAAAAAAAAATCCCTGAAGATTTTTTGGTGTGGGTCCCATGCCTCCTTACGGAAATACGAGCATGTCAACTTCCACCGACCGCCACAGAAACGATTCAATATAGGAAACCAGTTGTCTAATCTAAACCAGTGGATGAGGAATGGATGAGGAGTGGAATTTGGACCAGAAGTGAACAAAAGAGCCAAAAGTAAGAATAGACATATGGTCCAATATCAGTGTTACCGAGATAAAAATGAAAATTTTTATTGTTTATTATTGCGTAACCTGTAATTATTTGATATTTTATTTTGAGTACGGCATGCATTCAAAGTAAAACATATGACTGATTACTAATTGTAATATTTATTGTGACGTTTGTGATTTTTCGCATCTATTTTTTTTACAAGTGACCTCGTTTAGTCGGTATTGTCCACACATAATTTCGCAATGCCTGTCACATTTAGTCATCGAGAATATGCTCATATAATTTTCATTTATGGGTATTTTTCATTGGTATCCCAGTAACCATTGATATTCTACCATATGTTTATTACATTTTTTGTTCAATTTGGCTCCCGCAACACCTCCTCGGAATGTTGGAGGTTCACTCCCAATCACCCGGTATATGATGCATAAGAGGTTACATGTCTTCTGGAACAGATTAGACCAATATTTCTAAAATTTGGTCGGTCAATTTAACGCGATTCTGTACGGTAATAACGAGACTCCAAAAAAAACAGCTTCGAGCTACGACATAACCGCTATTTCTATCTCTCTCTTCATAGCCACATTTGATGACGTTTTTTTTTTTGGATGACTATTTACTAATAATATATTATACTAATTTAATAAGACTATTGCATTTATGTTTTTACATACATTGTCAAGGAGTATAACATGAGGATGCATTGACTTTTTGGGCGTCGAGCACGTGCTAAACTTTATTATTTATTCGACCGTTAATACATACTGCAATTCGACATAATACAGACTGCAGTTTCTGCTCCGGGTATTACGTATACTTTTGTACTCAACTGTACCAACCGAATATTTTCGTTTATGTGTTTAACTGGATCAGCGTAATATTAACGGAATTTGAATGGAAGAAGCAGTCGGAGCAACGGAATTCCCAAGTTATTCAATTTGCACATTTTACTAAGGAAAATTCTGTACCTACGTTAAAGAAACAAATTTAATAAAACCACGGTGCTCTTTCTCATTTTGTTCGCCAAACTCCAGCCATTAATGGCCAGTAACTTAATTGAGCATTGCCTTTTAACTTTATATTTCTGCTACTTTATCATTTTATAAATCAGCTACATCAAACTTAAAATGTACGTTATATTTATGGAATGTGAGATATTTGTGGAAATGAAACATTCGGAAGAGTAATATCAATTCGTTCCAAAAACACCAATTTTTGAAAATTATTGCTTAATTTTTATTTTGTTTATTTATTTATTGATAAGTAGTAAGTAGGCATCAAATTAATAAAAAAAAAACATATAATGGGCTAACAATAAGTAATTTTAAGAATATTAATTCCTTAAAAATTCTTAAAAACCCATCCATTCCTTCTTTTACAGTATGTGTAAGGCCGACATCGGCCGGTTGTGAAAAAGGGACAATTTTTACACTCTCGTTCTAACGACTAACGTAGTGCGGTGAGAGGGCCAGTGTTATTCCCTCACTACCTTCGATGCGTATACAGTTGTTTCTTATGTGTCGTCTCACTTCAGTTCGTCCTTCTTCATAACTGGCGGGATGTGGGCTTTACACACAATGTGGGTATATTATGTACATATGTATGTATGTATTAGGGCTAGAACAAAATTCTCGGATACCTACCGTCTTCCAGGCGGCCGCGTATCGGTATCCCGTATTCCAGGTGGTCGCAGCCTGGCCAGCGCGGCGGGGGGCGGGGGGACTGCGACACGAAACAGGTTTCGTATTTATTTAGTCCTTTGAAGGTCGCGCGCCTGTAATTGTGCATTACTGATTGTTATACTTAATTGATATTATAACGATGGTTAAAACGCCAGCCCCATTTGCTTATCAATTAAAGAAAATTGTGCAGGGTTTTCCAGATTTGAAGTGTTAAAGCTACCGCTGTGTACTGAAAAATATGCAAGTGTTACTTACATGTTTACAGAAAAAGACAATGTGAAAAGCACGTAAAGTCGCTAAAACACCGAGAAAATATAATAAATGGAATCCCAAGAAGTGAATTCCTATATGAGGACGACGATGTGTAAGAGTGTGACAACAGATGCGGGAAAAGCAAGAGAAAACAATATTACTTACTTAGTAAGTCACTATTTATTCACTGCAGCATGCATGATCAAGTTCGACCCTGGCATGTATCATTTGGTTCTAGCCCTAGTATGTATATAGAAAATGAAATACGCGAACATACAGGGTGTCTACTTTTATTTATGTAAAAGTCCATAAATTCTTCAGTTTTCAAGATAATCGATTAAACTTTTTTTTTATGTACTTAAAGGGCATCGAAAACTACTTCTTCTGACCCTACCGGTGCTGCTATGATTTATATTAGCTGAAAAAGTCAAATGTTCTAATGGAGCACTCATATTTGACGTAGTTATGTTAAATTAAGAAAAAACTACTTTTCTTTTTCTAAAAATATGAAATTTGACAGGTATCTAAAGTCACGTGACCCCCACGAGTAGCTTGTTTTTCATTATTTTTAAAGTATGTCAGCCCCAAAGTAATATTTAAAAAAAAAACGTTAATAAAAATGTTTCCTATATGAAACTACATCCATTCATACACCTATATGAAGGAGACTATATATCAGTTGTATGTACCTACATATCAAATATTTCGTACTTATATTGTGCTTAAACGTGATCCAGTCGAATGCGTAATGAAGAGTATTCAGGTAACGCAAACTCATACATGTATGTATATGTAGATATAGATATCATGAAGCGTGTAAGCACGGATGGGATTGCTACTGAAATAATAACAATGGTTTAGAATGGGACTTGATTTGAAATTGATTGTATTTAAATAATATTTCAGCTTTTATAAGACCCCGGATCTTAGGTTGCCATTACAGGGCCGGACTTATCTTATTATATAAATATCTTTTGACCTAGAGTTTTTGCGAGTTGAATATGCTCCACGTCCATTATTGGACGCGAACTGCTTGTTTTCAGTCACATTTCAATAATCAATGAATTGAGCTTCGGCTTTATACTAGATCGTTAAAAAAATAATCAAAACGATCAATTATTATTTTTTCACATTTAAGACCCAGTTAAGACCCAGAACGTATCTATAATTTTTTGCACAATTTATTATCCAGTATTTATTATCCGATTTTGGTGTCAAAATGTAGGGTAAAATGGTGTCAAAACTGTATTTGAGAACAGTGTGATACATGTGATATCTTCAATACAAGACTTATTATAATATTCCTTTGGAGAGTCGAAAATTGACAAAAAAAATCATTAGGAATTTCTTTAGCAGAAAAAAAACACCCCCAATTTTCGGCATTGTTCAAAATTTGTATATACCTTTGCCCTTTTTTAAATAAAAAAATTTTTTTACAAAAAATCAAAAAACCCTAAAAAACCCAAAAAAAAAAAAAAAACAATTTTTTAAAAAAAGGCAAAAAAATTGCCCTCGTATACCAATTTTCATTGAATAAAGTTTACAAAACCTTTTTTTGTTCAGTATCTAATTAAAAAAAAATACCATTCAAAAATCACCCCTGTAAAAGTTTATATTATAGGTACAATACATAGAGAAGCATGAGAATAACGTTAATAACTATTACTTATACCACTACGTTTATACAGGGGGTCCACTTTTTCGATGAGATTGGAATAGTATGTAAGTTCTAAACCGTAATAGATATTAGGTCAATTAAATTAGAGAAAAGTTAGATTTTATATAGCATGATGATGAGATGATAGCAGTTTAGCAGTGGGGAAATGATTCCACTTCAAAGTCACCGATGCAAAGGTACCGATGAGGGTGTATCGTAAGATCACAGTTATGTGCTGTGATGTAATTAATCTAACTAAACTGAATATAACTGAAGCTGTTTCTCAATTTTCGGCCTCCTAAAAGTATTACAGTAGGCCTTAGATCGAAGAAATTCAAATGCCCTACTTTTTTTGCACCCAAGAACGTTCTAATTAATACTATCTAAAAGTAATTATAATAACGCTCGTAACCCTGCCTATGTGTATAATGCCTGTCGCTATTCATGAGATTCTATGTCTACATGCGTTTAGTGCTTACAAACCCATTCCCTTCAAATAAAAAATCACTCACAATTTACGTAATTATAATCATATCATTTTTTAACGAATTACAGTTGATTGTAAGGACCAATATTTTATACATTCGTTATTCAAATTATTTTTCGATATCTTTATCGATTTATTTAACACTAATTTAAAGTAAGTTTCTGGGGAATTTAAAGACATTGATAAGTAATTAATGTAACATATTCAGTGTAAAAACAATATTTGTGCTCTGTATACACCAATGTATATACTGTGTAATTAGGTATAAGATGTCTAAAATAATCATGAAATATCAATCGTGGTAGATTCAATGGAAGGAAATTTTCATTTGCACTCTTCAGTAAAATGTCTTATATCGCTAATATACAAAACCTATATTTTTCATAAAAATCTATATGATAACGAACTAATCGAAACTTGACAATCTACCTATTTTACACTGGGATGTTCATAGACAATATTAATTTTTTTTAACATGAACTATCCTGCAAAACAATTATTGTGTTATGCAAGTAAAGTGGCAATCACATGTTGTAACAGCAAACTTTGCAAAAACGATGCAAACAACTTATGACAACTTATGACAACACAAGCAATTAGTTGCTTATTAATATTAAATAACAGAATGTAAATTTTTGTATTAATTCTTATAGACCAACGTAAATAATACTTTTTATTACAAAAAAATGTTTTTTGCTACAAAAAACAAAATTTGGCTTAATTTAAATTATTTTTAAGGTACAGGTATGTTTGCCATCCAGTAGGTATGGGCACGTCCGAAGCAAAAAAGGTAAATTACCATAAAAAGCTACAATAAGAGTTGTATTTATAGTTCGACATTTACAGCGCAAATCATAGTTGCCATTCACCTTTCTACAGTTTATAAAATATAAAATCTTAACCTAGAGGAATGTTCTATCAAGGAAGTACAAACAATTAATCATACCTTGTAACATCGGTATCATGTTTTAAAAATCGAATAAACAAAACAGACTAATAATTAGTTCAATATACATGAATATACCAGTTTATTACGTAGACTGAGATTTTGGACAATTCAGTTTTATTTTTCTGAAAAACTTAATCAAATCCTTAATTCATTGCCGTCGATTACACAGGACCATAAAAAAAGTTGGCTGAGCGTAGGGTTTCCATATGTATTTGGATTTCTCCGGTCTTTATGTTTTTAAGGTATTCAAGGAAGTGGACGTCCGACCAGAATTTGTAAATATGTCGGAAGGAGTGAAAAAGTAATATTTTGATTGACTACATTTAATTTTAATGAACTGTTTCAGTATACAGGATGTTCAGTAAAGAATGGGCCTACGGCCTGAAGTATGCTTCAGGAATAGCTTCTTTGGACCAAAATAAAGTATTTTAAATCAACTTACCTTAGTACCGTCTTCCTTCCCCAAGAATTTATTGGCCTAGGATTATTTTTATTTCATTTTTGTAGTGTGATTTATTTATTTTTTGGATAGTTGTACTTAAAATTTCAAAGACATTTTTTAATGGTAAATATGAATATTAAATGTACAGGGCGTTCTGAGTGCCTGAGCTACTATATTGTTCCCTTCAGATTTTTTTTAAGTAGACAGATTTTTGGAAATTGATTAGTTATTTTGAAATACAATTCAATTTCTTCTTTAGTTTCTACGCCGAAGGTTCCAGTACCCACTGCAGCATTCAATTGAGAGAAAACTGCATTTAACGTATTTGTTAATTTTGGAAAATACATCAATTATGACATAACAACAACAAAACAGCAACAGCAAAACAAAATCTTTATTTTAAATTTGATTTTCGAAATGTCCGCCATTTGCTTCAATGCATATTCGACATATCTTTAAGAAATTTCTCATAACTGCGAAAAAAGTCGAATTGATATGCCTAATACCATTTGTAGCTGCAGCCTTTTTTGCCACAATTCAATTCTAGTATCAATAGTAGCGCCACAATAAACTAGAGTTTTAATATATCCCCAGAAATAGAAATCCACAGGATTCAAATCTGGACTTCATGGAGGCCATGAAGTCCATGAAATTCATCTAATCCATCGATGGGGGAATATGTTATTGAATTTCATACTGTTACTAAATAATGAGGAGGCGTACCATCTTGTAAGTAGTACATACGATCCCTAGTTAATCCTGTCTATTCATTATTGGTACAAATGCAAAACGTCTACATACATACACATCTTCAACTATACCAAACCAAACGTTTAATTTAAATTCGTGATGAAAGTGAGCACCCTCGTACTATTTGTATTTTCATCAGTCCATGTGTGACAGTCCTATTCTCCCAATCTAAATTCCTCTTCTCATCAATGTTGTCTCAATCATACTAAGTGTGAAACAAAAACTTTGTAAACCTATAATTTATGCACTTTTTTCCAACTTTAAACGCAGTTTTTTTTAATTTAACGAATACTTTAAACGCAGTTTTCCCTCAAATGGTTCATTTTAGCGACATGCAACAAGTATAACTTTTTTAAAGCAAATGGCCTATAACTTCTTGAGGAAGCAAAATGGTACTAAGGTACGTTGACTTAAATGACTTCATTTTCGACCAAAGAAGCTATTTCTGAAGTATGGCCCATTCTTTACTGAACGTGAAGAAAATTATATATAAAAAATATATTTTTTACCCCCAATATATCACAAGTAAGATTAAATAAAAATGTCAGAGGTTATTTGGCCTGGGTTTCGAAAAGAACATATGGACACCTTAGAGCAAAAGCTGCGCGGATGATTTTCCGACTCAAATCGACCTCCTGAACATGACTCTAAGCTTGGTTTAACACTATTGCCTCTGGTTATTTCTTATCTTATCTTAGGCGAAAAAACCCAATAGCATCTAGGTATGTATAGCGGACGGAAAAAATCGTTACCATGCAACCTCAAAGCCAATAACCCTCAATGCCGGCTCGTCAGGGAAGGCAGAGGAGACAGTGCCTCCTCTATGAAAATTACCAATAAGTTTTTTTATATATAAACCTAACTATAATACTTTAATTAGCTTTCATTTTTAAATTTAAATAGCGGAGGCAATCACGCCTACCTCCCACCTCTCACACGTGACAGCGCAAAAAAGCGAGTTATTTGATTTCATGAACCTAACAGCCTAACCTACAAAATTTAATTTCTTTTATTGTTCTGTGTTTTGGAAATTTTCGTTGGAAAGTGCTATTATTCTTGCCGGGTTTTTTTGAGTGTTTTGAGTGGTATAGGAGGGTAATAATTATTGAAAGTGTTGCATATTACTTACATAAGACATTATTTGAACGTTTTGTTTAATTAACTATAAATACAATTATAATGGAGGTAACTGGCAAGGGTAGCAGTTTGTTTCATAAAAATAACAATACGAGTTGTCATGACACTCAAATAAATATTCGAACCTGCAATGATACTGTTGAGTATCATATAAAGTAGGTACAAATTTAGTCGCCTGTTTTATGAGGATAAATTATTTGTTAAAGATTTAAGAGTACCACTGCCAGATCTAGGTAAAACTTTGTTAATACGTGCTATGATAAATGCAAATGGCTAAGTGGTTCTTTAACTTTAAATAAATTATTGTGTTGGCCGTGTTGTATTATTTTCAAATCGTGCAGAAGATGCTTGGACAAGGTCTAGATTTGATAAAATCTTAAAACTTTATCTGGTTCAGTTGACACATTTAAAAAGTAAGGAACATATTAGTTGTTTTTGAAAATTACATCTTTTAGGCAAACATAATATTATGACTGTGATCAATTCAGCCCGTCAAATCTAAATTGATGCAGTCCTGGCAAAAATCCGAATTTTGTTTCACTTCATCTTTTAATTGTAAAATAATTTGACGGAAACTCTACACCTTCCCGACGGTTTTGCTGAACCAATAAAATATATTAGGTACATAATGTTAGACAAATGTATTTAATATATTTTATTGACCAAGTAGAGGTCCTTCTTCTAACTGTATAAAAATTTTACAAAATATGTTTGCCTCCCCAAAAAAAAAGTCACGAGCAGCCACCGGTAATCCTTTAGGACAAGGTATACAAAGGGACATATTCAGACACATAATCACATAATCTGAAACTCAATAACCCCATACACCGAGAATCTGTACATCTGAGCACTAAAACTCACATGTCTTGAAGATTGGTGAGAAAATGGTCTCAAATTCAAATAACACATAACCCAACAACCTAATAACCATAAAACCCCGTATGCCATGTTCTTCGAATAAATATAACCCACAAAACTGTTACAAAACATGTTTATGCAAGGCAAGCATCATACCACTCAGTCAGCTTTGGTTATACGGTTATGAAGTTACATAAGTCAGCTGACACTGTTGTATTATTCTGAACACTTAATGTTTAAAAGCCATGTTTCCTCAGGAGTTTTGTAGGTTTACTTATCCGCAGGCCTCAGATTATGAGATTATGAGATTTTATGGTTGTGGGACTTTGGGATTATGGGGCTATGAGAGCCTGCTTATCTAGAAATTATAATTTTGGTAGTCTGATGCAAAAGATAAGATCAATTTCCTCAGAGAGACGCAGGTTATTGGGTTAAGGGGGGTTTTTGAAGTTATAGGGTTGTTGACTTATGGCCTATTTGAGTTTGAGGTCTTTTACTCACCAATATTTAAGATACAGACCCCCGAGGGATGGGGTTATTGAGTTTGAGTTTATGGGGTTATATAATCTGAATACGTCCCTCCGCAAATCTTCATCCTAAAAGATTATATGGTTTGAGCTATTCACGAATTTTACCATTTGTTGACCAGTCTCTGAAAAAATAGAGACGATAGAGTTATACCAAGCCAGTTTCGTGTTTAGGAGGTCCATTTTAGTCTGAAAATACTACATACTCACACCTCTCGCTCAACCAACTTTTTTATGTTCCAGTGTTATTTATTAATAATAATAATAAGAATAATAAATCACACCACAGAAATTGACATTCTCCCTCTAATAGTCATTACGACTGTGCAGAGGGAGAATACACCATTTATTCTCCCTCTGCGTCCTACGTCTTTTCCATGGAAAAGACGTAGGACACACAACCAAACCCTGTGACAGGTGCCAATTGCCACAGACGGGATTCGAACCCGCGCAGATAATGCTCTCGGAGTAATCGTCATCTTCTCACCTGGCGCTTTACCCACTGAGCTATTGCCGCGAGCTGATCCAAACCCTGAGCCAAACTGTCAGATGGAACAAAGCTGTTTATACCTGGCAGCATTCCATTTTCATTGCTTGTCGAACATCTGCGTATGAGTTGGTGGTAATTTTACCAAAATTACAACCAATATATATATTTATTAATTATTGCTTGCTAACACTGATTGAAAGCTGACAGTATAACCAGTGGTGGCTGGTGATAAAGGGCACAGGGGCACGTGCCCAGCCGAAATTTCAATAGAAAATATTTCTTTTGTGTTAATTTACTATAAATTTCTGTTACAATAATATCAATTAATTGTATACGACAAACTATTCATATTCTAATTATTATTCGTGTTATACCACAAATAATGATTTTTATCACATATATATGACAGACTATCGATCGAGCACCGAGCCACCGTAGTCTGAATTCCTCGCATTTCGCACGCGTGGGCGAGGGCTCACAGTTTCCCATCCCTCGTTTTTAATCGCGCTTTTTCGGTGACTAGTAAAATTTGGCGACCATTGCAGACAAAACGTCGTTAAATCGGTCGAAAATCAGCTGAACGGGTCACACTTGTTGAGTTATGTTTATGAGTGTGTTTTTTAGTTTTATTGTTTATTTTCTTCGCTGAGAAGTGTGTTTTTTACTGTTTTTGATTGTGAAACGTTTCAAAATGAATTCGGTGGACTTTTTATTGACTAATAAAGATATTACATACGAGATCCGAACGGAAATTAAGCGGTTAGGAAGGCCGTTACCCGATTTGATTATTTCCAAAACAGGCGTAGGAAAATCGCGAAATTATTCACGAAATTTTAATAGTAGTGTCTACGACAGATTTAAGTGGTTATGTGGGTGTCTTAAAAGAAACAAACTGTTTTGTTTTATTTGTTTAATGATGGGTGGCAACCAAAGTGCATGGACTCAAGAAGGGGCGAGTGATTTAAAACATTTAAATGAACGAGCTAAGAAACATGCTAGCTACAATGAAAAACATTTACATAACATCTTAGATTTTAGTATGTTGGGAAAGGTAGACATAAGGCAACAGCTTGATAGTGCTTATCGTGAAAATATAAGACGTCACAATGAAAATGTGGATAAAAACAGACATATTTTAAACCAAATAATTAATTGTATTAAATTTTGTGAAACAAATCCGGGACTTTAATGAAAAGGTGATTAACATTTATGTGAACAATAAGGACAGGCGAGCTGATTTCCTCTACAAATAACGGTAAGATACCTATATCAAATATTTTTCACATGTTGCCACCCATTATTTTAATATATTTAAGCCCTCAATATTCGTGAGGGCTTAAATATTTCACAAAGCTACCAATTCCCAAAAATTATTCTTGTGAAAGTCTATATTTTTGTATAAAAGAATTTTTCATTGAAATTCTGAAGTGTCAGTAAAACGGATGACCTAGAAACTTTTAAAAATTTCTCTTGCGGCGCCATTGGTAGCTAATAAGTAATCCTACTGACACACCCTGTGCCCACCCATGTAACACACCCACGAGCCGCCACTGAGTATAACATAAATCAATATTTCCGCATCTTTTCAATTAATCACTTGTTCTCTTTCGGAAGCTTGAAAACAATTAAATTAATGTCTATAATTCAGCTTTCATATCTCATACAGAGTTCTTAATACTTTGAAAAAATTGCCAATATACAGTATGCGCCATAATATTTCATTTCATCGCCGTAAATTCAATAAAAGCCAATTAAAAATTATTGTAAAAAATAATTTAATGTTTTTATTGTTGAGCTATTACTTTTCTTTAATTGAAACTATTACAAAAGCAGAAGTTGCATGATAATATTTCGTAAGTGTGTTATGATGAAAAATATGGTATTTCCAATTTGTTGATTCAACAATTAACCTTAATTTTTAATTGGTTTGTGTCATTTTTTTTACATTTACCATACCACTGATCACGTGACTCAAAATACATTTTAGGAAGTCACTGTCGATCAACTAAAGAATATTTTAAGATAACTCAACAATATTTTACATAAGTGATGCGAAATTATGACAGACAGGCACAGTGTTTCAGGTAAAAGACTATCAAATATTTACACCTGGCCAAATATTTATTTGATTGAGCAAAGAAGTCTTTAAGATGTTCCGTGGAAAACGGGTATTATCTCCATTTCTGAACTGTTGATTTATGGAGGGCAGAGTGGGGAAATGGTGCGCTGTTGAAATCTAACTAGTTCAACTACTGATTTATGGCTAAAGGTGGGATTCCACCACAACAACATTTTAAAAATAGGCAATGAGCAACAGTGTTGAACATTGAAGTTTCATTTAGGTACACCACTTCAACATGAGGAAACATGTAGCATGCAACAGTGTTGAAGTTAAGTGTACACAACTTTTGTTTACACTCTCGAATATCTTGCTTTACAATGAAGAAATTTAATTTTACCGAATTTGGAAAACGCAGTTGTTTTTATCTTAAGTTTGATTCGATAATATTAAAATACACTGTTTTGAATACCTAAATGGAATATACTTATTGGAAACTCCTTTATCTGCGGAAAAGCAAAAAAAAAAAATTAATATTATTCCCTATTTTTTTAATATCTGTTGATACACCTATATAAAGTAGCTGTGTCAACTTTAAACGTATTAAAACGTATGTTAGACATAATGCACTTCTTACAATCACAGGGTCTATGTTAGGTTAGGTGCCATAATTCCCTCATTTTTCCTATTACGTGTAATTGTTATAAAAAAAATATGGGGGAATTCTTAAAAAAAGTCAAAGATTAAATGGAAGTATGTTATTTTCTCCACATAAATATAGTTTAATTGACTATAAACCCCACTACAAGGACATTTTGAGGTATCTAACTCATTATGACAACGCAATTCATAAAACTCGCTACATATGGCATTTTTTTTATCGTTATGTCATTAGTATGTATAGTTAAAAAAATTCAAAATTATCAACCCCGTTGTCCTTTTTCTATAAACCAACTCCTGTTTTTATGGAATTTATTAATATGATGAAAGTTGCAGAATCAAGATGTACAAGGCATGCGGTAACACCATATAATATAATCGCATCATTTTGCTCGATTAAGAAAGCATATTAAATTATAATATGATCATATAATATGATTTTTCTATGTAGATACTACAAACTTGAACACTTTGAGCTTTCAACGTTTTACGCTCTCTAAAGCACTCTTGTGGTAAAGGTTCGCAGTAAAATTTTAAATCCCGTACAATCTAAAAGTAACTTGCTGTTCAAACAACATAAACGTTATCTCATGAAAAATATGGTGTATATATAGGAATTTGTATTTACTTCAAATGCGAAAAAATATAGTTCTATAAATGACCTGCACATCAGTGCGGATTTAAGTTCTGAAAAAAAAATAGATCAGTATTGTATAAACGACAGAAACGTGTTTACCAAATAATAATGTAGCTTCTGGAATCACACGTATGCATGTTTTAAATGTTAGTGGCATTCCATTTATAAAAAATGTCACTTAAAAAAATATTTATAATAAGTGTAAATTAAAGTTAGCAGTCGGCTCCTTACCAAGCTATTCAATGTGATTCGATAAAAACAAGCAAATTTAGAAACTTACGTAGTACCCCATGAGGTATAATTATTAACTACTGACTAAATGATATTTAAAATTTACACTCTTAAGATCATCAATCTCCATAAGATACAGAACTCCATCTCCATAATATACATCACTGTCAAAAGGCACAATATTAATTGAACTCAACGATTAATTCTGAGATGTGTTTAGATGTAGAATGAGTATGAGTCTTGAATCTTTGCGTGTCAAAAATTCTAGAGGGTACCTCATTGTTATAATTTGATAATTTTATTGGTTTTATTTAATACACAATGTAACAAATATATTTCGCATTTAGCATCTAGCGCACTGCCTGTTCTATAGCAATTCATAGGCATATACATAGTATGTATGTACAGGGTGATTTTTTTACCTTGACCATCCTATTTTTTTTCGAAACATTCTAAAGGAAATTGTAGCCTGCGAAAATTTGTATATTCTTACCATCTGAGACCCACAAAAAAATAAAACACTTCCAGGCACCAGGCGGATTCATAAACATACGTTTTATAACATCATTGGAAGTATTTAATTTGGAGTTTATTTTCTAACTTATATTTTCTATCTCGTCAATATTTCCGTTTCTTAAAAAAGTTATTACGTACGTGGGATTTATATTAAGGTAACGACAAAGCTATAAACTTATATTAACTAAGCTATAAATGAACATTTTTCTTGTCAAGTCGTTCAAAATCCTTCAAAAACCATCTCACCCAACTTTATCGGATTAGATGGGTGCGTCACCGGATGAGATGACATATCAAAAAGAAACACAGTGAGAAACTAAACCGCGTTTTAGGAAATCATAACACTGTAACCATTTTTCCCATAAAAATGGTAATATTTTTATTTCTATTCATAGTGTTTTTGCCAGAGAGTTCTTGCCAAGTTGCTCTGTCAAATTAAATGACAATGTTCTTATATCGTTTCGAGAAAGGACAAATGCGTGGGCCTATAGTTTTTTTTTTTTGATATATAAAACAATTTTTCGTCTTCAAAAGTTGACGACGATATAACTTGGCTAGATTATGTACACACCAACTCTCCGACTGTCCTAATCGTTCATTATATTTTGTATTTACATAATTTCGCAAATGAGTAGGCATTGTTATTAATTTATAAATGAACATTAGTATTGACATCATAGAACTAGAAGGAGCTTGATGTACATATGCTAATAGCTTATTCTGAGCTAATACATTACACTTTATTTCCTTGGTACGTATAAATAGACATTTCAAGAAGAACGGCACACAAAAATAGCCAATGTTTCAAAATAAGGCATACTTTCAATAAAGTGGTGAAATAAAATCATAATCCAAAAATTATATGTTTCACCGATTATTGCCCAAAATTAAGGTAAAAACGTGGGTAAAAAAATGTGGGTAATTCATACAGTGTCTGATAATGTGTAACATTTTTTTAAAACAGAAAAATGATAGTAGTTATGATGAATTAAGGGGTGATATATTGTCAGGTTTAAATATGAGATATAATTTACTTTATAATATTGGACGTTTTCAACGAAATAACTGGACGTTTTCAACGAAACATAGTATAGTATAGTAGTTCGGTGTTTCGTGGAAAACGTCCAGTTTTTTTGTTTCCAGTACACACTCCAGGATTATAATATTGGGTCATAACTTTTTAAAAAATGTAAATTTTAAAAGTTGAGATTTGAAAAATATACTCAAAATTTAAAAACCTTTCTAGAGATGCCTTAAAACTGGTATGTTTCTGAAAAAAACATATCCCAGCCATCGCTGCGCCTAACGTCATACACTTCTCGCTATGTATTTTTTTATACATGTCCAATTCTAGTCTCAGGCAATAAAAGCATAATACTTTCTGCAGATTACAATTTCATTTACCTGTTTTCAGTGAAAAACGTGGTGGTCATGATAAAACAATCATCGTGTACATAAAAAAGTCGCCACATTCTTGGATGATCTCAGTCTACCTTTACTTACTTTAAGGATGGTAGAAACGGAGCTAAAGAATTGGTGATGTAGATTAGCTGACGCCAATTATACTCGACTGTTGTACTACTGAAAAAAATATATATATCACTTTTGTTGTAATGTTTATGTACGTAATACCTTCGTTACATACATGAACGATTCATAAATGTATTGTAATACCAATTTCGAATAAATATATTGTAATACCAATTTCAAATATGAAACAAAACAAGAAGAAAAAATGCAAATCTTTTTTGTCATCGAAAGTAGGAACAAATAGTCATCAAAAGGTTTAGATCGAAGATTAGATACGAGAAGTTTAGATACGAGAAATTAATAGGTATTCATTATTATGTGTACATTTTTTGTTTATTTGACATGTAAAGACTAAACAGATCGAATATTAGCCTATTACATATTTAATTTAAGTAACGATAACTAATCATCGATAAACATTAATTTAATATGATCAGAAATGAGGCCAAGCTTAACTATCCGCTGCACCAGCTTCCACTAAACACCAAAAAGAACTTGTTCAAAATACAAGAGTAAGTATGTAGAGTGAATAAATTATGATCTGATGTCTCCTGGGAGGTTACTGGTAACAGTTCTAATTTCAAATACAGTTTCAGATTCTCGTTAAGTACATTTGAATACATTATAGCTAGTAAAACACGTAATTTTAAACAGAACATTTTAAATATTAAATTGATTTCTCTAATACACAGGATTATGAATGAATATGACTGAAATACCTTGTTAGTGAGATCATAGGTTCTGTCTTCCATAGTGTAGCAGACCACATCCTTGTATACATAATATTCGGATGAAAATCTATCTATATTTTTATGAGGTAAATGTGAAATCATTTAAGATCCTATGAGACTTTTGATACAAAATGGTTTGAGTATATATTAGTTTGTTTCTAAATAATCAATGGCCTAACATTGAAACATGACAATCCTCTTAAAATTACTCCAAATGGACGATACTAATTTGTAAGTGTTAGTATATTTGTGTCGACATATCCCCTAAATTAGCTAGTGACAATCTGTTCATGTGATGTTTTGTTGTGTTTCCTTGAAACTGGATTACTTGCATTGTATTGTATTTTATGTAATCAACTAGATTTCAACTACATGATTCGTAATTCAGATTCAGGTGCAAATCACATATTGTCTATTCTGACAAGGACTAATATTTCAGGAGTTTATTAAGTTAGGATCTCGTAACTTGAAAGCTCATTTTTAATCTTCTCTATGGAATTTTCAAAACCCATTCTTAAATTAAGATAAGGACAGGGTCTTTTCCTCATAATTATTGTGGCTTCTGGTGACATTACTTTTGGAAATAGAAAAAAACTCTTCAAACGAAAATTTGAAAATCTCCAAAAGTTAAAGCACCAGAAACAGGACTAATTATGAGGAAAAAATATATCAAAATGTATGTATGTATGTACAATGTAGGTACTTGTGGGAAACTATTCTTAAACGCCTGTGTAATCTCACCAAAAATCTGATGTCAGATTACTCGTTGGTCGAAAATTCCCCTAGAAAAGGGGTAACTTGAAAATAATTTCCATACTTTCGATATTTTTTTATTATCTTGAATTTTTGCAGGCTCTTATAATCGCTTTGTACGACGATAATTTACATTCATTTATATATGCAATAATATTCAAGGTCAGGGTGATTATCAACCTAAATTCTGCATGTGTTTATAATTTATTTTATATCATAACTAATACTTTGATAATTCTAGCCATTCGGAAAATGTTAATAACTAAAATTTTGATTTTCACTAAAATTTTAAATAACTCCGTTATACCTATTTAATCGAAATGTCAAACAATTAAATGTGCCGCATAGTATTTTCTGCAGAATCAAATTATATAATAATATCTATGGTATTTTATTCAAAAATTTGAAGTTTGATGTAGGTATTTCCGCTAAAACCAGATTTATTCCAGTCTTATTCAAATATCCAACGTCTATCTAGTATACATGTCCTAATTTTTGTTCTCTAAAGTATAAAACGACATGCTGACACATAGTCACAGTGACACTTGTATACACAAACATACATATGTATATGGATGCATACATATCTAACATCAAATCAAAACAATTTATAGCTAGATATTTTAAAAATATATTTCTCAGTACCTTATCCTTAAAACTAAAAAAAGCATTCATTTGAATGTATTTGTTTTAAAGAAACCACACAACTCCTGAAAATATTTGTTCCTCTTATCAGGAATTTAAATATCTAGTTTATACGGGTTCCTGTTACGCCATAGCGCATGATTGTTAATGTATAAGTAATAGCTTACGTTTATTTAAAAATATAGTTATATATACATATAAAATAGTACACTGTTACTTTAAGATATAAAATAATTATAAATGTGTTAAAACCCGAATTATTTTTGTTATATTGCAAAGATAACCATAAGTGTATTGTTCATGTATATGTAAGAGCTGAATATAAGAATAAAAATAATAAAAAGGTCTTCGTAAATGTTCCGTGTTCTGTTACCTTTATCCACATTATTTTTAGGAATATGCATTTATTTCTCAAGCAGATGATGCTTTTTTATTAACGGATTTTACGAATGTTGGTGTACCTGTATCGTTAAATTCTTTAGTACCTGTATCTTTTTTAACAATAAATACAGAATTTTGAAATTCATCCAGAGAACTATCTATGTCGGAAAACATATAGGGTTGGAAGTTCTACATCTTTAAACGACAAAGCGTTTCTGCGCATATGCCCCCCCCCAATGCTTTTGTTTAACTATTCCTGTTGTATCGTTCGTCAGTTCAAACTGTGCTCAAACAAATAATAACTGTACCTGTTACCTATTCCTGTGGCCTATTCCGTTTCACCAAATCTTTCGGCCATTAATCTACTACCTAAAAATGAACGTTTTCCATACCAAGACTTTAAAGTCGGCTGTGGTCAAGCGTTTACTGCATATTATCAGCGATTTTAGTGGATTGCACGTATTTTTATTTTGTGATCAGAGTTAAGTTTAAAAGTCAGCAAAAATAAAGCAATAAAGTAATCCTGGAGTGGGTACTGGAACCTTCGGCATAGAAACAAAAAACTGGACTTTTTCCACGAAACACCGAACTACTACAGGGTTTTGTCCGGAAAGTAATGTCAGTGAATTTTTTCCCGAGACTGTACGCGCCAGCCCGCGCTTTACGTGCTGGGATTGCGGTGGGGGGATCTGGAAACAAGATCTAACAAGAGTCAGTTGGCTACCGGTCGTTGTAGCGGTCGCATCACTCGTTCTTTGAGAGCCGGTACAGTGACCCGGTGCAAGAAAAAATGCAACGTTCGCTTGAGCAACGGATGGCGATCAAGTTTTGTGTGAAACTGGAGAAGAGTGCTGCGGAAACTATTCCAATGTTAAAGAAGGCTTTCGGCGTCGATTGTCTTTCGGACAGGCAAATTTTCCGGTGGCACAAGGCCTTCGCAGAAGGTCGGGAAGATGTCAACAACGAGAACCGCGCTGGAGGGCCATCAACGTCCAGTTCCGACAACAATGTGAAACATGTGCGTGACTTGTTGAACACTGACCGTCGTCTAAGTGTCCGTTTAATTTCCGAAACATTAGACATTACGAAAACCGTTGTTCACGAAATTGTGTCGGAGTCTTTAGGAATGAGGAAGGTGTGCGCGAAGCTCGTGCCAAAAGTGCCGCTTTCCTTGACGACGTCATTACCGGGGACGAAAGTTGGGTCTTTGAATACGATCCGGAGACGAAGAGGCAAAGTGCGGAATGACACACGTCGAACTCCCCTCGCCCCAAGAAGGCCAGGATGTCCAGGTCAAAGATCAAGACAATGCTGATTGTCTTTTTTGATTGCTGGGGATTGGTCCATCATGAGTTCGTTCCGCAGGGGACAACCGTACCCGGAAAGTTTTACGTCGAGATGCAGAAGCGGCTAAAACGCAGGGTGAATCGCGTCCGCCCAGACATCTCAAAATCCTGGAAGCTTCACCACGACAATGCGCCTTCGCACACCTGCTTCCTCGTGGCCGATTACCTCGTCAAGGCAGGCATCACCGTTGTTCCCCAGCCTCCCTACCGCCCCGATGTGGCCCTCCCAGACTTTTTTCTGTTTCCGCGCCTCAAAACCTCAATGAAAGGACAGCATTTTTGGTTGGTGAAAAACATTCAGAAGGCTTGCACCGATGCTTTAAAGGTTTTTCCGGAAAACGACTACCGTGCGGCTTTTGATGCGTGGAAGACCCGCTAGAACCGATGTGTGGACACAGGAAGAATGTATTTCGAAAGTTTCTAATGATTTGTACACATAGAACCAATAAAAACCATTTCTCAAAGCTCACTGACATTACTTTCCGGACAAATTCTGTTTTTTCTCACCCTTCCAGTTGGTTCGGGTAAACTATTTACAACTTCTATATCTTTAAGGCGTAGCTATCTCAAAACTTCACTTTACGTCAAAACGATGTGCACTTTCATTTCTTTATGTTTTCTAGAACAACTGCGGGGGTTGAGCGACTAGATCGTTCTGCACACCTGTGTTTTATCGTTGTGTTTAAAATTAGTTTAAAACAACTTCTCTATCATCTCGATGGAGCAGATTCCCGATAATACTTGTCAAGCCATTGCTTGGCTTGAATGGTAGTTTTTCCCAGCATTTTTGAAACCCAGTGCCGTAGAGTTTATTCTTTAATGTCGTGTCAGAAGCTACTTGAAAATGCCACATATAAATGGACAAATCGAAGTTACTCTCAAGAAGATATATAGTAGATCCATAAAGTATTAGCACACTCTATATGTAGTTAAATATAGACAGAAAAAAATAAGATAACTAAATGTCTCTTATACCGTGTGCAGTGTTGCCAACTCGTGGGAAATTTACCGATTCGTGGGAAATTTCGAGGTCAGAGGGAAACGGGAAATTTTCACCCAAAACACCATATTCGTGGGAAATTCTAAAATTCGTGTAAATTCGTAAAAAAATAGTTATCTTGTACGTATTTCTCAGCAAAAAAAAAATATAAATAATGCAAAAATGTATGTACTGTCGCTAAAATAGTATTGTATTTGGCCCATTCTAATACAGAAGCTGAAAGGATTTTTTCCATTGTAACAGACGTAAAAAATAAGAAAAGAAACCTTTTATCCAATGATACCTTAAATGCTGGGACTGTCTTTCGAAGCTCCCTGCAGTCAAAAAATCTAGATTGTACAAACTTAAAAATTAGTAAATCGCATTTGAATTTGCATAATCAAGGTTTGTACTCTTTTGAAAATAAAAAATAAAATCTCTAATATATTAGATATTTATTTGTTTAGGTATTAGTAAAATGTTATTCTCATTTTATTAGCAACCTCCCCTCCCCCGGAATTTTGACTATTGGCGATCGGCGACCCTGTTTACACGTATTTTAAGAACTCGTGGTAAAAACGGGTAATTTTGACCGTCATTGTGGTAAATTCCATTTCGAAGAGTTGGCAACACTGACTCCAAACAATATCCAAGCCTCTGCCAAGTAACTTGATACTGAGCCCTTATTCCTTCCCCTTTACCAAGATCGATCACACAAGGGTCTTCAAAGAGAAGCGGAGGACGAAAACCCAAAATATACGACAGGTATAAGTAACCCATCCAGACAAAGACCGAAGAGGACATCACCCCACTTTTATTTGAGGTAAGTAACTTATATTTTATTTTTATGAAAACACTTTAATTTTTCCTGTGCTTAAATTTTTATTTTATCTAATTAAATTGATTTTATTACTATTAAATCCTTTTTTTAGGAACTTCTTGAAGCGTGGCAACCAAAAGGGTTTCATTTGAAAAATAGTTAACACTTGAGACACCCTGTATATATTTTTGACAAGAAAAACGTTATAAAACTAAATATTTTTATTTTATTTTATTAACAATCGTATAATTACTGCACGGGTTGTATCATCAAGAAATATAATCTCGTATTATACATTAAAACGTGCGTATTTCATTTTTTTTCTCTTGGCCTTCCATTTTTTTCAACTATTTTCCATTGAACATTCTTTGTAGGAATTACGAGTGTTTTATTTAGTTTTTTTTTGCACTTTAAAACAGCTCACCAGAACATGAACTCAAAAAAAATGCTGCTAAGTGAGAGAAAAAGGTTACAAGTTAAATATATCAGGAAAAAGGTAAGCATTGTATGAAATAGATTGTAATTACCTCAAAACCGAGGGTTTTTCCTTCGTTTTTCGCTGGTGTATAGGTCTCGCGCGTGGCAAACTCCCGCCGAAGCGGCACGGTGATCCAGAACAATAATTCCCCAAAGAAAACCTTCTATCGCTGGATTTCCCGCAGTCGAACGGTACCGGTTAATCCCTTTTCCCAAGGAAGGTTTTAAATAACCTTACGGACCGTGCAGCTACTTCCGAAATGCCTCTGTTACCACAACCTCTCTGAACTAATGATCGGTGGCGATTAAAAATTTCAAAATGTCGATTTCGCCGTTGCGTTTAATCGAATCCATTAAAAAAAACGTTACAAAAAACATTTTTACTCTGGTTCGAGATTATCCAGTGTTGGCAAGTATTATCCAGGGTCGGTAGATGGCGATTATGTTGCCGGGGCCGTAAAATTATAGTACTTTCCAAAAAATTATCGTACATCATATTCACAATCGTCAAACATTAAAAAAGAATTAAAATACTCTGATAAACATTAGAATTGTGAATTAGAATTGACAGTCGACGGCCAAATCCTCTATTTTCATTCGTAAGAAACCGCGTAAATAGACTATCATAAACACAAGATCACGCGATGCCACAGTATAATTTTTTGTTAGGTGTGCCAACTTGCCAAAACATTGGGATTCCCGGCAAGTAGCGACACCTCGTGTCGCTGCATATGCTTATACATATACATATACAGGGGCTGTTCACTCTTATGAGCCTACCTGAAATGTGATATTTAGTATGAGACCAACTCTATAGATGGCGCAACCAGCTTAGTTAGTTATGTATAGTTGGTACTGTTAAAAAAAAAGAGATTGGTAGTCCGGAAGAACTAGTTCAGTCCATGCGCCCAAATGTTTAATATTTATAATATGCGTTATGTTCTTACGTCAATATTTATCTGGGCGTATCGATTGAATTGGTTCTAAGTAAAACCAAAACAAACCTAAGTTTTGTAGTTTTTGTTTAATTTGTTTCCATGTGTTAATTTATTTTGTGTTTTATTTGTTTATTGGGTATTATATATTCTTATTTGAGACAGAAATTAGTTGAGTTAATATTACATTAAAAGAGGGAGAACTAGAACTGGTACCAGATGTGTGTTATAAATGAAACTTCATGTAAAGAAAGTTATGCCTTTACTTTTTTTAGTTTATATAAATGGCTAGTGGGAAATAATTTATACTTAAATGTGATTGTGTCTTGTGTATAAATGTGATTGTGAATGCGTATAAATGTGGTTGTGAATAAAGGAATCATACATCTAAAACAATTGATTTTGGTATTTAATGATTTCAATATCTCAAATATCCTCCTTTTTCATCACAGCATGTCTTTAAAATTTATTTTTTAGACATTATTTCTTGAGGAACGGTTTCAAATACAGTTTGTGGACTTTTTTAAGTGTTCCCTTATGGACGAAACGTATATATATTGTATGACAAGAATAGCAAAATCATATTTAGTTTATGCTAGATAAGGATAAAAAACTGTATGTAACCAAGTATGATTATGCTATTCTTATATACATACGTTTTGTCCATAATGGAACTCTTAAGAGTCCGCAAACTGTATTTTGTTTTTGAATATTTTTTTGAATATAGCGCCATCCGCCATATTAGTTAAAATTAGTTTGAGACCAATTCAAGAGATGGCGCTTCACGGTTTCATTTAATTCTATGAGAGAGTTCCATCTTTCTCTTCTTTTATCTATGTACATATACACTCAACATCCACATATCCGAACTTTTCCGTTCCGCAAACTTCCACATTTCCGAACTTTCGTCACCTCGGGATAACCGAACTGCTGGCGCATGCGCAAAGGGTTTTTCTGGCTCATTGGTCATTCGACAGCGACATTCGACATTTGACAGCGACAAGTTCGGTTGTGTGGAAGTACAAGTTCGGAAATATCGTGAGTTCGGAAATATGGAGTTCGGATATGTGGATGTTGAGTGTAATGTATGTAGAAGCATATTTCACCTAAATTTCAGTTTGAATATAATTTGCTACTTTTTTCGAAATTATAATAGATTAAAGCATTGTCGTACACATGCTATGTTACATAGTACAAGCTGCCTAATTATAGTACATGTACTATAATTATGTTACAGTTGCCAACCCTTAGATTATCTGTTCGAATAAGTGACAAAGTAGTGCCATATATCCGCCAACTCTAGGAATATGGATTTTCTCAGAAGAAAACTGACAAATAAACACCCGTAAACAAATGACACATGACCATCCAAATACACTCGAACCCCTCTTATTTCACCTTCGCTTAATTCACACCCTCTCTTATTTCACTACGTTTCCCCGTAGTATTTCACGAAACCATCCCGCTTAAGTCGCCGCCTGTAAAAGTTTTAGAACTACGTTTGGAAATTGGATTCTCGCATGAATATGTACAATTTTTATTGAAAAAAATGGTTGTGTAATACATTTATTGATTTAAAATAGGTTAGGTGTCTTTTAAAAATATTTAATCTTTAAAATATTCATTCAAGTGGAAAATTGAACTTTGTCACGCACGACTGGGTATATGTACATTGATTTTTCGTTCAGTTGGCTCATTTTTTCGTTATAACAAGTGCTGTGGTATATCTAAATATTTCATTTTGCAGCTAAAACATGAAAAAGTTGAGGTTATTGTAATGATTTGATAATGGGTTCGAGTGTAATTACAATTGTGGAGCATTCCTATTTACCTAATAAAATAATATATTACGAATACATCGAAAATATAAAACATAGCTAAGGTATGAATGACCAAGAAATCAAACTGAAAACCTATTGATAAATAAAATTAATTCGAACGTATATTTTGTACGCAAAACATCTGTGGACGGCTAGACGCGGACGGCCGAGTCGAGCTGCCACACGATCTGAAATGACTGGCCGCTGGCCGCAGGGCCGTATCCAATAGTAACATGACGAACTATAAACTTTTAAATATATGTTAAAATTATTATACTAATAAAAAAAGTTGTCGATGATGCACATCGATTGGATTTCTGTTTATAAATAGGATCGAAGCTTACTGTAGATATGTATTTTTACAAGAGTCTAATTTTTTTCCGATGAAAGCACTTTTTCCACCAATGGAATGGTATCGTCGCAGAATTGTCGTTTTTGGGCACAAGAAAATCCGTCTTTTTCAGTTACTTCTAGAAGTCAAAATTTCAAAAAAAGTGAATGTTTGGTGTGCAATTACTTTCAATCGAATAATTGGTCCCTATTTCATTATTAAAATTAGAAAATTTAAATCAAAATTACACATTTTTCTAGCCAGAATTAGACGAAGAGAATTTAGAATATAGAAAAAAAGCGTATTTTCGATAGGTCGGATGCCCCGCCCATTCAACAATTCAGGTCCGCAGTTGGCTTAACAAACAATTTGGAGAGCAGTGGATCGGAAAATATGGACCTATTTTTGGCCAGCAAGGTCCCCTGACTTGTCGCGACTATTTTCTTTGGGTATTTTTGAAGGAAATAGTTTATAGACAGCAGATAGAACAAAATATTGATTTACTCAAGACTCGGATCATTCAAGCAGTGGCCCAAGTAAATCAAGAAAAAAGATACACTCAACAAAGACATCTTTTAGAACGAGACTGGAGAGGTGTGTTGAACTTGAAGGCCTGCATGTAGAATAGTTATGGTACGTGAATAATAAATTTGCTGTTGTTTCCAAAATTGTTGAATTTGTTTATTAAATCATAATTTCTTCAAAATAAATGTTTAAATAATATTTTTTGGGGTTTATGATTTCTTATTACGTCTGCGCCTTTAGTAAACATATTTTTTTTAATTATGTTTACTGAAAATGGCTATACATCAAACGTACCTATAATAATGATAAAAATTGCGGAATCTCCTCAAAATACTTAATATTGACTAGTGGGCCATGCTTTCATATTTGAGTATTAAATTTAATTGCAAACAATTTTTCTTAATAACTTTTTTACATAGCGTTAGTATTTAGGGTACTTTACTCTTCATTATTATTTAATTTTTGCTATTTTTTGAACACCCTGTATGTTAAATTGAACAAACAACAAACTTTCTGGATGTTTCAAGACAAGCAAAACTTTGTATGTAGAATGACTTTTTGTCGAAAAAATTAATTTTTTTGTCCATTTCACCTATAGGTAACTCAATCCGGGGATACCCTGTATACCTTTCAAGGAAACTCATAACCTTTTTAGTTGGATGCATTACTTGTGACATCACCGGTAAAACATTTAACCATAATATATCCAGGCTGCCACACCTATTATAAACATACATGCTCAAGGGGTTGTTGCATTCATTACTCAAAAAATTGTAAATGTACGTAACAAGAAAAATCGATAAAACACATTAGTAAATACAACTTTTCTAATTCTGTTGACACAGATCCTACAACAGCTTATTAGACAACGCTGAAAAAACACCTTTCAGCTTAGTAACACAACCCACAAAGTAGAAATAAACAGAATATATATAATAAAAATTTCACTATATATATGTATATCTACTTTAACATAATTCCTGGGCGGAATGCTTGGTATTAGTATAGGTTTTGCTTAAAAAAAAAAAAAAGTAATTTTTGTACTTTACTGTGAAAATATATATCTAGTTGTCTCACTCATTTGACTATGAGTATATGTATATGTAATAGATATATATATATTAGTATTAGTATACGTTTTGCCACAAAAACTTATATAAGTAGTGATAAAATTGAAACAATTATCTACTGTGAGAATATAGATATATCTAATTACCTCACTGATTCTCAACTATTGAATTTTATATCTTTCATTTTGCAAAATGTTGAACTGTTCCTCATTACTGACGCTTCTAGTGTTCTCTTTGATCGAACAAGGTAGTTCGAATGTTATGCTTAGCTCCACCAACCAAACTCTCACCAGACATTCTTTAAGCCTGTGCATCGTAGAAGCGTGCAGACGATTCTTCTCCACGGATTTTGAGACGATCACCTTCTCGCAACCCTTGGCACAGGTGAACGCGAACGTCCAATCTTCGATTATGGTGAGCCACATCCTCTTACCCTTGCTAGGTGAGGAAAATCGTTGGACGTTTTTCATCAAGAACCTACTCGACTTCAGTACCAGCACGCCTCACGAGAAATCGTACAGTTATATCATCCAGATAAGGAAAGAAGGAGAGCTCGCAGAAAACGTAAAGCGACTCAAGAAGTTCTTCAGTTGGAATCCCCACGCAAAATTCTTGGTGATGTCTCCCACTGTGTTCTCGAACCCACGCAGAATGGCAGTAAAAGCCATCAGGGTGCTATGGGAACACAACGTCATCAACGCTGCCGTTTTGTTAGTTAATGGAAAAGACATGAAGAGGTACGACGTGTACACGTGGGAACCTTACAGCAATTCCAGTTGTGCCGATAATTTCGGCACCACGAGAGCTGTGGACAGCTGTTCCTTTGGGATTATCGAAGGAGACAGGTCGTGGTTTGAGGAGAAGATATCCAAAAAGTTGTACAATTGCTCTGTTAAGGTTAACTACATCAAATGGCCACCTTATATGAAGGAGGTGACGAACGGTCTTCAGGTAAGTAGATTAGATTATATTAAATTAGAAGTACGGAAGCTAGAGCTAGTCCTATTAGCTACCACGATCTTGAAGAGACGTTCCAGAGCACACTATACCAGTTTAATTCCTTTCATCAGACTCCACGGCCTCGATATGGGCTCTTTTGTCTTTTATGGAATTTGAAACCTCAATCTTGTTAGTACTTCATAATGGAATAACCAAGGTTACCTCCTCCTCCAGGCAGTATCTACTTGTTCTTTCCTCTCCCAGACTAATTAGACTTGTGCCTAATTATTTGGCAATGTCCTGTCAGTAAACTTATAATCCCGTCTGTGAGCTAGGGAATTAGGCCAACTAAATAAGTTTGGTGTAGCTACTCGAATTCAAAAATTTTTTTTGCATCATGTTCTATGAAACCCTAAAGTCATTACTTCGTGACTCTCAACCAACTTGGCAAACCCCCTCAGACCACCCCTATATTATAAAACACACCCCATTCTCACCTTGATTTTTTAGAGTGGTATTTAATTTTTGAAAAAATTACAATTAAGCATCGAAAATGGGTTCTAGGAGGTTTTTTGGGTCGGTGATCATGAATCCGATGTCATTTTCTCGGGAAATTCATGCCACGGCCGGGAAAATTGTAAAATTGGATCACTTTTGCGGAAATTTAATCATTGTTTACACGATTTGCGTTTTTTACGTCATAAAGATATCCAGCAGCGTATAATGAAACAAATAACGAAAAATCATATAAATTTTCTGGAAAACTGAAAATTTTTCGGAAAACCTGGAAAGACAATTTTTCAATTTTATGAAAATGATCGTGTGATAAGTCGCTATTGGGTTTTTTAGTGCGCTGATCATGAATCCGATGTCACTTTCTCGGAAAATTAAGTCCACGGCCGGGAAAACTGGAAAATTGAGTCACTTTTGCGAAAATTGAATCACGCACTGATTGAGAATTTTATATCATAAATTGCTGAACTTAACATTTAATCAATGATAAAACGAAGGTATTTCAAAGAAGTTTAAGATTTTCTTTTATTTATAAAAGTTTGTAACTGTTTAATTAAAGGTACCATATTGCAAAATGTTTTGTTTAAAATATATTTCGTTCGAAATAAATCTTATAAATAAGTGATATATACATAATTTATTTACAATTTAATCAGTTTCATCATCTGCATCATTTTCAAGTATTGGATTAGCAGGTTCAATTCTGGCAGCGACTTCGTCGTCATCTTCATCTACAGCATTAATAATACTTTCGTTCTCGTCTTTTCCTTCTCGTTGACATCTGCTCCGCCCATCTTCTGCTACGACCCTACCAATATTCCAAGCATTTGAAATGCATGTAATTGAATCTCCAGCGCTTCCAAATAAACATTCCAGATCTGTATACTCAAAGGTACAACGGCAGCTGCATCATTTAAATTCATGCTCACGCTCTCACACGTGTACAGGACCGACTGTACACGTGCCATATGGTGCAAAATCATATAGTGCACATCGATGGATACAATTTAATCAGGAATGATAGGGGTTCAAGAGGAGGTGGAACTGCAATTTATATTAAAACAACTATGAATTATAATGTCCTAGATGTTAATGTGACGAATACAGTTGAGCAGTTGTGGGTAAGGTTTAAGATAAGTAATCGCAGTATTGCATTCGGAAATCTATATAGACCACCAGATAAAAGCGTGAATGACTTTTTAAATGCCTTTGAAGAAAATTTAGCAAATATATTCACCAATTTTGATGAAATAATTTGTGGAGGTGATGTTGATATCAATTTTTTAAACCAAACTTGCAACAATGTAGAGAAATTTATCAAATGTATAGATTTATTTAATTTGAAGCAAATAATTACGGAACCGACATGGACTACGGCATTTAGTGAGACGCTTGTTGATGTTATTTTAATATCAAATCAGTATGAGTCCTACAATCATGGTAATAAGGAACTGTACATTTCTTCAGATCATCAGTTAGTATTTTGCACACTAAACCTTGAAGTTAAGAGTACGGAGCAAATAATCTCTTTTAGAAACATAAAAGCAATTGACATTGATTTACTGCAAAATTTCTTACATAGCACTCCTTTTGAAGAGATATTGGCTTGATAATATCAATGATAAGGTTAGTTTCTTTAATGCATTACTGATTAATATATTTGATATACTAGTACCAATACAAATAAGAAAAATAGAAAAGTCAAATCCACCTTGGCTTACAGACAACATTAAATTAATTATTGATGAAATTAAATGATAAGGCTTTGGCTAAGTATAAAAAAACTAAAAAATCCTGCTCAGTATCAGTATTACTTATAAAGAATTAAAAAAATTTTACAACTGTTGCTATTAGAAATGAAAAAAAAAGCTATCTAAAACACTTAATAATTAATCTTAAAGTCTTAATAATTTTGGTAGAAATAGTAGGATAATGTGGCAAATGGTGAGAGATATGAACATATGTTTGAGACCGGCAAAAACTGAAATACCGGAAAACTTAAATCATCCTAATGAAATTAATGATTATTTTTTATTAGCAACAGGGAACCAAGATGATGCTGATCCGGATTTGCTATTGTTTTATGATAATAATGCTAAGGTGGATTTTGATGAGTTGTTACATTTCATGCCGATTAGTCAAGATGCTGTATATAAATATCTACTTGAAATTAAGACTAAAGCAGTGGGGGTTGATAAATTACAGATTGACATGCTTTTGTTATGTTGTCCTTATATATTACCAATTTTAACACATATTATCAACTCATGTATAGAGCAGTCTGCATTCCCTAAAGACTGGAAGGGATCAAAAGTGTGTCCACTTCCTAAAAAGGCCACCATAAGTAGTATTAGTGAGCTACGACCAATTTCGTTTTACCTGCTTTGTCAAAGGTTTTAGAGAAAGCTATTAAGAGCCAAATTGAAATGCATATTAATCAATACAATATTTTGCCAAGTAGCCAGTCGGGCTTTACGCGAGGTTATAGCTGCCTTTCTGGAGGTAACATGATATTTTTAGGGAAATAGATAAAGGAAGTACATCAATATTAATTTTACTCGATTACACAAAAGAGTTTGACACGGTCAATCATCAGCTACTTTACATAAAATTTATTAAAAATGATCTTTGTGATCGCGTTCAATTTGTGGAAACTAATGCAGGAATGTCTGACACGAAATCTATTTCATGTGGCGTACCTCAAGGATCTGTACTGGGGCCTATTCTTTTTTGCATTTATGCAAGCAATATCTGTACAGCTTTAGATAACTGTAAAGTTTATTTGTACGCTGACGACACACAAATATTGTTTACGAGTCCTGATTTCGATATTCAACTTACAAATGACTTTATCAACTCAGAATTGTTAAAAGTAGTATCATTTTCAAAAGGCATAATTTGATAATTAATCCTGCAAAAACACAAATATTGGTATTTGGAAAAAATAAAAAGGAAGTCTCAGAAAAAATATCGATTACCATTGATGGAACTGACGTCTCAAGTGTAAATGTTGCAAGAAACTTGGGTCTTGAGCTTGATACTGATTGAGCTTTAGAAGTCATGTCAACAAGTGTATCAAAAGAGCCTATGCAAATTTGAAAATGCTTTTCCCACACCGCCATATTTTAGATCACCAAACAAAAAAATTATTGTGTGATACTATGGTTCTTAGTCATTTTAATTACTGCGATTCTGTATATGGACCCTGTTTGGACTCTTTGGATGTAAGTCGCATCCAGAGAGCTCAAAATTCCTGTCTTCGGTATATTTATGGCATAAGAAAATTCGAACGCATTACTTATAAATTAAAAGATGCTAACTGGTTAAATATGAAAAATAGAAGGCAGTTGCATATGGTAACATTGTTTCATAAAATTATTATCTTTAAGTCACCACCATACCTCTACAACAAAATAACTTTTCGCTGTGATGTGCATAATGTACATACCCGGTTTAGGGGCCATATTTCACCACCTCTCTATCATACTGCTAAATTTCAGGGATCGTTTTCTTATATGATATTTAAATTTTATAACCAGGTTCCTCCGCTCCTAAGACATCTTGCAACAAATGAATTTAGAGAAAGATATAAACATATTTTACAAGAGGAAATATGAATAATAAAAATTCAACATAGAAAAATAAAATAATTTTCATCTTCACTATTCTGTATTTATAATTTTTCTTTTCCACTATTCTGTATCTCTCTTTAGCTTATTTTTTTCTTTTTTATGTGTCACATATCTACATATTTAAAATGTGATTAGGACACTGTTATCTAAGTAATGGCACATTGAATCAGCTATGCTGCTTGCCATCTCTTTTTTGTAGTAATGAATACTAATTTATTTAATATAAACTTGTATAACGTTCATTCTGCAAATAAGATGTATTATTATTATTATTTCGCCGACTTTATAGTCACACTTCTCAGCGTAAACGCTGGGAAACATTCACCTATTCCTACTGCAGACAGTGATGCCTTGATATCTCATCCCCACCTCCAGCAGAAATTAGGCTCAGGCGAGGGGAGGAAATTCATCCTGTCCCAAAACCTTTCTAACAATATGACATGTTTGTAATACAACTGCCTTCTGGCCATTTCTAATTATATTATAAGACAGTCCTAATGCCGCGATGTTCTTGGCGAATATGGTCGTCATCACGCCCTCTGCCGATATTACTAGGGCGTACGTCTCCACCTTCTCCAGTTTCCATAGGCGCTTCAGCTCGATTGATACATTTTCGTATTTCGCGATCTTCTCCCGTTCAGTCTTCTGAATGTTGTGAGTAAGTGGAACTGCGATGTCTATGATGATTCATCTTCATTGTTCCTTGTCGATCAGCACAATATCTGGTCGGTTGAAGTCCACTGTTCGGTCGATGATGATTAGCCTATCCCAGTACATCACTACTGTCTCCGATTCCAGCACAGCTTCCGGGGAATATTTGTAGTAAGGCAGGGCCGTCGCTAACAGGCCATATTTGAGTGCCAGTTGTTGGTGAACCATCTTCGCAAGTTGGTTGTGCCTGCCGAGATATGCTGACTCTGCTAACGCTGGACACCCTCCTATTATATGTTCGATAGTTTCGCATGCAGATCCACATTTTCTACATAGGTCTTCGATGTTGTCTCTTAGGATATGCTTCTGGTAGTTTCTTGTTTTTATAACCCTGTCCTGAATGGCAGTCAGGAAGCCTTCGGTTTCGGGGTACAGATAGCCGTCGGTAAGCCATTTTAATGAATTATCTTTGTCAATGTGGTCTCGCTGTAGCATTTTCGGAAAACGGCCCTGCAAAGCATGTTCCATCACTGGGTCCGGAACTCCTCTTCTGTTGGTACGTCGACTGGGATAAGTTCGCATCCTAGGCTCAAAGGCGTGTAACCAGCGTCCTCTCTTGCTATTGCTGTTATTAGCGGGTCCCTGTTCGTTAGCAGTTTTCTTCTTAAGGAAGCTTCTGGATTAAGGCACTGATTTTTGATGTTCAATAGACCTCTGCCACCACGTCTTCGCGGCAGGTAGAGTCTCATTAAGGAAGAGTTAGTGTGTAAGTGCCTGAACTTAGTTAGGAGCCGCGTGGTATGTCGGTCGAGCTCATCAAGATCAGTAACGGACCACTTGACGATTCCGAAAGAGTATGTCAGTACTGGGACAGCCCACGAGTTGATGGCTTTGATAAGATTGCCTCCAGATAGAAGCGTATTCAGCAACTTTGTCACGCGGCTCTTGTATTTCTCTTGGAATTCGTTCTTCAGTTGTGTGTGGTTGATCCTGCCATCTTGACACACTCCCAAGTAACGGTATTGCTCTTCCGGTGGTAATTGATGGATGTCGGCAAATACCTCTGGATTGTTATGCGGTGCTCCCTTCACAATACTCAATGTGGCGCACTTATCCAGGCCAAAGGACATTTTGATATCGTCGCTGAAGGTCTTAGTAGTTCCAATGAGGGCCTGGAGATTTGCCTTTGACCCACTGAATAGTTTCAGATCGTCCATGTAGAGCAGGTGAGTGAGTGTTGCTCTGCTTCTCATGTTGATCTTGTACCCAGCTGTTGTTTTATTGAGTAGTGTAGATAATGGATTGAGTGCCAAACAGAACCAAACCGGCGAGAGTGAATCATTTTGGAAGATTCCCTTCTTGATCTCAACTTGACCTGTGTTGAAGAACCCAAACTCCAGAAACCCAAATGTTTGTTTTCCATGACTGCATAAGATGTTGGAGAAGAGCTCTTATCCGAGGGCAGACTTTGTAAATTTCCAGGACTTTAAGTATCCAGTCGTGAGGTACCGAGTCGAACGCCTTGCTGTAGTCGATGTACACCCATGACAGCTTATATATTAGCTTATATACGACATGAACAGCTTATATATTGTGGACAGACACGTGATGGGTCTGTAGTTCTTCGGTTGTGCAGCATCACCCTTTTTGAAAAGCATGAACGTGTTGCCTGTCATCAGGAAATCAGGTACGACATGCGGATCGTTGATCGCCTCCGTGAAACACTTTGCCAGAATGCCATGAGATGCAGGTAGGTGCTTGAGCCAGAAATTGTGAATCCCATCAGGGCCCGGTGCTTTCCAGTTCTTGGTCCTCTTGATTGCCGCGGTTACGTCCTCTTCTGTAATAATTCCGACAGCCATTTGGTTGAGATCTTCGTTGTGTGCTTCAATTTCCTCAATCCATGGCGCGTTCTCGTTGTATGTGTCGACGTCACTCCATATAGAATTCCAGTATGTTGTGAATCGGGCTGGGTCGATTTCTGCAGGTTGTTCTTCATCCTGTTTCTCCAAGCTTCTCAAAACTGCTTTTGGTTGTTCTCGAACGCAGCATTCTGTTGTTTTCTTTTTGTTAGCTTGTTGTATCTACGTAGCCTGGCACCCTTCGCTTTCGCCTTTTGTCTTAGAAGATCTTTGAGGTTTAATAGTTGTTGCCGATGGTCTGCACTATTCAGATCTATCTGCGCCTTTCTAGCTATGGCTTGTGTTTTAGCCATGACCCTTCGGAGAGTTGTTTCCTACTAGAAATTCGTTGAGGACATCAGCGTCAGCTCTATGCTCGTCGATGTTCTTCTCAAGCCTCTTCCTCCACATCGGGGTATCACTGTCCTTTTTCCTTCGGTTGGGATTCGGCGTATATACTTGCTGTCCATTCAATTAGGATGAGTGCTGATGCACAATAGAGAGCCAAATGTGCCTTTTGTAGATCATTTGTGCCATCCAAATATTGTTGTAGAATACTGTTGGCACTGGATATTATGTCACGTGCTTTGTTGACATTCCTGAGTTTAGGTATTCTGGGTCTATTAAGTGGATTTATGAGCTCGTAATGGGTCACAAGCTGTAGAAATCGTTCTCGTCGTTCTTCATGCTGGCTTCTCGGTAGGTGTACATCACTGATCCTTCCCTCTGATCTAGACGGCGTCGACGTTGGAGTAATAAGTCTTTGCGGTGGTTGGATTTCTTCTTCCGCGCGTATTTCCGGTTGAATTTGAAACTCCTCTTGTTGGTATAGGATCTGGCCGACTTCTCTCTTGACTTCCTGTAGTTGAAGATCTGTGAGGTAGTGCTTCCTAACGATGACGTTTTTCCTGTCTGCAATATTTTGTTCAGTGATGTTGAACGTGGGATTTCTTCGCAAGAATTCGGCATGTAGTGAATGTCTCCATCCGGGGAGCGGCTCGTCTCTGCAGCGGTTGATGATGTAGAACGTCCTCATAACTTCTATGTTCATCTCGACGGTCCACTTCAACCTTCTGGTATCTTCTCTCCTTCGGGCAGCCCTCCGTCGTACGGCAGGCGAACCCTGGGGTAGAGGGGCTTCGTAGTCTTCGGCCCTTCTCGTGTCTTCCGCTCCTCTGTTTGGCTGTGAGTTTGAATATGTGTTTAGGTTTGGGGCTGTAGCTTCTTGAACGACAGGTGCCCGCCTCCTCAGCTGCCTGCCACCGACGTCCCGCATGCTGTCATGTCCAGCGTCGGCTCCAGACATGCCCTGGCGAACCCCAGGTAGCGACCCTTCACTACTGATACTTATATCCATTATTCATGTTTGTGTCTTTTTCTTGGATTATTATTATTATTATTATTATTATTATTATTATTATTATTATTATTATTATTATTATTATTATTACTAATAAAAGGCCCCAATAAAACATATACGCGCCTATACAATCAAATAAATCCTTTGATTTGAATTCCCCGGCCGTGGCATTTATTTTCCGGGAAAAATGACATCGGATTCATGATCAGCGACCCAAAAAAAACCTCCTAGAACCCAATTTCGATGCTTACTTGTCATGTTTTCAAAAAGGAAATATCACTCTAAAAATGAGGGTGAGAATGGGGTGTGTTTCATAGTATAGGGGTGGTCTGAGGGGGTTTTCCAAGTTGGTTGAGAGTCACGAATAACCTTAAAGGTTCATATAACATGATGCCAAAATTTTTTTGATTTCGAGTAGCTGCACCAAACTCCAGCTCACAGACTAGACTGTAATCATGACAATATTTCTGATTTTCAACTCAATAGCTCTTTTCTGTGTGTGTTTGTGGCCTGCTATCAAAGCCAAGGTCTCTCTTTTGATTATTACCTTGATCCAATCCACAGTATAACACTGTAGCGCTTTGCTGTATGTTAAGTATGTCTTGGATTTGTTTGAAATCGCTCAATAATACCTAACTTCCCACATCTTTTTACAGGTATCCGAACACAAAATGAACCAAGGCATAGAAGCCAATCTACTCAATATGATAGCTGATATACTTAATATCCGTCTGGTATACAACCAATCGGCTTACAGTACTTGGGGCAATATCTTCGCAGATGGGTCGGCAACAAATGACGTGAAACACCTTCTACACAATGAGGTTGACATCCTGGCTGGCAGTTACGGTAAAACCCATCTTAGGTGTGTTTATTTCGACTGCAGCAGGCCGTACATACAGGAGTCGCTAATCTGGTGCGTGCCGCGAGTTCCAGTAGAGGTCAGCTTCAAAAACATGATCACCATACTAACTCTCGAAGTTTGGCTCTGTATATTTCTTCTGTACTTTACGGTGTCCGGCCTCATGTGGTGCATGAGCCGTTGCAGCAGACGGGAGTCCAACACCTACAGGCGTTTCATCGACATATTTCAGAACAACTTCTTGGTAATCATCGGACATGGCGTCAACGTCTTGCCAAGGACCACCATAGTACGCCACTTCCTGGGCATGTTCTTGATCTTCGGCGTCGTTATCAACACCGTATACAATGGCTACTTCACCAGCATCCTGTCCGCGCCCACGTTCGTACAGAAATACGACGATATGGAGGACATCTACAAGCACAACTTGAACACCTACTTCCTTTTGAACTCCGCCCTCATTTTCGCGTTTACAAACGTTCGGATGAGATAAACGGTGTCCCGATCAACCTCGTCTTGTCGAGATGGAGGAATTGCACCGACATCGTGACCTGTCTCGACAAGGTGGCCACTAATAAGGATTCCGCGTTATGCCTACCGCGCCTACACCAGGGAGTATGTGGCCAACAACATGGAAGAGATAAAGGAAAAGATGCCGTCGATGCACTGCTTGAAAGAGAGCGTCTTAAACATACAGATCAACATGTTGATGAGGAAGGGATTTCCGTTGTTTACGTTGTTCGATGACGCGTTAACCAGGATAATTAGCGCCGGTTTCATTGATAAATGGGTGATGGACGAAATGGAAGACAAAAAAAGGTCGTCTAGGCAACAGGAGGATTATGATTCGTGGATAGAATTCGAGGATTTGATCCCGGCTTTCTATGATTGCGGTGGGGTACCTGGTGGCCTTTATCGTCTTCGTAGGCGAAGTTGTGGTGCATAGATTGAGCAGAAATCGAAAAAGAAAGATATAGAAAGTAAAAATACACAATAGTCATTAAATTTGCACTAGCAGATAACTCCTAAGAGATATATTGTGTATTGGAGATAGTCCAGGCGGCGTAGATTATTTTTTAAAATAATTAGTTGCGGCACTTTTTCAACGTGATAATTAGGAGAAAAATCATACTAATCGAATGAAAATATTTTGGACAAAATACTTAATTAATATAATTAAAATTTTGGATTGTAGGATCATTGCGAAAAATTTCAAATAAGTGCGAAAAAAAAGGTTTTTTTGACTTTTTAGGCACGAAAAAAATGTTTTCAAAAAAAAATCCGTTATAGAGTTTGAAAAGACGAATAAAATGTTTTCGGATCATTAAAATCGGTTAATAACTTTTTGCACAAAAAAAATATAAACCGCGAAAATTGGCGATTTTTCGATGTTCAATTACTCGGTCTATCTATATCGGTCTATTCTAGTTTACTCGGATATCTAGGATAATTACATTCCTAGATATCTTCCAGAGCAAATTACGAAAAAGTAAAAACAGGTACTTTAGTAAAACGGCCCCTATTTCCACAATAATTGTCGTAGACCGATTTTGCAAAAAGCTACGTGTTCTTGAAGAGAGTTCCCCCACCATCGCGCCATCTTCGTGCGTCCACGCGGCCGCTCTCTAAAATTGCACGGTTTTCAGACGCGCTTTGAAGGTAACTTATTATACGGATCAGACTTCAAATTTGATACGGTTGTAGAGGAAGTCTTCAAAACAAATATAGCTTTTTGCAAAATTGCTCTACGGCAATTATTGTGGAAATAGGGCCGATTTTACTGATCCAGGAATATTTTTTTGACAAAAATTTAACTGTAGATAGATTTAACGGAAGACATTTCTAGGGACAATTACAGACCGAGTAATTTCACCTTTTTCGCGGTTTTTATTTTTGTGCGAAAAGTTATTAACCGATTTTAATGATCCGGAAACTCTTCTTTTCAAGCTCTACAACGGATTTTTTTTTTTTGAAAAAAATTTCTTTCGAGCCTAAAAGTCGAAAAAAACCTTTTTTTTCTCACCTTTTGCAATTTTTTTAGCAATGATCCTTTTTTTTTGTCCTTGGACGAATTTTGTCCAAAAACATTTTCATGCGATTCGTACGATTTTTCTCCTAATTATCACGTTGAGAAAGTGCCGCAACTAATTATTTAAAAAAATCACTTGTTTCTTGCTACCTCGCCTGGACTAAGAAACTAACAATGAGTTGTCAATGACACATTGTAATTTGCTTGTTACACGTTGGGTACTACGAGTTAAATCATATTATGTAACTGACGCCATTCCGTAGTTTACACCACCTTTATAAAAAAAAAAACAATTATCGAAGTGTTATTCTGTCGTTCACACCTTTTAAAAACTTGCACTCTTCGGTATTAACTTTGTTCACAAATATTGGTATTGTTCATGTCATAAAAAGGGAAATAAATCACTACTTCTTTTTACTTTATTTATTAGTTTATTACCATTATATCAAGTAATTGTTAGTTACTGTAGTTTCAGTAAATTTAAGTAACATTTTCAAAAACTTCGTGTTACCGTATTGTCCAGATTTTTACTGGCTAGTTTAAATCAAACCACAGTAAACTACTTTATTTTTTACATTACATGCAAACGTTTCATTAAAGGGAAATCTTTATTTTCCACATTTATAAATCATACATTACACTATTGTATTACAAAAAATTCAGACCTAAGTGACAAGCTTTATTTTATAAGAAAAAAATAGATATAAGTAAGTTCATGATAATATTGTAAACCGTCGTTTCATTCAGGGTAGGTAAGTCTGATTAGCTTTCCACCATTTCTGGAATGTTTTAACTTGTTTTCTCAAATTTAAAATGTATATTTTCACAACTCCTCAAGGGACAAAGGACAATATAATTTAAGGACAATATAGATATATAATCTTGCTTGACTGTGCTTGACAAATATATGGAATAAAATGTTTGACACATTTGAAGCCTAAAATATTTGGCGTGCTATTGGTGGAGCTAAGACCTTTAACCCTATCGATACCGGTTTCTAAGGGCACTTGTCGCAACCGCAGGCCGAGCAGACTTTCTTCGGCTTGGCAGCCTCCACCTTGGCGGCGCAGCACTTGCAGCTGCTCGTGACGATGTCCTCCACTTTCTTCGGCTCGGACAGTGCCTTCTCCGACAAGCACGCGCAGCCTCTACCTCCTCTAGATGAGCAGCTGACGCAGCAATCACAGCACGCCGAGCAGGAGCAACACGGGCAGTTGCGCCTTCTCGGGCGGCAGCAGCTGCAGCTGCAGCCGGCGGTGCAGCATCCCGGCTCCCTTGGGTCGACTATTTCCAAGCTGCCAGCTGCTTGCGACAGCGACTGATCGACGTTCTTGCTGCACTGGCAATCTGGAAGTTTTTTAGAAGCTTAAGAATATTTCTAGACACTTCTAATGGGCGTTTATAAATGATATATGCTGTTAGGTGATGCACAAAAAATTATGTGTTGAAAACCGTTAGAATTTCATTTTTAAAATTCAGCTGTTGGGACCGATTTTCGGAGACCCCTTGCAGAAGAGTATCCTTGCGGTTGACAGGATAGCTCATCATAGCTTTACGTCAAATCAAAAAACCAATTATTTTCTGGTAGCAAATGAGTACAGCTCGTGATTAAACGAAGGATTTAAAACAGAAATCGAAATTCGCATTTTTCGCAGAGTTGTATACAAAAAAAGGTACAATTTTCGGTAAAATTTACACCACGTATTGCCGTGCAAAATAAGTTGTGATCAAAGAAAAAAAGCCTTCATCGAATCCATGGCGGCTTGTTTTTTTGGGGGGGGGGAGGCAAACATATTTTAGTAAAATTTTTTGTTTCTTAAATTTTTGTGATCATAAACATTGTTAGTAATATGCAGCATAGTTAGGAAAAGGACCTCTACTCAGTCAATAAAATATATTAAGTACATTTGTCTAACATAATGTACCTAACATATTTTATTGATTCAGCAAAACCATCGGAAGATGTAGAGTTTCCGTCAAATTATTTTACAATTAAATGATGTAGTGAAATAAAATACGGATTTTTGCCAAGACTGCGTCAATTTAAATTTGACGGGCTGAATTGATCACTTTCTTAATATTTTGTTTGCCTAAAAGATGTAATCTACAAACACAACTAATATGTTCCTGACTTTTTGAATGTGTCAACTGAACGAGATAAAGTTTTAAGATTTTATCAAATCCAGACTTTGTCCAAGGATCTTCACGATTTGAAAATAATACACACGCCAACACAATAATTTATTTAAAGTTAAAAAAACACTTAGCCATTTGCATTTATCATAGCACGTATTAACAAAACTACGAGCCAGCTTACCCTGATTAATTAAAATTTTACTTACATTAGATCTGGCAGTGGTACTCTTAAATCTTTAAATAACAAATAATTTGTCCTCATAAGACACGCTACTAAATTCGTACTTTATATGATACTCAACAGTGTCATTGCAGGTTCGAATATTTATTTGAGTGTCATGACAACTCGTATTGTTATTTTTATGAAACAAACTGCTACACTCGCCAGTCACCTCCATTATCATTTTGTATAGTTAATCAAATAAAACGTTCAAATCATGACTTACGTAAGTAATATGGAACACTTTCCATAATTATTATCCTTCTATACCACTTAAAACACTCCAAAAAAAACCGGCAAGAATAACGGCACTTTCCAACAAAAATTTCCAAAACACAGAACAATAAAAGATAAGGGTTTTTTTTAGAAATTTCAAAACCCCTAAGCCCCCTCCTATAATCGTAGCAGTTTTGAAGAAACAAATTAAACCCTTATTTTTAAACCCTTATGTAAATATAACTATGTGGGAAACTCATGTCAAAAATTATTTAAAATCTTGCACAATATCAAGTTTAAATATTTCCGCCGATTATTTATTAGAACATCCCTGTATAAGTAAAAAAAAGGCAGGACAAGCTATATTTGCTGAATATCAAGGGCAAATATAAGAACATTTCAACGTTTAACGAACTTCATAAAAAATTCAAAACTCTACCATCCTTACTACGGTTATTATAAATATCACTGCGTGAAATGAAACACAGTGAGTTCTGGAAGGATATTAATCCATTATATATTTTTTTAGAGTTAGATGTGGCGTTTTAGAAATCTTACAATTTTTTTAAGTCTAGGAATAATTTTTACAAAATGACTCAGTTATCAGATGTATGTATATTCTAAAGTGTTTTTATTTTTATTTAATTATCTTTAGTTTGGCCTATTTTCGAGCCCTGTACAATGAGTTATCGCCGTTCCTCGGGAATTCATGAACATACAAAAAAGAGTTGTGAAAACTAAAAGTATCCTTTACAAGTTGTGATTGGGTTTTGCTAATTTTTTTTTTTTTCGAAGCGAAATTGTTTGGCAAATATTGTTTGCAATTGTTTGTAATAAAGTAATTGATTACCAAAGTCAAAAATGACTTGTTTGCTTTGAACGGCGATAACTCACCGAAAAATCATCGTACAGGTTTCTAAAATAGATCATATTAAAGGAGAATTAAATCATCTGAGAGTTTTAGATGAAATTATCGAAAAAAAAAAATTGATGGAGTCCGTGGACCTTTTTAAAGGACAATCAAAAATTTCGAAAATGTTTTTTCGATGGTTTTCTTATGATTTATGTAATCATAAGAAAACTGAGTAATCATTAAAACCACTGACGCTTAAAAATTTTAAACTCAAGATCCAAAAAACTAGAAACTTGGAGCTTCAATACCCTTTTGTTTCTTTTTTTCTACGATCATTTTTCCCCAAGTTACAGCTCTTTGAAAATCACCTAAAAATTTGTGATTTTTTTACCCCTTAATTTCTGCGCCTAGTGTAAATAGCGACCACATTTTGGAAGATTTTGTTTTGAAGAACCCTTCCAAATCGAGCTCTTTTGGAAACCAATTTTCGCGAATTTCAATCAATTTAATTAATACAGAAACACTTGCGTCTAATAATACCACCTTAAAATAGATTCCAAGTTTTCAAAACATAGATTTCAACGTTTAAAAAAATACAGTTCATAACATCAAATTTGACTCTATATTCCTCTAAAACTTCCCATTTTTTTCGACCAATAAAAAATTGCACCTTACCTTTGCAAGACATGGCGATAACAATTCACAGCTTTCTCACGATTTCTCAAAGTTTTCACTATCAGGACCTCGGACCTTCACTGACGAAGCGTCACACCTCCATGTCGTATGTATAAGCGGCAGTTTTGCACACGGTGGTGCCGTGCGAAAAAATGTTTTTCCAGGACCATCGAGTCGGAGCTTCCGTGTGCAAGACTGCACTCAAGAGATGCGGCTTCGATGGCTCGAGTGCCGGCCGTGTGCAAAATCCGTGATCCGAGTAGGCGTTGCGAACGGTAAACAAAGGAAAGTGATTGTCTGGAGGGACCCCGTTTTCGACGCTGTATTTGTAGCGCGAATTTGTGCAAAGTACGGTTACTGGAGGGCGCTTTTTTGTTGGGGGAGAATAGGGCGGGTCCCTGAAGTATTTTCAAAATGTTTTTTTTTTTAATTTTTGGCATTTTGTGTGTTTGCACGCAGAAAGAATGTGGTGAAGCTATATACAGTTTATAGGGTGACTGATCAAAACCATTCATTGTATTGTATAGTCCAAAAAGTATTGTAGTCCAGTAGGCAGGGAGCTAAAATCATCAAAAAGTGTTCTTGAAACATATAGGGCTGTTTTGCGGTGTCCTACGCATTTTTGTGTAGAACACAATGCGCGGGGTCCGTAGAGCTGATTTTTAAATCAACAATTTGTGAAAAGAAAACGTCATTTTTTCACATTTTCGCTTATATCTCCGTTCCTTGGCATATTTTATATAGCATATGTATTTAAGAAGTTGTAGCCTATTGAATTTCCAAAATTTTAAGCCAAACCCGAAGTCTCCAAGTGCTATTGTTAACTTGCAAATGACTGCTGAAGTTGAAAAAGTGTTTTTTTATTATTTTTTTACTTCCAAAGTGGGGCGACTATTATGATGAAATTTCTTGGAGGGACTGCTATTTGTAGTATGAAGTTACAAAAAAAAATCAGCTCGATCCGTTAATATTTTTTCGGGTAATTAACAAACGAAATTTTTTCAAGCCTTAATTATCAATGGCGCTATTTCTTTGTTTATTCTACGATATTGACCGGGTTAGGCTAGAAAAATCATGTCTCTTCAAGTTTGCAAGACTTTTTAAGATTTTGAAAAATATTAATTTGGACCAGTTTTATAACGTTTTCAACGGGACTACCTTTTTGACGCGAGGTATACATATATTGTTTTAGCGTTGCCGCTTCCAAATTCTCGGAATTCTGACTATAACATCTTGAAAGCACGCTTCAAGACGCGTATTTAAAAAAACGTTATCAAACTGGCCCAAATTAATATTTTTCAAAATCTCTAAAAAGTCTCGCAAACTTGAAGAGATTTATGATTTTTCTAGCCCAACCCGGTCAATATCGTACAACAAACAAAGAAATGGCGTCATTGTTAATTAAGGTTTGTAAAAAAATTCGATCGCTAATTACTCGAAAAGTTATTAACGGATCGAGCGGATTTTTTTTGTAATTTCATATTACAAATAGCAGAAAAATTTCATGATCATAGTCGCCCTACTTTCGAAGTAAAAAAAATAGTGAAAAAAAAGCACTTTTTCAACTTCAGCAGTCATTTTCAAATTAACAATAGCACTTGAAGATTTTGTTTTGGGCTTAAAATTTTAGAACTTCAATAGGCTACAACTCTTAAATGCATATGCTATATAAAATATGCCAAGAAACGGAGATATAAGCAAAAATGTGAAAAAAAAGGTTGTTTTTTTCACAAATTGTTAATTTAAAAAATTTGCGGACGGTTTCAGCTCTACGGACCCCACGCATTGTGCTACGCAAAACAATACATAGGGAACCGTCAAAACTAGCCCTATATGTTTAAAGAACACTTTTTGAAGATTTTAGCTCCCTGCCTACTGACACTAACATTGTTTCCCATGTATTCTGTGAAATAATTGTAAAAAGTATAAAAACAGTATTTTATTTTGTTTAGGCTTTGTTAAATTTTGTCCATAGATTCACATTATAATACCATTCTATGTTATTATACAGTTTTTCAATTCTAATCGTAATTTAACTCTACAAGACGTATTTCATAACTCTACCAGTGCCTGCATTTAAGAAAATATACATACCCTACATATTATATATTTTGGCTAAGTAAAATGTATAATCAAATTTCCAAAAGATATTAAAGACTATTCATATAATTAGACATAACTTACACAGAATAAAGAAAATAAGTTTAGTTGATATATATGTATATATTTCAAGTATTGTAAGTTTCATATTGTACTCAAAGTTTAACATACTCATACTGTATCCAAGTTTTTAGAGTTGACATGTAGAAATTATAATTTTAGAGTAATGTTGATATTGTACTATATTCTAAATAGCACTGTGTCTGTGTATTCTGCACTTTCAGGAAAAAAGTAACTTGCGATTAAGCTTATATTAGTAAAATTACAGTGTCTTATTTAATATGTTCCTGATGATACTAACTTTTATATTTCAGACGAAACTAAGTCCTAATAAAAATTTGTAGATGGGTATAGACGAGTAAAAAGTATGTATTTAAATTTATTTAAGATTGGGAGATACAAAAAAAGTTCTATTAGTTGATAAACAAATAAAAATAGAGTTATATAATTGTTGTTGTTAATTGGTAAAAAATATGTTATTTTATATTGTTATTTTTATGAGTCAGTAAGTATGTATTTGCCTCATAGAAGATTAAAATCATCTATAATGACTGTAGTAGAAGGGGATAAATATTTGTTCATTAATTCTAATACTTACCTTCCGTTTTAAATATAGTAGGTAACATGCCTAACTCTAATTCTACACTGTTTACGTCAAAATAAATATCCTTGTAAGTTTAGCTTATATTATTAAGTACATTTTCCGTTTAAACATTGTACTTATGCAGAAAAGCTTCATTCAATATATGTATATGCTTTAAATTTAAGTGGATCGACGACCAATTTATTGTAAATAAATTATTGATAAACAATATAATAGTAATAATAATAACGAAGGTCTTTATGAATAAAGGCATTTATGAATAAAGGCTTTTATTAATCGTTTTCTCTTTATCATTATTCAAAGGCCTTTATGAAGAAAGACCTTTGAATTTTTGTTAATGTATACCCTTATAACATGAAAAATTTATATTTATGAAATCAAAAGTATCAAAAAATTAAAAGTTATGCCTAATATTTATGAAAAATGTAAAATAAAGCTATAAATAAATCTCTTTTTCGCTCTTAGCAGTGAAAACAGTTCTACCTTTGGTTATCACACATCACACACAGTATATACAAACGTTGTTAATAAATCACACCACACTCGACCTTAACTTCTTATTATACTATTTTAGTTTTGCATATCCACAAGAAATGCACAGCGCAACTGCTCTGGCAAAAACTTGCATATTTTCCTGGGTTTTAGTTTCCTATCTGTAGAACTGCAAGTTTACGCCTTTGAAAGTATCTTGCTGCCAAAAGTCACGTTACACGCGCACTTGTTGGAAAATATTTCGAGTTGAGAGACTGGGTGTTTCCGTGCCTTCTACCCGCAAGAGCCCCCTATCGTTGGACGGTCTCCAACCACTGGACTATCGTCTTGAAGTACCTATTCATCCACTTCACGTTGGCCTCGGCCTGTTCAATGAACTGCTAAGCAGTCCTTAATGTTATCCCGCATTAACTCGCTCTGTTTTCTCTTCAGGAAGTATTGGAACTGGAACACAGAGAAAAACCGTCCAGAACAGGCAGCATCAGACTTTTTCCATATTATCTTTAGTTTTTATTGAAATGCCTCTAATTTAACAAACACCCTTGATTTAAGGAAGTACTCACTACGTAAGTTTGTAGAGGACCCTCTAAACACCCCAGAAGTGTTTGCAAATTTGACCTATAACGGCGTATTTTTACGCTAGAAGACTTCAAAGCTTCACGAGACTTGAACAAACTGGTGATGCTTAGAACAACTCATTATTTGTTAATGCCTTCTAGCCAACTCTTCCTTGGTCTACCTCTTTTCCTTCTTCCTTCGGGTGTCCATTCCAGTATTTGTTTTGGGAGTCTCTCCTGTGTCATTCTCTGGACGTGTCCATACCATTTTAGTATGGACTCTTATAAGATTATCACTCTTATTTCTTCGACTATGGTTTGTTTTATACCCATAACTTCACGGATTCTTTCATTCCTTATTCTTTCTAGCCTAGATCTTCCGGCTGCCCGTCTCCAGTAATCCATTTCTGTGGCCTCTAGGGATTTAATGGATTTTTCTTTTAACTGCCATACTTCACTACCATAGGTAACAATGCTTTTAACTATTGTGTTATATATCCGGTGCTTGTTCTCTTTGTTGATTTTCTTATCCCATAGAATATTATTTAGGGTCTAATAGCTTCTCTGTACTGGATATTTTTTTCTTTAATGGCGTCGTCTAGAGTTCCGTTGTTGGTAATGTTTAGACCTAAGTATTTATAGCTACTGCACGATTTTAGATTATGTCCGTCTTCCGTCACCAGATCCTGCTGTGTCCCGCCTATGCACATATATTCTGTCTTTGCTACATTGATTACTAGACCCCATTTTTCGTATTCTTCAAAAAGTTTTCTAGTCATATATTCCTAGGTCTTCCATATCTTGGGCCACTAATAGTTGATCGTCTGCAAAGCTAAGAGTATAGAGGACAGTATCGTTAAGTGGGATTGGTCCCTGGATCAATATTAATCATCGAAATACAACAACAAATATTCTATCCATCAGTATATAATATTTCAAAAGCAATTTTTTTTTGTATCTATATCTATTGTTGCTATACTTACGTCATTCACTTCTTCCTCTGTATTAAAATGAGCAGTGAATGTCTTCACTATGCTCACCAGTGACATGGATGATGGTCCCAAACTAAACAAAAATAAAAATTGCAAATAAAAGCTGTTCTATGTTCTATGTGATTTGTTATAGATTACCTACTGTCTGTCCCTGACTATTATTTACCGATCAAAAATGTTCCTAATATTTATTTACATTATATGCAGTTCATTAAGAACGGTATTAAGAACGGTAAGTGATTTTTCCAATTCCAATTTTATCAAAGACTGGTAAAACCATTTAGATTCGAAATGATCATATTATTTTTTGCATAGCAATTTAAGTTATCTGAGTTCTAATCAAAATAAAACTGGAGTGGGTAAAAGAATGTAACAACCTTATTACTCCTTCACTGAGACAAAAATTACAATTATTGTCAAATCCAGTAATACCTAAATTATATTGTTTACCAAAAATACATAAACCAGGAAAATCTGTAAGACCAATTGTCTCAGCGATAGGATCCCCAACTTATAATTTGTCAAAATGGTTAATGAACGAGTTCGAAAATTTGCCTATTGCACAAATAAGTTTTTCAGTTAAAAATTCTAGTGAGTTCATTAACAATATCAAAAATATCCAATTACAAGAAGGTGAAATGTTGGTCTTCTTTGATGTATGCTCATTGTTTCCAAGTGTCCCAATCCCGCAAACTTTAGACTACCTCAGGGAATTACTCGAATTAAATGGTTTAGACGATAAAATTATCAAGGAATGCATTCGGCTTACTAGTATTTATATGAATCAAAATTGTTTTCAGTATAATGTTGAATACTTTCAACAACGAGGGAACGGCAATGGCTAACTCCTTGTCACCTTTCATCGCAAATCTTTTTATAAGATTATAGCTAACAATAATAAAATTAAGAATATAGCTAACAATAACGGTTATTCAGTCCATGCAATAGATAAGTTAATTAGGAAGCATACATTTAGGAGAACCCTGTAAAATTCCACGACTTTTCGTAGAGATACTCTTCCTATTAATTCAGAATTTATTGAAAAAAAGGAAAACCAAATTTCAACTTTGACACCCTGTATCTTGGTTATTATCAACTTTTGGATTAAGGCATGTTTGGTTAATTACTAATATTTTGACATAAGAAATATGTGGTTTTGATATGTACCATTAATTAGAGGACACCCTGTATAAACGGGTGTTATTCTATAGTATCGAAAGGTACCACGTTTCTTTAACCAATGACACGTTAAAATTACATTTCTATGACATACGGGTGTTTACTGGGTAATGACATTTTTTTTTAATATAAAAATCAACATCTAAATTACCTAACCCGCAATTTTATTGATACATATTATGTAATTTCAGTGAGTATTCAGAATGCCATATATCATGCAATAAATCAGTTTGTGTTTACTTTTTACACTTTCTATCGTATCATTTACTTTTTCCACAACGCCAAATTAATACTTGTGTGAAAAAATAAACAACATTAAAATCAAATATTCCTCATTTCTGCTCTACTTGTTTAATCTATTTTCTGTTTTGTTTTTTTTTCATTGATTATTGTTTTAACTCTGTATAAATTACTTCGTTTATTTATTATCTCTAGTTTTCCGCATTTTCCTCATACACTTCGACAAGAGCTTTCGAATATTACAATGGAAATAAATAAAGTGATATTCCTTACTCTGAGTAAGTACTTTGCTTCTTATTTGGGTTTTCAAACTATTTCAAACTCAATTGTCTGTGTGTTTGTTGTAAGTACAGGGTCATTCCATATAAAATCGTCTAATTGAAGAAGCCGATCCATTTTAGATGTTGCTGTAACTTTGAGGGACTCTTCTTTAGATTCCCAAAGAACAAAATTTACGCTAATTTAATTTTTACAAACGCTCTTTTCCGTCTATTCCAATTAAAACTTTTAAAAATCGTCATTTTTATGCTTTATCAAATTTAGCTCTAAAATTGTTCCTTTCTAAGATATCTACCCGCTTGAGGCGTCATTTTGAAGGGGAAGATGGCAGTTTTAGTGTAAATATCAAAAATTCGATCAGTCCTTACCTCCGAATAATGGCATTCCGTGTTAAAATTACTTGTTTTTTACTTATATTTTGTGAATTTTAATCGACTCTAGCGTCTTGACTGTTTAGAGTAAGCAGATTATGTTACTCGGGAATTAAGTGTGCATATCATAGACGAAATACAGCCACGAGTCGACCCGAAACTGCTTAATTTTCGAAATTTTGAAAAATCGCATTATTGAGGTTATGAAGAGAACATGTTGACTGCGTGATAAAAATATGAAACTTACAGAATCTACAGGGTGATTCAGCTAACACGTTCATTTAAAGTTTATGAACTTCACATTTATTTTTTTTGAAGAATTTGAGAAATTTATTTTTTGAAAATTTGGACTCAGGGGTTAGCGGGGACGGTCTATTCAACTAAAGTACTTGTGCTTTTCTGACACTTCCGGTTATACCGGAAGTAGCTATTAACTTCCTTATTTTAAATGGAACACCCAGTATATTAACACATTTTTGAATTCCCTTCCTAATTTTTGGTTGACTTTGTTAACAATTCCCTATACATATCTTCAGCAGTTTTGGAGATATTTTAATTTTTTTGAAAAAAATTAGGTTTTGTAGTATCCTATTGAAATGCTCGTCACCGATTCAAAACAAAAGTTATAGTAGTAAACTTTGGGCTGCCCTTGGGCGGACTATTAAGGTTTCAGGTGGTATGTAATTTGATGTTATATTATTTACAGGGTGTCTAAAAAATCAAGTTCATTCTGACAAATTGCAACTGCTCAAAAAGTCAGTTTTCTTAAATGGAACACCCTGTATTTTATTGCTCTATATGATGGAGAATTGAGTGATCTTTCATTCTGTATTAGGATTCCCTATACCTATCTGCTACCGTTTTCTTGCTATCGAGGTATTTTTTTCTTCGATACCATAGTTTTCCATTTTATTAAATTACTTCTGACTAGTGGGCCATGAAAATAAAACGACTTGTTTTAATTGTCAATGTAAACATCAGAGTAGACGTCAAAGTGAGAAAGCTTGCATATTATTATAAATAATAACGTGTATTATGGAAAACCGACAAAAATATTCAAATGAAGACATATTAAATTTATTTTTCATTCATGGAACTAGATGATGGAATAATATTAGAATCTATGACCGTTGAAATTAATAAACGAGTTTTATTGTGCTTAGAAAATAACGGACGGCACATAGAACTATTGTTACACTAATAAGATCTAATTGTTAATATTTAGTTATTGTTGTTATTATGTTTTATTGTTTAGGCTATGGTAAGTTCCAAACCGTTTAAAATATGTTTTTATTCATTTTAAGGTAATTTTATTTAGAGTGTAAATGTAAATATACCACTTTAAATGAACTTGATTTTTTTTTTCAATAATTTTGTAACATTGTTTACGATAAAAAATTAATATAAATACATTGATATGATACATTGTTTTTATATGATACATTGTTTTTATTTTCATGGCTCGCTAGTCAGAAGTAATTTAATAAAAAGGAAAACTATGGTATCGAAGAAATATACCTCGATAGCAAGAAAACGGTAGCAGATAGGTATAGGGAATCCTAATACAGAATGAAAGACCACTCAATTCTCCATCACATAGAGCAATAAAATACAGGGTGTTCCATTTAAGAAAACTGACTTTTGAGCAGTTGAAATTTGTCAGAATGAACTTGATTTTTTAGACACCCTGTAAATAATAAAACATCAAATTATATACCACCTGAAACCTTAATAGTCCACCCAAGGGCAGCCCAAAGTTTGCTACTATAACTTTTGTTTTGAATCGGTGACGAGCATTTCAATAGGATACGACAAAACATAATGTTTTCAAAAAAATTAAAATATCTCAAAAACAGCTGAAGATAGGTATAGGGAATTGTTAACAAAGTCAACGTGATGAGGAGGGTCCACATGTGAATGTTTATCATAGAAAACCATGCTATTGTTTTATATGACGTTTATCATTAAGCTGTCAAAGCGAGTGCTTGGTTTGGCTTTAACAAAAATATATACCAAAATAAATATGGTTCAAAAGTGCTGTGTTGCATTGTGTGATTTAAGAAGCGGTCCGAATAACCGGACATTATTTCAAATTACTGATGTATGTATGAAACGAAATATTTTCCTTTGTTGTATTGTTAACGTTGAAGCACGTAACATGAAATATTTTGTAGATTGAATATAATATTCAACAACAACAAATTAACGAAAAATATCGAGCGTCTTTATTCGCACCACGGACATATTCACACGGACTCTAACCTCTAATGCACACAGATTAGTACAGAACCACGGTATATGTATATATACAGATCTGTATATATATATATATATATATATATATATCTGTATATATATCAGCAACCAGAGTATATAACTATATATATACGTATATATAGCCTATATACAGAAATACTATATATATATGTATATATATATATATATATATCTGTTTATATCACGTAGTCAACCGAGTTCTATAACCTCTATAAAGCGCTTCAGGAGGCGGAAAATTCAAGCAAGTTTTACGTTATACAGGAGAGAGCGCTCGGGTCGGTCTCCTTAGTTTTGACTTCTTGATATGTACTTATCACGCAGTCAACACAGTCTTCTCATAACCTCAATAATGCTAGTGTCAAAATTTCGAAAATTCAAGCAAAGTTTTATAGTAAAAAACACATAATTTTAACACGCTGCCATTATCCGGAGGTAATGACTGATCGAATTTTTTGATACTTACACTAAAACTGCCATCTTCCCCTTCAAAATGCCGCCTCAAGCGGGTAGATGTCTTAAAAAAGGAAACATTTTAGAGCTAAATTTGATAAAGCATCAAAATGACGGTTTTTAAAAGTTTTAATTCGAATAGGCGGAAACGAGCGTTTGTAAAAATTAAATTTGCGTAAATTTTGTTCTTTGGGACCCTAAAGAAGAGTTCCTCAAAGTTACAGCAAAATCTAAAATGGGCCGGCAACGATTTTTCTTATTTTCAGACGATTTTATATGGAATGACTCTACAACGAATAAAGTTATAAAGGGAGGGACCCAAACACTTTCAGCCTCTTTATTTTTCTACGACAAAACGACGCTATGTAAATACAACAATTAATTTGTCTATTCCAGTGGCCATATCGCTGTTATTTCCTACGTCTGAGACAACACAACGCCTTCGCATCTCCCCTCACGTAGGCCTGAACCAAGCCAGCCCGACCAGAGAGATGAAGTCGAAACGCTCCTTAACAGAATGCATCTTAGAACTGAGCAATCAATTTTTTCCACCTTACTTCTCCACGGTCACATTTTCCTTCACCTTCTACACCAACTACACGTCCGTGATTTCTCTAACCCAGTTATTACTCGCCGGAATGATGCACTTGGGCAAATGGGCAGTATTCGTCAACGACTTAAGATCAAACGGCATGCATCATCACTCGAAAGAAGCGACGACAGCAGGATACATCCTACAGATAAAGCAGTACTCAGACTTAAGCGCTACAGTGGCGCATATTGTCTCAACCGATAGATTCGGAAAGTTCATCATAGTCTTCGAGGAAGTGACCGACGAACCAGACGAAGTAGGAGCTAAAATAAATGAGATACTGAAGGAAAAAGAAGTCGCAGGTGCTGTGGTTTTGCTGCCGGACCCAAAGAACTTCACTAACTTCAAGATTTATCCGTGGTCGCCACCTTGTAGTCCCTACGAGAGGTACCATCCCAGCCAGTGCAGCTTCGGTACAGTGCAAATGCAGCAGGAGGTAACGAAGAACATTGCGAAAAGATGCACCGTCAAAGTACGCTACTTAAACTGGCCTCCGTACGTTGTCGACGTGAAAAAGGGAATAGGTATCGACGTAAAACTGTTGGAGATGGTGGCGTCTCTTTTAGATTTCGATGTAATTTACGAGGAATCGACTTATAAATGGTGGGGCAGAGTGAGAAATGGTGAGATATCTGCAGATTTCACACTGGTACACAATCGATCTGTCGATATGGTGATTGGAGGTTATTTCTTCGCTGAGGAAACACTCGAACATTTTAAAGTTAGCCCGACGTATGTCACAGATAAATTGGTTTGGTGCGCACCGCACTATCCTGTGTACGAAAGCATGTGGACCAACATCAATTTTTTCGATCCGCCTAGCTGGATAGTGCTCGTACTATTCTTCATAGGAATTGCAGCGGCCGTACGGTTCATCAGCTTCAAGACTAGGCAAGAACCCGTGATATATAACTCGTTCTCTAGCACTCTACTGATACATTTTGAAGTTATGCTCGGCCTACCAGCCGCAGTGTTTCCTAAGAGCGGGAAAGTAAGGTACCTGATGGGCATGTTCATATTTTTGGCCTTCTTCCTCAATCTTCTCGTATGCTCTCACTTGACTGGTATGCTTTCCTCGCCCAAATACAAGCAAAAGTACAACACAGCCAAAGATTTACACGACGCAAATCTACGTATATACGGCATCAAAAATTTGACGATTTTGAGGAGTCCCCTCAAAAATTATTATCTAGATAATCTTCTAGAAAGAATGGAGAATTGTAACCATCCAACTAAATGTATGAAGTACGTCGCTGATAGGAGAGATTCCGCGTTTCTGGTACCGAAAAGACACAAGAATTATCTGTTTAAATATAAACTGCCGCGTCAGAAATCCCTGATATATTGTCTAGAAGACCATGTCGTTACCTTCCACGTAATTCTAGTAATGCGAAAAGGATTCCCGTTCCTGGACCCGATGAATAAAATCATTAAAACGATTCTTGCTTCCGGATTTGTAGAGAATTGGAAAAAAGATCTCATTAGCAGTGATCCGGCAGACCATCCGGAGGAGTACTTTTTGAAATTGAAGGATCTAAAACCTATACTTTTGATAGTATTCTGTTGCTTCAGCTTTGCGTTTTTCGTATTCTTATTGGAACTTTTTGGTCGATCGCGACTATGTCAAAAGCTGAGATTGCGCAGTATTGAATCATTATAACTATATTTACCTTTTGCACTATGATTTATTTATTTATTTAGCCGAATTTATGTTCACACTTCTCAGCGTAAACGCTGGGAAACATTCACCCATTCCATTTATTTATTATTATTATTATTACTGTTATTGCTGCACGTGTTGATTGTTGATCACTGTATTTCCCATAATAGGGTTCTAATAAAATATAGTATAAATTTATTTTTATTGATGTATACATAAATTTGATTATTATGAAGACAATTTTTAAAACAATTGAATGTGAGAGCATATGGTGATAGTTTTTTCAGGATATCAGTATCACACAAAATAATTTAAAAAAAAACAGTTTACATAAACTTGTTCACAAAAGTTTGTCCATTCATATAAGTAGTTAGATCGTTATCACGTAAAAAAGAGTATAAAGTTTTTGTTTTTACGTTGTTACGTTGTTACTTCTCAGCGTAAACCTGGGAAACATTCACCCATTCCATTTATTTATTATTATTATTATTACTGTTATTGCTGCACGTGTTGATTGTGGATCACTGTATTTCCCAAAATAGGGTTCTAATAAAATATAGTATAAATTTATTTTTATTGATGTATACATATATTTGATTATTATGAAGACAATTTTTAAAACAATTGAATGTGAGAGCATATGGTGATAGTTTTTTCAGGATATCAGTATCACACAAAATAATTTAAAAAAAAAACAGTACATAAACTTGTTCACAAAAGTTTGTCCATTCATATAAGTAGTTAGATTGTTATCACGTAAAAAAGAGTATAAAGTTTTTGTTTTTACGTTGTTACGTTGCTGGGACTCACCCATTTCCATTTTTTTTATTATTATTATTCGGTTTTTTTTTTTTTTTTTTTTGTCACTCAACTATTCTGTGAATAGGAAGTTTTTCAAACATACAGGAGATAATTAAAAAAAAAATAAAACTTATTACAAAAGTTGTCCTACCTATAAGTAGGTAGATTTTTTTTTTTTTTTTTTTTTTCTTTTTTTTTCAATGAACTATTTGTGAAGGAAGTTTTCCTAATTTCAAGAAAGCAAATTTAATTTTTGGAAAAAAAATCATTCTTCATAAAACGTTTTTCTTGTATTGAAACGTTCAGAAAGTTTGTTGTTTGTTCAATTTAACATACAGGGTGTTCAAAAATAGCAAAAATTAAATAATAATGAAGAGTAAAGTACCTTAAATATTAACGCTATGTAAAAAAAGTTATTAAGAACAATTGGTTTCAATTAAATTTAATACTCAAATATGAAAGCATATCCTACTAATAAATCATAAACCCCAAAAATATTATTTATTTTGAAGAAACAGCACGTCCAGATAATCATTTAGTCAATCAACACTGTAGTTAATAGATTGTCTTTACACTATTTGTTCTCAAAGTCCCTAATTATAATATTTGAAATTCCAATAAGCCAAGACAATTGTCATTGTTTGACAAAGCGCTTGAAATTTCAATTATTGTGATCAATTCCAAATAATGCTTAATTTACAACATACAATTTATCTTATTAAATGTTATGGTATCGGTAATATTTCTTATCGTCATGCAATTGAATTGTTTCATGAAAAATATCCAGAAGTCGAAATTAGCCATCAAAGTTTGAAAAAGTTATTACGAAAATTTGATTTAACTGGTGATGTAAAATGCGGAGAAAAATCAAAAATGGTTCTTGATGATGATGCAGCTACAATTCTAGTTTTAAATTCAGTCGAAGAAAATCCAAAACTATCACTAAGAACGAGATGTGCACAAATTGATATTAGCAAGACACACATTCAAAGAAAGGTTTTTAACCGAAACTAAGTTTAAAGCTTTCAAACCGAAAATAATACACACGTTGGAAGTTGGCGATGATGCACGTCGATTGGATTTCTGTTTATAAATAGGATCGAAGCTTACTGTAGATATGTATTTTCACAAGAGTCTAATTTTTTTCCGATGAAAGCACTTTTTCCACCAATGGAATGGTATCGTCACAGAATTGTTTTTTGGACACAAGAAAATCCGTCTTTTTCAGTTACTTCTAGAAGTCAATATTTCAAAAAAGTGAATGTTTGGTGTGCAATTACTTTCAATCGAATAATTGGTCCGTATTTTTTTTAAGAAAATTTAAATCAAAATTCATACTTGAAGATGCTAAACACATTTTTCTTGCCAGAATTAGGACGGATGCCGCGCCCAATCAACAATTCAGGTCCGCAGTTGGCTTAACAAACAATTTGGAGAGAAGTGGATCGGAAGATATGGACCTATTTGTTGACCAGCAAGGTCCCCTGACTTGTCGCGACCTGACTTTTTCTTTGGGTATTTTTGAAGGAAATAATTTATAGACAGCCGAGAGAACACAAAACTGATTTACTCAAGACTCGGATCATTCAAGCAGTGGCCCAAGTAAATCAAGAAAAGATCCACTCAACATAGACATCTTTTAGAACGAGACTGGAGAGGTGTGTTGAACTTGGAGGCCTGCATGTAGAATAGTTATGGTGCGTGAATAATAATTTTGCTGTTTTTTCCAAAATGTTGAATTTGTTTATTATATCATAATTACTTCAAAATCAATGTTTTAAATAATATTTTTGGGGTTTATGATTCCTTATTATGTCTGCGCCTTTAGTAAACACAATTTTTTTTAAATTATTTTTACTGAAATTGGCTATACTTCAAACATATAACAATGATAAAAATTGGAATACTTAATATTGACTAGTAGGCCATGCTTTCATATATGAATATTAAATTTAATTGCAAAATTTTTTTCTTAATTACTGTTTTACATAGCGTTAATATTTAAGGTAGGTACTTTACTCTTCATTATTATTTAATTTTTGCTATTTTTGAACACCCTGTATGTTAAATTGAACAAACAACAAACTTTATGGATGTTTCAAGACAAGCAAAAGTTTGTGAAGAATGACTTTTTGTCGAAAAAAATAATTTTTTTGTCCATTTCAACTATAGGTAACTCAATCCGGGGACACCCTGTATACCTTTCAAGGAAACTCATAACCTTTTTAGTTGGATCCATTACCTGTCACATTACTGGTAATACATATAACCATAATATATCCAGGCTGCCAAATCTATTATAAACATATTTGCTCAAGGGGTTGTTGCATTCATTACTCCAAAAATTGTGAATGTACGTCAACACGCACGAACAAGAAAAATCGATAAAACACATTAGTAAATACAACTTTTTTTAATTCTGTTGACACAGATCCTACAATAGCTTATTAGACAACGCTGAAAAAACACCTTTCAGCTTGGTAACACAACCCACAAAGTAAAAATAATCAGAATACGTAATAATAGTTTCACTATATATATGTATAGAGACATCCAAAAAAAAAACATCAACTCTATCATCAACATGGCTATGAACGAGTGATATGGAAATAGCGGTCATGTCTAAGCTTTTCGGTTGTCAAATTTTTGATAAGTGACTGTCACAATTTGTAAAATAGACAATGGCTGTCATATGATGTGACAGTCTTGACAAGTAAATAAGGTTATAAATTCGATTAAGAATAGAAATACCTCTTTTTTTTCTCGGCCAACTTTGAAGACGTTTTTTTTTGGATGGCTCTATATATCTACTTTAACATAATACCATGGGCGGGAATGCTTGATTTTAGTATACGTTTTGCCAAAAAATAGTATATAAATAATGATACACTTGAAACAATGTTATACTGTGAAAATGTATATCTAATTGTCACACCCATTTGGCTATGAGTATATGTATATGTAATAGATATTAGTATCGGTATACGTTTTGCCACAAAAACTTATATAAGTAGTGATAAAATTGAAACAATTATCTACTGTGAGAATAAATATTAATATCCTCACTGATTCTAAACGACTGAATTTTATATCTTTCATTTTGCAAAATGTTGAACTGTTCCTCATTACTGACGCTTCGAGTGTTCTCCTTGATCGAACTAGGCAGTTCGAATTTTATGCTTAGCTCCACCAACCAAACTCTCACCAGACCTTCTTTGAGTCTGTGCCTCGTACAAGCGTGCAGATGATTCTTCTCCACGTATTTTGAGACGATCACCTTCTCGCAACCCTTGGCCCAGGTGAACGCGAACGTCCAATCCTCGATAGTGGTGAGCCACATCCTCTTACCCTTGCTAGGGAAAGAAAATCGTTGGACGTTTTTCATCAAGAACCTAAAGTTACTCGACTTCAGTACCTGCACGCCTCACGCGAAATTGTACAGTTATATCATCCAGATAAGGAAAGAAGGAGAGCTCGCAGAAAATGTAAAGCGACTCAAGAAGTTCTTCAGTTGGAATCCCCACGCGAAATTCTTGGTGCTGCCGTTTTGTTAGTTAATGGAGAAGACATGAAGAGGTACGACGTATACACGTGGGAACCTTACAGCAATTCCAGTTGTGCCGATAATTTCAGCACCACCAGGGCTGTGGACAGCTGTTCCTTTGGGATTATCGAAGGAGACAGGTCGTGGTTTGAGGAGAAGATATCCAAAAAGTTGTTCAATTGCTCTGTTAAGGTTAACTACATCAAATGGCCGCCTTATATGAAGGAGGTGAAGAACGGTCTTCAGGTAAGTAGATTAGATTATATTAAATTAGAAGTACTAGAGCTAGTCCTATTAGCTACCACGATCTACCAGTTTAATTCCTTTCATCAGACTCCATGGCCTCGATATGGGCTCTTTTGCCTTTTCTAGAATGTGAAACCTCAATCTTGTTAGTACTTCATAATGGAATAGCACATTATCAAGGTTACCTCCTCCTCCAAGCAGTATCTACTTGTTCTTTCCTCCCCCGGACTAATTAGACTTGTGCCTAATTAGTTGGCAATGTCCTGTCAGTAAACTTATAATCCAGTCTGTGAGCTAGGGAATTAGGCCAACTAAATAAGTTTGGTGTAGCTACTCGAATTCAAAAAAAATTGTTTGCATCATGTTCTATGAACCTCTAAAGTCATTACTTCGTGACTCTCAACCAACTTGGCAAACCCCCTCAGACCACCCCTATACGATAAAACACCCCCCATTCTCATTGCAAATTGTTTTGTTTAAAATATATTTCGTTTAAAATAAATCTTATAAATAAGTGATATATACATAATTTACTTACAATTTAATCATTTTCATCATCTGTATCATTTTCAAGTATTGGATTAGCAGGTTCAATTCTGGCAGCGACTTCGTCGTCATCTTCATCTACAGCATTAATAATATTTTCGTTCTCGTCTTTTCCTTCTCGTTGACATCTGCTCCGCCCATCTTCTGCTACGACCCCTACCAATATTCCAAACATTTGAAATGCATGTAATAGAATCTCCAGCGCTTCCAAATAAACGTTCCAGATCTGTATACTCAAAGGTACAACGGCAGCTACATCATTTAAATTCATACTCATGCTCTCACACGTGTACAGGACCGACTAATAAAATCAATAAAACAATACAACATATACGTCCCAATAAAACATATACGCGCCTATTCAATAAAATAAATCCTTTGAGTACAGGACCGCCCTCAGGCACTTATATAAAATGGTCCCAATAAAAAATGTATAGAGTACACAAAGAAATTTTTATTTACCTAGATTCTCTTTGCAACTAAAAAGGTGATAAAAATAAAATAAAATTCAATCACAACCATAAAGAATCTCTGTTTTAAAATTGGGAAAACCGAATTTTTTTTATGAGCGGACGGTTCCTCGCGGACACACGGTATATCTCAATACCATTAATACCTTAATACCATTATCTTAATCATTATACGCTGCTGGATATCTTTATGACGAAAAAAACGCAAATCGCGTGAACAATGATTCAATTTTCGCAAAAGTGACCTAATTTTCCCGGCCATGGCATGAATTTTCCGGGAAAGTGACTTCGGATTCATGATCAGCGCCCCAAAAAAACCCAATAGCGACTTATCACACGATCATTTTCATAAAATTGTAAAATTGTCTTTCCAGGTTTTCCGGAAAATTTTCATAGTTTTCCAGAAAATTTACATGATTTTTCTTTATTCGTTATCGTTATAAGCTGCTGGATATCTTTATGACGAAAAAAACGCAAATCGCGTGAACAATGATTAAATTTCCGCAAAAAGTGACCCAATTTTCCAGTTTTCCCGGAGCAACGGACGGATGATCAGCGACCCAAAACAACCTCCTAGAACCCATTTTCGATGCTTAATTGTCATTTTTTCAAAAATTAAATATCACTCTAAAAATGACGGTGAGAATGGGGTGTGTTTTATAGTATAGGGGTGGTCTGAGGGGGTTTTCCAAGTTAAATAGCTCTTTTCTGTGTGTGTTTGTGGCCTGCTATCAAAGCCAAGGTCACTCTTTTGATGATTACTTTGATCCAATCCACAGTATAACACTTTAGCGTTTTGCTGTATGTTAAGTATGTCTTGGATATTTATTTGTTTGAAATCTCTCAATAACACGTAACTTCCCACATCTTGTTCCAGATATCCGAACACAAAATGAACCAAGTCATAGAAGCCAACCTACTCAATATGATAGCTGGTATACTGAATATCCGTCTGGTATACAACCAATCGGCTTACAGTACTTGGGGCAATATCTTCGCAGACGGGTCGGCAACAAATGACGTGAAACACCTTCTACACAATGAGGTTGACATCCTGGCTGGCAGTTACGGTAAAACCCATCTTAGATGTGTTTATTTCGACTGCAGCAGGCCGTACATACAGGAGTCGCTAATCTGGTGCGTGCCCCGAGTTCCAGTGGAGGTCAGCCTCAAAAACTTGATCACCATACTAACTCTCGAAGTTTGGCTCTGTATATTTCTTCTGTACTTTACGGTGTCCGGCCTCATGTGGTGCATGAGCCGTTGCAGCAGACGGGAGTCCAACACCTACAGGCGTTTAACCGTCTACAATGGCTACTTCACCAGCATCCTGTCCGCGCCCACGTTCTTACAGAAATACGACGATATGGAGGACATCTACAGGCACAACTTGAACACCTACTTCCTTTTGAACTCCGCTCTCATTTCTCGCGTTTACAAACGTTCTGGTGAGATAAACGGTGTCCCGATCAACCTCGTCTTGTCGAGATGGAGGAACTGCACCGACATCGTGACCTGCCTCGACAAGGTGGCCACTAATAAGGATTCCGCGTTATGCCTACCGCGCCTACACCAGGAGTATGTGGCCAACAACGTGGATGAGATAAAGGAAAATATGCCGTCGATACACTGCTTGAAGGAGAGCGTCTTAAACATACAGATCAACATGCTGATGAGGAAGGGGTTTCCGTTGTTTACGTTGTTCGATGACACGTTAACCAGGATAATTAGCGCCGGTTTCATTCATAAATGGGTGAGGGACGAAATGGAAGATATTTTCGAAATCGAATGAAAATATTTTGGACAAAATACGATTGTAGGATCATTGCGAAAAAAAATTTTTTTGACCTTTAGGCACGAAAAAAAATGTTTTCAAAAAAAAATCCGTTGTAGAACTTGAAAAGACGAATAAAATGTTTTCGGATCATTACAATCGGTTAATAACTTTTTTGCACAAAAAAAATATAAACCGCGAAAATGGGCGATTTTTCGATGTTCAATTACTCGGTCTGTAATTATCCTAGATATCTTCCGGGGCTCAAATTGTAGGGTTTTCCAACACCTATCTACAGTTAAATTTTTGTCAAAAAAATATTCATAAGTTTTGGCGCAAATTGCGAAAAAGTGAAAGCAGGTACTTTAGTAAAACGGCCCCTATTTTCACAATAATTGTCGTAGAGCGATTTTGCAAAAAGCTACGTGTTCTTGAAGACTTCCTCTACATAATAAGTACCTCAAAAGCGCGCCTGAAAAACGTCTAGTTTTAGAGAGAAGCCGCGTGGACGCTCGAGCGAAGGGGAAGTGGCGCGGTGGTGGGGGAACTCTCTCTCCCGCGGGCGGAGCGGGCTCCCGGAAAGCGATCGCGCGCGTTCAAATTCGACAAGCCGGAAACAATTGAGAATTCTCGGGAACTACTGAATGAAAATTGATGTTTTTTTGCTGTGCCCGCGGGAAAGAGAATTCCCCCACCACCGCGCCACTTCCCCTTCGCTAGTGCGTCCACGCGGCCGCTCTCTAAAATTGCACGTTTTTCAGACGCGCTTTTGAGGTACTCATTATTATCTCATCGACTTCAAATTTGATACGGTTGTAGAGGAAGTCTTCAAGAACATGTAGCTTTTTGCAAAATTGCTCTACGGCAATTATTGTGAAAATAGGAGCCGTTTTACTAAAGTGTTTTTTACTTTTTCGCAATTTGCGCGAAAACTTGAATGAATATTTTTTGACAAAAATTTAACTGTAGATAGATTTAACGGAAGACATTTCTAGGATAATTACAGGCCGAGTAATTGAACATCGAACAATGGCTAATTTTCGCTGTTTTTATTTTTTTTTGGACAAAAAGTTATGAACTGATTTTAATGATCCGAAAACTATTTTATTCGTCTTTTCAACCTTTACAACGGAATGTTTTTTTTTTAATTATGTCGTGCCTAAAAGTCGAATAAAACCTTTTTTTCTCAACTTTTTGCAATTTTTTTGCAATGATCCTTTTTTTGTCCTTGGACGAATTTTGTCCAAAACATTTTCATTCGATTCGTACGATTTTTCTCCTAATTATCACGTTGAGAAAGTGCCGCAACTAATTATTTTAAAAAATCACTTGTTTCTTGCTACCTCGCCTGGACTAAGAAACTAACAATGAGTTGTCAATGACACTTTGTAATTTGCTTGTTACACGTTGGGTACTACGAGTTAAATCATCTTATGTAACTGACGCCATTCCGTAGTTTACACCACCTTTATAAAAAAACAATTATCGAAGTGTTATTCTGTCGTTCACATCTTTTAAAAACTTGCACTCTTCGGTATTAACTTTGTTCACAAATATTGGTATTGTTCATGTCATAAAAGGGAAATAAATCACTACTTCTTTTACTTTATTTATTAGTTTATTACCATTATATCAAGTAACTGTTAGTTACTGTAGTTTCAGTAAATTTAAGTAACATTTTCAAAAACTTCGTGTTACCGTATTGTCCAGATTTTTACTGGCTAGTTTAAATCAAACCACAGTAAACTACTTTTTAATAAGTATATTTTATTTTTTACATTACATGCAAACGTTTCATAAAAGGGAAATCTTTATTTTCCACGTTTATAAATCATACATTACACTATTGTATTACAAAAAAATACAGACCTAAGTAACAAGCTTTATTTTATAAGAAAAAAAAATAGATATAAGTAAGTTCATGATAATATTGTAAACCGTCGTTTCATTCAGGGTAGGTAAGTCTGATTAGCTTTCCACCATTTCTGGAATGTTTTAACTTGTTTTCACCTCAAAAAAAATTATTTTTTCACTACTCCTCAAGGGACAAAGGACAATATAATTTAAGGATAATATAGATACATAATCTTGCTTGACAAATATATGGAATAAAATGTGTGACACAATACACAAGTTCTAAAGCACTTTATAAAATATTTGGCCTTGTCGCTTTTGTAAGAAAGGGGCGTAAGGATACCTTTCAACCTTTCTGAATTCGTTACTCAAAAAAAATTATTGTTTTCTAAGGGAAAACATCTTCTTGCAAATATATGGAATAAAAGGTGACACACCGCAAAGGCGCTTTGAGCTAAGACCTTTAACCATCGATCGTTTCTAAGGGCACTTGTCGCAAGCCGCGGGCGAGAATTCGGCTTGGCAGCCTCCACCTTGGCGGCGCAGCACTTGCAGCTGCTCGTGCCGATGTCCTCCACTTTCTTCGGCTCGGACAGTGCCTTTTCCGACAAGCACGCGCAGCCTCTACCCCCTCTAGATGAGCAGCTGACGCAGCAATCACAGCACGTCGAGCAGGAGCAACACGGGCAATTGCGCCTTCTCGGGCGGCAGCAGCTGCAGCTGCAGCCGGCGGTGCAGCATCCCGGCTCCCTTGGGTCGACTATTTCCAAGCTGCCAGCTGCTTGCGACAGCGACTGGTCGACGTTCTTGCTGCATTGGCAATCTGGAAGATTTTTTAGAAGCTTAAGAATATTTCTAGACACTTGGCTAATGGGCGTTTATAAATGATATATGCTGTTAGGTGATGCACAAAAAATTATGTGTTGAAAACCGTTAAAATATCATTTTTAAAATTCTGCTGTTGGGACCTGATTTTCGGAGACCCCTTGCTGAAGAGTATCCTGGCGGTTGACAGGATAGCTCATGATAGCTTTACATGAAATCAAAAAACCAATTATTTTCTGGTAGCAAATGAGTATAGCTCGTGATTAAACGAAGGATTTAAAACATAAATCGAAATTTGCATTTTTCGCAGAGTTGTATACAAAAAGGTACAATTTTCGGTAAAATTTACACCACGTATTGCCGTGCAAAATAAGTTGTGATCAAAGAAAAAAAGCCTTCATCGAATCCATGGCGGCTTTTTTTTTTTTTGGGGGGGGAGGCAAACATATTTTAGTAAAATTTTTTGTTTCTTAAATTTTTGTGATGATAAACATTGTTAGTAATATGCAGCATAGTTAGGAAAAGGACCTCTACTCAGTCAATAAAATATATTAAGTACATTTGTCTAACATAATTCACCTAATATATTTTATTGATTCAGCAAAACCATCGGGAAGATGTAGAGTTTCCGTCAAATTATTTTACAATTAAATGATGTAGTGAAATAAAATACGGATTTTTGCCAAGACTGCGTCAATTTAGATTTGACAGGCTGAATTGATCACTTTCTTAATATTTTGTTTGCCTAAAAGATGTAATCTACAAACACAACTAATATGTTCCTGACTTTTTGAATGTGTCAACTGAACGAGATAAAGTTTTAAGATTTTATCAAATCCAGACTTTGTCCAAGGATCTTCACGATTTGAAAATAATACACACGCCAACACAATAATTTATTTAAAGTTAAAAAAAACACTTAGCCATTGGCATTTATCATAGCACGTACATTTTAACAAAACTACGAGCCGGCTTACCCTGATTAATTAAAATTTTACTTAGATCTGGCAGTGGTACTCTTAAATCTCTAAATAACAAATAATTTTCCTCATAAGACAGGCGACTAAATTTGTACTTTATATGATACTCAACAGTGTCATTGCAGGTTCGAATATTTATTTATTTGAGTGTCATGACAACTCGTATTGTTATTTTTATGAAACAAACTGCTACACTCGCCAGACACCTCCAGTCACCTCCATTAAACCACGTAAGTAATATGGAACACTTTCCATAATTATTATCCTCCTATACCACTTAAAACACTCAAAAAACCCGGCAAGAATAACGGCACTTTCCAACAAAAATTTCCAAAACACAGAACAATAAAAGATAGTTTTTTTAGAAATTTCAACCCCTTAAGCCCCTCCTATAATCGTATTTTAAGTGTAGCAGTGTTGAAGAAAAAAATTAAATCCTTATTTTTAAACCCTTATGTAACTATGTAAGTATAACTATGTGGGAAACTCCTGTCAAAAATTATTTAAAATGTTGTACAATATCAAGTTTAAATATTTCCGCCGATTATTTATTAGAACATCCTGTATAAGTAAAAAAAAGGCAGGACAAGCTATATTTGCTGAATATCAAGGGCAAATATAAGAACATTTTCAACGTTTAACGAACTTCATAAAAAAATTCAAAACTCTACCATCCTTACTACGGTTATTATACATATCACTGCGTGAAATGAAACACAGTGAGTTCTGGAAGGATATTAATCCATTATATATTTTTTTAGAGTTAGATGTGGCGTTTTAGAAATCTTACAATTTTTTTTAAGTAGGAATAATTTTTACAAAATGACTCAGTTATCAGATGTATATATACTTAAGAGTTTTTTTTATTTTTTTTTTTTATTTAATTATCTTTAGTTTGGCCTATTTTCGAGCCCTGTACAATGAGTTATCGCCGTTCCTCGGGAATTAATGAACATACAAAAAATTCAAAGAGTTTTGAAAACCAAAAGTAACAAAACAAGTTGTGATTGGGTTTTGCTAATTTTTTTTTTTTTTTTCGAAGCGAAATTGTTTGGCAAATATTGTTTGTAATTGTTTGTGATAAATTAATTGATTACCAAACTCAAAAATGACTTTTTTTGCTTTGAACGGCGATAACTCACCGAAAAATCATCGTACAGGTTTCTAAAATAGATCATATTAAAGAGAATTAAATCATCTGAGAGTTTTATGATGAAATTATCGAAAAAACAAATTGATGGAGTCCGTGGACCTTTTAAAGGGACAAACAAAAATTTCGAAAATGTTTTTTCGATGGTTTTCTTATGATTTAAGTAATCATAAGAAAACTGACTAATCATTAAAACCACTGACGCTGAAAAATTTTAAACTCAAGATCCAAAAAACCAGAACCTTGGAGCTTCAATACCCTTTTTTTCTTTTTTCCCCAAGTTACAGCTCTTTGAATATCACCTAAAAATTTGTGATTTTTTTTGTACCCCTTAATTTCTGCGTCTAGTGTAAATAGCGAGGACATTTCGGAAGATTTTGTTTTGAAGAACCCTTCCAAATCGAGCTTTTTTGGAAACCAATTTTCGCGAATTTCAATCAATTTAATTAATAGAGAAACACTTGCGTCTAATAATACCCCCTTAAAATAGATTCCAAGTTTTCAAAACATAGATTTCAGGGTTTAAAAAAATACAGTTCATAACATCAAATTTAACTCTATATTCCTCTAAAACTTCCCATTTTTTTCGACCAATAAAAAATTGCACCTTACCTTTGCAAGACATGGTGATAACAATTCACAACTTTCTCAAAATTTCTCAAAGATTTCACTATCAGGACCTCGGACCTTCACTGACGAAGCGTCACACCTCCATGTCGTATGTATAAGCGGCAGTTTTGCACACGGTGGTGCCGTGCGCAAAATGTTTTTCCAGGACCATCGAGTCGGAGCTTCCGTGTGCAAGAGTGCAGTCAAGAGATGCGGCTTCGATGGCTCGAGTGCCGGCCGTGTGCAAAACCCGTGATCCGAGTAGGCGTTGCGAACGATAAACAAAGGAAAGTGATTTTTTGGAGGGACCCCGTTTTCGACGCTGTATTTGTAGCGCGAATTTGTGCAAAGTACGGTTACTGGAGGGCGCTTTTTTTGTTGGGGGAGAATAGGGCGGGTCCCTGAAGTATTTTCAAAATGTTTTTTTTTATTTTTGGTATTTTGTGTGTTTGCACGCAGAAATAATGTGGTGAAGCTATATACGGTATATAGTGTGACTGATCAAAACCATTCATTGTATTATTTAGTCCAAAAGTATTGTAGTCCAGTAGGCAGGGAGCTAAAATCATCAAAAAGTGTTCTTGAAACCTATAGGGCTGTTTTGACGGTGTCCTACGCATTTTTTGTGTAGAACACAATGCGCGTTGTCCGTAGCGCGGATTTTTTTGAAATTAACAATTTGTGAAAAGAAAACGTTATTTTTTTCACATTTTTCGCTTATATCTCCGTTCCTTGGCATATTTTATATAGCATATGTATTTAAGAAGTTGTAGCCTATTGAATTTCCAAAATTTTAAGCCCAACCCGAAGTCTCCAAGTGCTATTGTTAACTTGTAAATGACTGCTGAAGTTGAAAAAGTGTTTTTTTTCACTATTTTTTTTACTTCGAAAGTGGGGCGACTATAATGATGAAATTTCTTGGAGGGACTGCTATTTGTAGTATGAAGTTACAAAAAAAATTCAGCTCGATCCGTTAATAATTTTTCGGGTAATTAGCGATTTCATGATCATAGTCGCCCTACTTTCGAATTAAAAAAAATAGTGAAAAAAAAGTACTTTTTCAACTTCAGCAGTCGTTTGCAAATTAACAATAGCACTTGGAGACTTTGTGTTGGGCTTAAAATTTTAGAAATTCAATAGGCTACAACTTCTTAAATGCATATGCTATATAAAATATGCCAAGGAACGGAGATATAAGCGAAACTGTGAAAAAAAGGTTGTTTTTTTTCACAAATTGGTAATTTAAAAAATTTTCGGACGGTTTCAGCTCTACGGACCCCGCGCATTGTGCTACGCAAAACAATTCATAGGGAACCGTCAAAACTAGCCCTATATGTTTAAAGAACACTTTTTTGAAGATTTTAGCTCCCTGCCTACTGAACTAACATTGTTTCCCATGTATTCTGTGAAATAATTGTAAAAAGTATAAAAACAGTATTTTATTTTGGTAAGGTTTTATTTAATTTTGTACATAGATCCACATTATAATACTATTCTATGTTATTATACAGTTTTCCAGTGCTAATCGCAATTTAACTCTACAAGACGTATTTCATAACTCTACCAGTGTCTGCATTTAAAAAAATATACATACCCTACATTTTATATATTTTGACTAAGTAAAATGTATAATCAAATTTCCTACAGATAATAAAGACTATTCATATAATTAGACATAACTTACACAGAATAAAGAAAATAAGTTTAGTTGATATATATGTATATATTTCAAGTATTGTAAGTTTCTTATTGTACTCAAAGTTTAACATACTCATACTGTATCCAAGTTTTTAGAGTTGACATGTAGAAATTATAATTTTAGAGTAATGTTGATATTGTACTATATTCTAAATAGCACTGTGTATTCTGCACTTTCAGGAAAAAAGTAACTTGCGATTAAGCTTCTAATAGTAAAATTACAGTGTCTTATTTAATATGTTCCTGATGATACTAACTTTTATATTTCAGACGAAACTAAGTCCTAATAAAAATTTGTAGATGAGTATAGACGAGTAAAAAGTATGTATTTAACTTTATTTAAGATTGGGAGATACAAAAAAAAGTTGTATTAGTTGATAAACAAATAAAAATAAAGTTATATAAAGTTTTATAATAAAATAAATCCTGAAATTGTTGTTGTTAATTGGTAAAAAATATGTTATTTTATATTGTTATTTTTATGAGTCAGTAAGTATGTATTTGCCTCATAGAAGATTAAAATCATCTATAATGACTGTAGTAGAAAGTTGTTCTTATTCTAATACTTACCTTCCGTTTTAAATATAGTAGGTAAAATTCCTAACTCTAATTCTACACTGTTTAAGTCAAAATAAATATCCTTGTAAGTTTAGCTTATATTATTAAGTATATTTTCCGTTTAAACATTGTACTTATGCAGAAATGCTTCATTCAATATATGTATATGCTTTAAATTTAAGTGGAGACGACCAATTTATTGTAAATAAATTATTGTAAACAATATAATAGTAATAGTAATAACGAAGGTGAAAAGTAATAATAACGAAGGTAAATGAATAAAGGCATTTATGAATAAAGGCTTTTATGAATCTTTTTCTCTTTATCATTATTCAAAGGCCTTTATGAATAAACGCCTTTGAATTTTTGTTAATATATACCCTTATAACATGAAAAATATATTTATGAAATCAAAAGTATCAAAAAATTAAAAGTTATACCTAATATTTATGAAAAATGTAAAATAAAGCTATAAATAAATCTGACTCTAAGCAGTGAAAATAGTTCTACCTTTAGTTATCACACATCACACACAGTATATACAAACGAAGTTAATAAATCACACCAAACTCGACCTTGACTTCTTATGATACTATTTTAGTTTTGCATATCCACAAGAAATGTAGAACTGCAAGTTTACGCCTTTGAAAGTATCTTGGTGCCAAAAAGTCTCGTGACACGCGCACTTGTTGGAAAATATTTCGAGTTTTAGAGACTGAGTGTTTCCGTGCCTTCTACCCGCAAGAGCCCCCTATCGTGGGGCGGTCTCCAACCACTGGACTATCGTCTTGAAGTACGTGTTCATCCACTTCACGTTGGCCTAGGCCTGTTCAATGGACTGCTGAGCAGTCCTTAATGCTATCCCGAACTCGCTCTGTTTTCTCTTCAGGAAGTATTTGAACTGGAACACAGAGAGAAACCGTCTAGACCAGGCAGTATCAGACTTTTTCCATATTATCTTTAGTTTTTATTGAAATGCCTCTAATTTAACAAACACCCTTGATTTAAGGAAGTACTCACTACGTAAGTTTGTAGAGGACCCTCTAAACACCCCAGAAGTGTCTGCAAATTTGACCTATAACAGCGTATTTTTACGCTAGAAGACTTCAAAGCTTCACGAGACGTGATGAACGAACTGGTGATGCAGACTATTGCAGACACAACTCATTAATGGTTGCTTTTGGAACCATGACTACTATGATCGATATAATAATTGTCTCCAAGATAAAATATTACATACCTAACATCGATGATAAAATACCATGAACCGTTAAAATTATTTAGAATTTATCCCTGGATCAATATTAATCATCGACATATAACAACAAATATTCTATCCATCAGTATATAATATTTCAAAAGCTATTTTTTTTGTATCTATATCTATTGTTGCTATACTTACGTCATTCACTTCTTCCTCTGTATTAAAATGAGCAGTGGACGTCTTCGCTATGCTCACCAGTGACATGGATGATGGGCCCAAACTAAACAACAATAAACATTGCAAATAAAAGATGTTCTATGTGATTTGTTACCGATTACCTACTGTCTGCCCCTGACTATTATTTACCAATCAAAGATGTTCCTAATCTTTATTTACATAATATGCAGTCCATATATTAATATTAAGAACGGTAAGTGATTTTTCCAATTCCAATTTTATTAAAGCCTGGTAAAACCATTTGGATTCGAAATGATCATATTATTTTTTGCATAGCAATTTAAGTTATCTGAGTTCTAATCAAAATAAAACTGGAGTGGGTAAAAGAATGTAACAACCTTATTACTCCTTCACTGAGACAAAAATTACAATTATTGTCAAATCCAGTCATACCTAAATTATATTGTTTACCAAAAATACATAAACCAGGAAAATCTGTAAGACCAATTGTCTCAGCGATAGGATCCCCAACTTATAATTTGTCAAAATGGTTAATGAACGATTTCGAAAATTTGCCTATTGCACAAATAAGTTTTTCAGTTAAAAATTCTAGTGAGTTCATTAACAATATCAAAAATATCCAATTACAAGAAGGTGAAATTTTGGTCTTCTTTGATGTATGCTCATTGTTTCCAAGTGTCCCAATCCCGCAAACTTTAGACTACCTCAGGGAATTACTGGAATTAAATGGTTTAGACAATAAAATTATCAAGGAATGCATTCGGCTTACTAGTATTTATATGAATCAAAATTGTTTTCAGTATAATGTTGAATACTTTCAACAACGTGAGGGAACGGCAATGGGTAACTCTTTGTCACCTTTCATCGCAAATCTTTTTTATAAGAATATAGCTAACAATAATAAAATTAAGTATATAGCTAACATAACGGTTATTCAGTCCATGCAATAGATAAGTTAATTAGGAAGCATACATTTAAGAGAACCCTGTACAATTCCACGACTTTTCATAGAGATACTATTCCTATTAATTCAGAATTTATTGAAAAAAAGGAAAACCAAATTTCAACTTTGACACCCTGTATCTTGGTTATTATCAACTTTTGGATTAATTCATGTTTGGTTAATTTCTAATATTTTGACATAAGAAATATGTGGTTTTGATACGTACCATTAATTAGAGGACACCCTGTATAAACGGGTGTTATTCTATCGTATCGAAAGGTACCACATTTCTTTAACCAATGACACGTTAAAATTACGTTTCTATAACGTACGTGTGTTTACTGGGTAATGACATTTTTTTTAATATAAAAATCAACATCTAAATTACCTAACCCCCAATTTTATTGATACATATTATGTAATTTCAGTGAGTATTCAGAATGCCATATTTCATGCAATAAATTAGTTTGTGTTTACTTTTTTACACTTTCTATCGTATCATTTACTTTTCCCACAACGCCAAATTAATACTTGTGTGAAAAAATAAACAACATTAAAATCAAATATTCCTCATTTCTGCTCTACTTGTTTAATCTATTTTCTGTTTTTTTTTTCATTGATTATTGTTTTAACTCTGTATAAATTACCTCGTTTATTTATTACCTCTAGTTTTCCGCATTTTCCTCATACATTTCGACAACAGCTTTCGAATATTACAATGGAAATAAATAAAGTGATATTCCTTACTCTGAGTAAGTACTTTGCTTCTTATTTGGGATTTCAAACTATTTCAAACTCAATTGTCTGTGTGTTTGTTGTAAGTACAGGGTCATTCCATATAAAATCGTTTAATTGAAGAAGACGATCCATTTTAGATTTTGCTGTAACTTTGAGGGACTCTTCTTTAGGGTCCCAAAGAACAAAATGTACGCAAATTTAATTTTTACAAACGCTCGTTTCCGTCTATTCCAATTAAAACTTTTAAAAATCTTCATTTTTATGCTTTATCAAATTTAGCTCTGAAATTTTTCCTTTTTAAGATATCTACCCGCTTGAGGCGGCATTTTGAAGGGGAAGATGGCAGTTTTAGTGTAAGTATCAAAAATTCGATCAGTCGTTACCTCCTAATAATGGCAGCGTGTTGAAATTATTTGTTTATTACTTATTTTTTGTGAATTTTAATCGACTCTAGCGTCTTGACTGTTTAGAGTAAGCAGATTATGTTACTCGGGAATTAAGTGTACATATCATAGACGAAATACAGCCACAAGTCGACCCGAGCAGCTCACTCCTTATAAAATTACAAAAAAAACTTCGCTTGAATTTTCGAAATTTTGAAAAATCGCATTATTGAGGTTATGAAATTGGGAGAAACATGTTGACTGCGTGATAAAAATATGAAACTTACAGAATCTATACCTATGGTTCTTACCTTTAACTTCAAGTGACTGCACGCTCGTTTTGTTATTTTCATGTTTAGTGAATGTACAAGTGGTTTTTTTGTAGCGAAAATTGACCTAATTTTTTTATTTTGTAATCTTATAATTTCAATTGTACCTCATTACTTTTTGTAAATAAAGATTATATCTTACCTTTTTTATTCAACTTCGGGTCCTTTTATCTCTACAGTTTCTTATTCGATATGGTTTTACAAATGGATTAAAATAAATTACGAACAAAAATAATTATGAATGTGAAAGAATTTCTAAAGTTTCAATGAAGTTATGGGCATATTAAGTGTAAAATTATCTATGTAAGTATTATTTGATGGAAACAAGGTAACCGTTTGAATTTGAACTGGAATTTTATTTTTTATTCAACAATTTACGTTTGGGTTTTACAATAGATATATTAATAATATCAAAATTATCGGAAGCTGAATATTTCCGCGCTTTTAATTGACTTTGAGAAAGCGGAACAAAACTATGATACGATCTCGTATTTTGATTGTATTTATATTTATAAATCTTTCAAATCAAAATGTTTCAGCAGCTTCAACCTCCAGACTATCGGGAATTTGATTAGAACAAAAGTCGAACATTGCTTCTGGTGTTAATTATATTACAGTGCAACCTCGATAATTCGGATCTCAATAGACCGGATTCTTCGGTAATTCGGACAACCATTTTCATTGTATTGTATACTTTATAATCCGGATTTGACAGTACTCATTATTCCGGACCTGTGTTTTAAATTACATAATAGAAGTCTACTTCAAATAAATAAACTGAAATCGCCGGTAAGGGCGATAAAGCCGAATATACAGAAATGGAAATACGTTTATATGCATGGTTCTGTACACAATGATCAAGACACGTCCCGATTTCATATGAAATTTTATCTGCCAAAGCAAAACAGTTTTATACCGAAACTTATGGCAATGACAATTTTGCAGCTAGCAGGAGCTGGATTTCTAATTTCAGAAAAAGGCATGGTCTGCGTTCCTTAAAAGTGTGTGGCGAAAAATTGTCCAATAATCAAATTGCCGTCAATCCCGTCATAACTGTACTTGCAGGAAAAATAAAAGAGTTGGATCTCACAGCTACTCAAATTTATAATGCAGATGAATCTGCCCTCTATTGGAAAATGTTGCCTGAAAAAACCATGGTTCGTTCTCAGGAAAAGACCGCACCAGGTCGAAAAATAAGCAAAGAACGCATAACATTTCTAGCGTGTTGCAGTGCTGATGGTTCTCAAAAATTAAAGCTCTTAGTAATAGGGAAGGCCAAAAACCCTAGAACATTTAAAAATGTCAACTTACCTGTTGAGTACAAATCCTCTTCCAATACATGGATGATAACCGCAATTTTTGTATAGTGGTTTCAAAGTTCATTTGTTCCTCAGGTTAGGAGACATTTAAGAAGTCTTAATTTGCCTGAAAGAGCCCTTTTAATCGTTGATAACGCTTCAAGTCATGGAACTGTAGAAGAGTTGACTAGTGAGGATGAGAAATTTACAACAATCTTTCTTCCATCAAACTGTACAGCACTTTTGCAACCTACGGATCAAAATGCCATCAGACTGACAAAATTATTTTACCGGAAAGTCTTTTAGCCCATATTTTATCTAATAATGAAAAAAAAATATTGTTAAGGTATTAAAAACCTTGAATTTAAAAGACACTGTATGTTTACTGTACAATGTTTGGAGAAAGTCTCCTCCGAAGTCTTGCAGAAGTGTTGGCATAAAATCCTTCCTCAAGTAACAAATAATGAAGCAGGCACTGAATATGAAGCTGAAGACCTGATTCCTCTTAATCAATTGCGGCGCAATATGCTTTCCTTGGCGGAAGAGATCACAGATGTTTCAGATATGCTCAATTTTCTCACAGAGCATAATCAAAATCTCACAAACATGGAATAACTGGCTTGAAAATGATGAAGCTTTGTTACCACTTGAAGACATAAATGTTGCAAACGAACATCATGATAGTGACAATGATGATCCAGTGTTAAATACAAAGAAGACTGTTAAACATGACGAGGCAATTAAATGTTTTATCTATGCATAAAGTGGGCGGAAGAAAACGATGTCTCGTTACATGATGTTATTACACTTCAGAGATTAAAAGAAATGGTTTTCTTTGAAATGAATCAAAAAAATGTTAAACAAACAAAAATTACTAATTATTTTACAAAATAATATAACTGTAAGTTAGTTTGTAGTTGTTTTGTATTCTGTATTACCAAATAATTATTTGTAATTAACTATTTTGTAGTTTTATTTCTCTTTTTAATAACAAACTGTCCCGCTTCGGCAATCCGAATTATTTGATTATCCGGATCACCGCGGTTTTTATTGGTTCGGATTATCGAGGTTGCACTGTAACACCAGAAGCAATGTTCATTCATGCAAGCAATGGTATTCAATTTTTTTTTGTATCGAATCTGGAGGTTGAAGTTGCTGAAACATTTTTATTTGAAAGATTTATAAATATAAATACAATCAGAAATACGAGATCGTATCATAGTTTTGTTATTCAACTTCCGATAATTTTGATATTGTTAATATATATATTGTAAAACCCAAACGTAAATTGTTGAATGAAAAATAATGTTACAGTTCAAATTGTTAACGGTTACCCTGTTTCCATCAAATACTTTCAGAGATTACTTACAGAGATAATTTTACACTTAATATGCCCATAACTTCATTGAAACTTTTGAAATTCTATCACATTCATAATTATTTTTGTTCGTAATTTATTTTAATCCACTTGTTAAACCATATCGAATAGGAAACTGTAGAGATAAAAAGACCCGAAGTTGAATAAAAAGGTAAGATATAATCTCTATTTACAAAAAGTAATGAAGTTCAATTGAAATTAACAAATTGAAGTCAACAAAATAAAAAAAATAGGTCAATTTTCGCTACAAAAAAAACACTTGTACATTCACTAAACATGAAAATAGTAAAGCGAGCGTGCAGTCACTTGAAGTTAAAGGTAAGAACTATAGATGCTGTAAGTTTCATATTTTTATCACGCAGACAACACTTTTCATAACCTCAATAATGCGATTTTTCAAAATTTCGAAAATTCAGTTTTTTTTATAAGGAGTGAGCTGCTCGGGTCGTAGCTGTATTTCGTCTATGATATGTACACTTAATTCCCGAGTAACATAAGCAGGCTTACTCTAAACAGTCAAGACGCTAGAGTCGATTAAAATTCACAAAAAATAAGTAAAAAACACGTAAAACACGCTGCCATTATTCGGAGGTAATGACTGATCGAATTTTTGATACTTACACTAAAACTGCCATCTTTCCCCTTCAAAATGCCGCCTCAAGCGGGTAGATGTCTTAAAAAAGGAAAAATTTTAGAGCTAAATTTGATAAAGCATAAAAATGACGGTTTTTAAAAGTTTTAATTCGAATAGGCGGAAACGAGCGTTTGTAAAAATTAAATTTGCATATATTTTGTTCTTTGGGACCCTAAAGAAGAGTTCCTCAAAGTTACAGCAAAATCTAAAATGGGTCGGCAGCGATTTTTCTTATTTTCAGACGATTTTATATGGAAGGACTCTACAACGAATAAATTTAAAAAGGGAGGGACCCAAACACTTACAGTCTCTTTACTTTTCTACGACAAAACGACGCTATGTAAATACAACAATTAATTTGTGTATTCCATTGGCCATATCGCTGTTATTTCCTACGTCTGAGACAACACAACGCCTTCGCATCTCCCCTCACGTAGGCCTGAACCAAGCCAGCCCGAAAAGAGAGATGAAGTCGAAACGTTCCTTAACAGAATGCATCTTAGAACTGAGCAATCAATTTTTTCCACCTTACTTCTCCACGGTCACATTTTCCTTCACCTTCTACACAAACTACACGTCCGTGATTTCTCTAACTCAGGTATTAGTCGCCGGAATGATGCACTTGGGCAAATGGGTAGTATTCGTCAACGACTTAAGATCAAACAGCATGCGTCATCACTCGAAAGAAACGACGACAGCAGTATACATCCTAAAGATAAAGCAGTACTCAGACTTAAGCGCTACAGTGGCGCATATTGTCTCAACCGATAGATTCGGAAAGTTCATCATAGTCTTCGAGGAAGTGACCGACGAACCAGACGAAGTAGGAGCTAAAATAAATGAGATACTGAAGGAAGAAGAAGTCGCAGGTGCTGTGGTTTTGCTGCCGGACCCAAAGAACTTCACCAACTTCAAGATTTATCCGTGGTCGCCACCTTGTAGTCCCTACGAGAGGTACCATCCCAGCCAGTACAGCTTCGGTACGGTGCAAATGCACCAGGAGGTAACGAAGAACATTGCGAAAAGATGCACCTCAAAGTACGCTAATTAAACTGGCCTACGTACGTTGTCGACGTGAAAAAGGGAATAGGTATCGACGTAAAACTGTTGGAGATGGTGGCGTCTCTTTTAGATTTCGATGTAATTTACGAGGAATCGACTGGTACACAATCGTGGGGCAGGGTGAGACCTGGTGAGATATCTGCAGATTTCACACTGGTACACAATCGATCTGTCGATATGGTGATTGGAGGTTACTTCTTCGCTGAGGAAACACTCGAACATTTTAAAGTTAGCCCGACGTATGTCACAGATAAATTGGTTTGGTGCGCACCGCACTATCCGGTGTACGAAAGCATGTGGACCAACATCAATTTTTTCGATCCACCTAGCTGGATAGTGCTCGTACTATTCTTCATAGGAATAGCAGCGGCCGTAAGGTTCATCAGCTTCAAGACTAGACAAGAACCCATGATATATAACTCGTTCTCTGGCACTCTGCTGATACATTTTGAAGTTATGCTCGGCCTACCAGCCGCAGTGTTTCCTAAGAGCGGGAAAGTAAGGTACCTGATGGGCATGTTCATATTTTTGGCTTTCTTCCTCAATCTTCTCGTATGCTCTCACTTGACTGGTATGCTTTCCTCGCCCAAATACAAGCAAAAGTACAACACAGCCAAAGATATACACGACGCAAATCTACGTATATACGGCATCAAAAATTTGACGATTTTGAGGAGTCCCCTCAAAAATTATTATCTAGATAATCTTCTAGAAAGAATGGAGAATTGCAACCATCCAACTAAATGTATGAAGTACGTCGCTGATAGGAGAGATTCCGCGTTTCTGGTACCGAAAAGCCACAAGAATGATCTGTTTAAAGATAAACTGACGCGACAGAAATCCCTGATATATTGTCTAGAAGACCATGTCGTTACCTTCCACGTAATTCTAGTAATGCGAAAAGGATTCCCGTTCCCGGACCCGATGAATAAAATCATTAAAACGATTCTTGCTTCCGGATTTGTAGAGAATTGGAAAAAAGATCTCATTAGCAGTGATCCGGCAGACCATCCGGAGGAGTACTTTTTGAAATTGAAGGATCTAAAACCTGTACTTTTGATAGTATTCTGTTGCTTCAGCTTTGCGTTTTTGGTATTCTTATGTGCGTGAATAATAATTTTGCTGTTTTTTCCAAAATTGTTGAATTTGTTTATTAAATCATAATTACTTCAAAATAAATGTTTTAAATAATATTTTTGGGGTTTATGATTCCTTATTATGTCTGCGCCTTTAGTAAACATAATATTTTTTTTAATTATTTTTACTGAAAATGGCTAGGTATACTTCAAACGTATAACAATGATACAAATTGGAATACTTAATATTGACTAGTATGCTATGCTTTCATATATGAATATTAAATTTAATTGCAAAAAATTTTTCTAAACAACTTTTTTTACATAGCGTTAATATTTAAGGTACTTTACTCTTCATTATTATTTAATTTTTGCTATTTTTGAACACACTGTATGTTAAATTGAACAAACAACAAACTTTATGGACATTTCAAGACAAGCAAAACTTTTTGTCGAAAAAATAATTTTTTGGTCCATTTCACCTATAGGTAACTCAATCCGGGGACACCCTGTATACCTTTCAAGAAAACTCATAACCTTTTTAGTTGGATCCATTACCTGTGACATGACTGGTAATACATATAACCATAATATATCCAGGCTGCCAAACCTATTATAAACATATTTGCTCAAGGGTTGTTGCATTCATTACTCCAAAAATTGTGAATGTACGTAACAAGAAAAATTGATAAAACACATTAGTAAATACAACTTTTCTAATTCTGTTGACACAGATCCTACAATAGCTTATTAGACAACGCTGAAAAAACACCTGTATATGTATAGAGAGATCCAAAAAAAAAACGTCATCAACTCTATCATCAACATGGCTATGAACGAGTGATATGGAAATAGCGGTCATGTCTAAGCTTTTCGGTTGTCAAACTTTTGATAAGTGACTGTCACAATTTGTAAAATAGACAATGGCTGTCATATGATGTGACAGTCTTGACAAGTAAATAAGGTTATAAATTCGATTAAGAATAGAAATACCTCTTTTTTTCTCGACCAACTTTGATGACGTTTTTTTTTTTTGGATGGCTCTATATATCTACTTTAACATAATACCATGGGCGGGAATGCTTGATTTTAGTATACGTTTTGCCAAAAAATAGTATATAAATAATGATACACTTGAAACAATGTTATACTGTGAAAATGTATATCTAATGGTCACACCCATTTGGCTATGAGTATATGTATATGTAATAGATATAAATTAGTATTGGTATACGTTTTGCCACAAAAACTTATATAAGTAGTGATAAAATTGAAACAATTATCTACTGTGAGAATAAATATTAATATCCTCACTGATTCTCAATGACTGAATTTTATATCTTTCATTTTGCAAAATGTTGAACTGTTCCTCATTACTGACGCTTCTAGTGTTCTGCTTGATCGAACTAGGCAGTTCGAATTTTATGCTTAGCTCCACCAACCAAACTCTCACCAGACATTCTTTGAGTCTGTGCCTCGTAGAAGCGTGCAGACGATTCTTCTCCACGGATTTTGAGACGATCACCTTCTCGCAACCCTTGGCACAGGTGAACGCGAACGTCCAATCCTCGATAGTGGTGAGCCACATCCTCTTACCCTTGCTAGGGAAAGAAAATCGTTGAATGTTTTTCATCAAGAACCTAAAGTTACTCGACTTCAGTACCTGCACCCCTCACGCGAAATTGTACAGTTATATCATCCTAATAAGGAAAGAAGGAGAGCTCGCAGAAAATGTAAAACGACTCAAGAAGTTCTTCAGTTGGAATCCCCACGCGAAATTCTTGGTGCTGCCGTTTTGTTAGTTAATGGAGAAGACATGAAGAGGTACGACGTGTACACGTGGGAACCTTACAGCAATTCCAGTTGTGCCGATAATTTCGGCACCACGAGGGCTGTAGACAGCTGTTCCTTTGGGATTATCGAAGGAGACAGGTCGTGGTTTGAGGAGAAAATATCCAAAAAGTTGTACAATTGCTCTGTTAAGGTTAACTACATCAAATGGCCGCCTAATATGAAGGAGGTGAAGAACGGTCTTCAGGTAAGTAGATTAGATTATATTAAATTCGAAGTAGGGAAGCTAGAGCTAGTCCTATTAGCTACCACGATCTTGAAGATACGTTCCAGAGCACACTGTACCAGTTTAATTCCTTTCATCAGACTCCACGGCCTCGATATGGGCTCTTTTGCCTTTTCTATAATTTGAAACCTCAATCTTGTTAGTACTTCATAATGGAATAGCATGTTATCAAGGTTACCTCCTCCTCCAAGCAGTATCTACTTGTTATTTCCTCCCCCAGACTAATTTGACTTGTGCCTAATTAGTTGGCAATGTCTTGTCAGTAAACTTATAATCCAGTCTGTGAGCTAGGGAATTAGGCCAACTAAATAAGTTTGGTGTAGCTACTCGAATTCAAAAACATTTTTTGCATCATGTTCTATTAACCTCTAAAGTCATTACTTCGTGACTCTCAACAAACTTGGCAAACCCCCTCAGAGCAGCCCTATACTATAAAACACACCCCCATTCTCACCCTCATTTTTAGTTTTACTTAATTTTTCAAAAATGACAATTTAGCATCGAAAATGGGTTCAAAGAGGTTTTTTGGTTCGCTGATCATGAATCCGATGTCATTTTCTCGGAAAATTCATGCCACGGCCAGGAAAACTGAATAATTGGGTCACTTTTGCGAAAATTGAATCACGCGCTGATTGAGATTTTATATCATAAATTGCTGAAATTAACATTTAATTTATGATAAAACGAAGGTATTTCAAAGAAGTTTAAGATTTTATTTTATTTATAAAAGTTTGTAACTGTTTATAAAGGTACCATATTGCAAAATGTTTTATTTAAAATATATTTCGTTTAAAATAAATCTTATAAATAAGTGATTTATACATAATTTATATACGATTTAATGATTTTCATCATCTCTATCATTTTCAAGTATTGGATTAGCAGGTTCAATTCTGGCAGCGACTTCGTCGTCATCTTCATCTACAGCATTAATAATATTTTCGTTCTCGTCTTTTCCTTCTCGTTGACATCAGCTCCTCCCTCTTCTGCTACGACCCCTACCAATATTCCAAGCATTTGAAATGCATGTAATAGAATCTCCAGCGCTTCCAAATAAACATTCCAGATCTGTATACTCAGGTACAACGGCAGCTGCATCATTTAAATTCATGCTCACGCTCTCACACGTGTACAGGACCGACTAATAAAAGGTCCCGATAAAACATATACGCGCCTATACAATAAAATAAATCCTTTGAGTACAGGACCGCCCTCAGGCACGTATATAAAATGGTCCCAATAAAAAAATGAATAGAGTATCCAAAGAAATTTTTATTTACCTGGATTCTCTTTGCAAATAAAAAGGCGCCGGTGTATATTTTTCTTTTGTTTACCTGATAAAAATAAAATAAAATAAATCACAACCATAAAAAAATCTCTGTTTTAAAATTGGGAAAACCGAAATTTTTTTATGAGCGGACGGTTCCTCGCGGCCACACGGTATATCTCAATACCATTAATACCTTAATACCATTATCTTAATCATTATACGCTGCTGGACATCTTTATGACGTGAAAAACGCAAATCGCGTGAACAATGATTCAATTTTCGCAAAAGTGACTTAATTTTCCCGGCCGTGGCATGAATTTTCCGGGAAAGTGACTTCGGATTCATGATCAGCGACACAAAAAAAAACTCCTAGAACCCACTTTCGATGCTTAATTGTCATTTTTTCAAAAATTAAATATCACTCTAAAAATGAGGGTGAGAATGGGGTGTGTTTTATAGTATAGGGGTGGTCTGAGGGGGTTTTCCAAGTTAAATAGCTCTTTTCTGTGTGTGTTTGTGGCCAGCTATCAAAGCCAAGGTCACTCTTTTGATGATTACTTTGATCCAATCCACAGTATAACACTTTAGCGTTTTGCTGTATGTTAAGTATGTCTTGGATATTTATTTGTTTGAAATCTCTCAATAACACGTAACTTCCCACATCTTGTTCCAGGTATCCGAACACAAAATGAACCAAGTCATAGAAGCCAACCTACTCAATATGATAGCTGGTATACTGAATATCCGTCTGGTATACAACCAATCGGCTTACAGTACTTGGGGCAATATATTCGCAGATGGGTCGGCAACAAATGACGTGAAACACCTTCTACACAATGAGGTTGACATCCTGGCTGGCAGTTACGGTAAAACCCATCTTAGGTGTGTTTATTTCGACTGCAGCAGGCCGTACATACAGGAGTCGCTAATCTGGTGCGTGCCCCGAGTTCCAGTGGAGGTCAGCCTCAAAAACATGATCACCATACTAACTCTCGAAGTTTGGCTCTGTATATTTCTTCTGTACTTTACGGTGTCCGGCCTCATGTGGTGCATGAGCCGTTGCAGCAGACGGGAGTCCAACACCTACAGGCGTTTCATCAACATATTTCAGAACAACTTCTTGGTAATCATCGGACATGGCGTCAACGTCTTGCCCAGGACCACCATAGTACGCCACTTCCTAGGCATGTTCTTGATTTTCGGCGTCGTTATCAACACCGTCTACAATGGCTACTTCACCAGCATCCTGTCCGCGCCCACGTTCGTACAGAAATACGACGATATGGAGGACATCTACAAGCACAACTTGAACACCTACTTCCTTTTGAACTCCGCCCTCATTTCTCGCGTTTACAAACGTTCGGGTGAAATAAACGGTCCCGATCAACCTCGTCTTGTCGAGATGGAGGAACTGCACCGACATCGACATCGTGACCTGTCTTGACAAGGTGGCCACTAATAAGAATTGCGCGTTATGCCTACCGCGCCTACACCAGAAGTATGTGGCCAACAACGTGGAAGAGATAAAGGAAAAGATGCCGTCGATACACTGCTTGAAGGAGAGCGTCTTAAACATACAAATCAACATGCTGATGAGGAAGAGGTTTCCGTTGTTTACGTTGTTTACGTTGTTGCGTTAACCAGGATAATTAGCGCCGGTTTCATTGATAAATGGGTGAGGGACGAAATGGAAGACAAAAAAAGGTCGTCTAGGCAACAGGAGGATTATGATTCGTGGATAGAATTCGAGGATTTAATCCCGGCTTTCTATATGATTGCGGTGGGGTACCTGGCGGCCTTTATCGTCTTCGTAGGCGAAGTTGTAGTGCATAGATTGAGCAGAAATCGAAAAAGAAAGATATAGAAAGTAAAAATACACAACAGTCATCAAATTTGCACTAGCAGATAGCTCCTAAGAGATATATTGTGTATTGGAGATAGTCCAGGCGGCGTAGATTATTTTTTGAAATAATTAGTTGCGGCACTTTTTTAACGTGATAATTAGGAGAAAAATCATACGAATCGAATGAAAATGTTTTGGACAAAATCCGATTGTGGGATCATTGCGAAAAATTGCAAAAAAAGTGCGAAAAAAACAAGTTTTTTTCGACTTTTAGACACGAAAAAAAATGTTTTAAAAAAAATCCGTTGTAGAGCTTGAAAAGACGAATAAAATAGTTTTCGGATCATTAAAATCGGTTAATAACTTTTAGCACAAAAAAAATAAAAACCGCGAAAATTAGCGATTTTTCGATGTTGAATTACTCGGTCTGTAATTATCCTAGAAATGTCTTCCTAATTCAACTCAAATTGTAGGGTTTTCCAACACCTATCTACAGTTAAATTTTTGTCAAAAAATATTCATAAGTTTTGGCGCAAATTGCGAAAAAGTGAAAGCAGGTACTTTAGTAAAACGGCCCCTATTTTCACAATAATTGTCGTAGAGCGATTTTGCAAAAAGCTACGTGTTCTTGAAGACTTCCTCTACATAATAAGTACCTCAAAAGCGCGTCTGAAAAACGTGCAATTTTAGAGAGAAGCCGCGTAGACGCACGAGCGAAAGGGAAGTGGCGCGGTGGTGGGGGAACTCTCTCTCCCGCGGGCGGAGCGGGCGCCCGGAAAGCGATCGCGCGCGTTCAAATTCGACAAGCCGGAAACAATTGAGAATTCTCGGGAACTACTGAATGAAAATTGATGTTTTTTTGCTGTGCCCGCGGGAAAGAGAGTTCCCCCACCACCGCGCCACTTCCCCTTCGTGCGTCCACGCGGCCGCTCTCTAAAATTGCACGTTTTTCAGACGCGCTTTTGACGTACTTATTATTATCGGATCGACTTCAAATTTGATACGGTTGTAGAGGAATTCTTCAAGAACATGTAGCTTTTTTTTGCAAAATTGCTCTACGGCAATTATTGTGGAAATAGGGGCCGTTTTACTAAAGTGGTTTTACTTTTTTCGCAATTTGCGCGAAAACTTATGAATATTTTTTGACAAAAATTTAACTGTAGATAGATTTAACGGAAGACATTTCTAGGATAATTACAGACCGAGTAATTGAACATCGAAAAATCGCTAATTTTCGCGGTTTTTATTTTTTTTGTGCAAAAAGTTATTAACCGATTTTAATAATCCGAAAACTATTGTATTCGTCTTTTCAAGCTCTACAACGGAACGTTTTTTTTTTTAATTTCGTGCCTAAGTCGAAAAAAAATTTTTTTTTCGTACCTTTTTTGCAATTTTTTAGCAATAATCCTACAATCGGATTTTGTCCAAAACATTTTCATTCGATTCGTACGATTTTTCTCCTAATTATCACGTTGAGAAAGTGCCGCAACTAATTTAATTAAAAAATCACTTGTTTTTTGCTACCTCGCCTGGACTAAGAAACTAACAATGAGTTGTCAATGACACTTTGTAATTTGCTTGTTACACGTTGGGTACTACGAGTTAAATCATCTTATGTAACTGACGCCATTCCGTAGTTTACACCACCTTTATAAAAAAACAATTATCGAAGTGTTATTCTGTCATTCACATCTTTTAAAAACTTGCACTCTTCGGTATTAACTTTGTTCACAAATATTGGTATTGTTCATGTCATAAAAGGGAAATAAAACACTACTTATTTTACTTTATTTATTAGTTTATTACCATTATATCAAGTAACAGTTAGTTACTGTAGTTTCAGTAAATTTAAGTAACATTTTCAAAAACTTCGTGTTACCGTATTGTCCAGATTTTTACTGGCTAGTTTAAATCAAACCACAGTAAACTACTTTTTAATAAGTATATTTTATTTTTTACATTACATGCAAACGTTTCATAAAAAGGGAAATCTTTATTTTCCACGTTTATAAATCATACATTACACTATTGTATTACAAAAAAATACAGACCTAAGTAACAAGCTTTATTTTATAAGAAAAAAAAATAGATTTAACTAAGTTCATGATAATATTGTAAACCGTCGTTTCATTCAGGGTAGGTAAGTCTGATTAGCTTTCCACCATTTCTGGAATGTTTTAACTTGTTTTCACCTCAAATTTAAAATGTATTTTTTCACTACTCCTCAAGGGACAAAGGACAATATAATTTAAGGATAATATAGATATATAATCTTGCTTGACAAATATATGGAATAAAATGTGTGACACATTTGAAGCCTAAAATATTTGGCCTGCTTTTGGTGGAGCTAAGACCTTTAACCCTATCGATACCGGTTTCTAAGGGCACTTGTCGCAACCGCAGGCCGAGCAGACTTTCTTCGGCTTGGCAGCCTCCACCTTGGCGGCGCAGCACTTGCAGCTGCTCGTGCCGATGTCCTCCACTTTCTTCGGCTCGGACAGTGCCTTTTCCGACAAGCACGCGCAGCCTCTACCCCCCTCTAGATGAGCAGCTGACGCAGCAATCACAGCACGTCGAGCAGGAGCAACACGGGCAATTGCGCCTTCTCGGGCGGCAGCAGCTGCAGCTGCAGCCGGCGGTGCAGCATCCCGGCTCCCTTGGGTCGACTATTTCCAAGCTGCCAGCTGCTTGCGACAGCGACTGGTCGACGTTCTTGCTGCATTGGCAATCTGGAAGATTTTTTTAGAAGCTTAAGAATATTTCTAGACACTTGGCTAATGGGCGTTTATAAATGATATATGCTGTTCGGTGATGCACAAAAAATTATGTGTTGAAAACCGTTAAAATATCATTTTTAAAATTCTGCTGTTGGGACCTGATTTTCGGAGACCCCTTGCTGAAGAGTATCCTGGCGGTTGACAGGATAGCTCATGATAGCTTTACATGAAATCAAAAAACCAATTATTTTCTGGTAGCAAATGAGTATAGCTCGTGATTAAACGAAGGATTTAAAACATAAATCGAAATTTGCATTTTTCGCAGAGTTGTCTACAAAAAGGTACAATTTTCGGTAAAATTTACACCACGTATTGCCTTGCAAAATAAGTTGTGATCAAAGAAAAAAAGCCTTCATCGAATCCATGGCGGCTCGGTTTTTTTTTTTTTTGGGAGGCAAACATATTTTGTAAAATTTTTTTGTTTCTTAAATTTTTGTGATGATAAACATTGTTACTAATATACAGCATAGTTAGGAGAAGGACCTCTACTCGGTCAATAAAATATATTAAGTACATTTGTCTAACATAATGTACCTAATATATTTTATTGATTCAGCAAAACCATCGGGAAGGTGTAGAGTTTCCGTCAAATTATTTTACAATTAAATGATGCAGTGAAATAAAATACGGATTTTTGCCAAGACTGCGTCGATTTAGATTTGACGGGCTGAATTGATCACTTTCTTAATATTTCGTTTGCCTAAAAGATGTAATCTACAAACACAACTAATATGTTCCTGACTTTTTGAATGTGTCAACTGAACGAGATAAAGTTTTAAGATTTTACCAAATTCAGACCAAGCATCTTCACGATTTGAGAATAATACACACGCCAACACAATAATTTATTTAAAGTTAAAAAACCACTTAGCCATTGGCATTTATCATAGCACGTACATTTTAACAAAACTACGAGCCGGCTTACCCTGATTAATTAAAATTTTACTTAGATCTGGCAGTGGTACTCTTAAATCTCTAAATAACAAATAATTTTCCTCATAAGACAGGCGACTAAATTTGTACTTTATATGATACTCAACAGTGTCATTGCAGGTTCGAATATTTATTTATTTGAGTGTCATGACAACTCGTATTGTTATTTTTATGAAACGAACTGCTACACTCGCCAGTCACCTCCATTATCATTTTGTATAGTTAATCAAATAAAACGTTCAAATAATTACTTACGTAAGTAATATGGAACACTTCCCATAATTATTAACCTTCTATACCACTTAAAACACTCAAAAACACCCGGCAAGAATAACGGCACTTTCCAACAAAAATTTCCAAAACACAGAACAATAAAAGATAGTTTTTTTAGAAATTTCAAAACCCTTAAGCCCCTCCTATAATCGTATTTTAAGTGTAGCAGTTTTGAAGAAAAAAATTAAATCCTTATTTTTAAACCCTTATGTAACTATGTAAGTATAACTATGTGGGAAACTCATGTCAAAAATTATTTAAAATCTTGTACAATATCAAGTTTAAATATTTCCGCCGATTATTTATTAGAACATCCTGTATAAGTAAAAAAAAGGCAGGACAAGCTATATTTGCTGAATATCAAGGGCAAATATAAGAACATTTTCAACGTTTAACGAACTTCATAAAAAAATTCAAAACTCTACCATCCTTACTACGGTTATTATAAATATCACTGCGTGAAATGAAACACAGTGAGTTCTGGAAGGATATTAATCCATTATATATTTTTTTAGAGTTAGATGTGGCGTTTTAGAAATCTTACAATTTTTTTAAGTAGGAATAATTTTTACAAAATGACAGTTATCAGATGTATATATACTCTAAAGAGTTTTTTTATTTTTTATTTTTATTTAATTATCTTTAGTTTGGCCTATTTTCGTCCAAAGTCAAAAATGACTTTTTTTGCTTTGAACGGCGATAACTCACCGAAAAATCATCGTACAGGTTTCTAAAATAGATCATATTAAAGAGAATTAAATCATCTGAGAGTTTTATGATGAATATATCGAAAAGAAAATTGATGGAGTCCGTGGACCTTTTAAAGGACAAGCAAACATTTCGAAAATGTTTTTTCGATGGTTTTCTTATGATTTAAGTAATCATAAGAAAACTGACTAATCATTAAAACCACTGACGCTTAAAAATTTTAAACTCAAGATCCAAAAAACTAGAAACTTGGAGCTTCAATACCCTTTTTTCTTTTTTCTACGACCATTTTTCCCCAAGTTACAGCTCTTTGAAAATCACCTAAAAATTTGTGATTTTTTGTACCCCTTAATTTCTGCGCCTAGTGTAAATAGCGAAAACATTTCGGAAGATTTTGTTTTGAAAAACCCTTCCAAAACGAGCTCTTTTGGAAACCAATTTTCGCGAATTTCAATCAATTTAATTAATAGAGAAACACTTGCGTCTAATAATACTCCCTTAATGGGGCCGCTTACATTAGAGGGTCAAAAAAATCAATTTATTTTTTTTTTGCTTAAATTGAAAGTATATCATCTGTAGAATATGCTCCCAAAGTTTCAAGTCCGAATTCGAACTGTAAATAGTCAAAATATAATATATAGTGCGCATGCTCCGTGGCGTCAGTAGAACGAAACCGAATCAAGACGAATCAAGCCAAAACAATTACAAAGGAATGAAGTGTTTGAAGAAGAGGAGGGACTTTCTTATGGAGCAGGGATAGCAGATTGACCAAAAAAGTTAAGGTAAATAAACGATAAAAAAATTTTATCGACTATTTTTCATATGGACGAAAACTTTAAACGCGTTTCTCTCGAAACGATCTTTTTCAAATTGGCGTGCACGATTACTGAAAAACTACTGGACGGATCGCATTTTTTTAATTAAAGCTTATTTAATTACCTTCTATTTGAACTAAAAAAATCAGTAAAAATTATTGCCAAAAAAAAGGTATTAACAAAAAACACGAACATTTTCCACAAAAAAAAAAACAATTTTTTTTATTTATTTTAATAAATTCATGATTTTTTTTAGTTCAAATAGAAGCTATACCCATAAACTATACAAAAAAAATTATTTTTATGATTTAGATGATTCTATGGAACGCTATCCTGCACGCCGTGGAGAAGGAATTTTCAAAGGCATCGGCATTCAATCATTAATAACTTTTATTTCAACACATGAAATTTAATAAAAAATGTTTTTTGTAAACCTTTTGATATATATAATAAACAGTAAAAACAATCCATTGTGTAGTTTCTTTGTAAAAAAAATCACGAAAAAGTACTTGATTTTGACCTCCTAATGTAGGCGGTCCCCTTCCAAGATAGTAGAAAATAGATTCCAAGTTTTCAAAACATAGATTTCAACGTTTAAAAAAAATTCAGACCAATAAAAAATTGCACCTTACCTTTGCAAGACATGGCGATAACAATTCACAGCTTTCTCAAAATTTCTCAAAGATTTCACTATCAGGACCTCGGACCTTCACTGACGAAGCGTCACACCTCCATGTCGTATGTATAAGCGGCAGTTTTGCACACGGTGGTGCCGTGCGCAAAATGTTTTTCCAGGACCATCGAGTCGGAGCTTCCGTGTGCAAGACTGCACTCAAGAGATGCGGCTTCGATGGCTCGAGTGCCGGCCGTGTGCAAAATCCGTGATCCGAGTAGGCGTTGCGAACGGTAAACAAAGGAAAGTGATTGTCTGGAGGGACCCCGTTTTCGACGCTGTATTTGTAGCGCGAATTTGTGCAAAGTACGGTTACTGGAGGGCGCTTTTTTTGTTGGGGGAAAGTAGGGCGGGTCCCTGAAGTACCTATTTACAAAATGTTTTTTTTTATTTTTGGCATTTGGTGTGTTTGCACGCAGAAAGAATGTGGTGAAGCTATATACGGTATATAGTGTGACTGATCAAAACCATTCATTGTATTGTATAGTCCAAAACAGTGGCGGTGCGTGATATTTCAGTTAGCCATATCTTGAAAACGACGCATGGGACCCACTTCACTTTTTAGGTGATGACTATACACCTCTTACAGAAAGGATTTATAGTGAAAAAATCGTCAGCAAAGTTTGCGAAAAAATTTTCAAAAACACTGGAGCACTCCCTGGGTTCTCAGTAACGCTCTGTGGGATATTTGCAGTATATTTTTTTTTCATCTAGAAACAAATATAAGGAGACGTTTTTCGATTTGTTGCAAAATTTTTTTTTTTTCAAAAAAGTTATGGCCATTTTAATTTTAATTTTATAGGAACATTTTGTTTTCCAAAATTAAAATGGCCATAACTTTTTTGAAACAAAAATATTTTGTAACAAATCGAAAAACGTCTCCTTATATTTGTTTCTAGATTATGAAAAAAAATATATACTGCAAATATTCCACAGAGCGTTACTGAGAACCCAGGGAGTGCTCCAGTGTTTTTGAAAAATTTTTCGCAAACTTTGCTGACGGTTTTTTCACTATAAATCCTTTCTGTAAGAGGTGTATAGTCATCACCTAAAAAGTGAAGTGGGTCCCATTCGTCGTTTTCAAGATATGGCTAACTGAAATATCACGCACCGCCACTGGTCCAAAAGTATTGTAGTCCAGTAGGCAGGGAGCTAAAAATCATCAAAAAGTGTTCTTGAAACATATAGGGCTGTTTTGACGGTGTCCTACGTATTTTTTTGTGTAGAACACAATGCGCGGGGTCCGTAGCGCTGTTTTTTTTAAATTAACAATTTGTGAAAAGAAAACGTAATTTTTTCACATTTTCGCTTATATCTCCGTTCCTTGGCATATTTTATATAGCATATGTATTTAAGAAGTTGTAGCCTATTGAATTTCCAAAATTTTAAGCCAAACCCGAAGTCTCCAAGTGCTATTGTTAACTTGCAAATGACTGCTGAAGTTGAAAAAGTGTTTTTTTTTTTTCACTATTTTTTTACTTCGAAAGTAGGGCGACTATAATGATAAAATTTCAAAGGCCTTTATGAATAAACGCCTTTGAATTTTTGTTAATATATACCCTTATAACACGAAAAATATATTTATGAAATCAAAAGTATCAAAAAATTAAAAGTTATACCTAATATTTATGAAAAATGTAAAATAAAGCTATAAATAAATCTGACTCTTAGCAGTGAAAACAGTTCTACCTTTGGTTATCACACATCACACACAGTATATACAAACGAAGTTAATAAATCACATCAAACTCGACCTTAACTTCTTATAATACTATTTTAGTTTTGCATATCCACAAGAAATGCACAGCGCAACTGCTCTGGCAAAAACTTGCATACTTTCCTGGGTTTTAGTTTCCTAACTGTAGAACTGCAAGTTTACGCCTTTGAAAGTATCTTGCTGCCAAAAGTCACGTTACACGCGCACTTATTGGAAAATATTTCGAGTTGAAAGACTGAGTGTTTCCGTGCCTTCTACCCGCAAGAGCCCCCTATCGTGGGACGGTCTCCAACCACTGGACTATCGTCTTGAGGTACGTGTTCATCCACTTCACGTTGACCTCGGCCTGTTCAATGGACTGCTGAGCAGTCCTTAATGCTATCCCGAACTCGCTCTGTTTTCTCTTCAGGAAGTATTTGAACTGGAACACAGAGAGAAACCGTCTAGACCAGGCAGTATCAGACTTTTTCCATATTATCTTTAATTTTTATTGAAAGGCCTCTAATTTAACAAACACCCTTGATTTAAGGAAGTACTCACTACGTAAGTTTGTAGAGGACCCTCTAAACACCCCAGAAGTGTCTGCAAATTTGACCTATAACGGCGTATTTTTACGCTAGAAGACTTCAAAGCTTCACGACACTTGATGAACAAACTGGTGATGCAGACTCTTGCTGACACAACTCATTAATAGTTGCTGTTGGAACTATGACTACTATGATCAATATAATAATTGTCTCCGAGATAAAATATTAGATACCTAACATCGATGATAAAATACCATGAACCATTAAAATTATTTAGAATTTATCCCTGGATCAATATTAATCATCGACATATAACAACAAATATTCTATCCATCAGTATATAATATTTCAAAAGCTATTTTTTTTGTATCTATATCTATTTACATAATATGCAGTCCATATATTAATATTAAGAACGGTAAGTGATTTTTCCAATTCCAATTTTATCAAAAACTGGTAAAACCATTTAGATTCGAAATGTTCATATTATTTTTTGCATAGCAATTTAAGTTATCTGAGTTCTAATCAAAATAAAACTGGAGTGGGTAAAAGAATGTAACCACCTTATTACTCCTTCACTGAGACAAAATTACAATTATCGTCAAATCCAGTAATACCTAAATTATATTGTTTACCAAAAATACATAAACCAGGAAAATCTGTAAGACCAATTGTCTCAGCGATAGGATCCCCAACTTATAATTTGTCAAAATGGTTAATGAACGATTTCGAAAATTTGCCTATTGCACAAATAAGTTTTTCAGTTAAAAATTCTAGTGAGTTCATTAACAATATCAAAAATATCCAATTACAAGAAGGTGAAATTTTGGTCTTCTTTGATGTATGCTCATTGTTTCCAAGTGTCCCAATCCCGCAAATTGTAGACCACCTCAGGGAATTACTCGAATTAAATGGTTTAGACGATAAAATTATCAAGGAATGCATTCGGCTTACTAGTATTTATATGAATCAAAATTATCAGTATAAAAGTCAAAAGTTTCAGTTTTCAGTATAATGTTGAATACTTTCAACAACATGAAGGAACGCCAATGGGTAACTCCTTGTCACCTTTCATCGCAAATCTTTTTATAAGAATATAGCTAACAATAAGAAAATTAAGAATATAGCTAACAATAACGGTTATTCAGTCCATCCAATAGATAAGTTAATTAGGAAGCATACGTTTAAGAGAACCCTGTACAATTCCACGACTTTTCGTAGAGATACTATTCCTATTAATTCAGAATTTATTGAAAAAAAGGAAAACCACATTTCAACTTTGACACCCTGTATCTTGGTTATTATCAACTTTTGGATTAAGGCATGTTTGGTTAATTGATAATATTTTGCCATAAAAAATATGTGGTTTTGATGTGTACCATTAATTAGAGGACACCCTGTATAAACGGGTGTTATTCTATCGTATCGAAAGGTACCACGTTTCTTTAACCAATGACACGTTAAAATTACGTTTCTATAACGTACGTGTGTTTACTGGGTAATGACATTTTTTTTAATATAAAAATGAATATCTAAATTACCTAACCCGCCATTTTATTGATACATGTTATGTAATTTCGGTGAGTATTCAGAATGCCATATTTCATACAATAAATCAGTTTGTGTTTACTTTTTACACTTTCTATCGTATCATTTACTTTTTCCACAACGCCAAATTAATACTTGTGTGAAAAAATAAACAACATTAAAATCAAATATTCCTCATTTCTGCTCTACTTGTTTAATCTAATTTCTGTTTTGTTTTTTTTTTCATTGATTATTGTTTTAACTCTGTATAAATTACCTCGTTAATTTATTACCTCTAGTTTTCCGCATTTTCCTCATACATTTCGACAAGAGCTTTCGAATATTACAATGGAAATAAATAAAGTGATATTCCTTACTCTGAGTGAGTACTTTGCTTCTTATTTGGGATTTCAAACTATTTCAAACTCAATTGTCAGTGTGTTTGTTGTAAGTATAGGGTCATTCCATATAAAATCGTCTAATTGAAGAAGACGATCCATTTTAGATTTTGCTGTAACTTTGAGGAACTCTTCTTTAGATTCCCAAAGAACAAAATTTACGCTAATTTAATTTTTACAAACGCTCTTTTCCGTCTATTCCAATTAAAACTTTTAAAAATCGTCATTTTTATGCTTTATCAAATTTAGCTCTAAAATTTTTCCTTTTTAAGATATCTACCCGCTTGAGGCGGCATTTTGAAGGGGAAGATGACAGTTTTAGTGTAAGTATCAAAAATTCGATCAGTCATTACCTCGGAATAATGGCAGCGTGTTAAAATTACTTGTTTTTTACTTATATTTTGTGAATTTTAATCGACTCTAGCGTCTTGAGTGTTTAGAGTAAGCAGATTATGTTACTCGGGAATTAAGTGTACATATCATAGACGAAATACAGCCACGAGTCGACCCGAGCGGCTCACTCCTTATAAAAAAAAAACTTTTGCTTGAATTTTCGAAATTTTGAAAAATCGCATTATTGAGGTTATGAAGAGAACATGTTGACTGCGTGATAAAAATATGAAACTTACAGAAACTATAGTTCTTACCTTTAACTTCAAGTGACTGCACGCTCGTTTTGTCATTTTCATGTTTAGTGTACAAGTGGTTTTTTTTTGGCGAAAATTGACCTAATTTTTTTATTTTGTAATCTTATAATTTCAATTGTACCTCATTACTTTTTGTAAATAAAGATTATATCTTACCTTATTATTCAACTTCTGGTCCTCTTATCTCTACAGTTTCTTATTCGATATGGTTTTACAAATGGATTAAAATAAATTACGAACAAAAATAATTATGAATGTGAAAGAATTTGTAAAGTTTCAATGAAGTTATGGGCATATTAAGTGTAAAATTATCTCTGTAAGTATTATTTGATGTAAACAAGGTAACCGTTTGAATTTGAACTGGAATTTTATTTTTTATTCAACAATTTACGTTTGGGTTTTACAATAGATATATTAACAATATCAAAATGATCGGAAGCTGAATATTTCCGCGCTTTTAATTGACTGAGAAAGCGGAACAAAACTGTGATACGATCTCGAATTTTTGATTGTATTTATATTTATAAATCTTTCAAATAAAAATGTTTCAGCAGCTTCAACCTCCAGACTATCGGGAATTTGATTAGAACAAAAGTCGAACATTGCTTCTGGTGTTAATTATATTAACACCAGAAGCAATGTTCATTCATGCAAGAAATGATATTCAATTTTTTTTTTTGTATCGAGTCTCTGAAGGTTGAAGCTCGTATCACAGTTTTGTTATTCAGCTTCCGATAATTTTGATATTGTTAATATATATATATATATATATATATATATATATATATATATATATATATATATATATATATATATATATATATATATATATATATATATTGTAAAAACCCAAACGTAAATTGTTGAATAAAGAATAATGTTCCAGTTCAAATTATTAACTTTTACCTTGTTTCCATCAAAAACTTTAAAAGATTACTTACAGAGATAATTTTACACTTAATATGCCCATATCTTCATTGAAACTTTAAAAATTCTTTCACATTCATAATTATTTTTGTTCGTAATTTATTTTAATACATTTGTAAAACCATATCGAATAAGAAACTGTAGAGATAAAAGGACCCGAAGTTGAATAAAAAGGTAAGATATAATCTCTATTTACAAAAAGTAATGAAGTTAAATTGAAATTATAAGACTACAAAATGAAAAATTTAGGTCAATTTTCGCTACAAAAAAACCACTAAACTGTACATCCACTAAACATGAAAATAACAAAGCGTGCAGTCATTTGAAGTTAAAGGTAAGAACTATAGATTATGTAAGTTTCATATTTTTATCACGCAGTCAACACGTTCTTTTCATAACCTCAATAATGCGATTTTTCAAAATTTCGAAAATTCAAGCACTGTTTTTTTATGAGTGAGCTGCTCGGGTCGACTCGTGGCTTTATTTCGTCTATAATATGTACACTTAATTCCCGAGTAACATAAGCAGCTTACTTTAAACAGTCAAGACGCTAGGAGTCGATTAAAATTCACAAAAAATAAGTAAAAAAACAGGTAATTTTAACACGCTGCCATTATTCGGAGGTAATGACTGATCGAATTTTTGATACTTACACTAAAACTGCCATCTTTCCCCTTCAAAATGCCGCCTCAAGCGGGTAGATGTCTTAAAAAGGAAACATTTTAGAACTAAAGATAAAGCACAAAAATGACGGTTTTTAAAAGTTTTAATTCGAATAGGCGGAAACGAGCGTTTGTAAAAATTAAATTTGCGTAAATTTCGTTCTTTGGGACCCTAAAGAAGAGTTCCTCAAAGTTACAGCAAAATCTAAAATTGGTCGGCAACGATTTTTCTTATTTTCAGACGATTTTATATGGAATGACTACAACGAATAAATTTATAAAGGGAGGGACCCAAACACTTTCAGCCTCTTTATTTTTCTACGACAAAACGACGCTATGTAAATACAACAATTAATTTGTCTATTCCAGTGGCCATATCGCTGTTATTTCCTACGTCTGAGACAACACAACGCCTTCGCATCTCCCCTCACGTAGGCCTGAACCAAGCCAGCCCGACCAGAGATGAAATCGAAACGCTCCTTAACAGAATGCATCTTAGAACTGAGCAATCAATTTTTTCCACCTTACTTCTCCACGGTCACATTTTCCTTCACCTTCTACACCAACTACACGTCCGTGATTTCTCTAACCCAGTTATTACTCGCCGGAATGATGCACTTGGGCAAATGGGCAGTATTCGTCAACGACTTAAGATCAAACGGCATGCATCATCACTCGAAAAAAGCGACGACAGCAGGATACATCCTCCAGATAAAGCAGTACTCAGACTTAAGCGCTACAGTGGCGCATATTGTCTCAACCGATAGATTCGGAAAGTTCATCATAGTCTTCGAGGAAGTGACCGACGAACCAGACGAAGTAGGAGCTAAAATAAATGAGATACTGAAGGAAGAAGAAGTCGCAGGTGCTGTGGTTTTGCTGCCGGATCCAAAGAACTTCCCCTTTCACTTCAAGATTTATCCGTGGTCGCCACCTTGTAGTCCCTACGAGAGGTACCATCCCAGCCAGTGCAGCTTCGGTACGGTGCAAATGCACCAGGAGGTAACGAAGAACATTGCGAAAAGATGCACCGTCAAAGTACGCTACTTAAACTGGCCTCCGTACATCGTCGACGTGAAAAAGGGAATAGGTATCGACGTAAAACTGTTGGATATGGTGGCGTCTCTTTTAGATTTCGATGTAATTTACGAGGAATCGACTTATAAATGGTGGGGCAGAGTGAGAAATGGTGAGATATCTGCAGATTTCACACTGGTACACAATGGATCTGTCGATATAGTGATTGGAGGTTACTTCTTCGCTGAGGAAACACTCGAACATTTTAAAGTTAGCCCGACGTATGTCACAGATAAATTGGTTTGGTGCGCACCGCACTATCCCGTGTACGAAAGCATGTGGACCAACATCAATTTTTTCGATCCGCCGAGCTGGATAGTGCTCGTACTATTCTTCATAGGAATTGCAGCGGCCGTACGGTTCATCAGCTTCAAGACTAGACAAGAGCCCATGATATATAACTCGTTCTCTGGCACTCTGCTGATATATTTTGAAGTTATGCTCGGCCTACCAGCCGCAGTGTTTCCTAAGAGCGGGAAAGTAAGGTACCTGATGGGCATGTTCATATTTTTGGCCTTCTTCCTCAATTTTCTCGTAAGCTCTCACTTGACTGTTATGCTTTCCTTGCCCAAATACAAGCAAAAGTACAACACAGCCAAAGATATACACGACGCAAATCTACGTATATACGGCATCAAAAATTTGACGATTTTGAGGAGTCCCCTCAAAAATTATTATCTAGATGTTCTAGAAAGAATGGAGAATTGCAACGATCCAACTAAATGTATGAAGTACGTCGCTGATAGGAGAGATTCCGCCTTTCTGGTACCGAAAAGCCACAAGAATCATCTGTTTAAAGATAAACTGGCGACAGAACGACAGAAATCCCTGATATATTGTCTAGAAGACCATGTCGTTACCTTCCGCGTAATTCTAGTAATGCGAAAAGGATTCCCGTTCCTGGAGCCGATGAATAAAATCATTAAAACGATTCTTGCTTCCGGATTTGTATAGAATTGGAAAAAAGATCTCATTAGCAGTGATCCGGCAGACCATCCGGAGGAGTACTTTTGAAATTGAAGGCTCTAAAACCTGTACTTTTGATAGTATTCTGTTGCGTCAGCTTTGCGTTTTTCGTATTCTTATTGGAACTTTTTGGTCGATCGCGACTGTGTCAAAAGCTGAGATTGCGCAGTACTGAATCGTTATAACTATATTTACCTTTTGCACTATGATTTATTTATTTATTTCGCCGACTTTATGTTTACACTTCTCAGCGTAAACGCTGGGAAACATTCACCCATTCCATTTATTTATTTATTATTATTATTATTGCTGCACGTATTGATTGTGGATCACTGTATTTCCCAAAATAGGGTTCTAATAAAATATAGTATAATTTTATTTTTATTGATGTATACATATATTTGATTATTATGAAGACAATTTTTAAAACAATTGAATGTGAGAGCATATGGTGATAGTTTTTTCAGGATATCAGTATCACACAAAATAATTAAAAAAAAAAACAGTTTACATATGTAAACTTGTATGCAAAAGTTTGTCCATTCATATAGTTAGATTGTTATCACGTAAAAAAAGAGTATAAAGATTTTGTTTTTACGCTATCCCGAAATTGGTTTGTCACTCAACTATTCTGTGAATAGGAAGTTTTCAAACATACAGGGTATTCCCGGATTGAGTTACCTATAGGTGAAATGGACAAAAAAAATAATTTTTTCGACAAAAAGTCATTCTTCATAAAAAGTTTTGCTTGTCTTGAAACGTTCAGAAAGTTTGTTGTTTGTTGAATTTAACATACAGGGTGTTCAATAATAGCAAAAATTAAATAATAATGAAGAGTAAAGTACCTTAAATAGTAACGCTTTGTAAAAAAGTTATTAAGGAAAATTGTTTTCAATTAAATTTAGCTCAAATATGAAAGCATGGCCTACTAAGAAATCATAAACCCCAAAAATATTGTTTAATCATTTATTTTGAAGAAACAGCACGTCCAGATAATCATTTAGTCAATCAACACTGGAGTTAATAGATTGTCTTTACACTATTTGTTCTCAAAGTCCCTAATTAGAATATTTGAAATTCCAATCATATTGCCATCAATAAAGCAATTGTCATTGTTTGACAAGGCGCTTGAAATTTCAATTATTGATTTTTAATTCCAAATAATGCTTACTTTACCACATAAAATTTATCTTATTAAATGTTATGGAATCGGTAATATGTCTTATCGTCATGCAGTTGAATTGTTTCATGAAAAATATCCAGAAGTCGAAATTAGCCGTTTTTATCAAAGGAAGATAAACAGGGTTAAAGAAATAATAAAATAAGTTTTTGTAATCACTTGATATTTGTGGAAATAATTGACGACAGCTCATTGACACTGAATAGTTTCTAGTATTTTCTAGGGAGGGAGATGTTTTTTAAATTATTTGTAAAGTACGTTTGAAGGTGTTTTTGTTATTATAGCCTATTTAGGTCTAACAATGATTAGGGTCCGGAAATGTGTGCCATAACGTAGGGTCGACACTATAAAACTCTATGATACTTAAAGTATAAACGACATTTTTTAAGCGCCTTATAAAATTATATACGCGTGTATTACTTGCCCGTGCGGCACTGACCGCTCCTGCCACCGCGCCGGGACACGCGTATGTGCGTAGTACACCGGTTTCGTGCAGGAGCGCTGGATAGTTAAATGCAGTTTAACATGCGTGTGAGCAAACTTTCCGAACCCTAATAATGACTACCTAAAATATGCCATGGGTCTCATGTCTCATGTTTCGTTACGAAAATAAAAGAATTTCCAGTTTCAAAAAACGCCACCACAACCTACTTCCCCTTAAAGCCTGGTTTTCAGAGCTTCGTCATCACAAATTACAGAAAATTTAGATATGAAACATTGGCCTTCCCGCCATAACTTATAGATTGGATCGCGTCCACTTGAGGGTGCTTTATGACGCGGTGGATACGCCCACCGAAATTTACTAAATCTCGGTGGGCGGATATTATGCGATTTTTCGTTAGTGCATATGTTTTCTTAAAGAGGGCAGTCAGATAACTGTCAAATAATTTAAATGTTTGAATGTGTTTTTTTACGTACGATTTATTGACGAGTTTAGTTTTAACATTTTACTATTTTGCGGTAGTTTAATTGTTTTTTCATACTCTCTCTAATTTAGTGTTATATTTTTACAATTGAATATTACGTCCCTGCTCTAAAACCAAAAAAATGTTGCGTTCTGCGCTGTGAAAATAAACTTAGCAAAAGACATCGCTTTCCACGAAGCGAGCCAAACATTTTTAATAAGTGGGTTGAAATTATAAAGCCAACAGACGAACAGACTATGAAATACTTACACGTGAACAAATTTACAATAGATATTATGTTTGTGACGACCATTTTGCTGAAGATTGGTTTGTGCCAGGAACTTGAAGAGGACTTAAAAGAAATTCGGTTCCTACCCTTGCTATTCCAGGTAAGCTTAAAATTGTTATTAAAAATGTAAACTTAATACTTAACCTGTTTAAAAACAGTCTATAAACATTAGTCCAATCAATAGGTAAAACACCCCAATTTCCTAAAATCTTTAACAGGAAACAAAAAATATGATCGCATAGAAAACAAATTCTAAGAAAGATAGCGTGTTTTTGTCCTTGGCATTTAAATTTAAGTGTTTAAGCCTATAACATGTATTGTTAATTTCAGATATTAAGGATAATTATAATTTACCGGTTGAAGCAAAGGCTACAGCCGAACTTATTTTATTTTTGAACCAGCTTTTTTGATTCCCTCAATGTTTCAAAGAAATCCAAACCACAAGTTAAACTACTGAAAACCGCAGTCACAAGAACATCAGGTCATGACGAATTCTGGCGCAGTTCTATAAAAATATTGGATACTATGAGTTTTTATTGATTAAGCAAACTGAAAATGGTAACAGTTCCTACTTTAAAAATTTAGTGTGGACTTTAAAAGGTTTTCTTCATTTAAGATCGTCGCTATTAATAAAAAAAAAATTAAGTTAATTCTCACAAGAGCTTTTAACCAAGATCTTTTGAAGAGCTTTTGAAATTTTTTTTTAGTTATATCAGGAGCCATAGTGTCAGATATACCAATCCAGATGTGTCACACTTTACCTCATCTTTTAAATCACTTGTAGTTAATAATTTTATGTCTAGTCATTCTGCTGGTTTTAACTGTCAACAAGATATGGCCCAACTACATATGGACTATAGTAATTGCATTATTATTAAGATCGATATTTTATTGACCTGCCTACACTACACAGGTTTCAAAATAAAAACAAAATCCTTTAAATATTAATTATAAGTATGTTCCAAGTTCAACCTTTAAGCAGAAATGCCATTACTACTTTTTTTCTCTTACAAATGATATAAAGGGTAATACCTAATCTTGTTAAGCGTATACTTTCTTATTATATTTTATGTACACTCGAACCCCTCTTAAGTCGCCAAATCCGTGCATCATTACCTCGCTTATGTCGCCAAATTTAGCCTCTCTTAAGTCGCGATCATAACCTCAACTTTTTCGTGTTTTAGCTGCAAAAATAAATATTTAGAGGTATACCACAGCACTTGTTATAACGAAAAAATGAGCCAACTGAACGAAAAATCAATGTAAGTATACCCAGTCGTGAGTGACAAAGTTCAATTTTCCACTTGAATGAATATTTTAAAGATAATTATTTTTAAAAGACACCTAACCTATTTTAAATCAATAAATGTATGACACAATCATTTTTTTCAATAAAAATTGTACATATTCATGCGAGAATCCAATTTCCAAACGTAGTTCTAAAACTTTTACAGGCGGCGACTTAAGCGGGACGGTTTCGTGAATTACTAGGGGAAACGAAGGTAACTACAAATTACGGGCACCCCTTGTGCCGATAAAACAGTTTTCTATTTTTATTTTAGATCGCGTCCGCTGCAGTAAAGCGACAATTAATTCTCAGACATTTAAAGTATACAAGCATAAAGAAACATAAAGAAACCAAATATACAAGTCTCGTATCTAAACTTGTTTCTGTAATTTGTGTTCCTCATGTCGCTGCGACGTTCCCCCCACTACTTCAAAAATATGTTTACTACTTGCAGTCGCCACGACACAGAACACCACATTTTGAAATATTGCAGTTTATAGATATGTACATATGCAGTATACAGCTGACCATTGATACATTTTTATATAGGTAATTATTACATTTCACGAATATAAGAATGAATTTAATAAAGAGATTATTAAATTACTTTAGGTACTTGGCATAAAAGAAAAGGAAATGTTACACAGAATGTAAAAAACAAAATCACTAAAAGCGGGTAGGTAAACAATGGATAAAAAGAAGTATTCATTAATAAATTATGTAAAATGTACACCTTTTTAATCAATTTCTTATGTTCTGGTAATTTTGCCAAGATTATTTCCATGGAAAACGCTGTAAATGGCTTTGTTGTTTGATATATTTCAGCTTTTCCAAAGTAGAAACCATGCAAAAATGGCGGTTTACATAAACAACACAACGCATGTGGAAAGTGCGACGCTGGCGACTGGCGACAGACAATGTACATAGTTGAAATAATTCAACAACACCAGGCAGTCGCAGCGACAGCATAATAAACTTGGTGGGGTGTAGGGAAATTAAATAAAACGTTTTTACTGGTCGGCGATGTGTCGCCAGCGACACGACGAAGCTCTGAGAACTAGCCTTAATGCAATTCTATCGAGCCCAGCCTTGCCAACTCAAAATGTGTCAAGGTAGGAGATTGGATTTTAAAAGTTGGTAGTTTCCAACAAATCCTACTATGACAAGTTGGTAGATCTACTCACCGATTTATATCTCGGTGGATCTACTACCTTTATTTTTCAAGTATTTTAGAGATCCTCGAGTAAAAATCTGGTATTCTGAATTTATTTTTCGATTGGATAAGACATATTTTAACTATTTTCATAAAGGAACTAATGAAGTAAGGAAATAAGAATATAAAGGAAATAAGAATAGAAATGGCAAAAATTGAAGAACGAATAATAAGTCCATCATATCATAATATAATAATTCCTGCTTATAAATATTTAAGTAATTAGTTAATTTAAGTATACAAGCATACTTTAATTCCAGTGCAGTTTATATGTAGGTATTTTATTTATAGTAATTGATTTACTTGGTCGGATACTGTATGTATTATCATTATTCGTTTCAATTTATGCGGCAGCTTAGGTTCGATACTTTCTGAGAACAAAATTTTTTTAAAGTAAAAGTAGTTTTAGTAACACTTCTTTAAAATAAAGTTAAACATCGAAAAATACGTCTTGATAGGTCATACCAAACCTTGAGTTATTAATATAAATATTTAAATTCAATATACAAGCTCACTTACATATATACAAGCTCAATTTGTATAATATCCAAGTACTTTTAAACATCTAATGAGTTCCATTCTTCTATTTTAAGATTGATTTTATTTAATTTTATGAATTTATGAAAGTTGGAACAAAGAATAGAACTCATTAGATGTTTAAAAGTACCTATTAAATAAGTTCGAACCCAGAACCATAGCTTTAAAAAAAAATCACTGTACCATTGTAACGTTATAGCGAACCAGAGTTTATTATACACATTGATATAATAAAAATCGTGGATATTATACAAATTGAGCTTGTATATAAGTGAGCTTGTATTTTGAATTTAAATATTTATATTAATATTAACTCGAGGTTTGGTATGACCTGTCAAGACGTATTTTTCGATGTTTAACTTTTATTTTAAAGAAGTGTTACTATTACTACTAATTATAAGAAATAAGAATTAGGATTAATAAATTAGAGACAAAAACAATTAAAACAATAAATTCAAATATGGTACACAATGAAATTGCTGAATATGGAGGAAAAACAGACTTCGGGCGTAAATGTTTTCAGAGTGCATGCATTGCAGCGAAAATATGTATTTCCTTTATGACTTGCTGTTATCCACCTTGCGTAGTTTTATCCTTTTCCCACAGCGCGGAATATTTTTGCATCGTAATGCTTCTTTAATTTCTGAGGTGGAGAATTTTCCTCGTTTTCACTCATTTTAATAATGTTATAGACTGTTTTCCACATACCAATTTATTGTACAATAAATTGTAGAATTTATTTTTAAATAAATTATCCAGTTTTATTAACTGTTTACACTTTGCAATGTAAATGTAATCGATTTGTACACTCGAACCCCTCTTAAGTTGCCAAGTCCGTGCATCATTACCTCGCTTAAGTAGCGAAATTTATCCTCTCTTAAGTCGCGATCATAACCTCAACTTTTTCGTGTTTTAGCTGCAAAAAGAAATATTTGGAGATATGCCACAGCACTTGTTATAACGAAGAATGAGCCAACTGAACGAAAAATCAATGCACGTATACCCAGTCGTGCGTGACAAAGTTCAATTTTCCACTTGAATGAATATTTTAAAAATTAAATATTTTTAAAAGACCCTAACCTATTTTAAATCAATAAATGTATTACACAATCATTTTTTCAATAAAAATTGTACATATTCATGCGAGAATCCAATTTCTAAAACTTTTACAGGCGGCGACTTAACCGGGACGATTTCGCGACCTAATAGGGGTAAACGTGGTGAAATTACAGAGGATGTGAATTAAGCGAAGGTGAAATAAGAGGGGTTCGAGTGTAACTACAATTGGTCAATTTCAACACCGCCAACTCTCAATGACTAAAACCTAAGAGATCATAGGTTTCTCCCTAAGAGAAACCGTTTAACTCATTATTAGGTTGGTACAATGAAATAAATGTAAAAAGCAAGAAGTCTAGAACTAAGGAGACCGAACTCGTTCGGTACCTAGGGATCAAATATGTCCGCCTCCAAGAGGCGCTGTAAACAGTAATGTACTCGATGTCACGTGATGAGCAGCGGTCCACATGTGAATGTTTATCACACGGGGGTGAAACTAGCATTCACGACCTCGCAACACGCTATGAGTGCAATGTTGCCAGATGCACCTTAAGTCGTAATAATTTCAGTGACAAGCTAATGCGATATTTCGCTATGTTAGATATATCCCCTTACATGCATTAAATAAAGTAAAGTAAGTCTAACTAGACATTTTTAATTATAATAATAACAATAATAATAATTTTCAGAGATGAAATAATTGACTTTGAAATTAGCATATTTTCATCACAACCTCAACTTTTTGTGTTTTATCTGCAAAAAGAAATATTTAGAGATATACCACAGCACTTGTTATAACGAAAAATGAGCCAACTGAACGAAAAAATCAATGTAAGTATACGCAGTCGTGCGTGACAAAGTTCAATTTTCCACTTGAATGAATATTGTAGATTAAATATTTTTAAAAGACAGCTAACCTATTTTAAATCAATAATGTATTACACAATAATTTTTTTCAATAAAAATTGTACATATTCATGCGAGAATCCAATTTCCAAACGTAGTTCTAAAACTTTTACAGTCGGCGACTTAACCGGGACGGTTTCGCGACCTAATAGGGGGAAACGTGGTGAAATAACAGAGGATGTGAATTAAGCGAAGGTGAAATAAGAGGGGTTCGAGTGTAGTTGCACAATAACCTGGAACGCCATTTATTATCCATTACATTCACTAAATACATTATTGGATAAAAAATAAATAGAAAGGTTGGTGCAATAAAAAAATATAAAACATTATTATCATTTTTATGGAGATATGATTTAAATTTTCGAAAAATTCAAAAAGTAAGTAGATTTTTGGTGCGAGGTAGCAGATTTGAGCAAGACACTAAAAGTTGGTAGATCTACCGAAAAGTAGGTAGAGTTGGTAACGCTGATCGAGCCATCCAAAAAAAAAAACGTCGTCAAAGTTGGCCGAGTAAAAAAAGACGTATTCTATAGGTAAAACAAGATAAGCGTTACGCTCCCTGGTGGTCGCTCAACAAACTAACGACTGGGCCATCATTTATTCAAACGTCCGTTTGAGTTCCATTGTGTTTTGAAAATTTTCCGTTTAAATTTGTGTTGTATTCATTAAAAAGTATGATATTAGCGTTATTTTATAAGTATTATAATTATAATGAATCACTATTGTTGTGTACCTCGCTGATCGTCCTGGATGAAGAAGGATCCCCCATTAACTTTTCATATACATATATCTTGAACAAGGAAATCATGAAGTTTCCCTTATACATAAATAAATTTGGTCAAAAGTAACGTATAGACAGGCGCAAGGCTTGAATATTAAAACTGAGGATAGGAAAGCCCGTTAGTAAATTTATGAAAGTCTTCTCTTCATTTTGATGAGGAGGATTACTTTTATCGATGTAAGTTTTAGTAGTTTAAGGTTAATGTAAAGGTATTTATCATTATTATTGTCTGTTTCAGTTAAGGATTAAAAAAAGCGGAATATCCTGAAAAAAACTGCAGTACCTTCAAATTCATGAATGGCCTGCATTCAGAACATGTTCACCCTCTTATACACACTTTGAAATTACAGTACCGTCTAAATATTCCATATATTTGAAGATATCCAATCTAATGTCTCTCATTCTTCTTAAAAATGTTTTCAATTAATGTATTAAACAATTTTGAAAAAAAACACATGTATACCTTGAAGTATTTATTAAAACTTTTCAAAAATAAACCGATCCAACCTCAAAATGTATCTTCCATAGGTATATTCTATCAGTCTAAAAATAAAAAATAAAACACTACATTTATGCCAGCAACTTGTAAACAGTAAACCTTGATCAAAAAAGGTGTTTTTAGGCAGTAAATAATCAAACACTTCACATAAATGATAAATTAAAGAGGCAACTTGAATATAAAACACATTAAAAGCAATGTAAAAACAAACGGCTAATGGCCCAATCGTTAGTTCGCAAATTTTCCGCACTGGCGCTGGCATTTTAAATTCTGACGCCTATTCTATTCTATTCAGACAATCATTCTGAAGCCTAGTGATGAGCATAAAACATCTAAATGTGATGAGTTATGAGTGTCATGAGCGATAAGTGATAACGGTCGTTGACATATGTACAAGGGAATTTTCTCTAGTTCTAGGGATTTTTTTTCAGAGAAATGTAAAAAGGGAATTTTTAAAATTTTCTAGGGAGTTTATTCTTTCTCGTTCATTTATTCGAAACATATGTTTTTAAACTTTATTTCAGTAAAATGTTTGTTTTTTGTGCTTGTTGAAATGAAAATGATTTTTTCAATGTACCTATCTGAAGAATACAGTAAATTAATGAAAGCAAATAAATAAAGTAAAACTTATCTTAGTAAGTATGTATTTTTTATACTTTATGTTATCATTTTTTTTATTAAAACTGTTTTATCTTTGGTATTTAGAAACATTTTCGAATTTAATAATTAGTGGTATGGAAGTGAAATAAGAGGGACGATTTCGTGAAATACTAGGGGGAAACGTGGTGAAATAAGAGATTTCACCACCGAAACCGTCCCGCTGAAGTTTTTCGTTATAACAAGTGCTGTGGTATATCTCTAAATATTTCTTTTGCAGCTAAAACACGAAAAAGTTGAGGTTATGATCGCGACTTAAGAGAGGATAAATTTCGCGACTTAAGCGAGGTAATGATGCACGGATTTGGCGACTTAAGAGGAGTTCGAGTGTAATATCTAGGGAATTCTAGGTAGTTCTAGGGAAATTTTATGTTACAATCTGGAGATTGACGTTTCACCGCACTCATGAAGATTTGGGATTTGCGATGCGAGCATTTCTGTTGTGTTTCTGTGGTTAGATGTCATTGAAAGTGAAAAGAAATTCTAACCTAACATTGCACACTTTGTTGTAAATATTACAGAACATAATTGTTTAAAATTAAAAAAATTAAATCATGGAGTGCTTAGTAGCTAATGTGGACCATATTAAATTCCGATATTGAAGTTGCCCTCGATGAACAGTTTGGGGGCATTACCTTTACCATTTCCAGGAATGGACAGTAAGTTAAAAACTATGTTACACAACAAATAATTTGAGACTAATAATTTTTAGAATCAACGGCTGCTGTATGTCAGTTTTATGCGTCCATAATAGGTTGTCAGAAAGGACCACAGTGTCCATTTCGCCATGTACGAGGTGATAGAACAATTGTTTGTAAACATTGGCTACGGGGTTTGTGCAAAAAGGGGATCAATGTGAATTTTTACATGAATATGATATGACGAAAATGCCAGAATGCTATTTCTATTCACGTTTCAATGCTTGCCACAATAAAGAGTGCCCATTTTTACATATAGACCCAGAAAGTAAAATTAAGGATTGTCCATGGTATGACAGAGGGTTTTGCAGGCACGGACCACACTGTAGACATCGTCATGTGCGAAGAGTGCTGTGTACTAATTACTTGACAGGCTTTTGCCCTGATGGGCCAAAGTGTAAATACATGCATCCAAGATTTGAATTACCTGCTCCACCTGACCAAAATCTCAAGGATCAAAAGAAAACACCAGTCATTATTTGTCATTTTTGTGGTGAACATGGGCACAAAGCCATACACTGTAATAAGATGGTTGATCCCAATAAGGATTTAACACAACATGACGACCACCGAAAAGCAATCTGGGAATGAAAATGAATTGTCACAGAATACTTATCTACAAAAAATGTTGCCTAAAAAACTTGAGGACGTTACCTGTTATAAATGTGGGACAAAAGGACATTATGCAAATAGGTGTCCTAAAGGTCATTTAGCATTTTTATCCCAGTCAAAATCTAATACCCCAAGAGCCACAAGACAACTAAACTATTATGTATGAATTTATATTTTATAATAAACATTTTTTCTCTGATTTGAATTTTATACATTCATTTTGTTTTCCAATAATGGATTAAATTTTGATATATTTATGTGTGCCAAGATTCAAAGTAATGCAAGAAATTAGAGGATTTTGTATTGCACAAAATATTGTGTTGCCATTTAAACTGTTAGTTTATCATTTAAATTTTTAATGTTCTATAAACTTTTTAAGTCTTATAAATTCTAATACGAGTAGAGGTACATATTTCTAACGTATACTTAATTGATGGGTACATTACTCGTGTCAATGTAGAACTGTCTTGTTATGCTAAACATACTAACACATTTCCATACCTTTCCCATTTCATTGCATTCCTTTACAACAATTGTTTCCAAATTATCTAAGTTTCTCTTTATGTGTAACCCTATTAACTTTAACAGTCACAGAGGTCGTATGGCTTGGCGGAAATAAGAAGATTCGTTTTTTCCGCCAATTATTAGAACGATAGTCAAGCACTGAAGTGGGTCGACTCTTGTGTGAGGGCAACTAAAGTTGGAAATTTAATTATAATTGATAAAACACTGGCAGGACAAGGTTATGTCAATAGTCTAAGAGATAACCTGTAACAATCCGTCCAGAAACATTTATTTAGATGACTTCTTGCTTTATGGTAATTGGTATGTTTCAGTTCCTAGTGTGTAAATGTAAACAGCTCATCAAAATTAGCATTACTTTTTAGATAAACGCCATTTGCGTTCTATTCGGCATAGAGACTTGCGGTTTAAAGGGTTAGCCATCCACATCCCAAAAACCAATCCAATGTAAAAATTTAAATTCACAAGATTCTGGCGACAATTCAAAGACCTACGGGATGGGTTGAGAAGGCCACTGATAGATAAAAACCCTATCCTGCCACACATTAAAACCTCCCCAACAAGTAATGAGCATTTGGGTGCGGTCCCATCCCTTTAACCCTTATTCAGCCCCACTGAGCCATCCTCTGCAGTTACGCAGGGTTTTACATGATCGAACCTCTGTTGGGCAATTCCATGGATTCTAATGCTGCCTAATAAATTGGTTAGGGGTGTCACAACTCGCTTTCACTCTTTGATAACTGAAACACCCAAGACAATTTGAAGGAGACAGACAACTCAGGGTGGGTCGAAAAGGGTTTGAGCACCCTCTTTCGGGAAGGCTTTCTGAGTCGCCCCACGCGTAAAAGACCTGCATATTTACAGGGGGTGAGTTAGTAGTGTGGAATTTCACTTTTAGCACTTAACCGGCCATCCGCAGTAGATCCAGTCAACCTCGAGAGCCTTCTAATGATGCGACATGAATTTGGAACCAAACGACACCCCACACCGCCGCCAACAGGGGCTTAACCAATTAGGTTGAATGCGCACGTGGTATTGAGGTGGCCAGGCGGGTTGCTTGAGTTATTAAAGAGTGAAAGCGAGCTATGGCACCCAACACCAATTTATTAGGCAACATTAGGATCAATGGAATCGCCCAACAGTGGTCCGATCATATAAAACCTAGCATAACTGTAGAGGGGTGGCTCAAGGAGGCTGAAAAAAGGTTGCAGGGATGGGACAGCGGCCAAACGTTCAAAACTTGTTGAGGAGTCTTAATATGTCAGGAAAGGGTTTTTACCCACCAGCGTCCTCATCAGCCCATCCTGTAGACGTTTGAATTGCCGCCAGGATCTCCCCATTTCGACATGGGGTTGATTTTTGGTGTAGATGGTGAACCCTAAGTTTAAGCCACAGTGTAGAAACTACGGGACAAACCAACCCTATAAGCTACCGAAATTTAAAAACCACAAGTCTCTAGCTTAAATAGTATTTGTTCTATTTATCCTATTTATGAAATATCTGATATCAACTTACTTTCCGCCTGTAGTACTGTGGGTCATATAGGTCACACTGGTAATATGCATAGGTCATAAAGGCCATTTTTAGAGATTGTCTAATTTAACAATGTAAAAAATGAGATGTGGAAGTAGGGATTCCTTAGGAAGGCATTTCTAAAAGTGTAACAAAAAAAGGCACAAAATTGGATTTAAAAAAAACATTACATTATATCAACGTACCAAGAGGTACGGTGTTATTTCTCTGTCGAGTTGTTTGAATCCTATTCAGGCCAAAGAAATTGTACCACGTATTCTTGTCAGAATTTGATATGCAGTCACCAATACACCTGTGTAGTGTGAATCCATAAATGTGGATGTCAAAGTTTTATAAATCTTCTCAGGACTATAAAGCAAATGCATTACCAAAATAACCTTCAATTAATCCCTTCCCCAGTTCTAGAAACGATCTCAAAGGTTGAGTCATTATAGGGTGAATACCTAGAACCATAACTACAATTACCTTATTTGTTTAAAACAATGTTAATTGCTTCATTTTCATGAAAACTATTTAAATCAAAATTGTATGTTTAAAATTTGAAATATCAACATTATTATAATGGTAATTAACTTTAATAATGATCAAACAAAATAAGAAATTTGATGATCACATTCGGTGGTGAATTTTAAAAAACATCAACTGTTTGTAAATTTTATTATTTACTACATGCCATAGTCATAATTTCTTTTTGAATAGTATGCTCTTGAATGAATGATACAATTACTTTACTGCTGATCTCCCTTAATTTACTGTTTCTCTTGTTTTGCTAACAATTTCTAAAAAGCAATTATTTTAGAAAAGAGCAAAAGTCAGAAATAAGGATATTTTGATTAGGTGTTGTCAACAGATTTACCTAGTATGTTGTCATACATATATTATCCTCTTTCATATTTTACATAAAATGATATATACAAGCCCAGGCTCATAATAGTTCGGCCACCAAACATTTTCAACTAGATCTTATCAAATTATGGAGTCTCGCACAATTACGAAAAATATTGATAAAATCGTCTTAACTTTTATTGAAATATAGACTTTCCTCTTACAGAAACTGAAAAACTCTCTTCAGTATACGTGTTGTATTGGAAAATAGATATATAATAAAAATGTGATCCAGTAGTGTGGTTATAATTCGAACACTAAAATTGGCAGAAACGGAACGCGCCACAGAGGCATACGTTATAAGTATAATACACCGAAAGTAACTAGTATCCTATGGCACTTTTGCCATGTTTTATTATGAAATTATATCACACTACTCAACATATATTATATAGCAGAGGTTGTATAGCAGCTTCAGCTGTCACAAGACTGCTGCAATCAAATCAAATTGAGGCAACCCCAATCACATGCTACTTAAGTTGCCTATGTGTTGCGTCGTATATGCCAATTTTATCGACGACTGTTATAATTGCCATGAAACTGATGTGTCGAGTTAAAATGAAACACATACTGAATAAATGAATAAATATCATTTATGGTATTTTTCAGTTTGCAAGTAAAATACCTTGTGGTAAATCTCTTAGTAAGGATTTGTGCTTGTCTATCATTGATGCCCATTCAAAGGGTATTTCGATATGTGGAATTTTTTTTTCGCTCAAATTAAAACCTTTGATAAAGTTAATTACAGATTAATAATTAATACAGATTTCATAATTTGATAATGTCTAGCTGAAAATGTTACACGGCTAAACTATTATGAGCCTGGGCTCGTAGATATGTATAAAAATCAAACCTATCAAGCCTGACAAGCCTATTTTTAGATGACTAAAACTGAATAAAAGTTATTATTCAATCACGTCACATATATATACTTTTTTTTGTTCTTGAATATGTAAAAATAATGGTATCCCTTTTCAACTAAACTTACAGTTTGGTTACTAAAATCAATAAGAAAGTAATGTATGTGCCAACAACTGCAAACATTAGGAAACATATTAAATATGGATTCGATGAAGCTTTCAACATTGATTCAGAATATGAAATCATCCTTTTGATGTCTCGAATACTTTTCAAGATAATTGACATTTCTGCCTAGTAAATACGTAGACATCGTATGTCTGATTGCGCTAACACTGTATTGCAACATTAATGTTTAATGCTTCAATCTACTATTTATACAGATTGTTGATACGTACAGTAGATTCCCATTTTAGGTTATCTCATTTTTATATAACATTTTATATACCCACAAATACAATTTATCACATAAATTCTGTATTTGAATTGCTGATAACATACTATAAAAAATTATATATGCTGTCTTTCATAAATAACAAATATCTACAGAATACTAATATTGCGATGAGATAATGCATTTGACTATAATATGTAGTTTTTCACTGTAAAATTAAAACAACAAAAGATTACTTTAACAAATTTCACTAGAAATATTTTAGTCTTATAATTTACATATAAAGTTTTTTACACTGAGCATATTAAAATTTAGAGTGCACTAACACTTATCGTTGTTGGAGTTGCTGCGATGAATGATGGGCTTGAGAATTCCCAGTATTATTAGGGGATGGACTGTTCCCATTTCCAGCTGACAACTTCGAGGAAAGCAAGGAGAGTATCAGGAAAATTAGGAGGTGTGGCTGGTGTATTACAAGGTGTCATTACCTGAAAGAAACAAAAAGTTACATATCGATTCTGGATCCCTTACTTTATAGTGGTGTGATAAATTTTAGGATCCACAACTGTGAGTATTTAGGATCCACAACTCAAGAAAGTGCTTCTTAAAAGATGGAGCTACCTAGGAATACAAAATTTAGCTAACTGATTCCTTATTGTTAATTCCTGCCTACGAAATAGTAAGATTAGAAGGAGCCTGATGTATGCTAATATATTACATTTGTTTCTTTTGACATATATAAAGACAACTGAAGTTAAAGAAGAAAAACACATATTATGAACCGCCACTTACAAGCAAAATCAATAAATACTGAAATCTGAGCAGCAACGCCTTGGCCAATAGCAAAAGTATTCTTCACATATCTTACATTGTTTACGAATAGCTGCGAAATTCAGACATTTCATGCTAAAGCTCCTTGTAGTTCTACGATTTTTTTTTTTTTTTCGCTAACAAATTTTGATAACTAATTTATATGATTTGAGAATCAGCAATAATATACTGAAATTCATTCATGCGTATTAATGTATTGATAACAAAAATATAATAATTTGAAAATATAATTTACTTGAAAGCTGAAATATTTTTTGTTGCTCCTGAAAAGTAAATCAAATAGCAAAGAGAGAGTTTTGCAAATAACAGCTCTCATATATCACATCATCCTCTGTGAACCGGACCATTTCAGGTTTTGAGTAAGTGTTCTGTAGGGCTTAAAATTTTCGTTGAAGTGTCTACTTTTGAATGCCATGTGTCCCCTTTTTAAATTCAAGACGGCTGTTGCAATATGGCGGCTTAAACGAGAACACTACCTAAAAAAAATTATAAATTCAGAGATTAATGGTTTGTAATTCATGCGTAAAAAATTATCTGTAGGGGCTTAAAATTTTCCTTAAAGTGTCTACTTTGAAATGACATTTTTTTAAATTCAAGATGGTGGTTTCAATATGGCGGCTTAAACAGAAAAGTTTCCCAAAAAACGACCAAATTAAGAGATGAATCCTTAAAAAAAGTACTATTTAGGACGTACAAATGTTCGTACGGATCCAAGATTTTCCTTGAAGTGTCTACTTTATAATGACATCCTCCATTTAAAAACTCAAGATGGCAATTCCAATATGGCGGCTTAAATGAGCGAATTCCCCAAAAAAAATGACACAGAGACAATTGAATTTAAAATTGAGTTATCAGGTCGTAAATTTATTCTCTAGGGCCTTAAAATATTTCTCAGGTCTCTTACAAAAGTTGAAGATGGCGCACAGTGGGAAAAATTACCTTTTTGGACGAAGATCTGCCGACAGTTCAAATCTTAATGAAAATCAAAGTTTCTTAATAGGAAATATTCGTTATAAATAGTAGTTTTTAGTACATACCACTGCTTCTTTTTATTAAAAAAATTATCCTAGCCTAGAAATAAGGGATTAGTCCTTTCCAACAGGGATTAGGCAAATCCAACAATCCTAACCAAACTAACTCATTTAAGTCACCGTTTTGCAGCCGCCATCTTGAACTAGCCGCCATCTTGAAGAGACCTAGAAATATTTTAAGGACCTAGAAAATAAATTTACGACCTGATCACTCAATTTGAAAGTCAATTATCTCTGTGTCATTTTTTGGGGAATTCGCTAATTTAAGCCGCCATATTGGAATCGCCATCTTGAGTTTTTAAATAGGACTAATGTCATTATAAAGTAGACACTTCAAGGAAAATCTTGGATCCCTACAGAACATTTGTATGTCCCACATTTTTTTTAAGGATTCGTCTTTTAATTGGTCGTTTTTTTTGGGAAATTTTCCTGTGTTTGCCGCTATATTGGAACCACCATCTTGAATTTTTAAATAAAACTAATGTCATTTTAAAGTAGACACTTTAAGGAAAATTTTAAGCCCCTACAGATCATTTTTTTCGCATCTAATAACTCATTTTACAAACCATTAATCTCTGGATTTATTAATTTTTTAGGTAGTGTTCTCGTTTAAGCCGCCATATTGCGACAGCCATTTTGAATTTAAAAAGGAGACACATGGCATTCAAAAGTAGACACTTCAACGAAAATTTTAAGCCCCTACAGAACATTTTTACTCAACATCTAAAATGGACAGATGGCAAGGGCGTAGCCAGTAGTTATCTTTGGGGGGGGGGCGCTCAATACAGATGAAACACAAAAAACCAAAAAAAAAAAAAAAAGGTCACTACAGCCAAGGGCAACCGCATTCCCCCGAGTATTTCGGTTTTTACTTGACCCTTTTGGGGGGGGGGGGCGATCCGCCCCCATCGCCCCCCCTGGCTACGCCCTTTGACAGATGGGGGGTCCGGTTGACAGAGAATGACCCATATACAGTAAGCAATGAAAGTCTCATCACACACCCACTTTTTGAAGTTTGCTTAAATTCTGATAATGTTTGTATTACAGCATTGATTTTTTTTTGTTCCTGACAGGATTATAGCTTGTGATATTCTGCGTCAAATAAGCCGAAGTTGAAGGCGGTATGTCGATTGTGTGAAAAGATAATTATCGCTAAGAAAGTAAATTTCAATGTTTTCAAAGAAACAAAGAAAGAAATGTCTAGGAAATTTTTTTCAAAATGACTCAGTTAGTCAGATAGATACACTGAAGATTTCCCTTTAATACGAATCCAACAACTTTGAAAGGGATTTACTATTTTCGAAGTTATTTACGTTTCTTTTGAAACATTGAAATTTTACTTTTTTAGCGATATCTTTTCACACAATCGACATACTGCCTTCAACTTCGGCTTATTAGACGCAGAATATCACAAGCTATAATCCTGTCAGAAGCAAAAAAATCAATGCTGTAATACACAAATTATCAGAATATAAGCAAACTTCAAAAAGTGGGTGTATAATGACTTCCGTTGCTTACTGTATATGTATTAGGAAATCAATCTGTAAATATTTCACTTTGGAGATGTATCCTCTGGGATAAAAAAATATATATATATATATGGATATAAAAAAATACATTACATTTATGCTAATTCTTTATTGCATGTCTGTGCACATCTAAATAAGAAAATAAAAAAACGTCAATTGAAATAATGAAATAACCTAAAAAATGTATATGTATGTATCTAAAACACAAAGCTGTTATAAGAACAATACAGCAATACCCTAGAGTTATATAATAAGTGGGACTGAAAAAATTACGTAAGTCAGAATACAAAATACGACGTTTAAAATATTCGTATTAGTCGACTTGTGTGCAGCATCTGTGCGTGAAACACGTCTGTAAAAACTTGCAGCAAACTCAGAACAATCACAGTGTGCGCACAAGCTTGCAGCAAGCTTGAAACAGCATGATGCCCCGCGTGCTGCAAGGGCAAAGCAAATTACGTAACTCCGTAATTTACATAAGTCGGGATGTCACTGTAACGACATTAACAAAGAATTCCTGCCAAGTTTATTTTTACCTGCAAAACAGTTAAGTTACACCTCTAAATTCTTATACTATACTCCCTCCATCCCAAAGTAGTTGCCACAATTAAAATTATTAAGTGACATTAGTGACAGCTAATGAGTTGAGACAGTTGTTAAGTGTTATAACGAGCCATTAACAAAATAGTCATCAAAGTTGGCCGGGCAAAAAAAGACGTATTTCTATTCTTGATATTAAGTTTATAACCTTTTTGGATTATCAAGGTTATGTAACAACTTTTTGTGACAGTTATTGTTTATTTAACAATTGTGACAGCACTTCAAAAGTTTGACAACAACAAAATTTCGCTTCGACATAACCGCTTTTTCCATCTGCCTCGTTCGTAGCCAGATTTGATGACTTTTTTTAAATGGCTCATTAGTTTGTGTATTAAATCTATTCAGATTATGCACTACTAGTTAGTAAAGAACTGTACAGACTTACAACTGAACATTCTAGAACTTGCAAAAAATGTAAATAGCCATGTTGCTTAGCTAGTAGTAGATGTAATTCGAATGTGTTAAAGTTGTAATCAGAGAGTTGAAGAGTTAATAAGCGTGTTGTCGATCAATTTAGTTCTTTTGCTAACTAGTAGTCCATAATAAGATAATATAGAGTAAGGTATTCTAATCCTGCAACGCATAATGGGAAATGTGTCAAGAGGTCACACCGCCACACGTGTGTCTTGAAAACTAACTTATACCTAAGCTACTTTCATGCAAACTCCCAGGGTAATAAGAATTATAAAAAAAAATCAATGTCGCAAAAAATTATTTTTCATTACAAATAATATTAATTAGCTGTAATTAGTAATTCAAATTATTATATAATAAGCTTAGGTATAAGTTAGTTTTCAAGACACACGTGTGGCGGCGTGACTTCTTGACACATTTCCCATCATGCATTGCAGGATTAGAATACCTAACTCTATATTATCTTAGTGCATAATCTAAATACATAAACTATAACACTTAACTAGCATCTGTCATTAGCTGTCACAAATCTCACTTAATAATTGTCACAATATTAACATGGATGAACACCATCCCCCTTACTGAAATCAAGTGAGTTCAAATGTTGCTAGCTCTTAGACTATAAGGCGCAAAACGAATCGAACCAAAAGTACATAAATATGATAAGTAATTTGTTTATTTTTTTATTTATATACATTCATTGGTTTATTATTAATTGTTGAAAAGGCTATTTATTGTAATTCATTTTAAAACTCAAGATACTACAATAAACACTAATAGCATCACTAAATGTACAAACCTGTCCAAAGTGTGCAGATGCACCAGGAGGGCATGTAGGTAAAGCAGCATCTTGAAAAAACATACTGAGTGCTGTCTGAAAAAAGCAAAAAAAATGATTCACTGATAACCATTAAGTGCAATAAAATCAATAGCAATGTTTATTGTTTGTTTTATGCATCATTTTTGCCATTGTTACAAATATTTATTATGATATACAGTAAGCAAACTAAAGTCATCATACACCCACTTTTTGAAGTTTGCTTAAATTCTGATAATTTTTGTATTACAGCATTGATTTTCTTTTGCTTTTGACAGGAGTGTGAAAAGATATCGCTAAAAAAGTAAAATTTCAATGTTTTCAAAGAAACATAAATAACTCCGAAAATAGTAAATCTCTTTCGAAGTTGTTGGACTCGTATTAAAGGGAAATCTTCAGTGTATCTATTTGACTAACTGAGTCATTTTGAACAAAATTTTCCTAGAAATAAAAAAAATCTAAGTTGAACCAAAAATATCACGAAAATTCAAAATTCTACCATTCTTAACCCTTTCAGGACGGCTGTCACGTAAGTGTGACACAAAAAAATTGCCGGACAGGCGGGTGTCACATATATGTGACACTATACCATCCGTTTTTTTTAAGTAGTGACAGAACGTATAAGACACATTTTAGATTATTACTTGGCAGAGGGTCGAGTGTCACACCGTATAAGCTCATTTTTGCTTGGCAGATAACCGGCCGTCATAGCGGTGTGACGCTGTCTATCATATATGACAACCGGCAACGTGGCATCGAATGCGAGCACGTGGTGGTGTATTGGCCTGGTTGTTTTTTTCTTAGTAACTCAAGTTAGTTTGTTAGTTAGTTTTGGATAAATATAGCTGTTTGCTAAGTGGTGTATATCTTTTGTTATATTTTTATTACTATTACTTTTATTACTTTCTCTGTTGCTTTCTAATACATATTTTAAAATAAACTTTGTTGTTTCAATAAATAAATCTCGAAATAAATGTTTTCTTTCTTTTCGCCTTCCAGAAAGACACATTTCTAAAGTGTCACATATATGTGACACTCGCCCGTGTGGCATGCAAAAAAATACTCCGCCCAGGTGGCAATAAAGTGCTGTGGGGTCGCCGTCCTGAAAGGGTTAATATCGTTTTCGTAAAAATCACTGTTCCTGAAATTTAAAAAAAATACAGAGAAATCTAGAGGGATATTAATCCTAAATTTTTGTTGGAGTAATGTGTGGCGTACAGGGCTTTTTTGAATTTTCATGATATTTTTGGTTCAACTTTAGATTTTTTTCATGTCTAGGAAATTTTTTTTCAAAATGACAGTCAAATAGATACACTGAAGATTTCTCTTTAATACGAGTCCAACAACTTCGAAAGGGATTTACTATTTTCGGAGTTATTTACGTTTCTCTGAAAACATTGAAATTTTACTTTTAGCGATATCTTCACACAATGGACATACCGCCTTCAACTTCGGCTTATTAGTTGCAGAATATCACAAGCTATAATCCTGTCAGAAGCAAAAAATAAATAAATGCTGTAATACAAAAATTATCAGACAAACTTCAAAAAGTAGGTGTGTGATATGACTTTCGTTGCTTACTGTACATACCTACATACATATTCCTCCCTTATATCCATACATATAGACTTTTTTATAGGTAAATAGTCTATTGACAGTGAATACAGGTATATAGACTCAGTTTATCAACTGATTATTATAATGACTGTTTTACAAACACCAATTTTTCTGACAATAAAATTTTACAAGTTGACCTCAATTTATTTGAATACGTGTAAAACAGAAATTGTGCCCAATTTATTGTCCACAATAAATTGTAGAATTAGAACTTGTTCTAATTTCTTGGCCAATTTTAGGAACATATAGTAACTTTTTACATTTATTTCATTGTACCAACCTCGTAAACCAACCTATTAATATCAACAGAAGCCTATTAAAAATTGTATTAATAGTTATCTAAATGTAATGCAAAAATATAGTATTAAGAAGCACTAAAATTTTTACTACAGGGTGTTTCGCATAAGAACCGACACAGAGCAGAGGCGTGTAGGGGAACCTAAAATAGTCACTTAACGCAACTTACCTCTAGACCTAAGGAATTATAGGCCGCTAAAGTGAAGACTCAAATTTCAAAAATCAATATCTCTGTAACACTTGTAACTTAGAAGAACTAAAATTAGTACACTGTTTCGCTACATTAAGAGTATCAACTGATGGGAAGTGAAAGTCAACCAAAGCATTTTATGGGGTTAAATGGAGGTAACCCACCCTTAACATTTTAAACTTTTTTTCTGTTGGCAAATTTAAAAAATTACAATTTAATTTTGTGGGGAGTCTAGTTCTAAATCAGTCAATCTAATTCTAAAACTTGTTTTACTCTTCTTATTTTTCAAAAATCTTTATTGTTTTTAAGGACAACTCGAATAAATAAAGAAATGTATTTAAAAACTGTTACATACTTTGAAAATTATCAAAAAGTTAATGGTTAGCAACGAATTTATACTTTAAATTTGACAATCAGTAAATAAGTTATTTTATTTAATTGTTTACTGATTGTTTTGAAAATGACTGAAAAGTTTTCACGTAATGAACAAGTTGACATGCTGCTTGCGTTAGGTTTTTGTGAAGAAAAATGCAGAAGTGTGGAAGAATATCGGAGGATATTCACTGGTCGTGTGGTTCCCATAGATTAAACTTTTTCCTAATGTTACAAGACGGGCTCGAGAGATAAGAAAATTTTCCAGTAACACTTGAGAACGTCCCCTTGAAATCAGGGTGCAAGAAGAAGAATTTGTTGTACACAACTGATGATAAACCACAAAAATTTGTACTAGAAATTTATCTAGACAGATTTAATTTATCTACCCATTTCATTAGTTATCAAGTTTTTCTTAAAAACGACAATTTTTTTTAAATAACAAGAGTAAAAAAAGTTTTAAAATTAGATTCCCCACAAAATTGAATTAAATCATTTTTAATCTGCCATCAGACAAAAAAATTCGGTAAAATATTAAACCTCCAATCAACTCCTTAGAATACTTCTGTCGACTACCATAATTAAGGGTATCACCCTTAATGCACCCAAACAGTACACCAAATTTGGTTCTTCTTACTTCTAACTTAAAGTGTTACAGATATTGATTTTTTTCGAAATGTGAAACGTCACTTTAGAAGCCTATAATTCCTCAAAGGTGCAACTTGGTATAGAGGTGAGTTGTGTTCCAAAATCACTATACATATTTTGGGTTCCCCTACACGTCTGTGTCGGTTCTTATACTACATTACGTTCTTATAATGTTTGCAAAAAAAATGTCAATATGCTTTATATTAAATTTCAAACCAAGAGAAACCTAAGCTTTTATAAAGAGATATCCAAAGAAAACGTCATCAAATCTGGCTATGAAGGAGAGAGATGGAAATAGCGGTCATGTTGAAGCTCAAAACGAAACATTGTTTTTTTTGAAAATTAAAAATAGAAATGCGTCTTTTTTTTGCTCGGCCAACTTTGATGACTTTTTTTGGATGGTTCGATATAATGGTCAGAAAAAAATCATAAAAATGTACCCTTTTTTAACAGATCAGTAAAAACTAACCTTAATACCTGGGTTTATTAAAGTCTACTTTGCCAGCTGACAAATATACAGTTAGTCAAAGTGAAACTGACATAGGCATGAAATTGTTACGGTGTTAAAAATTGAGACGATATAATGAAAAACAAAATTTATATATCTGTATATAGTAATAGGCACATAATACACTATTCTGTTTTAATAATATTTACACACATAACTTAATATATTCTGAGATTTTTCAAAAAAATAATATACTGTATATGGAACAGATCTCAAAGTGAAAGTCGGACAGTCTGGAAATATCAACTTAATACTTCGTCGGATATCCTTTATTTGCAGTGACAGCCTCCAATCGATGTGGCATCGACTTTACGAGGGTTTCACAATAAGATGGCGGGATGGCATTCCATTCTTCTTGCACAACACTACGAAGTTCTTGTATATTAGATGGACGGCTAAGTTTAACTTTTTCTTTCAAATATGACCACATGTTCTCGATCACATTCAAATCGGGAGATTGTGGAGGGGTATTCATTACATGGGGGGCAATTATGTATTAACCACAGCCGAACGTTCCATGCTGTGTGCTTAGGATCGTTGTCATGGTAAAATCTGAAGCACCTTTCCAGATCGAATTGCTGGGCACTTTGCTTCAATGTCGTTTTTAGTACCTCCAAATATAATTTGTGGTCCATAATTCTATTGATGAAATATAATTTTCCAGGTCCTGCAGCCGACATGCATCCCCAAATGAGCAGAGAGCCGCCACCGTGTTTTACAGTTGGACGGAGATTCCGCTCTCTTAATTCTTCTCTTGGCCTTCGCCATACTAAATTTATTTTGGTCTCATCAGCGAAAATAACTGATTTCCAAAATGAAAAAGCGTGGTACCTGTGCTCTTTGGCGAAGTGCAATCTTTTAATCTATTCTTTTTTAGTAAGTAGAGGTTTATTCCTAGCAATTCTACCATGTAGGTGGTGTTTACGAAGAATTATAAGGATGGTTTCAGGATTAACTTGCTTATGTAGGTACATATTAGCCTCAGCTGCCAATTTGGGTGCACACAGCGTAGGGTTTTTTGTGACTTTTCGAACAAGCCACCGCTCCTCAGCGTCTAAATATTTTCCATGACCCGGTTCTTTTTTTGTTTGCTATTAGATTTTCAGATTTATACCTTTTTTATAATGTCGTATACAGTAGAATGGCTTCTGTTAACCATTTCAGCAATAGTACGTATTGTCCGACCATTTTTATGGTGTTCAATAATTAGTTTTCGCAGGTCTACCGATGTCTCTCCTCTTTGTTGTCCCATGTTCGCTGTTAGACTGTAGAAGACATGTAGCATACAAATCACGCACTGATAATCTCTTTGTCCCCCTACGCCCAACCACCGCATACTTGTTAGAACTTGTAAAAGCCACAGCTAACGCCATAAACTATAGCGACGCATTTTGTCCGAGTTTTACTTTGACCCTGTATTAATGCTTATTATTTATAACTATTAATATTTTTTATAAAATAATATTTAATTAGATATATTAGTATGCAGTTTATGATACATAGTGTGTCCAGTTAATTAAGCTTATTGGTATTATTTTTTTACTAGTTTATTTCAGTATTTTATACAATAATGTTGATTCTTGTCTATGTCCGAGTTTAACTTTGACTTTAACTGTACTTCCAGATTTCCAATATTTTAAAAAAATAAATAAGGAAACTATCAGATTTTATATACTATACTTACACTTACAGCATGCGATATGTATATTGTAAATCAAAATATACAATTTGATTGGAATTGGGTTAGTTTATCTTTGATAAACCATATTTTCCAGTAAATATTGTACATAATACACTGTTCACAGCAGTGTGTAAATTATAATCAACTGTATTTTCTAAAATACATTTATTACATAACTCTAAACTCTACTTTATTTACATAATGTTTTGTAAACATTACTTTTACCTTTTTTTATTAAGGGAGTGAATACTGATACAGCTGATACTGATTACGGACATGTTTGCAAATACCAACCATAATACAGAATCGATGTTTTTAATTTTTTAAAACTCAAACAGCAATAAGGAACTACATATACGTTTTCAATGTAAACAATAAATCGACCTTGAAAAAACCCTTGGCCAAATGAGCCAGTCGATAAAACGTTCAACTCCGAGACAGGTTATGGGGGGGGGACAGAGATATCCACCATTTTCATTCTCATGCGATGTGTTTGTTTACAAATATTATAATATTTACCTCAAATTGCCAATGTGCGGATTGAAGTATCTGTTTAGCTTGTTCACGGGCACAGCCTGCTGCCAAGACAAATTGATTTATCATTACTTGTTCGCGTAATGGACCATCCATCGCAAAATTCTTTAGTAAAAGACCACAATATATATGAACACCGGGGCGCACCGTTCACAGTTGTTTGAAAACTACTTACTCCAATAGTGCGTGTTCTTTCTATCTTCCATTACATCTCTCTCTAACTTAGGGGGATCGCAGATTTGTAAATGACGTCAGATAATATGTGGTTGATTATAGCTCGCGGTACGTATGCATAAACAAAGGGTAAATTTTATTTTATGTAAAACAATTGAACTCCAATTAGCGAAAAAGTAATTTTATAACAAAAAACGCTCATCTTATTCATCAAAATATTTGTGCCACCCTTTTTTATAAAGTACCGTTATTTTACCTAAACATAATCCTGAAATTGTTCATATTACCGTAAGTTGTAAAATTATCATCATTAATTATCTACCTATCGTATATTGTTTTTAAATATGGTCACAAAATAAATATTCATAGATATAAACAAGTGTCACCACGTGACTTCGTCCACGCCAAATCGACATTAAATACATTAGCAGTGGCGTAACACTAACAATATTTTTAGTTAACACCAAATTAAATGCTATTGCACATAATTTTTTATATACATATTTTGGAACTATATTTCACATAATTCAATAAAAGCAAGATGGAATATTATACATTGATTATAATACTCAATAATTTCTTGTTGACGAGTGATAAAGAGTGATGATAACACCCTTTGGGTGGTCAATACTCTTATAAAAAAAAGTAAAACATAATACATCAAGAATAGCTTGGCCCGTGAAATGCGCACAATGAACGTTGTACGAGGTAGAACGACCAAACCCGAGGGATGTATGTACCGGGTGGGCAAATTTCGATGTTTTTATAGGGTATCTCGGTAACTGTAAGGGCTATGGAAAAATGAACCCACCTTTCCCGACCTCTTTTTTCGAGATAAATTCATTGGTGAAAACCAGAATTTGCTATATCTTTTCGTTTTCGAGTTGTAAACGAAAATTGATTTTTTTGAGTTTTCGATTGGTGTCGATAACTCGGTTGTTTGTAAAATTAGAAGAAATCTGTTTGCACGTTCTACAGGCACTTTTTTAAGTAGAATAGGATTTCCTTAACAGATTTTTTATATCTTGTGTAGTTTTCGAGTTATGGCATAAACTTCTATTTTTTTAAATGGAAACCATAGTTGGCTATGATTTAGCTAAAAAGAGGATTTTTTGCTCTTTACAACGATATATAGTTTGTGGGGTCTATGATGAGTGTTTATGCGGAAACAGTTAAAAACATATGTTTTCTAATAAAGGACAGTATAGTAATTTCAATGATTTTGCACAGTAGGCGCCTGTCATTTTGAAAACAGAACAGTTGGATATTGGGATGTAAATACACAGTTACACATTACTGTTTGATTAATTGTTTATGTTTGGTTTTTGCTTGCATTATAGTTTTAAAGTTTCGATTAAAGAAATTGACAAGGCGCGATGGCGTATCAAAATTACGAAAAGTTTAATATGCTAGAGTGTTTTATTCAAAATGGATATAATTCTGAAGCTGCATCGGAAGCATATTTTAATCGCTACCCTGAAAGGAGACAACCTAATATGTCCATCTTTGGTAGACTAAAAGAAAACCTCGTTGAATACGGAGGATTTAATAAACCAAGACCAAAAAATTATCGTATTCAAGATGCTGAGGATGTTGCCATAAATGTTGTTGGTATGGTAGTCGTAAATCCTTCAATTTCAAGTAGGCAAATTGAAGCAGAGTCTGGTATATCGCGACGAAGAGCACTTTCAGTTTTAAAAAAACACAAATTTAGACCTTATACAATAAGGAAACAACAACAGCTCCTTCCAACTGATCCTGAACGCCGACTGGATTTCTGCAATTGGTACCTACAACAAATTGAGCAAGACCAATTATTTTTTAAAAATATCATTTGGACAGATGAAAGTTACGTAAGTAGTGCCGGAATTTTCAACCGACACAACAAACATTATTGGTCTGAAGATAATCCTCATCAGACTGTTGATGTTCAAAATCAAGGACGTTTCGGTTTTAGTGTATGGTGTGCCCTATATAATAACCGCATTTTAGCTTACCAACTTTATGATGACAATTTAAATGGTCAACGGTATTACAATATGATAAACTACCACATAGTAGAAGAATTTTTAGACAACTTGCCACTTAACGAAAGACGACATGTATTTTTTCAACAAGACGGGGCACCACCCCATAATACTAATTTAATCTCGGAATTATTAAATACTAATTTTGGGGAGAAATGGATAGGGAACAATGGGCCAGTAAAGTGGCCTCCTCGGTCGCCAGATCTCTCACCGTTAGATTTCTTTTTTTGGGGAACCATTAAAGACAATTTATACAAAAAGACAAATAATACACTGGTTCAACTGAGAGAAAATCTTATAGACTGTCTGAATTCCGTTTCAAATATTCACATCTATAATGCAACAAAAAGTGTTTCAAAGCGATGTGAACTGTGCATCGCAAACAACGGACGACAATTTGAAAACTTTAGGTAAATAATCATGCTCGTATTTTTTTTTAATCTGTCTTGTTTTGTTTTTGTAAAATATATTGTATCGTATTTTTTACATACATTATTTGTTACAAATTTGATTGTTAAGTGTGTTAAACTTTCTTGTTATGAATATGTTATAATTAATTATTAATTAGTCACTAATATGTCATAATTAGTTATTTAAGTTTAATATACCATTCATTATATACGACTGTTACTATGTATTTATGTTACTTTTCGCAGGAGTAAATTTCCATAGCAACAGTTATTATTATTAAAACATTGTTGTAACAATGTGTTACTATAGAAACTTACTCTTCCTGCAAAGAAAAAACAAAGTAAGTATACCTATACAAAAAATTAAAATTTTTAACTGTTTCCGCATAAACACTCATCATAGACCCCACAAACTATATATCGTTGTAAAGAGAAAAAATCCTCTTTTTAGCTAAATCATAGCCAACTATGGTTTCCATTTAAAAAAAATAGAAGTTTATGCCATAACTCGAAAACTACACAAGATATAAAAAATCTGTTAAGGAAATCCTATTCTACTTAAAAAAAGTGCCTGTAGAATGTGCAAACAGATTTCTTCTAATTATACAAACAACCGAGTTATCGACACCAATCGAAAACTCAAAAAAATCAATTTTCGTTTACAACTCGAAAACGAAAAGATATAGCAAATTCTGGTTTTCACCAATGAATTTATCTCGAAAAAAGAGGTCGGGAAAGGTGGGTTCATTTTTCCATAGCCCTTACAGTTACCGAGATACCCTATAAAAACATCGAAATTTGCCCACCCGGTACATATGATGGCGGCACTTCACTTGGCGTAGCGTATTCGTATATTTGTTGTATTTGCCCAAAAACGGCGATGTGTAGAGAAGCTATTCGCTATATTTGCTTTATTTGTACAAATAGCGCGAATAGCGCTAACAGCAAATACGCGTTTCCGTCCACTTGTCGTTCTTCAATCACACATCAGAGAAGTCAAATAAGGCGAATATTTGCGGTAACCGTCCACACTTGGTTCCACCAGCGCAGCGCCGTGTTTGTCATGGTCTTTTAGTAACTTTGTGCTTATGTAGATTTAACATGTATTGGTAATAAGAAGCATTCAGATAATAAGCTGCTGTCGCTGTCAACACGTCCGTCACTGTATTCACTGGTTCTGAATATTCAAACATATTTGGTATATTTGAGTATTTTTATATATGTGTGTATGGCGTGTTTGGAATATTTGCGAAAACATCAAATATTTGGACAAATACAGCGATACTCGAACACAAATACGCTACGCCAAGTGAAGTGCCACCATGATGAGATATCCACAAACAAACAATAACACATTGTACTCTCGAGTCCCTCTTAAGTCACATTCGCTTAATTCACATTTCCTCTTATGTCACCACGTGTCTCCCTATTATGTCACGAAACTCTCCCTTTTAAGTCGCCGCCTGTAAAAGTTTTAGAACTACGTTTGGAAATTGGATTCTCGCATGATGTACAATTTTTATTGAAAAAAATGATTGTGTAATACATTAAATACAGACACCTAACCTTAAAAATAGGTTAGGTGTCTTTTTTAAAATATTTAACCTTTAAAATATTCACTCTAGCGGAAAATTGAACTTTGTCACGCACGACTGGGTATACTTACGTAGATTTTTTCGTTCAGCTGGCTCATTTTTCATTAAACAAGTGCTGTGGTACACCTCTAAAAATGTCCTTTTGCAACTAAAAACACGAAAAAGTTGAGGTTATGATTGCTTTTAAACGTAACTTAAGAGAATAAATTTCGCGACTTAAGCGAGAAGATGATGCACGGATTTGGTGACTTAAGAGGGAATCGAGTGTACTCGAACCGTTCACGGCTGCAGCTGCAAAATAAATGAACACAATTTTAAATTTCTATTCTATTCTATTCTGGCTAGAGGCAAATTTACTTTTGGTGCATTGTAATAGCAGTTAGATGATACGATATTGCTTTGGGAATTATAAGGGTGGAATAAACATATTTGATTCAACACCCGTGATATAAAACTAAGTATTCAAAACTAGAAGAAAACAAAACTACTTACTGTAATTATACCGAGAAAAAAAATCTGTAAAATACTGATTGATACTGAATACGTCAAAAAGATTTTGAATACTAATTATAATATGTACCTAACTATTTATAATAAGATATAAAATCATTTTAAATCCATTTTTATCTGCTACTATTCATTTTTGGAGCTTAGTTCTCCATATGTTATTAAAGTATTAAACAAAATCACATAACTATTCATAAAAAGCATTTATCCAAACCAACACCAACATATGCATAATATTTTTACCAACGGCATCCTTACCATTGAGGAAGGTGAGCTAGATCTAATTCGATAGGTTTAGCTCTAGTTGTTATTTTCAAAACATAAGAGTTATAGGCATAAATTGTTTGTTTATTGAATAAGTCTCCAGGGTGATTTTGCGAAAATGCCTAATAATTACAACTTTCCATCTTGATCAAACAAGAAGTGGCGAAAAGATTTATAATTTCTTGTTACAGCAAATTGCGGACTAACATATCTGTACATTTCTGGTTTTATGTCATAGATATTCGTGTGTCAAAGACTGTGACCAAGGTAAATGTTAGTTGTTCCTACAACCTTCTTCACTAATAAGTACTAAATATAAACACTAAATTAAGTGATCTACTGATCTACATAAATATTAATAAAAACGCTTTTAGGTACGTCATACAGCTTCAAACCAAACGTTAATTGGTACAATCTGGTGTGACGTCACCAGATAATTCCCTTCAAATAAAAAAGTGCCTGGCATTAGGACAATATAACGGTTTTCCCATGAAAATCACTTATGATTGGGCATATGAAAGTTTGCCATAATGTATGTTAAACTTCATTTAACTATCCAACGCGTGCGAGTCCTGGCACGTTACCAGACACGATCAGTGCTGTACGTATGCACGGGCAAGAAATACACGCGTATATAATTTACAAGACGCTTAAAAAATACGGTTTATACTTTAATTATCATAGAGTTGTATAGTGCCGACTCTGCGTTATGGCATACTTTCCGGACCACACCAATGACTTATGTAATATTGTAACTTTTCAACAAGTATTTATTCAGCCCATCTGCTTTGGCAAAATAAGGACCTGTCATTTCACAGTTCCACGAATTACCATTTCGTTTAACTGATTCAAACCCTAATATGTAATTGATAATGCCAGAGAGCGCCATCTACATTAGTTGATTTTGGTAGAATTTACACATCTGCACCTACATATTTCTTTCAAGTCATTCTAGATCTGCTAGATCTAGCCAGGGACAATCTGTGTTTCGCATCCTACCACAGAATACTCTACCCATACAGAAGCGACAGAGCGTGTCGGCACCTTTGATCTTGGGGAACATATTTTTTGACAGTTCTGCCAGTTATTAGTACACTGAGAGAAAAAGTTGTTTTTGTACACTAATCAAAATGTTCAATTAATAAGTGAATTGTAACATGAAGTAAAAACTCTATCGTCTATATCAAGTTTTGTTTAGAATACACTTAGGCTTAATTATTTTAGGGAAAGACGGCAATAGAGTAATTAGGTACTTTCAGGTATTTTATTTGCATAAATATTTTGCTTCATATTTAATAACTTCATAATATCATAATTAATTTAGGATTAATAAAGCAAATTAATATTATTACATGTAAAAGTAAAGAACAATTTGTAAATGTAAATTATGACATTTTTGAGGGTATTCTGTGTAAATATACATTTACCAAAAATATATAATCTATATGCTTCCACTGCTGGTTGTACTCGCCAATGGCACAGTCCCGGTATCCACAGGTATTTCTAAACTGTTGCTTGGACCTTAAAATTAAAAATAAATAAAGAATAATAGGTTACCCGTTTTAGATAATATTTTGAGCAGTATAAATGGCTAACGTCAATAATAATAGTAAATTTGATGTAGACACAAAGATAAGCAAAAAAAATTAAAAAAAAATGTATACGTAGTACATATAATATGTCTATATCTCAAAAACCGAAGCATTCATAATTTTTGTTTTATGAAAACCAATTCTACTTAAAAATGTGTTTTAGAAAAGTATTTGTCGAAACCTAAATACCTATTGATATTAAATTAAAAATTCAAACATTTTGATACATAACTCATATCTACACAAGTAGGAAATTATTTTGTTTAAACGTATTGTACACATGTAGATGTTGGGACATGTAAAAATTTTGTAGGGAAAGCTTGCTCAAATATACGGTTACGAGTTGCACCTCTAGAAATATATTTCTCTTCGAAGTGTTCCTCGCACAAATGATAATTTGTATGTAATACGTCTGGATTTATATTACATAAATCATCCCTATTACATGCTTTAATCCAAACAGCAGCCCTAAAAATATAAATTTGTTATAATTCATATATTCTTATAGGTAAATAAATTTTTGTAGTCTCCAACTTTACTTACTTTTGGGGATCCATTGGAAACGAAAAAAAAAACTTGTATTTCCATCACTTTGGGAAAAGCATGGACGATAGGCACACCTATTTCTTTTAGCTTTCTTGGCAGAATCCATTCTCATTAATAAGTTTTGTTGGATGTTGGATGTAGATTAGATACCCAATCGCGATCGTAAAAACGTCTCAATACTTTCACCGGCACTGGCTAAGTGGTTATAAGATAAATAGTAGTAACTAATCTGAGTAATCACATAAACACAATCAGTAATATCACAAAAACTGTACTATATTTGAAAATAGTTCAAAATCAACACAAAAATAAAATTTAAAAGAACTTATTTTTTGACAGAACAAAAAGTAAACATTTAGACGTCAACTGAAGACAAAATTACAGTGACGTTACTGCCATTTATTAAATGGCCGCCACAGGTCCCGAGGTCAAATATTCCGGTCCCTCGAAATCGGCTAGCTGTCGCTTCTGTATGGGTAGGTATTCTGTGCATCCTTCCAAAATAAAAGTTATTTTTCTTTGGTATTTTTGATGTTCTAATGTCTGGGGCAAATTTACCAAAAGCAATATTAGCATCCCCTAGTCAAGAAGAACGAATCGATGATACGTGTGTAGCTGCTTTAAAGTCAGGTAGATATTTTGAAATTGTAAGAACAAATGCAGAAAACAGTTTACAAGAAATGCATCAGAATAGAATAAAAACGCTCAGGAAGGAACTGGATTTTTTAAAAGATACCAAATGGAAATACGAATCAATAGATAAACATATTGGTCAGTCCTATCAGTAAGGTTTACATTGTTATCAATAAATCTATTTAATTTAATTCTTCCAAAAACACTGCAATAATAGTATCCAACTTCAAAATCTAAAATTCCCAGTGCTGAAAAAACACCAAATATTTTTGACAGTTTTGTCCTCAGGTTGAGCATATTTAACATTAAACGTGTTTGCCGTAAAATAGTTATTAAACTGTAGATATGGCAAAATTCGATTTAACATCAAAAATGGGACAATATTTAGATAGACACTTGGTATTTCCCTTACTAGAATTTTTATCCGCGAAAGGGGTAAGTAATACATTTTTTAGGTTAGGCGTAATTTCACATATGCATAATTTTTTTCTTTAGATATATAACGAAACCGAGCTCCTTAAGGCCAAATTAGATATTCTAAGCAAAACAAATATGATTGATTATGCTATTGATATCAGAAAACAATTATATCCAGACGAAGAGGTTCCCGAAGATTTAAAACAGCGGAGAATTCATATAGTAGCTCAATTGCAAGAACTTCAGCAAGAGGTAGAGCCGATATTGCAAATTATGGGTGATGATGAAGTTATGAAAAATATGGAAAATATGAGGGACTCAAAAACTTTGATTAACTTTCTTTCCAAGGATTATAAGGTAAAGTTCCAAATACAGTGGAGCATCGATTATCCGAACTAATTGGGAACCAGGGTGGTTCGGATAACCGATAATTTAAAAAAACCTATTTGGGGTGTAGGTACATAATATGTATGTGCATATATAATTAACCTTCCAGTGGTTGCGTGAATGGTTTTTACATTAGTGGTCGCGCACGGTCTCAGAGACCAGCATCAAAAAAAAAAAATTAGAAATAAATATTCAGAAATAATTCTGATGGCAACTAAAAGCTATGTACAGAAATAATAGATGGTAAAATATTTTTTAATATTTATTCACCGAAACCTCAATTTTTCAATGTATATAAAAAGACAAAGAAAATAAAAGCTCACCCTACATATGTATATATTACAAAAATAAAAATTATCATACAACCTTAATTAAGGCAGACTTCTACTCTCAAAACATAAGGTAACTTATTTTTGTACATGAAGTCTTTGTTTTCATTCCAAAAAGTAGCATGCATATCACAAAAAAACATATAAATATTAGCGAGTATTATCGTAACACTCAGAACATATGCCATTTATATGCTCCAGACACATGAATTTTCCGCATTTTCTACAAGAATACTTGGTTTTTCTATTTTTCCTCCAGCCACAATAACTACATCTTCCTACTGCACCGGGAGGTGGCAAATTTTGTACTTCTTCGACATCTAAATTACATATTTCTCGGAGTCTCTGTTTTATTATTTTTGGAAGATTGGTGATCATGGCACGATTTTTTTGATGGAGGTATAGCAACGAAGATGACAATTTAATTAAAAATTCTCTTCTTGGGGATGTTGAGTTGAGATTTTTGGAATTATAAATTATAAAGGAATTAATGCCTGCAACATTCACCATGCTATAAAATATAACCATGGGCCACCTTCTTGTTCCACGAGCAACATTATATTGAGCACATAGCTTGTCAACAACGTCAACTCCTCCCTTTGTTTCATTATACCTGTGAATTATTTCAGGTTTCCCCGTCACCCCATTTATATCATCTCCCTTATGCATCGTCGAAAATAACAAAACATTTTTATTTTTCTTTGGGATGTAGGATACTAAGTACCCCCACATCCAAATGCAAACATGCTAGATCCTATTGGACGTTCATTCTTTTGGGTAAACAAATCTGGAATTTCCCTCTTATTTTTTCTCATCGTTCCTATAAATGTAAGTCCATTATCTCTAAGAGAATCTGCAAGAGGAATACTAGAAAACCAGTTGTCAGTAGTTACGTTCCTATTTGTCTTAAAAATATGTTGACAAAGTCTCTGAACAACTGCCTTTGCATTAGTATCTATTTTATATGGCCCATTCGGTTGTTGTCCCACATAAACCTCCATTTGGCTAGTATAAAACATTTTCGCATCGGATACTGCAAATATTTTTATACCGTACCTATTGGGCTTGTTCGGTATATATTGCCTAAAGCCGCATCTGCCTCTGAAAGCTTCCAATTTTTCGTCAACCGTGACGTAGTCGGAATGGCTATAAGAATTTTTCAAATTTTCATTGAAGTGGTCGAATAGAGTTCTTATAGGTGCTAACTTATCTAATGCAACTCTTTCTTGGCGTGTTTCAATATCATCAAACCGAATAAAACGCAGTAATGTTCGAAATCTTCTGAGGCTCATTGTGAGCCGAAATACTTCAATGCCAGTACCGTCTGTTCTCCACAAATCCTCAGTATTTAGATGGTTAGCTTTCCTAACTCCTGCGAGATATAACAGACCAATTAGTGCTCGTACTTCGTCCAGATTTGTTGGATATATGTCTCTGTTGCGACTGAATTTCTCCGTTTCTTTTTGTATTTCAATATTGGTAAAATTCACGATGTTATTTAGAATTTCGTTATCAAAAAAGCATTCCCATATTCCTATGGGAGTATTTTCCCTCAACACGGGCTTTAGCTCCAGGTAAGTAAAGAGTTAAATTTTCATTCCTTGTTCTTACATTTTTGGGCGGATAATGTTTACTCCATTTCGTTCTCTTATCTCTCCCCATAAAATATGGTTCATTTGCATTAATTTCCTCATCATCATTTTCATCAAATTCTTGTTCTGTGTCACTAGCTTCAGATCTTTCTTCAATATAGTCATCTTCCCCTGTTTCCTCTTCGTCATCATAATGTTCACCACTGGATACTTCTTGAACAGTCTCAATAACCGTTCTTGCTCTTTTTCATAATCCATATCTGAAATATTGACTAATAATTTTATAATGTGAGAATAATTATACGAAAATATTTACCAAAAATATTTTTCAAGGAACAACTTAAAACACAATTTTATTTTACTATAATGGTCGCACCCGGTCTAAGGTACCGTGTTTGCACATGAACCACTTACATCGATGCTCAGCCTGAAGACAACTGTGGCAGTGTATAGAGGAGAACGTCCGTGAAAGGTACACAGACGGAAATTTCCGAATTTATCCGATCGTTCAAAATATCACGGGTTAACCGATGCGACGGTCTCCTACACCGTGCGCGACCACTGAAAGGTTAAATAAACAAACATTAATACAACACACAAATTTATTTTACACTTCAATGTGTACCAAAAAGAAAAGAGAACCATCATTTTTAAAAGAAAAAAATTTCAAGAACTTTATGTACATATTTGCAGTAAATAAACATACATACATATCGTTAACACATATACATTTTAAGAAAAGAAGTCCAATATTAAACGGTTCGGTTAACCGGTTGTTTGGATAACTGAGGTTTGAATAATCGATGCTCCACTGTACTTAAAAATATACATTTTATTTGTTTCAGTAATTTAGAATGAATATAAGATTTTTTTATGTTTTTCCATTATTTGGGCACTAGTATCGCTCTACTGATGGTCGACATTGTTAAATTGGTTATGTAATTAAGTATCACACAGTCCAAAAGACAGAAATATACTGAACTACATTATCAACAGATGTATTTAAAATAAGTTTTAAAAAGTTTTTTTCGGTTCAAAAGTGAAAGTTTCTTTACATTTCTATACCTAGAAATAAATTATCTACAAAAATCAGCAAGAAAAAAGGCACCATCTTATTTGGAATAAAAGTTGTACAGTATTTTTTTACATGTGGTCATAGATATTATTTAAAATTACCATTCGATAGAGATTTTCAAAATATATATATACTAGCGACCCGCCCCGGCTTCACACGGTTTACGACATCACATTAGAAACCTCTAAAATGATCATTGTTTCTCTACTATATTATGCATGTATTATACATACAAACCTTCCTCTTGAATCACTCTATCTATTAAAAAAAAAACGCAGGCCTTCGACGCGCCATTTATAGGCACGCGTCGCCGGCCGGTACCGCCGCAACCGCCATGTCCCTGTATTTTAAATCTGTAATATCTCCGAAAATATTAATTTAAATTACATGCTGTAAAGGGCCATATTGATCTATATTAAATGCACAATGTATTTAAGGTACCTAATTGGATAAGGATTAATGCTGTATTGCTTAAAATCGCTTCGTAAATAAGCCAATATTTCTCGTAAAAAGTAAAGGATAAAAAATTATTATTGTGGGTGATCCCCAAGAGATAGACATATACTATCGCGGACTTTTTTTGTAGACCTTTTTAAGGTGTACAATACTGTAGTACATTATTTTGATCTATCTCGTCGGGTTCAGCCAGCGTTTGCAATGTAAGCGCAAAAAAATGTGTTTATTTACGACATCACATTAGAAACCTCTAAAATTATCAGTGTTTCTCTACTATATTATGCATGTATTATACATATAAACCTTCCTCTTGAATCACTCTATCTATTAAAAAAAACCGCATCAAAATCCGTTGCGTAGTTTTAAAGATCTAAGCATACATAGGTAGTTAGGGACAGACAGCGGGAAGCGACTTTGTTTTATACTATGTTATGATATATATGGTATGCTGCAGTTTTTCCTGCAGATAAAGAAGATATAGGGCCGCGAATATCAAACTGAATCACCTGGTAGATTACTAATTTATTGTAGTACTTGCGAAATTTCATAAATGTATCATCTTGGTGGATCATTCTTTTAATACTTACTTGCTTCTTATTTTCAGTTTGAAATTGAAATGATTGACAGCTTACATAAATTGGCTAAATACCGGTATGAGTGTGGAAATTACTCAGTCTCCACATCTTATTTATATTTTTGTATGTTGGTGCTACCGCCTAATGACAAAAACTATCTAAGCTCGTTATGGGGTAAATTTGCATCTGAAATTTTGGTGCAAAATTGGGATTCAGCATTAGAAGATCTTAACAAGTTACGAGAATATATTGATTCCAAGCCCAAATCAATTTGGAGGAAACAGTCTACAGCTACTACAGCAGAGAACTTGGCTTATTCATTGGTCACTATTTGTCTTTTTTAATCATGCATTAGGCAGAGAACTAATTATCGAAATGTTTTTATACCGCCCACATTATCTAAACGCCATTCAAACAATGTGTCCCCATATTTTACGTTATTTGGCAACTGCAGTCATTATAAACCGTGGAAGAAGGTCTGCCCTTAAAGATTTGGTGAAAGTTATTCAGCAAGAAAGCTATACATATAGAGATCCTATTACGGAATTTCTAGAACACCTGTATGTAAATTTCGATTTTGATGGAGCCAGGCAAAAATTACATGAGTGCCAAACGGTTCTGTTTAATGATTTTTTCCTGATATCATGTTTAGACGAGTTTGTGGAAAATGCCCGTCTTATGATATTTGAGACATTCTGCCGAATTCATCAATGTATCAGTATTGGCATGTTGGCTGAAAAACTGAATATGAATCCTGATGAAGCCGAATGCTGGATTGTTAATTTGATTAGAAATGCAAGATTAGATGCGAAAATTGATTCTAAGTTGGGCCACGTGGTAATGGGAGCGCAACCTCTCTCGCCTTACCAACAACTTATTGAAAAAATTGATTCCCTCTCTGTGAGATCAGAAACTTTGTGTGGACTTATAGATAGGAAACTTAAAGCACGAACAGACGTAAGCATATAAAATTGTTGTGATAATAGAAAATCTATATTATATTTACATTTTTTTTTTTCAGATACGTTGGGGTAACCAAGAATTTTAAGTTTTTACAAAATAGATAAGCTTATTATTTTGAAAAATGTATCTTAATAAACATTTCGTAATAAACTAATCTTTACTTTTTTTTCTTGTTTTTGGATGCTGCCAGTTAAACAGATATGAGTCTAAATTGAATAATGGAGAACAACAAAATATTTCTTAATGGCATATACTTGCCATATCGTGTGTGTGTGTGTGTGTGGTGTACTGTCGATAAAAATAGCACAATTCAAAGGGATCACAATTATTGGTACACTTGACAAGTCCATACTTGTATATACTTGTGGTTGTGCTCACACGACTAGTACACATTTGTGCTTTTGCTTCGCTATTATTCAGTAAGTATTAAGAATTCAGATAGGAGGCAATACCTATTTTTAAAATACAGTTTGTTTATTGAAATTGTTGTATTGATTAAAAATGAAAATAGAGTGTGCAGATGAAGTGGCGTTAGAGTTTCCCGATTTATATGAATATGAAGAAGTGAAGACATATGGACCAAAAAAACCGTAATGCAGTCAACGATACATGGAAGAAAATCGAAGAAATTCAATTAGTTATTCAAAGATAGTGTCCACCGTCTTTTCATGTTAATTTTGTTTTTTTCTTCTTCAGTTTTAAATAATATCTACTCATTACTACAAAAGCTGCACAAATGACGATATTTTCATAACGACCGCTGCAGTTTAATGCTGCATAATGACCGATCCATGCAGTTTAATACTGAACTATTTTTTCTACCAACATTGTACCACTTTGCTGACATATTTAACAAAACTGAACACATCTATGAGTCTCATAAAACATATTAAACCAGATAAAGTGGTGTAAAACAATGGAACTTCTTCTTCGTTCTTAATAATTTAGTTAAATCCTTCGTTTGGACCTAATAGTCCGTGCGAGCGCGGAGTGTAACAGGACCGTAGTCAGTTTACGAATGAAAATGTTAATATGTTCACAGAAACTATGTTGCATCATAGTACATTATTAAATATTATTACTTATTACCAAGCGCGATGTCACAGGGCCGAAACTATGCATGTCCTGCCCTTGACTCGTTGGCCTTCACAGCTCACAGCTGACTTGCATTACGAAAACTGCGCTAGCAATTTTAGTTATTTATGGCATGCTGTAACAAACAGTCGCCGGTATGGCATCGCGTTGATACGTTTCGTTTTTACGTATTCGCCGTGTGTTGAATTCGTCGTGTGTTTAAATAACTTTATAAATATTAATAATTATTAGTTGAGTAAATAATGAGTTATGTACAAAAAAATATATACGACGCCAATAGTATACGCCCAGTCAGTAATACAATAAAAGAAAAAATGCACAGCGTGTTAAAAAAAATCCAGGATATTTCATTTTGGAAAACATATGTAAAGTTTTAGTTGGTACATGTCAGGAGTTACCAGAAAATATATTATTATATAGTTCATGCCTCAACAATTTCTCATACTGTCCATTATCAACAGTAGACGTTGAACGGTCTTTTTCCATACACAAGTTAATATTAAGTGATAAACGTCGCCGTTTCACTCCAGAACGCTTAGAAAATCACATAATATGTTTTAACCACCGCCAACCTGTCATGGGAACCATGTCTCAACACTGACGCTTGTCGGGTAAGTGTTGCCATTGTTACGTGTTATCTTAATTTATATAGGTATTTTATCCTTGACTTAACCGTACTATTTGGTAAAAATAATAGGTACTATGTTGTTACATAGTTTATGTAAATATATTAATATTTGCATTCGTTAACTGACTACGGTCCTGTTACACTCCGCGCTCGCACGAACTCGTCATCAAAGGTGTGAAATTTAGAAATAGCATTTAGTAGACTGATTAGTAGGTTTATATAGTTGTAAATCGACCGTAACTTTTGAAATAGTAAATATTAAAATAATACGGATCGAAAAAAGGTGTACTGCTTAAAAAATCGAGGCATCGCGATGCTTAGCGCCGTTATGCTATACAGTTTGTGTTAAAGCCGACATCGGCCGGTTGTGAAAAAGAACAAATGCTACACTTCTTGTTCTAACGACTAACGCAGGTGGTGAGTGGGCCAGTCTTATTCCCTCACTACCTTCGATGCGTGTGCGATTGCTTCTTATCTGTCGTCTCACTTCTGTTTGTCCTTTTTCATAACTGGCCGATGTTGGCGTTACACACACGGTATATTTTTTATTTCTGTCTTAAAAGGCAGAAGCTTCTGGCTTTAGTAAAGATAAGTAAATTGATATACTCTTTACAAAAATTATATTCATTTAGTTAGCAGTTTACGAGAAGAACAGATAGTGGCAGTACTCAACAATAAATCGACCATAACTTTTTAAATAATCAAAATACAAAAAAATGTTGAACAGAAAAGGAACTCATAATTAATATACCCCTTGTAATAGTAAAAAAAAGTATGCTGTTGAAAAAAATTTTTTGATGCGTCACGACGCTTAGCGTATAATATATTGTATGTTTAGATTATTTTATTATTTATATTATTTACATTATTTATGTTTTATTATTGCCTTAATTTTGAGTGAAGGTGAGTAAAAGTAATTTCGAAACATTTCAAAAAAAAAAATTAATTTATCAGCCGTTTCCGAGAAAAACTCACTTCCTATGATAAATCGAATCCCTGTACGTACACGAGTAAACACATGTTAAGCCGGTCCCAGCATAAAGAAACCAAGTTTCTTTATGGGTCCCAGACACTACGGGCATTCGACGAAGGAGTCGTAGTCTTCTTTTATCTTTGGTCGTAGTTGCTTCGGCATTCGCTTAGCTCCCACACCATAAAGAAAAAAGAAACCAAATAAGAGGTTTCTTTATGTCCCACACTATGCGATGATTTTGCGAATGCTCGGCTTCGGGTGCCTTCGTAGTAAAGCTCGCTCTCTTATTCTTTTTTACATCCAGTGGCGTTCATCAGTTCTTTCTCATACATTTGCAAAAATTCTATTGTTAAATCGTTTGTCCACTCCATTTTACAACAAATCGTTTCACTGAACGGCACTGCGCTAGACTAAACGCCTTCACAAACCCAAGTGAAGTATCTGGGACCTTTATCGTAATACCTTCGTGGTTCTTTGCTTCGCGCAATTTTATCGCCAGCCGGCCGAACCAGTTTACGAATGACGAAGGTTCAGCGAAGTAGACACTACGCGAAGGTCCCCGTATGCCGAAGTTTCGCCGAATACACATAGTGTCTGGGACCGGCTTTAGTAAAACATTAAAGATTGTAACATTCCATAAAAAATAATTTTTTAAAAGGAGGCCCCTGGCTGACGTATTGATGTATTATTGGTCAAAAAGTGTCTATATTTTTACTATGATTATCATGTAAAGTACTCTCATAGAAAACCTACATATTGTAACGTTTTATTTATTTCGGGTTCGTGAGGTGTGAAAAATTAGACTCGCACTTTTAAACTAACACTATTTAACTACACTAATTTATATTTATACAATTTATATTAGAGCGTTGTACGGAGAGCGCGCCGTTCACATGATTCAAATAGAAAAACTATTGTCCCGCGTCGAAACCCCGCGTTATATACACCTATAGAAGTATCGCGTCTAACATGCCAGTACTATCCAGGCGCTTCGACTCCTGAGCAGCCGCGATCTTTCCAGGCGCTTCCACATACGTCTATCAGACGACGCGGTCGGCTGGTATCAAGGAAGGCAGGGGCGGACTGGCCCAGCGTTCGTAACACTGCCCCCTCCTTAAAGACATTTCGTCTCGAATTGTCTCATCCCCTGGCCTGTGACGATACCTGCAGAATGGCCCATTCTTGCATCGGGAGGTCTGGTAGAAGAAGCAGTCCACAGTCTTCACGTTGAGCGATCTCCTGGGGTTGTAACAGCATATCAGAATCTCAATTCCAGTAAACCGGAAAAGGACTTCTAGCATACTCCTTATCACCCTCCAATCCAGGCCATCTAGTCCGCTGGCTATCTTCGGTATCGCCAAACTGCTTATGTTCTGGGACAAGAGCACATCCCTCGGTTCGACTAGTGTGACCCAGACAGTTTGATAAGTTGGTTTGTGGTGCGATAGCTGCTTGGTCACCAAATAGAAAACGGACCTCTCTTTCTCCTGCTGGGCCACCTTAATTTGAAGGACTCGTCCAACCTCTGGTCGTTGTCTGCGTAACTCCTCCAACTGTCCAAACGCCTTCTTGAAGGTAAGTGCAATCCCTCGGGTCATTCGGAGATCCGCTGCCACACAGTGAGCAAGACAGAAGTCAGCAGGAGCCTGGAACAGGTCACGTGGTTCTTCTCGCGTTACACCGTAGCGAGCTTTCTGGCCGTTGGAATGAAGCAACATGAATTCCTCCGAAGGAGAGCTCGCTGTCTGGTGGACTGACGTGTCGAACTCTGGCTTCAGGCTCTGGCTCTGGCTCAGAGCTTCTGGCTTGGCGTTGATGTCGTAGGTCTCCTTCATGCGGTCGCTGGCGCTCTGGATATTTGAACGGACTCGTTCGTGGATGTCGTCCATTCTCTGGCTGAGTACTGACGTAGTTCTCTCCAGCCACGTCGTCCCCTGGTGTACAGCCGAACTTCAGGTCACAGGGTAGACGCAGTTCACGGCCCATGACGATGCTTGCAGGTGTTTGCCCAGTTGTTTCGTGAATTGACGACCGGTAGGCTAGCAGGAACAGGTGGAGAAACTGGTCCCAGTCCCTCTGGTGGTCAGAGACTACTTTGGATAAGTACCGGTTGATGGTCCTATTCATTCGCTCCACCATTCCATCTGACTGCGGATGCAGTGCAGTTGTCCTCGTCTTACGGATGTCGAGTGTACGGCACACATTCTGAAACAGAATCGACTCGAAATTTCTCCCTGGTCCGAATGGAATTCCAGAGGTACACCAAATCGACAAATCCAGTCCCTGATGAGAGCGTCCGCCACAGTAGAAGCCTCTTGGTTTGGAAGGGCATACGCTTCTACCCATTTGCTGAAATAATCCATCACGACGACGATGTATTTATTTCCATTATCTGTTTCCGGAAACGGACCTGCTACATCGATGGCAATTCTTTCAAACGAACTACCCACGTTGTATTGACGCATTGGAACCTTCGGGTGCCGTTGCGGACCATTACTTGCAGCGCACACCACTCCTTCACGTCAGTAGTGCAGTTCACCCAGTAGAAACGCTCCCTAACTTTTCCCAGCGTCTTTGTTACTCCTAGGTGTCCGCCAGTACTTCCATTGTGGATCTCCTCCAATACCTCTGGCACTCTGTTTCTGGGGACTATCAGATGTTTTCGCTCTTCGGTACCATCTGATTTCTCCAGAACGCGTTTTAAGAGTCGTCGCTTAAGACGAGGGAATTCCACTGAGCCCAGTATGACTTTACGGTTGGTGAATACCGTGATACCTCTTCCCAAGTGGGTTTCCGATCTTCTTTCTTCCAATTCACAATTGGTTTCAGATTCGGGTCATTCTCTTGGTCTTTCAACACCCTTTTCCGACAGCCAATCGTCGTTCACCGCCGTCGTTCTGTATACCAAGATGCCCTTTTCTTCTGCCCGCTGACAATGTTTGCAATTCTCAAAGCAGGGTCTTCTGGATAGCGCATCAGCGTTGCGGTGAACTTTGCCTGCACGATGTTCGGTGTCGAAATCAAATTCTTGGAGTCGTTCTATCCACCTGGCTACCTGTCCTTCAGGATTTTTGAACTGTAGAAGCCATTTTAGCGCTGCATGGTCCGTTCTCAGCAAGAATTTTCTTCCATACAGATATTTATAGAAGTGCAACAGATTTCACTACTGCCAGTAGTTCCCGCCTGGTAACACAGTAGTTTCGCTCAGGTTTCGACAAGGTTTTACTGAAGTATCCAATAACCTTCTCTTGGCCGTCCTGAATCTGAGACAAAACTGCTCCCAAACCTACATTACTGGCATCGGTATCCAAAATGAATTTTCCATCCGGGAGAGGATAGCTCAGGATAGGTGCACTCGTCAACGCTTTCTTTAGATGTCGAAACGCTTCACTGCATTCATCGTCCCATTGGAACCGCCTTTCTCCTTCCGTGAGTCGAGTCAGTGGCTTGGCAATGTTGGCAAATCCGGGCACATATCGACGACAGTAAGTGCATAATCCGAGGAAACTTCGTAGATCATGCTTATTGCCGGGTACTGGCCACTCTCGCACTGGTTTGATCTTCTGGTCATCCACTGCCACTCCTTGACTGGAAACAACATGGCCCAGATACCTCACTTCCTTCTGGAATAGATGACACTTTTTCGGGCTGAGCTTTAGGCCAGAGGTTCGCAAACGTTGAAAGACCTCCTCCAGATTTTTCATGTGATCCTCAAAGGATTTTCCAACCACGATGATGTCGTCAAGGTACACAAGACATGTCTTCCAAGGGAGTCCTTTTAACACTGTTTCCATCAGCGTCTCGAATGTTGCCGGAGCGTTACATAATCCAAACGGCATTACGGTAAACTGCCATAGTCCTGTACCCAGAGTAAACGCAGTTTTCTCTCGATCCCGGTGTGCCAACTCTACTTGCCAATATCCACTCTTCAAATCTAGGGTTGAGAAAATCTTTGACCCTGATTGAGAGTATCCAAGGTGTCATCGATTCTAGGCAATGGATAGCTGTCTTTCTTTGTCACGTTGTTTAATTGACGGTAATCCACACAAAATCTGGTAGAGCCATCTTTCTTCTTTACCAATACAATTGGTGAAGCCCACGGACTATTAGATGGTTCGATGACCCCATCTTTTTCCATGTCCTGCACGATTTTATCGGCTTCCTCGCGTTTGGCTAATGGCAATCTTCTTGCTGTTTGTCGGATGGGCCGAGCGTCGCCCGTGTCGATTTTGTGTCGGATTACATTTGTCCTGCCCTTTCCACCTTGCCCATCATCGAAAATGTCTGCGTACTTAGTAATCAGACTCCTTAGCTTCGTCGTTTGATCACTTCTCAAGGATCTTGAGGAAGATGATAGGAGGTTTGCTAACTCGCCTGTAATCTTCCTAACTGAATTTTCTTGAGCATCTAATTTTCGGATGACGGAGGAAACCGAAGAACAGTACCCTAAAACGATTCCTTTTCTTAGATTCACTTGGGTGATGATTAAGGTTCATTATTCTCACCGGTACTGTTTTCTCGGTCAGCAACAGAGCTTTTCCCACAGCAATTCCTCTTGCTACCTCGCCGTCGTGAGATCTTGGCTCAAACACCATTATATTCCCAACACACGGGTTACCGTCCAAATGAGCGTCCAAGATCGTTTCACTTCGTTCTGGCACTGCCGTATCCTCTGCCAGGACAACTCGAATTGTTTCCTCCATCTTCCGATGTAGTACGATTTCCTCAACCATTTATTTTCAGAACATTATTCTTGAAGTCCAGTTCAAATCCCTTGGTGTTCATAATGTCCATTCCAAGAATAAGTTCATCCTCAATTTCAGCTACCAGTGCTCGATGTTCAAACGACACGTTTCCAATGACAATCGTGACATTGGTCTCACCGCGAATGGTAGCGGGATCTCCAGTTGCAGTACGTAGTCGCCAGCTGGTCGGAGTAATTCTTGCCGCTGTTCCAACAATATCTGGTCTAATAATGGTTCTCGTTGCACCCGTATCTAACAGCAACAGCCTTTCTTTTCCATCGACAAAAACACTATTAGACGGGTGTTGAAGAGATGCTACTCGTGCTGTTTTCTTTGGGGCTTGCTTCTTAGAGGTTGACGATTGCCTCCTACGGTCAACCTCTTTTAGTTTTCCGACGAGGGTGACGTTTCCTTATTTCTAGGGCAGCGACTACGGACATGTCCAACCTTACCGCAATTCCAGCACCGAATTTGCTTCTTTTCCAACATGCCCTCGACGACTCGCTTAATTTCCGCTTCATTGCAGGTTCCTTCTTCAACATCTTCCTCCATCTTACGGACCTTAGCTTGACTTCTGCAGCTTTGTTTAGCGGCTTCGAATTCCAAAGCTCGCGCCAAAGCATCCACCAACTTGCCGGGACGAGCGAGAGTCAGAGCTTGACGGGTCTCAGTATCACGCAGACCATCTAAAAAGGCCTGCACGGCTAATCGTTCCATGACGTTCTTCGGCGTAGATGAATATGCCAAACGAACTAACCGCGCTATGTCCGCTTCAAATTCCTGCAGTGATTCGTTATTTTTCTTGACAGCGGTTCTTCAACTGCGAGTGGTAGACATGCTCGAGATGAGACTGACCATATCGCAGTTCCAGGTGTCGGACAAGTTGATGGTAATCCTCTTGTTCTTCAAGCGAAAGCGTCTGTAATATATCCGTGGCATCTCCGCGTAGTGCCAAGGTCAGCGCTGTAGCCTTCTCTGCCAACGACCAACCATTTGCCTTCGCTGCAGCCTCAAATTGTCGTAGATAATTGACCCAGGAGCTCTTACCATCAAACTGTGGTAGTTTCATGCGAATTTTCGAAATTTCCATGTGACTGCTCAACTCGAGTTTACTCGACCTGTCGATGTCGCTACCAGGTGACTTCAGAGCGGTATCGACCACTTGTCGTTGTTTCCCACTCTCCTAAACTCAGCGTTGCGATTTTTCTCTCTACTTCTAGAAACTTATTCTGGAATTCTTCTTCTACGGTAACTAATTTGTTTTCTTATTTCCCCCAAATTTGCCGTCCATTTGTTTCTGGAGCCAACTAGAATTTTCCGTAATTTTCTTTTCTAAAGTTGTATAATTTTCCAGTAGTTTTTTATCCATGTTTTCTATTAGTTTCTGTTCCATCTTAGTGGAATTTTCGACCAACTTTTGCTCCATCCCTCTTAAGTTTCCAGACGTTTCTCTTCAAGACTTACTTTTAAACTACGCAACGTCGAATTTATGTCACCAGCAATTTCGAATAAATATGTGTCGGGATTTTCACCGTCTTTTTCCAGAACTTCTCTTAGTCTATTTTGCAGATCGGCCTTTTTTCCGGTGGTTTCACACTCCCATTCTTCGAGTTCCTTCTTCAAATCCGCCACTTTGAGGTCCTTTAAAAACACCTGTCTTGAAGCCATTTCACTTAATTTATTTATCGCGAATTTATTTATTTAAATGTTTTTATTGTTCAGTTTTTTTTCCACACCCACACCTGACGCCAATGTAACGTTTTATTTATTTCCGGGTCTGTGAGGTGTGAAAAAATTAAACTCGCACTTTTAAACTAACACTATTTATTTAATTAATACAATTTTATGGGGAAATAGGGGTTTTTGGAATCGCTGATAACGAATTTCAAGTCAAAATTAAAAAAAAAAACAAAATGGCGGCTATAAAATACTAAAAAGCATATCTATGAATCGTAGTTTTTATCGATTTTATGTTTAATTTTGTACACAATCATACGTTTTCAAAGTCGCTGGTTAGTAATCAGGAGTCAAAATGAAATAAAAAAAAAACAAATGGCGGCTACGAAATACTAAAAAACATATCTATAAACCGTTATTTTTATTTAATTTATGTGAAACGTGGAATTTATTGGTTTTCGGGGTTGCAAATAATGAATTTGGAAACAAAATGAATGGCAGAAGTAAAATGACGAATACAAAATTTCTAAAATCCATAATTTTTATTTATTTTATGAAAAAAACTTGTGACAAATAAATTAAGAAGTAGGTACAATACAAAGCCGAATCTAAGCAGCTAGTAGCAGCTAGTGGCAGCTAATTTTTACAAATTTTGTTACATAATAATATAAACTAATTTAAAATTTGTTTCACTGCGGATTTCCGCGGGACTTTTAACTTTTCTCTATTTTTCTGAAACGATTGCACACAAATTTTCATTATTTTACACTTCAAACATTGCATTACTGTTGATTTATATTTATTTGTTATAATTTTTGACAAATACGAGAATAAACTACATATTTCCATTTAAAACATCTATTTTGTGGAATTAAAAAAAGATCAACTTTACGATTTTCTACGAATTTTTTATTACGACGCTTGAACATGAGCTTGGAAGCTCGAGCTGTTACTCGTGCGAAGGTCCTTTTTGTATTGGCTTATACCTGCCATGTATACTTAATTAGTAAACGTATATAAATTGGACTAGGAAATAGTTGCACTTTTTTTTTAATAACGAATTAGTGAAAAAAAAATTGAGTTTTTTCAGTTTTTTGCTTATCCACGGTGGAGACTTTAACTGGAATATATTCGCTAGCGGGGGTGGTGAATGATTTTTCAAAAAATTCCCGAGACACGTCAACTTTTAAATGTATTTACCTACATTTTGCAAGTAATGTGAAAAAATATAGCCCTTCAGGGGTGGCTGAAACCATCCTCGACATGATTTTTTCAAATGCAACCCTATGGCTTGTGACCCCTCATTGTAAAGCTGGTGGAAAGAGGAATCCAACGCACTGATCAAATTTTAATTTTTAGTATGTTTGTAGGGTTGCATACAATTAAAACGTAATTTTATAGTTTAATTTATTTTTAACGCAACAATTTCGTACTCAAAATGTGTGTTGTTTAGTTTTGGAATGTAAACCTTACTTTTCATATGTCCCCACAAAAAATTCCAAGCAATTTTTTTGCCACAACTGATATTTGTTATTTTTTGCTAGTGTTTTTACACGGCCGCAAAGAGTAATTTAGTTTGTATGCTGTATTCAGAGTTTGAAACGAAGTGTTATTTCAAATTGGTGAAAATGTCTTATTTAACTGAATCACTAAAAATCGAAATTTTGATGATGATTGGATATGGTGATAGGGCGCGAACTCAATGCGAAGTTGTTCGCTTGTTTCGAGAAACGCATCCTGACTTGCCACCACTAAATCAAGGTACCATTAGTAAAATTGAGGCACAATATCGAGAGATGGGTCATGTCAGGAAAGTACCGAGTAAGAGGCAGGCTGTTGTTGATGACGACACGAAGTTGAATTTGTTGCTTGCTCTAGAAGAAAATCCAATCACTCCAGCCCGTCAACTGGCCCGTGATAGTAATCTTAATCACAAAACAGTTTTAAAAATACTTAAATATGAGAAAAAACACCCATATAAAATGCAAGCTGTTCAAGAGCTACTTGAAGATGATCCACGAGTGGACGACCGACGAGTGGAATTTTGCGATTTATTGATGACTTGTATTGATCAAAACCAGTTATCTTTAGAGTGGATAGTTTTCTCTGACGAGGCTACTTTTGCATTAAATGGGCACGTAAATCGCCAAAATTGTCGTTACTGGGCTGAAGAGAACCCCCATTGGATGAGGGAACTTCATACTCAGCGCCCACAGAAAACTAATGTGTGGGCCGGAATAATACAAGATAGAATTGTAGGACCATTTTTCTTTGATGACACTCTTAATGGAGCAAGATACTTGCGTTTACTCCAGCACGAACTAATGCCAGTGCTATGTATTTTATTTCCAAACCCCTTAAACCCTAACTTGACCGACGAGAGGTTATGGTTTCAGCAAGATGGGGCCCCACCACACTATGCTGTCATTGCTCGTCAGGATCTGGACAGAATTTTTCCCGGTAGGTGGATTGGGAGGCGAGGTAATATTGAGTGGCCAGCAAGATCTCCAGATCTTACACCACTGGATTTCTTTTGTGGGGACATCTTAAAAGTAGGGTTTACATTCAGAAACCCAACAACATAGCAGATCTGCAGGAAAGGATAAGAGAGGAAATCGGAAAAATAACACCGCAAATGTTGCATAATGTAAGGGACGAAACCTACCACAGACTGGGATGCTGCCAACAAGTGAATGGTGCACATTTTGAACAATTGGTACGTTGAAAATAAATTGAATTTTTAAATTGTTTTAATTGTATGCAACCGTACAAACATACTAAAAATTAAAATTTGATCAGTGCGTTGGATTCCTCTTTCCACCAGCTTTACAATGAGGGGTCACAAGCCATAGGGTTGAGTTTTAAAAAATCATGTCGAGGGTGGTTTCAGCCACCCCTGAAGGGCTATATTTTTCATATTACTTGCAAAATGTAGGTAAATACATTTAAAAGTTGACGTGTCTCGGGAATTTTTTGAAAAATCATTCACCACCCCGCTAGTGAATATATTCCAGTTAAAGTCTCCACCGCTGTAGAAGAAAAGCTATTGAAGCAATCACATCACATCCAATGGGAAAGTTGTAAAGAACTCAAAAACCTTTAAAATGAAAAAAATGAAGTCAATTATACATACATTTACATTTTTTCGCTGAGAAAACTCGGAAAAAAACGCAAAAAAATACCTTTTCTTAATAAATTCGTAATTCGAGTATTTTTGGAATTAGAAGAGTCAATCTTGTGGGAAAATGTAGGTAATATCACGAAGAATGAGTGTGCAAAACCCGATTGTGTCCGATGAATACTTTTTGCACAATAGTCGAATAAAGTTTTTTACATCGTATTTTGAATATTCCATAACACGTCGAGCGATAGATTAAATAACATTTTCTCGACGGATTCGGAAACTACAGTGTAAACTACAATTCGTCCATTTACTTTGTTTCATTTAAATGCCATTAAATTGGTGTAAAACGCCTCAGAACACCGCGCGAAATTTGCTGGTCGCTGCCACCGCTTCCCCTCGTACCACCGCCACCTATACCACGCTCGGCTGTCAGCGCGCCGGCGAACATTTTGCGCGGTGTTCAGAGGCGTTTTACACCAATTTAATGGCATTTAAATGAAACAAAGTAAATGGACGAATTGTAGTTTACACTCTGTAGTTTTCAAATCCGTCGAGAAAATGTTATTTAATGTATCGCTCGGACGTGTTATGGAATATTCAAAATACGATGTAAAACACTTTATTCGACTATTGTGCAAAAACTATTCATCGGACATAATCCAGTTTTTGCACACTCATTCTTTGTGATATTACCTGCATTTTCATATTATCTTATAATGCAAAAGTACTCGAATTACGAATTTATTAAGAAAAGGTGATTTTTTGCGTTTTTCCCAAAAAAACCCCCTTGGCGCAAAAAAAAAACCCCCCTGCCCCTTTTTCTTTTTTTTTTTTTTAATTTTTCAACCCCCCCCCCCCCGCCCCTAAATCCCCCCACCCCCCCCTTTTAAAAAAACAAAAAACCCAAAAAACCCACCCCCCCCCCCCCCCCTTTTAAAAAAAAAAAACAACCCCCCCCCCCCCCCCCCCCCCCCCCCCCCCCCCCCCCCCCCCCCCCCAAAAAAAACCCCCCCCCCCCCCCCCCCCCCCCCCCCCCCCCCCCCCCCCCCCCCCCCCCCCCCCCCCCCCCCCCCCCCCCCCCCCCCCCCCCCCCCCCCCCCCCCCCCCCCCCCCCCCCCCCCCCCCCCCCCCCCCCCCCTCCTCCTTTGTTTTTTTGTGGGGTTTTGTTCTTATATTTTTTTTTTAATAATAAAAAAAAAAAAAAAAAAAACCCCTTTTTTTCCCCCCCCCCCCCCTTTTTTTTTTTTTTTTTTTTTTTTTTTGGGCCCTTTTGTTTTTTTTTTTTTTTTTTTTTTTTTTTTTTTTTTTTTTTTCCCTCCCCCTCTTAAGTCGCCAAATCCCTGTATCATTATCTCGCTTAAGTCGCGAAATTGTCCCTCTCTTAAGTCGCGATCATAACCTCATCTTTTTTGTGTTTTAACTGCAAAAAGAAATATTTAGAGATATACCACAGCACTTGTTATAACGAAAATGAGCCAACTGAACAAAAAACAATGTAAGTACCCAGTCAAATGCGTGACAAAGTTCAATTTTCCACTTGAATGAATATTTTAAAGATTAAATATTTTTAAAAGACACCTAATCTATTTTAAATCAATAGATGTATTACACAATCATTTTTTTCAATAAAAATTGTACATATTCATGCGAGAATCCAATTTCCAAACGTAGTTCTAAAACTTTTACAGGCGGCGACTTAACCGGGACGGTTTCGCGACCTAATAGGTGGAAACGTGGTGAAATAACAGAGGATGTGAATTAAGCGAAGGTGAAATAAGAATGGTTCGAGTGTAGTTCTTCCGGACAACCAATCTCTTTTTTTAACAGTACCAACTATACATAACTAACTAAGCTGGTTGCGCCATCTATAGAGTTGGTCTCATACTAAATATCACATTTCAGGTAGGCTCATAAAAGTGAACGGCCCCTGGATGAACTCTCGGGCACGTTATCGAAGGTCCGCGATGCCTCGAGAAACGTCCTTATTTAATCGGCATCATAGACAACCATATGCGTAGCATGGTTTTCTATGATCGGAATGGCTATCGGTTCCTCGATGTGCTTCGGTGCTTCGATGCATGATGGTATCGAAGCAGCGGACACGTCACATCGCTCGTCACAATTGCTGTGTTTCTTTTACCCAACATTTCATTTCATTTTGAGTTTGGTGAAGTGAAATTAACTGAAATAGAAATGAAAACGAAGAAACGCCTAAAAACGGAATATGGATAATTTTATTATTTTAGTTATAGATAATATAGAAAATTATAGATTATAAAAGAAAACTATGCAAAGCCAATCATTGTGAAGATATATGGTATATTTTCACATAAAATTAATGAGTAGAGAATGATCTTTCTTCTGATAAAACCGTACATGAAACAGCTAACACTGGAAGAAATTATAGATATCCACTTTGGAGCCCAAATTATACTGCTGTAGACTCTTAAGATATTTGAAAACCCACATTTTGGTTCAAATTTTTTAGAACCCTAACTACTGTAACCTCACTTTTATTACAGTCTTAAGTAAATGAGAAACTAATCATGGTATTTTTAATTTCAGTAGGGGACAGGGGGGAACTAATATTCTCAAAATGAGATGGCATAATAACCCCTTGGGCTTATAATAAAAGATGGCACCCATTTTTGTACTGAACTGAAATAAACTGATATATACTGATATTTCAGGTAAAAGAAACACAGCAAATATTACCTTATCCACAGACCGCTAATAGTCTGTGATTCCTTATATGTTGGGTGCTTTCCATTTACCGACACAAATCGACACGAGTCGACTCGTGTCTCCGAAAGTGCTTTCCATTTAATTTGTGTCGCCGTGAGTTGACGACACCAGTCAGTAGACAGCTTTCACGCTGAGTATGAATGTAAAAGAAACGAAAATTCAAACTAACGCGGCAAAGCAGAATGGGTGTTTTCCATTTATACGACTCCCAGCGACTCTTGTGTCGACTCGTGTCAACTAGTGTTGACTCTCATCAAATGGGTAAATGGAACGCTCGCTAGGCTAGTAGTTTCGTGCAAAAGTTGTTGAAAGTAATTACTGCAAATAATTACGTTTTTCATCTACCTTCATTTTCGTCAATCAGATTTTGCATTAACTCTCCACTATATATTCTGCTTTGTCGCGTTCGTTTAGATTTTCACTTATTTTACACTCACACTCAGCGTGAACTCAACTGTCTAGCGGAGTCTGTTTGAGGTGACTTGTGTCGTCGACTCACGGCGACACAAATCAAATGGAAAGCACTTTCGGCGACACGAGTCGACTTGTGTCGATAAATGGAAAGCACCCAATATATAGTGGAGAGTTAATGCAAAGTCTGATTGAAGAAAATGAAGGTAGGTGACAAATATAACTATTTGCAGTAACTACTTTCAACAACTTTTGCACGAAACTACTAGCCTAGCGAGCTTTCCATTTACCCATTTGGTGAGAATCAACACTAATCGACACGAGTTGACGCAGCAGTCGCTGGGAGTCGGTGTAAATGGAAAGCACCTGTTTTGTGGTCTCTGGGTGCTTATTCTCGGCCAGTGAGTTTGAACGTTCCTATGAGAAAGTCCGCCATATTTCTCTTAAGATTTGTAAAGCCGTATTCTGAACCATCCTTGTGCCATTCACTTCCTACAAGTTTTAATAGAATTTACGAAGATATTTTCTCCCACTAACAACCAAGAGAATATCATGATTTTAGGAGAATCGCATGCGCATTGCCTGTTAAGACAGAATAAACTGATTATTCCATGGAAAAAAACATTAAAAAAAACTCCGTGCTTTGTTTATAGTTTGGTTTCTAGGTTATGTGCCTACATATATTTATATAAAATTTTTATATGATTTACATAGGCAAAACATACACTATAATTGATTTTGCGGTTTAGGATATATAGGTAGGGTATTTTTATGTTGCTTTGAGTATTAACATTTTGGTTTTAATTATAGTTTATTTAATTATTAGCTTCAAAAACGAAGTTTATTATTATATTTATAGGATTGTTTAGGCTAGATAAACTTTGCACATTAAATAATAGACATAATATTTCAATTTTTAAAAATTAAAACAAAATTATTAAGGACTCTAAAGAATTTATAAGAGTTAATAGTAAAAACGATGCCTTTCTTTCCCTTAACTTTATATACATACATATGTAGGTATACCGATTATGAACAGTAAAGACATATTTTAAAATGGGAAGATATATCGAGTTGTTTTTCTTTTTAAATTAAACTTTTATATCTTGGGATTACAGCAAAAATCTTCAAAAAAGTAATTGTCGAGGTACCTAATATTATTTCAAAAGAAAAAATCTGGTTTTTCATCAAACTATTTAGTTTGCTAAAACTAAAAAGCTCATTTTGAAGAGCAGTACAAATTGCATTGCAATTATTCTTACAATATTACTAGTTTTTGGCTGAATTGTTCCGATATCTCTAGTTTGGTCAAATACGAACTTAACGGGTTTTTACAGTAAGCCCATATGTTAAATAAAAGTTATGTAATTAAAATAAAACTTATTTTATTGTAAAGATACATAGGTAGGTATATTATAATTAAAAATAAAATAAAATGGTTACAGATAAATGCATAACATTATTTCATGAGAATATTTAAATTTTGATGTGTTGATATGCCTAGTTATTGAGATTTACTTTTTCATCCAAATAAATACTTTCTGGATTCCCACATACTGGAAATTTCAATTTTTCCTGATAATAGTCTAGTAATGAATTCCCTTTTTTCAATGAAAGTTACTAATTGACTTGATACTGATATGTCCAATGATTTTGCGACCTCTATTGTTTTAATATGTTTTATTTATCTCCGATATTTTTATTGAAGTGGTTATGTATTCATGATCTATAACTTTGCTTGTCAAAGGCTCCTTATTCTAAAAATTTAGTAATTTAATATATTAACAGAAAAGAAGGGTACAATGCATACGGTTCTACCTATTAACACAAAACTTAAAATCAAACTGTCATGAACGTTGGCAGTGTTGGCACCATAAAGAAACCAAATAAACCAAATAAGAGGGTTCGATTCCATGTTGATTTATGGAAACACCACACTAGCACCATCTGTCGGACATCTGGACTCGGAAAACGTTTTTTAACTGCAGAAAACTGCAGTTTATATACCTTTTCGACTACAACTTTCCTGGAAAATCCGCGAGATGGCAGCTTAGTAGTTCAGAACGCTGTATCCAGGCGGTAAATTCAAATTTTATAATATAAGAATATATGCTGTCAAAATTACAGGTTTCTTTATGGTTGGCACGCACAAAACATAAACATATTGGTAATTCATACGAATGACGGATGAAATGTAGTTCAATAATAACGTATTTGACATATTAACTACTATATAAGCGAAATAGACTACTAAGTAGTCTTGAATACACTAAAATATATGGCAACAATGGGCGCATTCAGGGACGCTCAGCGGCTGAGTAGCTAACTTAGCTACTTCCCTGAATGGACGTGGTTGATACTTTTTTGATCTCAGCGGCTGACCAATTTACTAAGCCTAAAATATTATAGCTGAGATGTTGACTTGACAATAATTATATCATGATTCTCTCTGTCGTTTTATCTGTGCTGTAAGCAACTGAATTTTAACCTACTTTAAACAAACGTTATAGAAAAGAAAATATTGCTTGTTTTTAAACAAAAGTTATGAAAAAGAAAACGAACCTTTGTCTTAGTGAGTGCATTTAAGCACAGAACACGGCAGGGAATTATGAATCCATGATTTATGAAAGTTATCTATGCCATAGAACATATTACGGTTTCTCGATCTTTGCGAAACTCATACAAACGATTCAGGGGAGTGTTAAGCCGCTGACTGTCAGAAAAGGCTAACTACTAACACATAGCGGTCAGCGGCTGAGCGCCCCTGAATGCGCCCAATGTCTGTATTTTTCGCACGGTTGAGAATGCGGTTTAAAATTGTAATAGAACGAGGGAGCTCTCCTTTTCGTTTGATGGAATGGTCATTTCTCTCAACTTTGTTCCCCGGATGAGGATAAGCACCCTGTGATCCTCTAGCACAGTGCTGACAGAGTGAAAGTGAAATGAACATTCGTTCACTTCTCTGTCTAGAGTAGTTAGTCGTATTTATGTGGTTGCTAGTTGGCAGTATGTCTGTTTTGACATCATTTTAATTTGACAGTTGACATGATCAAAGTGACAAATGGAGAACGAAAAGGAGGAAGGTTCGAAAAGTTAACGTAAAACGTAAAATAACTTCTGAAAAAAATATGAATGGCTCTTTTTTATTCTGATTCGTGAGTGAAATGTGGAAAGATAGATTATTCGTGTTATGTAAATGAAAACACAAGATGTAACGCAGACATGAATTATATAGATACTATAACGCAGAATGTTTAAAGGTTAGTTTCATACAAAATATTGTTCTTGAAGCGGTTCCTGTTCATATCAGTTTTTACAAGCATGGATATCAAAACCGATGACATAAATCAAAATCGAACACTTTTAGAAGAAACATTCTATGTTTTAACTAAAAAGAATTGTGTTTTTCGCGTTCGTTTAACAAGAGAAGGCCTTTGTCTAATAAAGGAAAGTGAAAAAAATATAAGAGAGCAAATTATCCCAATTAGTGATATAGTAGGCTGTAGATGTCTAAGAAGTAAAAAGCAGTCAAAAGGATGTACTTGCCAATCAATACCAAGATCAAGTAGCATTGAAGTAGTTGAGGAAACTTCAGGGGAATTAGATGACTCCGATGTAAGTGCGCATTTATACATTTATGCTTATATTTTTCAAAGCTCTAAGGGTTCACATAAAAAAAGAGAACGAACTATAATCACTCTAAGGTTTAGATCATTTGATAAATATGAAGATAACAATAAAAGAAGCTCAGAAATGGAGAACTATTATAAAGAAATTAATTAGAGGTGATATTTTAACAAATGCAAGTAATTCTGATATTACTTACAGTATTAACCATAGAGAAAGTAGAAGGATCCTGATTTTATGCAATCCTAAGAGTGGACCGGGAAAAGGAAAACAAATTTTTCAACAAAAAGGTAGCTCCCATACTACAAGAGGCGGAAATTCCTTATGACCTGCATATGACAAAACATGCCAACTTTGCTAGAGAATTTGTGAGGACAAATGATTTATTTCAATGGAGTAGCATTGTGGCGGTAAGAATGTAATTTTTAGTTGTTAAGTTCTATATGTTTAGTTGCCTCAGAAGGTCAATAATTAATTTTATGTCCATGCCTACCTTGACTGTGCCCTTGAAAGTTCCACCATTGTAATGCACTTTTCAATCATTACCTCAGTGATACTGTGGAAATATACAAACTAGCTTCTATTTATATGTGATTTTAAAGTATTTTGAATCATTTGAAAATGAAACAGTAAAAGAAAGTTAAACATCAAAATTTTGATAAACATTATATTAACTTCATACTAGTAGAGTATAAAGTTCATAGAGTCCAAACTGCATATACATAACAATTTTTTTTTCAAATATTGATGTATAGGTTTATATGTACCTTTTTTGGTTGGATATTTTTACATAACATCAGATAACATCCACATTTTAAGCAACATTTTGTTGTTTGTTTTTGTTTTTTAATTGCAACATAAAATAATGGACAAAACAAACTCATTGTTAACTTTAAAATATAAAATTAATCAAGGCAGATTTTTACTTCCTCAAATATATTTATATTTAAAAGAAGCAAGTAGGCTTTGACAGTATTATTTACAGCATATACTGACAACAATGAACACAGAACGTAGTAAAAACGAAACACAAACAAAAATGAATAAAAAAATATCGGACTATCCAAGGCCCAGCTTCAAATGACATTTTTGATTTGGAAAATTAAGTTTTCAATATTCCACTAACCACTAGGGAAAATATGTGTCACAAAAAAGGTATCACAGTGGTTTTTCTATTACTATTTTCACAGTACTTTTTTCTGTGGTCTGTTGTCAGTAAATACTGTAAAATAATATAATATTGTAAAAAGCCTACTTGTTTCTTTTAATTTCCCTTTTTTACTAACTTTCGAAAAATCGATTTTTGCTCTAAAACTGATGGAGATAGTTATGGACAACCTGATATCGGTTAAAAAGGTAATTTAATTTGCATTCAACAATATATGTTAATGTTCATTCCATTTGAAAAAAAAAGTTACTGTTGTTGGAATATCGTCAGGTTTGACAATTGGTATTTGCGATACATAATAACGTACAGCATGTTGCAACACTGAAAATTACAATTTATCGTAAGTAATTTACGATAAATCAAACTGTCCAAACCGCACTGCACACTGTCTGTAACTTTTTTGGTTTAGACACGAAATATTTATCATGACATATTTTTTAAAAATATTTTACAAAAACATGGACCATATCATTTCTGGCTACTCTTATTTGAAACATTTTTTTCTTAAATTTACAATAATAGAGTTATGGAAGAAACTGCATTAGGTGGAACACCCTGTATGTAAATACAATTTTTTTATAGTTTGGCAGTTTATTTATTTATTTATTTTTGGTATTAAATACAAGCTTATTTATTAAAGTAAATTGTAATTATTATAACTAATGGAATTTATGTTGTAATTAAATACAGTGATAAAAACACAGGGTATGATAGTTTTTGTGCTTTAGAAACCTCAAGTCAATAAAATTGTATTTTAATCTCTAAAACAGAAATATAATTAACTAAATTAATCATTAAAGTGAAATTTTACCACTTGCAATCTCCAATAAGCGTAGAGGAATAATGTCAGTAACTCAATTTGCTACTCTCTTTTTAAATTCATTAATTCATTACATTATAATTAATTCAGTGATCTATTATTTAAAATATGTACAAGCCCAGGCTCATAATAGTTCGGCCGCCTAACATTTTCAGCTAGACATTATCAAATTATGTAATGTGTATTAATTGTGAAAAAAATCTATAGAAATGCTTTATTAAAGCTTTTAATTTGAGCGAAAAAAAAATATTCCACATGCCGAAATATCCTTTGAATGGGCATCAATGATAGACAAGCACAAATCCTTACTAAGAGATTTACCACAAGGTATTTTTCTTGAAAACTGAAAAACATTTATTTATTTATTCAGTATGTGTTTCATTTTAACTCATTTAAGTTTCATGGCAATTATTACGCCTCTAAGGCGCGTTCCATTTTTGCCAATTTTAGTGGTTTGAATTATTACAACTCCACTACTGTATCGCATTTTTTTATTATATATCTATTTTTCAATACAATATGTATACTGAAGAGTTTTCAGTTTCTGTAAGATGAAAGTATATTTTAATAAAGTTAAAGCGATTTTATCGATATTTTTTATAATTGTTCGAGACTCCATAATTTGATAAGATGTAGTTGAAAATGTTTGGTGGCCGAACTATTATGAGATTGGGCTTGTATTTGCTATGTTAGGAAAATTTACCTATGACATAATTTCTAAACAATGTAATTTTAATATAAAATTGTTGAGTTTTAAAGTTTGTTAGTAAAGTTTTAACAAAATAAAAGATAGTTGTTATCTCAAAGACCCTAGAGGTCAAAAATATACATACATACATGGCTCTTAGAATTTCTTCAATAAGAATTTCCTGCCTTAAGTTTGACGTTAAGTACAATTTTAAGCACGTGGATGTAGATTATGGATGTAGAAGGTAAAAACAATTTTCTTCAATAATATGCTCCCTCCAAATTAAATGCCTTAAATAAAATAACTTATCTATTGAGCAGATCTTGTACTTAAAACTGAAAATATACTTGTAAATAGGTACGTCAAAATAGAATGAGCTAAAAACTTAAGAAAAAAACGAGACCGGTTTTCATTCTATTTATTCTATTACATTTTGTATATCAACAAAAAATATATCTTTGTGATAGTTGCCTAACCAGACCAGTACACATACATAGATATCCAGCTCTTAGTAAATACTTGTAAGATCGATGTGATTAATTGACCTTCGTCGAATTAATCATGTGATTAATTCACCTTGATTTTTTATTTCAATAATGAGTAAATATAATTAATGTAATGAAATAGATTATAAACAATTAATGTAATTAAAATGATTAAGTTTTTTATAGTATATCAATCTGATAACTGATAGATTGGAGTGTATATTATGTTAGTTATAATATTATTGAAATTTTTAAACAAAAACTGTTATTATCTTTTTACACCATGTGTAAAAAAATACAATGTACAAGTACAACGATTTATTTATTCACGTTTTTATCTTAGAAAAAGGTAAATCTGCCTTACACTCAATTGTCTGGAGGTTTTTGCATAACTGATCTCTCAAAATATTAAAATTTTGTTTTTTATTATACAATGTAGGGATGGGCACCTAACATCGATGTTTCTGAAATATCGATGTTTTTCCGCTGAACATCGATGTTTTAATTTCGATGTTGTATTTTCAACATCGATGTTACTTGTAAACATCGAAACATCATTACGTATACGTATCCCACAAATATCATTTAATTTTTCAGTAGGTACGCAAGTTTTTAAGTTGCTAAAAAAAAAAAACGAAAAAATTACTAATTGATTCGTTTACCTCTTTGTGCATTGTGGCTTACGCGACATCTATCCCTCAAGGCAGTAAGTATTAAATTCCTAACAAACATGTATAGCTGGGGAAAAAAAAGCGGTGCAACTTTATGATTCCATGGGCGGATGGGCATATATCTTTTATAAATTCGAAAATTGTGAAATAATTTTTTTTCATTCAAATCAATATGGGATATTAAAATTAGCCTGCATTCAAAACTCTTAATATTTGTAATATAATTTGCTGTAAATAATGCTCATTTAGCCAGACAATCTCAAAAAATTGTCTGTGTTAATAAACCTAGCTGAAATACACTTCACTGGCGCCTTAAACACGTAGAATTTCAAAAGTCGTAAATCATTTTAACGACGTCGTAAACATTTTATGGCACAGTGGACCGAATAAATATTTGGCATGTATTACATATAAAGCAATCCAATAGTATAATGGTCGGCATTCGCTGGTGCAATCGCGGCATCGCATTGCCGGCTCTTCAAAATTTTCTTAAGTATAGTAACATACATAAAGTTCTTTTAATTTATAATTATTTGTTCCAGCAATTTTAAACGCTTTATTTTAATGCTAACTAATAAATTTATATCTATGTAATTTTTTTTAAATATTTACAAAGTACCTTTCTAAGAATGTCACGAACTAACGGTTTACTGAAGTATGAAGTATACTTGTATAGTGAGCTTAGCAATTTTAAAAAACATATCTGACAACCTTGCTTTTTTCTACCTATTTTCAATTTAGAATGGAAATACAGTATATTGTATAATAACAGGTAACAGTTTTTAGCATTAGAAGTTTAGTTTATACATTCTGTTCTTGTTTTTACTGCAGAACAATAAACATTTACTTATTTTTTATATTATCTACATAATATATGCAATAATTTGTATCGCAATCTGTTCCTATTTTCTAGTTTCTACTTCTACAAAACTATACACTTTTTTTCAGATCATAAAAATTTAAGTCACTTTATATATATTATTTTGAAACATCGATGTTTCCCAACATCGATGTTTTCTAGCCGATGTTTTTACTACCATCGATAGTAGGTACCGATGTTGAACATCGATGTTTTTAAAAATGTGCCCATCCCTAATACAATGACAGGCTGTTTTGCGAAGTTCTCCGGGTAGGAATTTAAGGAATATATTCCAGAGATTGTTTCATGCAAAGAAAAATTATATCAATATGTGTCCAACTCACTTTATTTATTGAGTTATGCAAATTTGAAACAAAAAGTATTCTTGACGAAGCTCTTCACTTTTCGCGGATAATGGTTGCTCACTTGAATGAGCATTACCTCGGGAATTGGATAGGTCGAGTTAGGGCACAAATTTGGCCATCCAGGTCTGCCGACCCCAACCATATGGATTATGATGTGGGATTGGATGAGAGACTTGAATTACAAATAAAAACACCCTAGGCTATAGATTTTTAATGATGTAGAATAAATAAAAAAAAAACACATTTGTTACACCGGCACACAACAAAAAAAAGTGGTCATTACTTTTGACCAGACCCATCTGGGGTTATGTATTTCGATGCACTGAATCCGAATTTGAGGTCGGGTTAACCCGTACACCCTCAAAACTTTGAGTAAATTGCAAAAAACCGCTAAAAATCGCTAAAAATGGCAAAAAAATGCAGTTATGCAAGCGATAAATTTTTTTACTGAACTAGATCAAGTATGTTTATTATGTATTTCGATGCGCTGAATCCGAATCTGAAGTTGATTTAGCTTGTCAAACCTCCAAATTTAGAATAAATTGCAAGAAACCGCTAAAAATCGATAAATATTTATGAAAGTTATGAAAACGAAAATTTTTTCGAACTTCTAGTATGTTTTTTGTGTATTTTGATGCGCTGAATCCAAATCACAAGTTGATTTAGCTGGTAGACCCTTCAAAGTTAGAGTAAATTGCGAATAACCGCTGAACATTGCTAAGAAATCGTGAAAAATTGCAATTATGCAAACAAAAAAAAATGTTAAACTAAATCAAGTATTTTTCTTATGTATTTTGATGCGCTGAATTCAAATCCGAAGTCGGTTTGGCTTGTACACCCTCCAACTTTAAATAAATTGCGAAAAAACTTTAAAAACGGCCAAAATCGTAAAAAATAGTCATGAAGTAGTAGATAATATCAAAAAATAGTATTGTTCTTACTCACAGTAATAAACAAACCATGATTCCTTTCAAATTATACTATAACATCAATAGATTGTAATTTAAATTTAAAAAAAAAAAACGACCTTCCTTGATTTTACACTGTTCTTGCCTTGTATCGACTACAGTGAAGAATAAGAACGATTTCATCAAGACATAAGTGAAATGGAGAATTGGTATCAAGGAATATGGAATGTCAACATGATGGCCGATTTTTGCTGTACTTTAAAGAGAGAAATAACGAGAGAAAATAGAAAACGAAAGAGAAACCTACTGCATTGAACATTCGAAGAAAAAACGAGTTCGATACAAGCGAAGAACGGTGTAAAAATCAAGGAAGGTCGTTTTTTTAAATTCTAATTGCAATCTATAGATATTATAGTATAATTTGAAAGGAATCATGGTTTGTTTATTACTGTGAGTAAGAACAATACTATTTTTTGATATTATCTACTACTTCATGACTATTTTTTACGATTTTTTGCTATTTTTCGCGTTTTTTCGCAATTTATTTAAAGCTGGCAACAAGTTGGCTTGGTGTACAAGCCAAACCGACTTCGGATTTGAATTAAGCGAATCAAAATACATAAGAAAAATACTTGATTTAGTTTAAGAATTTTTTTTTCGTTTGCATAATTGCAATTTTTCATGATTTTTTAGCAATTTTCAACGGTTATTCGCAATTTACTCTAATTTTGGAGGGTCTATCAGCTAAATCAACTTGGGATTTGGATTCAGCGCATCAAAATACACAAAAAACATACTAGTTCGAAAATTTTTTTTCGTTTTCATAACTTCAATTTTCACTATTTTTAGCGATTTTCAGCGGTTTCTTGCAATTTATTCTAAATTTGGAGGGTTTACGAACTATATCAACGTCAGATTCGGATTCAGCGCATCGAAATACATAATAAACATACTTGATCTAGTTCGTAAAAAATTTTCTCGCTTGCATAACTGCATTTTTTTGCTGTTTTTAGCGATTTTTAGCGGTTTTTTTCAATTTACTCAAAATTTTGAGGGTGTACAGGTTAAACTGACCTCAAATTCGGATTCAGCGCATCGAAATACATAACCCTAGATGGGTCTGGTCAAAAGTAATGACCACTTTTCTTTTTTTTGTGTGCTAGTGTTATTAATGCATTTGTGTGTAATCCATTCATTATCTTTGCATATATTTGTTTCACCATCATGCAATTACTAAGTACATGTGCTAAGTGGGAGGTGAGGCAGTTTGAAAATGTATGTGAAAGGCACAATACTAATGTAAAAAAACTGGTCCTGTTATTTTAAATATTAAAATTATTTAAGAATGCTTTCAGTTTGTTTCTTTGTTTGCTCCTCTAATTAAGTAAATCTGAACACTTTTTAAATAACCTTTTATTTTTATCTTGTCAACTAATTGGTAAACAACGTAAACAAATTATTTGTTGTATCAACAAAAATTACTCCCATTTGTTGTAAACTATTTACCGGTCATTGTATAAGCCATAATTATAAACATATTTATAGGTAGGAGGAGATGGCATAGTTTTTGAGATTATAAATGGTATATTTGAAAGGTGGGATTGGGCAGATATTATCAAGTCAATTCCACTCGGTGTGATACCTGGAGGATCTGGCAATGGCTTGGCACGTAGTATTGCTCACCACTGCTCTGAACCTTATATTTCATCACCTACGTTACCCTCAGTACTAGCAGCTGTAAGGAATAAGTGCACCTCGATGGACCTCGTAAGAGTTGAAACAACATCTCAAATCATGTTCTCATTTCTTTCAGTAGGATGGGGTTTGTTGTCAGACATCGACATTGAAAGTGAAAGATTACGTGTCCTAGGTGGTCAGAGGTTTACAGTTTGGTCAGTGGCTAGATTAATAGGCCTACGCAGTTATGGCGGAAAATTATGGTATCTGCCCTCGAATGTTCCTTTAACTGTTCCTAAAGAAAATTTGAACTTCACATATAAATCTGATAGTAATTTAGATTTGCCAGCAGAAGTTCATTTAGAGACTCAAACAGGTAAGCGGTAGAGTTATTAAGAGGAAAGATACAGTGGCGACTGGTGGAATTTGAGATCATTTTATTTTCATAATGAAGTACGGGACTTACATAATATTTCAGGGGGTGATTACTAGACCTAAGTAGAAGGCTGTAATACCCAAATAAAAAACTTGAAATCAAACATACCTCACCAGATCATCTTGGCACAACTTTTCAAAATATTTACGAAAAATTTTTTTCATGTCTTTTTACACTTCTTATTTTTTCAAAATTTTGAGATCGGTAAAAGTTATGGTAATTTGAATTATTATTTCATCCCAGCATTTCATTTTTGAAACTTTACAGTAGCTGTAACTTGTTTTTACAGTAACTGCAAAATCAAAATAGTTTTTATGTTACTTGGAAATTCTGAAAAAAAAATTTTTTTTTTGCAAGCCATTTCCCAGATCTTCCGGGAAGGCAAACTTTTTTTTTTTTTTTTTTTTTCTAGTTTTTTTTTTAATTTTTTTTTTTTTTTTTTCCTTCTTTTTTTTTTTTCCCCCCCCCTAAAATATGATGTGGGTCTCATGCTTCCTTATGAAAATACAAGAATCTCAAATTCCATCATCCGCCATTGCCCAAAATAATAATAAAGAATAGGAGTAATAAAAAAAAGCGAGAGAAAAACTAAAACAACCAAACTGTTGTTATTATACATGATTTTTAATAAAATGTATAACCTTACGATAAAATTGTAATGTTTTTTTTTTTTGACAAAATTGGAATTCAAAGACACAAAGATATAAATGATTGTGATATGATTTTAAATGGGATATAAAACAGTGTCTTCTTTATTCCATTTTATTAGACTCCTACAATATAAAGAAGAGGCATTAATGGGTTTACAAGTACAAGACATTAATAACATGTTACATTTTCAAAATTAATTTTCCCAGTTATTATGTGCAAAAGTTAAAAAACCTTCTGCTGAAAAGTGATTCTAAATATCTTACAAACCCCAATTTAAAATTTTTGAGGAGTTATCAACATTCAAAGGAGTTGAAAGTGGGGGGAAATACATTAAAAAAATGATAATTTCAAAATAAAAAGTGATTTCTTTCAGGATATTTGCGAAAAGTTCATTATCATGCTTTAAATAAATTTATTCCTTATATATGGACCGTGCTGTAATAGTAATAATAAATATCTTTTTTAAAACGTGCATACAAAAAGAATTATACGTACATTTTAACGGAGTGAAGTTTAACTTATCCGTTATTCAAACACTTACCAATCAAGTTTTTTTTTGTTCACATTAGTATCTTCAAAATATGTTGATGTTGTCTGTTAACATAATTGTGGGACACCCATTATATTAGGTGTCTATGAAAATAAAGTAGTCAATAACTTTTAAACGGAAAGAGGCGTGTTTGGGTTTTCTTGCTTGCAAACAGCTTGAAATTGGAGTCTTTGAGCGTTTTCTACGTTTTTCCATAGCCGTCTAGATCCGAGAAATAAATAAGAACTTTGGATTTTTAAAAGGGACACCCTGTATATTTTTATTTAAATTTAATTTAAATTTTTTTTAAATTTTGTGCTCAAAAAATCATCATTTATGTAAAATTAATTACCCTATTAAGTTTGGTATCATTGAAAAGATTGATTTCCAAAGATTTTAAACACAATGTACCCAGGGTATTCCCATTAGAAAAAAATTAGTTGAACGACCAAGAAATTAAAAATTGCTGCTAATTTTACAATTTCAAAGAAAATTGGTTTTGATATTTTTTTTTAACAAAAATTAATGTTTTGGTGTTATTTTACTTCATCCACACAACTAGATATATAAATAAAAACTAAAATATTGGAAAAAAATAACAAAAACTGTTTATTTTAATGCCTTCTTACTTAAAACGTTAAAATAACGCAGAAATATACAGTGTTTTATTTAAAAATCCAAAGTTCCTGTTTATTTCTCAGATCTAGTCTATGGCAAAAAACGTAAAAATTCTAAAAGATTCCAAACCGGGTGTCTTTTTTCGTTTAAAAGTTATTGAATGTACCCTATCTTCATAGACACCCTGCATAATAAAATACTTTTTTTATTTCTTGGAGTTTTTTTAAGGTTTTTCCAGTAAATGTACTTTTATACTGGATTTAATGCATATTAATATTATTTGTAGCTCAACTAACAATAATTATTATTGTACAGTAGAATTCGCTTATAATGACATTGAAGGGAAATGACAATTAGGTACTAGGACTAGAACTAACCAGGCGTCATAGAAAGCAAATATCATAATTACAGTGATATCAAACGACAGATCATATTTTTAATTTATTATGAGAATAATATTAACGAGTAAATATATAAATAATGATGTACATACATATTTTGATTGGTATTCTTGGTTTCTTCATTTTCTTAAATCACAGCAACAGAGCTTGATCGACATTTTGTTGTGTTGATTTGCGGAGTCTTTTTTGGTTTTAACCCATAACTGGTGAGCAACTCCTAAACAACCATCTCACTAAACTTTTCAAGCCTCTGGTAGCTCAACAACCTCTGGCAACACATGTGGGGTTACGATCAATTTAAGAATCCTTGGGGCGCCACAGACTCCCACCTCACCAGTTACCAGTTAAGATATTTAGAATTGGAGGATTCCTCAATTTTATTTTTGTTTCAATAAATCATGGATATTGTCAAATGACCAACGACGATTCTTATGCAAGTGACGAATTTGATTGTCCAATTTTTCTGTTCTGCTCTAAAGCAGAACTGGAGTCTCTCTTGCAGTCTTGCTGGAGTCTGCTCCAAAAAAATAAAGCAAAAGCTTTACTACACTGAGACGGCCGATATTTCGCGCGAAATCACTGAGCAATGTATACAATTACATTAGATAAAGACATCCAAAAAAAACGTCATCAAATCTGGCTATGAACAAGAGGGATAGAAATAGCGGTCATGTCCAAACTTTTCGGTTATGTCAAACTTTTGACAAGTGACTGCTACAATTGTAAAATAAATAATGGCTGTCATATAATGTGACAGCTTTGACAATTAAATACGGTTATAAATTAAAGATAGAATAGAAATACGTCTTTTTTTACTTGGCAAACTTTGATGACGTTTTTTTTTTTGGATGACTTGATATTTATTACTGTAGAATAAAAACAATTGAGGGGCACACGACACATCGTCAATCATCAGAAAAGAAGTGAGAGTGAGAGTCACGAGTGAGAGTGAAAATAAATGACTAATATGGATGTCTATCCCGATAACCAGCCTGACTTATTTTAAATGTCAATATAAGTGATATGTTAGGGTAAGGATAAGGATAGTTATGAATTAAACGAACTAAATTTCATACAAGTTTGTATGGAAACCAAAATTTTTAATACAGTTACGACATAATAAAGGGTTGGTCATTATAGATGGAGTCGTAATGAGCAAATTCTACTGTAATTGATTTTTTAAGTATGGTCGGAACTAAAAAAAAAAAATGTAATGTATTTCATTTCAGAGATTGATATGATGTAGATTAAGTCTCCAAAATTCACTGTTTAAATTTAAAATCCATAGTTAGTAATTCTATTTATAATCGTAAATTCCCATATTGATTAATTATTTCCTCTTTTTGAAGTAACATGTATTTGCAGGTAGAGAAAGGGTGGACTCTTGGTACAGTGCAAATTCTCGTAAAAGTGCATATTTCTCGGCGACTGGTAGTTCTTATCAGTCTACAGCAGATAGTGTAATTGGAGAAGCGGCCAACCCTGCAGAAAAACCAGTAATGTATGGCCCGGCATCTCAAATACCCGGTTTACCTGCACCATTGCCATCTTCCTGGAAATGTATATCAGGAAGATTTGTTATGGTACATGCCTCTTACCAGAGCCATCTAGGTGAAGACTGTTTATTTGCGCCAGACGCACGATTAAATGATGGAAAAATATGGCTGCTTATTGTTCGGGCAGGAGCCACTAGATCTCAAATGTTGCATTTTCTCCTAGGTCTTAGTACAGGGGCCCATGCTTCCATGCAAGCAGAAGAGGGAGGGCCTATAGAATTAATTCCAGTTAATGCTTTTAGGATAGAACCAGATATGACTGAATCTGGTTATATTACGGTAGATGGAGAACATGTAGAGTATGGACCTATTCAAGCCGAAATATTTTCCGGGCTTGGTAGAGTTATGGTTCCTTGATCAGAACATTCCTCTTATATTAGTAACATGAAAATAAAATCTAAGGTTGTGATTTTGTCTACTTTTGAACCTCTACTTATTAGGCTCGATAGTATTTGACTTTCCTAGGCTTTAAATATTTAAGTATTAAGTATATGAAATTAAGTGAAATTTATTACTTAATTGATTAAGTGAGATTAAAATGTGTCAAATTACTTTTGTAATTGTTTATTTTTTATTTTTTGTGTACTCATAAAAACACTCAATTACCTATTTATTTAAGATAAAATTTATTTCTGCCATTGTACATACATACCTATATATATACATACATATTGTAGTTGTTAAAGTTTTTTAATAGTTTATCTACAGAACTGTTTTAAAGTAACATGTATTTTTGCATTCAGTAAGGTGATACTTTTTTAAAGTTATGCAATGAAATTGTATTGATGTTTTATAAATTATTCTATTTGACACATGTATAAATTCTTTTCCTACATGCCCTACAAGCCTATTTCCTTTAACGTATACTTGACGAAACTAAACCAAAGCCAAATTGAATGAAAAATATCATTAATGTTATTTATCTACATCAGTGGCGGTCGGTGGAATTTGACATGCTCATATTTCCATAAGGAGACATGGGACTCACACCATATTTTAGGGGGTGGTTACTAGACCTAAGTAGAAGGCTATAATGGCAAAAAATCTTCAGGGAAAACTTGCGAAAAAAAATTTCCAAAAATGGCTGCCTCCAGGCAGATCTTGGAAACGGTTTGCGAAATACTTTTTTTCATAATCACCCAGTAAATACAATTTTTTTTTATAGTTGTGATTTTTGCAAAATTCTTATTTTACGTAAAGATACAACTATTTTAAAATCTCACGGAGGCATGGGCCTCCTTACGAAAATACAAGCATGTCGAATTCCAAGGGCCGCCACTGATCTACATGTTAGGTGTTCCCAAAAATATAATATCGAGGGCTAAAACGTAGTACCTCTTAAATCACAGTGCCAATTACACTACACACCAGAAGGCTTATACCTGTAGAACCATTTAACACAAGCACATATAATTGACTTAAAACACTGCACTGCATAGAGAAATGGTGTAACATACAGGCCGCCACTGCTTTTAAAAATAAAAAAAAAAAATACGAATGCCTGTTTCTTCTGGGTAAATGAAAATTTATTAAATTCATTAGTAAATCTTTCACCAAGAGGTAGGGCTTGGGGTTTGTTGGGGATAAAACTGTCAGTTACGAGGTACTGCCTTTTAGCTCTCCATATGCATTATTAATTTCCCAAAAAAAATATTTTTTTTGCCATCATATCAGCTATCTCCATGTAATTATTGATTTGTTTTATTTAAAGTTTTAAAAAAAAGTGTTTTTTTAACATACTGCAGCAGTACAGGGTATAAATGTACTCGGTGGGTTTTCAGCGACAAATGAGGTCACGTGGTACGATTTTCAATTTCCCGCCATTTTAAGAATCACAGCGACAAGTCGCAGTGTGCTTGGCTGCTTGTGGTAAGAATGCGCGACAGAAAAATATAAATATCGAAAGGTGATACATATATCGTTATGTACAGACCCTCTATTCCTAACTTCTAAATAGCAATAATAAAAGTAAACAGAAAATACCAAATCGTGCGAAATCAATTAATAAATCATAATAATTAATGAGAAAATTCTTAAAATATAAGTGAAATAAAAAACAATATAATAAATAGTATTTGCTTCTCGACAATTTTAGATCCAGTACCTAGTTATTAACAAAGCGCGATGTCCATTGTAGATAAATATCAAAAGTGGATGTACGAGTGTCGACAAATTATTCATAATGCGTAAATTCGGAAAATAAGGCGAAATAGCAGCTCTTGTAACGAGCGAAATTTTACAACTAAAAATAAAAAAAAAATAATGGAAAACGTTTTTGGATTCATCCATTATTTAAATTAAGAACAGAACATGGTTTCTTTGAAGCCGTTTTCCCTACACTATCCTCATATGCAGATAAATATGATAATTATTTACGGATGTCCACAATTCGTCCACAAGTCCACGATTTATTTCATCGCTCCTTTCCCAGCGACAAAGTTCAACTTTTCCAACTTTGTCACTGCGATTCTTAAAATGGCGGAAAATTCAAAACCGTAGTACCACGTGACCTCATTTGTTGCTGAAAACGAGCGACTAGCGACTGCATGAGGCTGTACCACAGTTTAGATATAAACTGTGGCTGTACCTTAGGTTATTATTCAGGCCTATGATGTATCATTTGACGTTATTTATAACGGTGATGTTATAATTCTTGTCCAATCAGGATTACCATTTTTAAATAGTCCCAGTTTCCGATTGACTGAAGCTGTTTACAGCGGTGTTATAAATAACGGCAAATGATACATCACACACCCGATTATCAGCTATTTGTCAAAAAGTTTGACAACAGCAAAATTTCATTTGGAGTTTCGACCACAGAATACCCTACCCATGGGTAGGTATTCTGTGGTTTCCACATAACCGCTATTTTCATCTCTCTCTTTCATAGCCAACAAATGCCACTTTTTAAATTGTTTTTATTTTTTTAAATCTGTGAATCGTTGTGACGGTTTAAAGGAAACGAATAGTTTTTTTTATAATTCGTTTAAATTCAAACACGAACTGTTTCTTAAGTTGAATTAGTTAGCACAATGTTGCCATCTTTGTTATGCGTCAAACACAAACAGTTGAGATCAAAAATAACCAAACTTGTACCGGATTATTTCCGAAAAGCCCATAATTTATGACTTGACAGTTGACATCGTTATGACAAATTTAGCAAGAGAGAGAAATAATTATATTATGTCAAGAACTTAAAATTGGCAAAATTAAAAATAAAAGCAAATCTCAATTACACATTCACAAAACGGTTTTATTTATTTCGTGTTCGTATTTATATAATGCTGTTTGAGATGCAACCCTTCACTGCATTTATGGTATTAGTATTATTAACCTGCAACTTGGTGACATTTAATTTTTAAATGATTTTTTTAGAACGTAGAAAGTACTCGGTCGTATATTGATGATTTATATTCTCAAGATCCCAATAAATGTTTGGCTTCCATTATATGTATTAAAAATTCTGTGATTGGTTCTAATCGCCAAAAAGCAAGTGTTATTGCACAAGGAATAGTCCCACGTTTGATATATCTTTTGAAAGACAGGAACATGAAAGTCTCAGTACGAATTGAAGCTGCAGTAACAATTGGATCATTGGCAAAAGGAACTGAAGATCATATAGAGCTATTGATCAATTCAGGATGTATTCAGATAATATTAGACGTTTTAGAGGAAAATGAACCCAAGCTCATAGACGCCTGTTTGTGCTGCTTACGTACTCTTTCACATCAAAGCTCTAGTTGTAATACGAAATACACAGTTAAGAACTTACAAAAACTTCTTAGCTTTGCAGGGCCAAAGGAAACTCTACAGCGGCAATCATGTGTTGCCAGTATTCTAAGTTCGGCATGTAAAAGTGCGGTGGAACAAAATTCTCTTTGTTCTGTTGGTGCGCCAACTATTTTTGCCACATTATTGGCAGTGCAAAATTATTCTGTACGTATCCCTGTTGTTACATGTTTGGCATCAATGTGTTGGGGTAACCAGATAGTTGCTAGTGAAATAGTTAATACATCGTGTAAGGATATTAAAATTCCTAATTATCTTGCAACTCTTATATCAAGAGATAGACCAATTGAAATGCAGTTGGAGGCTGCACGGTGCTTGACTAATCTCCATAGAGCTGGTGCAATACCATCGTATGATCCGATTATAACGTATCGAACACTTCCTTGTCTTGTCCGCCTGTGTCAGGTAAAAGTGTAAGATTTGTTTTGCCCTCTTTTTAAATTATTTTCTATTCCAGGTAGAACATTCAGAAGCTCATAGAGCTCTAGCAGCTGATACATTAGCATATTTAACTGAAGTTGACAGTAATTTGCAACAAGTGGCCGCCATTAGTAATCAACTTGTTAGTGCATTAGTAGACCTCTTAAAATGTCCAAGTATTGCCGCAAGACAAGCCGCTTTTAGGTACGTTATATATTATTTATGTATGTTATATTTATATATGTACAGTTTGTGTAAAGCCAACATTGGCCTGTTGTGGAAAAGGAAAAATGCTACACTTCACGTTCTAACACCTAGCGCAGGTGGTGAGAGGGCCGGTCTTATTCCCTCACTACCTTCGATGCATATGCGGTTGTTTCATATCTGTCGTCTCACTTCTGTTTGTCCTTTTTTATAACTGGCCGATGTCGGCTTTACACACACGGTATATATTCTATAGGTTTTAAATAGTGGTTATTGGAATGTAAAATCACATTTCATTTTACAAATCATAAATTATCATTAACTATATTAACTTATATTTAGTACTTATAGAGTAATGCCCTGCTTTCACACCCACTTCATCACAACCACTCAATCACAAAATGCTGTAATTCCCCGAACTTGTAAAAGAAATATCAGTTTGCTTGTTTAAAGATTTGTTTAGGTTTATTTGAATTCCTAGTTTAATCCACCGTCTATCCTCGGTATTTTCAGATTCGTTATATTTAGCTAATGCTAAAAACTAGTCATATACGAGTGTCCGGGAATTGAATGTACAACTTAATATCAAAGACTCTTGAACCCAAAAGAAAACGATTTAGGTTAACTTGCGTATAGCCAAAATTGTTTCATTTATCTGCTAGAGGGCCTCAAAGTTCCAGAAAGAGGGCCAAAAAGTTCAATTTTGACCATTTTTGACCATTTTATACAGGACGCTGTGGAAAATATAAAAACACCTTTGAAATTTATATTTTCTTAGCTAAACCACTCATCCAATCAACATTTCGTGAGAGATAAGATTAGCTTCGCAACCATGTAGGCTATTCAATGAAAAACAAATCGATAGCCATTATTTCTGCAATAACAAAATATGAGAAGAAAATTATGCTCAAAATTCATTATCAAGGTATATATCTTTTAAAATGCCCTGTATAGCACTAAATATCGTCAATTGTAGGCCTAAAGCCATAACCCAAAAATTGATAGTCGTGTTATAGAGTTATTAAACAAAAACTAAAGTTTTTTCGGAACTTTGGCTATATGCAAATTTGCCTAAATCCTTTTCTTTTAGGGGCGAGGAATCTCTGGTATTACATTGTCGTCAGTTTCCAGGGATCTTCTATATATGACTAATTTTTAGTTTAAATGTTGTTTTAATTAAAATGTGTATATGTTTTTTAATACCTACAGGGCTTTTGCATCGTTGGGGGCAAATGACGAGGACATTAGAAAGAGGATAATAGATACCAAATGTCTCATGGATCGTGTTGTGGAAGGATTAGGTGATGAAAATAAAAAAATTCGTTTGGCTGCTGTTCGTTGCTTGCACTCATTGAGTCGGTCAGTGCAACAGTTACGCACCACTTTTCAGGATCATTCAGTGTGGCGCCCATTAATGACACTGCTAGCAGGTAATTTCAGTTTTAAAATTTATGATGTTTTGAGAACTGATTTCATAAAATCATGTCTTATGTCAATTTTTTTTAACTTTCTTTACATGTCAATCATGTTTTATGCGGGTTGATTTTCACCGTGTGGCGAAGCATTGCGTCCAAATGTGACCATATGAATAGTGAATTCGAAGTAGACTAGCGTTCGACTTCTTTCATGCGGCTTTTAGTTGCATGTGGCGGGTGACTAAAATCCACCTCGAAAAAGTCGCAGGCGATTGCTCACCGCATGACAAAACATTTAAAATAAACGTGCGACGAATCGCGCGATAACATGATGTGGCTAGTTGCACGATGAAAATCGACTTGTGTAAACGTCGTTTTAGGCTTAATATTGTCTGCTGTAAAACAAATATTTAAATAATACTGCTAGGATGAAGTAAAATCGTTACTAGAAATGGATATGACTAGTGTCCGGAAATGTGTGCTATAAAGTAGGATCGGCAGTATACAACTCTATGATAATTAAAGTATAAACCGAATTTTTTAAGCGCTGTGTAAATTATGTACGCTTGTATTTCTTTACCGTGCATACGTATGCCACTGACCTATCCTGATAATGCGTTGATACTCGCGTATGCGCGGTAGTACGTCATCCCATTGCGGGAGCGCTGGATAGTTAAATGCAGTTTACCATGCCTAGAGGAAACTTTGTAGGCCTGAGATGACTATGAATGATATAATATAAAAGTGGGATGTGACTAATTTCTTGTGAAATAAGTGTTGTTTAAAATCATGGATTTAGTTTCAAAAACTTTATTTTTTCTTCTACTAACAATTTTATGTGAAATTTTGGTATTAAGAAAAAATAAGGTACAAATATTAATTAAAAGAGCAGATGAAATGAACCTAAGAAATATGAAAATAACAAATTAGAGAACTAACGAATAGAATGGAATGGCAATTGACCTAGAACAACCTAAGACACATACTGTGTTATTGAGCAAATGATGACGACTAATAAAACTTATGACTGTTACCATACACATACCAATTTTTCTCACAATAAATTGTACAAGTTGACCTTCAATTTATTGGAATACGTGTAAAACAGAAATTGCACCCAATTTATTGTCCACAATAAATTGTAGAATTTAGAACTTGCTCTAATTTCTTGGCCAATTTTAGGGTATTTAGTAACTTTTTACATTTATTTCATTGTACCAACCTATAACGAGATAAGCGATTTCTCTTAGGGACAACCCTATGATAACTCTTAGGGTTTAGTCATTACGAGTTGGCAGTGTTGAAATTGGCCAATAAATTGTTACAAATATTGCATAGTGTATACAGTTACTAAAATTGGACAATTTATTGAAAAATGAACCTACAATTTATTGTGCAATAAATTGGTGTGTAAAACAGCCTATAAAAATAATACCAGATGCCTGTCATGAATGTCATATTCACAAGTACTATAATAAAGAGAGAGCACTCGATTGGGGTGGAAACATACAATAAATCTAATTATTGTGAAAGGGAAATGTATTCAAATGTTCAGGGAATATTGTAATGTAAACATAAGACAACGGGGGTTGTAAAAAAGGATAAATTCTACAATTCTCTTTCTAACGAATAGCATGGATAGTGAGAGTTATTCACTCACTACATTCGATGCATATGAGGTTGCTTCTTATCTGTTGTCTCATCTTGTCCGTTTTCATAATAGTGTGTAATAAAAAATAAAAATAAAGTACCTAGTGTATAAAATTTAGAAGCATATATTTAGGCAGTAATTCAAGTCAGTTTCCAATCTCATTCCATTTTTAAAATTGAATGAATGGTTTTCTTTCTTATTCTTAAATTGTACTCCTATTTCATTGTAACGTGCTTCATTGTTTTATTTGTTTTTTTTTTTAGATGCACCATGCACAGAATTATTAACTGCGGCATCTTCTGCTCTTTGTAACTTGCTACTTGAGTTTTCCCCAGCAAAGGAACCCATGCTTCAGCAAGGCGTTGTCCAGTTATTAGCAACTTTAACTTCTCAGGCTGATCCATCACTTCGTTTGAACGGTGTCTGGGCACTAATGAATCTCGCCTTTCAGGCAGAACAACGAGTGAAATCTCAAATACTTACAGCTTTAGGAACCGATCAGATATTTAGGCTTTTAGCTGATTCAGATACTCGTGTACTTATGAAGACGCTAGGCTTGTTGCGCAATTTAGTATCTCCTCGGACGCATACTGACACCATGATGGCATTGCATGGCCCTCAAGTAATGCAGGGAGTGGTTCTGGTATTAGAGGGGCCACACACCCCAGAAGTTAAGGAGCAGGCACTGTGTATTCTGGGGAATATTGCTGATGGGGAGAGGGCCAGAGATCACATCATGTCTAATGAAGACGTACTTAAGAAGCTTATCGATTATATGACTCACCCAGCCCCTTGTCTGCAAGAACCTGCAGTGTTTTGCATCAACAATTTAACTAGAAGGGGAGAACCTGGTGCTATCGAGCGTCAGATGAAATTGAAAGAATTGGGGGTTGTTAATATCCTGCAACAGTTGCAGAGTACTTCTAATACCGTTTTATTAAACAGGTAATATCATATTACACTTATATACATTAGGGTGATTAAAAAAAAAAACATTTTTTTTATTTTATTTTTTTGCAAACAGGCTTAAAAGTTCTGTTTTGGTGTAAAAATATGCCAGTTAAAATTTGAGCCCTTAATATTAATATTAAGATAGTCCGCATCGCACTTTATCGCAACATGGGAACATTTTTTTGGCACTTTCTGATTTTTATTGCTAGCTAATAGTGTACTACATGGAAAAAGTTTTAACATATTTTTGTCGAGAATTGAACGCTCTATAAAAAAGGTCTCTTATGATTTTTCGCTAAATCTACTGGTTCAAAAGTTATTCGAGGCCAAAGTTGAATTCACCGAAAATTTGACCGTTTAATTGTTCAACTTTAGTTTTGAAATTTAAAGTTAACAATGATAATTTTTAAAACATGTACTCAGAGTACGGAAAAAAATTGAAGAAAAAATTAAATGCAATATTTTACTTAACGCAATTTTCTTTCAAAAAATATAAAAATTTTAGTAATTTCAACTGAAAACATTTTTTTGTTTGATTTTTCTTTTCATAGCGAAAAATTGTAACTAACATTTTCTAAAAGACCAAATTTAAAATTTACATAACATGTTGGCTACATCTTTTCGATAAAACCATTAATTTTGTTGTCATACACTAAAAACGGTCAAATTTGCGGTGAATTCAACTTTGGCCTCGAATAACTTTTGAACCAGTGACCAGTTTGACTTAGCGAAAAATCATGAGACCTTTTTTATAGAGCATTCAGTTCTCGACTCGACTCAAGTATGTTAAAAAATTTTCCACATAATACACTATTAGCTAGCAATAAAAATCAGGTGCAAAAAAAAATCCCATGTTATTCTTACGGAAAATAGAAAAGTGCGATGCGGACAATCTTAATATTAATATTAAGAGCTCAAATTTTAACTGGCGTATTTTTACACCAAAACGGAACTTTTAAGCCTGTTTGAAAAAAAAAAAATAAAAAAACTTTTTTTTTAATCACCCTAATATACCCTAATTAGACATACATATATCGTATGTATACATCAGACATTGGTCGGTTGTAACAAAGGACAAATTCTGCACTTCTCTTTCTAACGACTAGCATAGGTGGTAAGAGGGTCGGTCTTATTCCCTCACTACCTTAGATGTGTTTGCTGTTGCTTCTTATCTGTTGTCTTACTTCTATTTATCCTTTTTCATAACTGGCCGATATCTGATATACAAATACAATATAGTATTGTTACGAATTTCTCTTCAAATTATTCACTTCTTCAATTCCAACACGTTTATTTAACAATCTACAACTCGTGGATCTTAACCATGTAACATTCAAAACATAACTAACTAACTCCTAGCAACCACACCAGTATTTATAATATTTACATCTTCTAGAAAATTCGTTTGACATCCAGAATATTCAATATGTCATTCCATACAATTCTTTACTAATAACTAGTGTGTATAAACTAAATAAACTAAGTATGTAAACTATAACACTTAATAAATGTCAGGTGTCACAAATGTCACTTTTACAAATGTCACATTGCTCCCCTCTTTAAGGTTATTCGTCCCGAATAACACTGTCTTCAGTCCTAGGCGGTGGATCCTCGACGACAAACCAATCGGGTGGATCATGTCCTGTATATCTTGCGAGTCTCTCCAGATGGACCACCTTTGGCTTGCTTCTTGGAGAAAGCTGGATGCGGTATACCAGGTCGTTGATTTTCTTTATGATGGTGTATGGGCCTTCCCAATTCTTCTGGAGTTTTGGACTTCTCCCTTTCATCCTTTTTGGGGCGTACAACCATACTGCATCACCAGGCTCAAATGCAGTCTCTGTTGATGTAGTGTCGAGACGCTGTTTCATTTTGTCGCTGTGCATTTTCAGCTTCTCGCTGGCAAATCGATGGATCCGGTCCAATCTCTCTCGCAAGTCTTTCACAAATTCGGGCAGAGATCGTTCCTGATTTTCTTCTAGGGGACGGCCAAGTATGAGGTCAGTGGGCAGTTTCATTTTCTCTTCCAGAGGTCAGCATAGACGGAGTGTAGGTAGTCGACTCATGCTGGGAACTTCGATACGACAGCAAGAACAGAGGCACCAATTTGTCCCAGTCCCTTTGATTTTCAGACACGAATTTAGACAGGTAGTGGCATATGGTCCTGTTATGGCGTTCAACCATGCCGTTCGACTGGGGATGAAGCGCAGTAGTTCGGGTTTTCTTGATGCCCATTATTTTCATTACTTCTTGCCACAGCTCTGATTCGAAGTTTCTTCCTTGATCGGAATGCAGCTCGAGGGGTACTCCATGTCTAGCTATGACATTCTCGATGAACGCTTCGGCTACAGTTTCTGCTTCTTGATTTGGGAGAGGTACTGCTTCGGGCCATTTGAGAAATAATCCATTACCACCATCAAGTACTTGTTTCCACGGTCGGTTACAGGTAATGGTCCAAGAATGTCCACTGCTACTCTCTCGAATGGTGCTCCGGATAAGTACTGCACCATTTTACCACGGCTTCTTGTTTTTGGTCCCTTTTTGGCAGAGCACAGATCACATCTCTTGCACCATTCTTCGACGTCTCGGCGACAGTTTACCCAATAAAATCGGTCCCTCACTCGAGCCAAAGTCCTGGTTACTCCAAAATGTCCTCCGGATGGGCTGCTGTGAAGCTCTTCTAGCACTTGGTGGATTCTTGCTTTAGGCAAGACCAACTGGTAGACTGCGGATACTCCATCGGGGCTCTCCCACTTCCGATGCAGTAGGCCATCGCGAAGACAAAGGGAACTCCATTGAGCCCAGTATCCCTTTATAGTCGTACCATATCTGGAAACTTCCTGCCAAGTTGGTCGAACTCCATTCTTTACCCAGTTCCGGATTAACCTCAGATCATTGTCTTTCTTCTGGCTTTTCATCACTTCCTCCGAGGACCATTCATCTTCGACTTGTACGGTTGTTGTCATTAACAGTTCATTGCAGGTATCTTTCGAAGAATCGAGTACAGGTAGAACTCCTTCAGTCTGTCCATGACGTCCACGCAAATGGACCTGTTCTTGTTTCTTGATATCACCGACTCGTTCATCATGCTGTCCACAAAAAGGTGCTGATCGGACATCTCCCGCACCTGCGCGTCCTGGTTCTCTCTCTGCATCGCTACTTTTATCTGAGATAGAAATCTTGGGGCATTGAGTATAAGTAGTCGACACGCGCCCCCTAGCATCGACTAGTTGTCGTTTTCCGAATCTCTCGGTGGTGACCTGCAACGAGATTCTCGCTTTGGGGAAGGGAAGCGACCATTCTTGTCCTGCGTACTCGTCGGTGTCCTGCTTTCTTCTCTCCAGTTCCTCTTGTCTGGACTCCTGGATCTTGATCTCGAATCTGGCTGTCGATCTGGTGAGTTCGTTCTTGACTGGGACCTTGACCTAGCCCTGCAAAAACGCTGTAGGTGCCCAATTTTTCCACAGTTGTAGCAGCGCCTGGTTTCCTTTTGTGGTGAGTTCGACTGTTTGATTTCATCCAATGCTCGCATTATTTTCTCCATGGTCTCGGGAAGTGATTGGCATTCGTCGAATTTAACTTGCCTTACTCTGGATTTGTAGCTCCTCGATGCTTCTTTAGCTGCTTTAAATTCCAAAGCAGCTACGAGTGCATCACTAATCGTGGTGTGTCTGCCAAGCCGCAAAGCTTGCTGCATTTCAGTGTCTACTAGTCCATCAATAAAAGTCTGTATGCCAATTTGTTCGAGAAATTCTTTGGGTGCTTGAGGGTATGCCAAATGAATGAGTCGTTCGATGTCAGCTTCATATTCTTGAAGAGACTCATTACTTCTTTGCTGCCTGCTCTTGATCTGGGACTGATAAACTTGGCGGAGATATTTGTGTCCATACCTTATTTCTAATGCTCCTACAATCCTGTCGTAATCGTTTTGCTGTTCTTCCGGGATGCTCTGTAAGATTTCTAGTGCCTGACCTCTGAGAGATATGACCAGCGAAGTAGCCATTTCTTGTGGAGTCCATCCGTTGGCCTTTGCGGCAGCCTCAAACTGTCTGCGATACATGGACCATGATGACTGTCCATCGTACGTAGGAGGCTTAAGCATTTTGTGTACTGACCTTTCAGTATGCATAAGGCTTGAATGTTGTAACGGAGTAGCTGGTGAGGTCGAACAATCTCCTGAATCGGCTATTGAAGTACGATGTAATTGGTGCTCCAGCCCTTCTATCTTTTCCAGTATTTCTTTTTGTACCTGCCGTTTGGTGTCCTCTAATCTTCTTTCGAGTCTTCTTTCGATTTCTTCCCTATTCTCCTGAAACTCCTTCTCAATTCTATTGACTTTTTTGGCCTACCTGGTCAATCTGCTGTTCCACGCCATCAATCCTCCCAGAAAATGCATTCAACCTGGTGTTTATTATTTGTTGAGACTCGCAAATTTCTTGATGACGCCTCTCCGCCTCGTCTCGGTCCTCTTGTCGTCGTCGTTCGTCCTCCTGTCGCCGCCGTTCGTCCTCTTGCCATCGCTGTTCCTCTCGCCTTTCTGCCTCCTCACGGTCCTCCTGTCGCCGCCGTTCGTCCTCCTGCCGTCGCTTTTCCTCTCGCCTTTCTGCCTCCTCACGGTCCTCCTGTCGTCGTCGTTCTGCCTCCTCACGGTCCTTTCGTCGTCGTTGTTCGTCCTCCTGTCGTCGCTTTTCCTCTCGCCTTTCTGCCTCCTCACGGTCCTCCTGCCGTCGTCGTTCATCCTCCAGTCGTCGCTTTTCATCCTCTTGCTGTCGCTTTTCTTCTCCTTGTTGCAAAAATTTTAGAATCTCACTCACATCCATCGTCGTCGTTTCCTCGTCGTATCTTGTTGCCCTCGTATTCACCATATACAATTTTCCTCTTCAAATTCTTCGTTAATCCCACCGCTGTCACCAAAATGTTACGAATTTCTCTTCAAATTATTCACTTCTTCAATTCCAACACGTTTATTTAACAATCTACAACTCGTGGATCTTAACCATGTAACATTCAAAACATAACTAACTAACTCCTAGCAACCACACCAGTATTTATAATATTTACATCTTCTAGAAAATTCGTTTGACATCCAGAATATTCAATATGTCATTCCATACAATTCTTTACTAATAACTAGTGTGTATAAACTAAATAAACTAAGTATGTAAACTATAACACTTAATAAATGTCAGGTGTCACAAATGTCACTTTTACAAATGTCACAGTATATATAGGGTGTCTCCAGTTTGAGTTGCCTGTACCAGAAATAAACAAAAATGTTCAGTTTTCGAAAAATAGTTAATCTTTATAAAAGTTTTTGCTTGCCTTGAAAAGATTGTTATTTGTTCGATTTAATGTACAGGATGTTCAGAAATTTAAAATCGATAATGAGTACTATAAATGTTAATTACATGTAGAAAAGGGTTTATTAAACTGTTATTCACATTATTAGGTAATTCAAATAATGCTTGCTTTGCAACATCAAATTCACAAAGTTAAATCTCACGGTATCGGTAAAATTTTTTATCGTCGTTGAATTGTTTCATGAAAAAATTTTTTTTTTCCGGAAGTTACTCGCCAAAATTTAACAAAATTAATAAGTATGAAAATTTAACATCTATATGATCCACCAATCAGATGTTCTTATTTTCAGCAGTTACCAATAAAAAAAAAATCCAGTAATTTTCGTCCTGCTAGGTACCCTAGGCGAAATTACACTGTACATAAATTTTTGTGTCAAATGTTGAATGGATATTAATTCAACTGACCTTTGATTATTATTGATGTCTTGTTTGTTATTTTTACAGGAGCATAAATTATAAACAAATATTATATCTATTACTTACATAAATAACCAAATTTTAAAAAAGAAAACAATATATTTTCATGTGTAATAAACTACAAATGTAATAAGATCACAATTAAAATACCCAATAACCATCACATTTTACATAAAAAACTTTTCTGTCATTTATTTTATATTGTAATAATTAAAACGTCAATATTTCATAATTTATATTTAGATGTGTTTTCATACCGAATCTCCCATGTTCTTCAATTAATCACAGTAAAAAAAAAATTTCGGTCTGAATTGTTGTAGAAACATGAATGTTTATAACATTTACACAGCAAGTTTACACAGCCTTTAAATCAAGATCAATACACACATTAGTGGTGATGATTGATGGTGAACATCATTTGGACTTCTGTTTACAAAATTGAAGAAAGAATTGGGGTTAATAGACAGTTTTACAAAAATATTATTTTTTTCTATGAGAGCACTTTTTCTACTAATGAGGTGATATTGTCGCAATATATTTTTACCTATAGGGGAAGTTGGGGCATTAGCGTACCTAAAATTTGTAACGTAAATTACTCAGTCGATTTTTGTTCTTTTAAAACAAATTTTAACTAAAACGACATATTATGTCTTAAAGATTACTAATATGATCCTTAAAATTAATTACGTAAAACACTGCGCTTGCTAATTTTTTTATTTTTTTAGTCCAAAGACGCTGTTACCCCAATCCATTAGGGCAATAGTGTCTTTGTGTTAGGGGTAATAGCGTCTTTGTGCATGTTACTTTATGTCCTTAATTTTGAATTATTTTTTTACTGTAAAACAACAACACAGAGTTTTATACATTTATTAACGGAATTATGTTATAATGAATACAAAAATACAAAAACAAAATGTTTTCCATTTGAATAACAAAGATAATCATACAATATAATAAAAAGGAAAACTCTTAAGTAGATTTAAAAACCCTTATTTAACTTTCAAATTTCCAAATGAAATTCCAAAGTATAAATATGATTGTTGTCTCTTTGTTTTTCCATGTAAGACAGGATTAGGTAACTTCATTATTATTTTGCTTTTTGTACCAAAGAAATATCCAGAGCATCTGGAAGAGTAAACTTATCTATCATTTTCTGACCTCCTAAAAAATGATATTCATTATTTTCATCAATGTCTGTTATAATTTTTCCGACATAATAAACTTTATTTTTTTCATCTACGTCAAATTCGACCAAAAAATAATCATGTTTTGCTGGTTCTTCAGAAAGCTCCATATTAAAAGGTTGATCTTGCTCTTCTTCCATTACATCGGTTTCACTGGAAGATAATACCGGCTCACTCATCACTTCGTCATCATCACACTCGCCTTGCTTTGTCTTCTTCTTACTGCTGGCCTTTTTTAAAAACTGCCCTTTTCACTTGTATTTCTTGTTCTATTTTCTTCTGCCTATTCTGATATTTCAATTCTATTTCTTCTTTCATTGGTGTGCTGCTTAAAATTTCTGAATGCTTTCGTTTTACATTTCTTTTTATATGCCTACTTCTCTATTTACGGATGGTAGTGGACATAATTCCTGCAGAATAAAGCTGCTCTCTATGCTAGTAGAGCCCGTATTTTTGCCCGTTTAGTAGAGCCCGTTTGATTTTCAGAAATATTTTTAGTTGATTCTGGTTCTTTAGGTGAAGATTTCAAGAGGACATCTGATGCTTCAAAGTCTTCGTCAGTAAAAACACTGGGCTGAAATGGAAATATTCCAGCAGCCCTAAATCAATTTACTGCCTTGTCGTACCTTGTTGTTACCTTTTGATATGCGATTCCAAAAATTTCTGCAATTTCATAGATGCTTATTCGTTTCCCAGGGTTGGATTTCATCCAAAAAGAACATTGATTAATATAAGCTGTTTTAAGAGGGCCATAAAATGAAATATCCAATGGCTGCGTTTGATGCGAAGTGTGGGGAGGCAGAGAGATCATATCTATCCCATTCTCTTTCGCGAGGTAATACACTTCTAATGAGATGTGACTCTCATGATTATCTAAAATCAAACAAACTCGATTTTCTTTTGATGGTCTAACATGCTGAATGAAGTGTTTTGTCCACTGGACAAATATATTACAATTACTCCACCCATTGCCACTTGCAAAACCTTTGGTATCGGGTGGAGCATTTTTTAATAAACTATCATTCATCAATTTCCTAGGATATATGAGAATAGGTGAAACATAATTACCGGAAGCACTACAACAACATATTGCTGTCACCAGATCACCTCTTTCAGCATTGGTAATTTTTCCAATTTGTTTAACTCCTTTCGGAGCTAAAATTTTTAAAGGTTTGTGCACAGTTTGCACACCCGTTTAAGTCTACATTGTAAATCATACTTGGAGGGTAATTATATTTTTCATACAGGCTTGACAAATTTGAAAAAAAATCTTTCTACCTCGGTTCTATTAAAACTTATCACTCTATTTATACTTGTTGGTTCTGGAGATCTTAAGGAAATCCTTGAATGACGCTTCAGAAAACTATAATAGAAGTCCTACCCTGCTAATTTTTCATTATTTTTATTTTTAAACCTGTCTGCAAGTCCAAGTCGTTGTGCAAATTGAAACGCATTTTGTATAAATTCTAAAATTGAAAGTCCAAAAAAATCTTTTGTTTTATGCAGTAGTTTTCGAGTTCTGCTTCTTGTTGCTCAGAAAGTGTTGGCCGCTTTCCCACTTTCTTAGGAGTAGCAGTGGTTCTGGATAAATTTCTAGTTCTGTTATGTAAGTGATCTATCAGAGTCGTTCGTGGAATATTATATTGTCAACTAGCCCCTGCGACATTAAGCGAATGTGATCTAATATCCTGCAGGGCACTGTGCAGCTGCTCAATAGTCCAATTAGCACGTATATTCTTTTTTTAAAATAGAAATTTCTATTTCTAAAATAGAAAATTATGTATTTAAAAAACAACTGAAATATATGTAGTTCATTGGGGCAATTGCGCCTGCTCCCTATTACCCCAACAACATTTGCACACTATTGCCTCGTGAGTTGCCACAGATAATTATCTCAAAATTAAGTTGATCAAACACTACCTATCTAGGTTTCATATACATACTGCATGAGTAACAACTATGAACAAGTAACTTTAGGCACTTGACAAATAATATCAAAATATATGGAGACATAAAAAAAAACGTCATCAAAGTTGGCCAAGATAAAAAAGACGTAGTTCTATTCTTGATCGAATTCATAACCTTATTTACTTGTCAAGACTGTCACATCATATGACAGCTATTGTTTATTTTACAAATTGTGGCAGTCACTTGTCAAAAGTTTGACATCACCGAAAAGCTTAGACATGACCGCTATTTCCATCTCTCGTTCATAGCAAGAGTTGATAACGTTTTTTTTGGATGTCTATACAACTTACCTTGTACAGTGATGTGAAGTAATTATGCTGTGAGAAGTCGAGTAAGGTTAAAAACGCGTTTCCTTTTTTTTTTTTGTTCGGAGCAATGCACTTCCTCTTAGATCTTCTCTAACACTAAATGGACAAGCATGCATGGATGTATTTTAACCTGCACAGCATTCGCCATCTACCGCCGTTTTCGAAAATCGCATACCTACTGGCGCAATTGCCCCAGGCACGCAATACCCCAACTTCCGCTACCCTATATATTTTTACAAATTTGGATATACACCCTGTACTCTGTAAATGTCTCCGAAATGGCTGGTTTTAGGTATAGGTGTACATGTTTTTGACTCAAAATTGTGTGGTCTTTCCAAATTTGTAAAAATATATAGGGTGTTCCATTTAAAATAAGGTAGTCGACCCCAGAAGTATATGAACACCCTATAGATTCGGCGATATTTTAAAAAAGTAGCAAAATAGGGTGCAAATAATCTCATATATTCCAATTTAGCATTTTTTTTATTAAACAAAGACTCTATAGACCAAAAACGCCCTAAAACTTACCCTGTATAGGCAACCCGAACTGGTGACATCCTGTATATACTGTTATTTTTTTTTTAATTTTAGATTTAGTTTCATGTTGTTTAGTTCGTTATTGCATAAATCATTGTGGCTTTTGTACAGTTTTGAGGAACCTTTTATTTGCCATTTTGTTTTATTTACTTAAACTTCCACAGGGCTCAATGTGAATTATACCATACTTGCCTATATACAATGGAAATATTGGATAATAATATTTTGTATAACAAAACCAGACCAAAACCAACTGTCAACAAAACCAGATATTTTACTTTTTCTATGTTTATGTGTAGAGTTGCCACCTCAGAGAGACCGCTGACCCGGAGATTGGTCCGCGGCGGGAGGGGGAGGGAGGGGGTAAACCAGCGCGCAATATTTGAAGAAGGCGATTTTTGTGCCAAAAACACAATTGAACACAATTGGTTGAGTTTTGTTGAATACGATCTTCGTGATGTAATAAATACTATTTATAAATTAAATGGATTTTAATTAATTAATTTAACATTAAATTAACATCTCTAGATTGCACTATGTACCTATACTGCCCTCTAGAGATTGAAACGCGCCAGAATTCAAACAAATAATCTATATTTCAAACGACATATACTCGTACATGGAACTATTATATATGATTCACAATTATATAAATTTATAAATTCAAATTTCAATTTCAAAGCTGACCCGGAGAATAACGTACGAAACCTGGAGCCCGGAGATGCCTCGTGGAAACCCGGAGTCTCGGGTCATTTTCGTGGAGGTGGCAACTCTATTTATGTGACTCAAACTTACACATTTTAATAAATGTACTAAAAAGTACTAGGTCAAAAGATGTAAATCAAAAAGTAATTGACATTATGTGCCAAAAAGTGACAATTGTTAAGCTCAGAATGGCATTTAAAATCAAAATATGTAAGTGAAAATAAACATGATGTAATGATTCGATAATGACACTAGAATCAATATCAGAGACACTAAAATTAATAATAAGGTTAGACAGCTGACATACGACCAATCACGTAAAAGCGTCACTCCCACAATTTCGCTAAACTACTTCATATCTTCATTTTTAAATAAAATGGTCACTATTTTTATTCATTTTCAAATCGTAAATCAGTGGAAGATTCACAGTTTATTTTGTATCCAACCTAGAGAAGAAAAAAAACAGTATTTTAATTTTTCTTCGTAATAGTTATTGTATAAGAAAAAATAAGAGGCCTCTCTTTTATTAGAGGAAATTTTAACTCAAGCATTTTGTTCTGTATATTTTTAATTAGTGGTATTGACAAACCTATTTCTAAATAGATTGATTGCTGACATTCGACATTTTTGGTTTTTGTCATTAATTTATGTTGTTCAAGGTTGAAGTTAGCCTTTAAAATTTACTAATGGATAAAAGTAAACAATGTAAACATATGGTTTCTTACCTGATTTTGACCTGACTCAAATACTGATGTCAAATAAAACTGTTTTTAAATAATGAATTGTTATAAAAGGTATTTCCATAACTCTCTAACATCTTAATTATATTTAAGATGTTAGAGACTTATTAATAAAACAGATTTCAAGCATATACATTTCTTATGGGAACCTGCTCCATAAATCTAGCTGAACTGGCATAATAGTTTGGTAGTCTATTTCAAATACTGATAATCCTTACAAAAATGTTGGCAATCAGTTAAAAAAATCCACTTTTTAAAGATACAGAAGTAACTAATAAGGTCGTAGGACCAGGCCACACATTAAAAAACTTATATGGACAGGTTTTGAGCTCCTAAATTCGTTCACCTACTTGGTGAGTAATTCAAGGAGTTCATTGTAATGACGTTTCATGCTTGAGAAAAAAAATCAACCAAAATGTTAAATTATAATCAAGAAGTCCACCACATGGATATTGGATATGGAAGCAAAGTTGTAAATCATGTAACAGAATTACCAAAATACATTTTCACATAATGTGGGTATCAATTTTACATTGTTTTAGCTGGATTCTTCAGTGCACCGGATTTAACAAACGTTTTAGATCACGTACAGTGCCCTCTGGTGTTCCAAGCGGTCTCTCATGCTACATTTGGTGTACTGAAAGTGTACATACTTGTATAAAATACATCATTGTAGCATATTTGATATATCTTTTTGCCTGCAGTGATAGTCATGATTTATTATTATTATTAATGAATCTACAAGGAAGCACAGTAGCATCCAAATTAGGATTGCACTGCATTTCAACAGCCGGATTTTTATTTTGTTGATGAATATGCATCATATCATATCTTATTAAAGTGTTTTTATTTTAACTCTTATAGCTATAGGACTTGCGTGAAAAGTTTTGTTCTTAATTAAATACTCTTTAATAAAAATTTTAATATGATTTTTTGTTGTTCTTTATATTTTAATATTATCGATATCCAAACTAGTATCAAAATAATGGAGGTTTTAAAGATTTGTATCTATAAGATTGTACTTAAATATAGTTACAAGATTGCACAGTTCATTAAATTAATTTTATTTTCAGGGTAAAAGCTGCTCTTACACAATTTGCTGATATGAATTTGGTTTAGTCTTTTAAATGTTGAAGACCCTTATGTTTAAATTAATGTGATGTGTAGACTGAGGTGTTGTACTGCTGAGACTAAAATGATTTTACTGTTTTAATAACTTTATTGTATGTTGTATTACAATATTATCTTAAATTATAAAAATGTACCTTACATTGTTTCGAATTATTTTGTGTTATATATTTAATTGCACATGAAATATAAAAGTTATATAAATGGTACTATTTTTCATTTACTTTCATTTAGTCACTATTGCGTGTTAATCCATATAGTTAGGTTTTGTAACTTTCAACACATACATATTAGTTGTATATTTACACATTTTTTGAGACTCATCATCATTATAAATCTTTTTTTTTTTTTTTGAAGAATGTGTATGTACGTCTAAAGTAGGATGGCTCATGATGAACGTAATAAATATTTAGGGCTAATATAGGGTTGCAAAAAATTTAGGAAATGGTATAGTAATGTAAAACAGCTGGACAGCTAGGACATTCAATTTTAGTATATTATAATTAGACATATATTTGTATATTTTAGTGCAATTATCAGACAAATTGATTCAATTGTTTTTATGCATGACCACCATCTTGAATTTTCTTGAATGGAAACATGAATATTTTATCTATTGTTGTGTTCATTCAAGAATTTAGCGATATAGCGTACTCGCTTTGCTTTAAGGGTCCTCACCCCTCGTCCATTCAGTGTTACTGTTGTTACAGTGTTACCCATTTCTGTGGCGCATTTAAATCTCATTTTATTTGATTGTTTTTATTATTTAAAAACATATGTTACACTTCGAGCAGTGAAGCAATAAGTGTACATGTATACAGTGTATCCTGCTTTTTAATCAGTAATAAAATGAAAAATTTGACACTAAAAATTTACATTGATCATTGGCATGCTGTTTTAGGGGGAGAAAAGGGGCTCGATTTACGAGAAAGTACATTAGGACTCATTCTAAATATTTTCTATTGTCAAATTTTGATTCAGCTTCCACAAAAACCCCTTAATCCTTTTTTTTTAATATTTCAAAAAGTGATTAATGCAGGATAAAATATGAATAACTTATTTATTTCATTAACAAACAACATTAATAACAATTTCAAAAATGTGTGTCTATTTTTAATTGTGGGCTGATCCATCCAATACAATACACTTTAGACAAAAATCATCGTCTTTAGGGAAAAACTTGTCACATTTTTGCTTTAAAAATTGCTCTTCTCTATCAAAATCATAGCACCTAGCTGAATTAGTCAACAAACTCCAAGGAAAGGAAGGCAACAGTTAAGCGGAAAAGCATATCGTACTATATGTTCAGCAGACCGGAATTTGAAAAAAAAACTCCATTTTTCAATTTGTTATTAATGTATTTGTTAATGAAATAAACAAGTTGTTCACAGTTTTATCCTACGTTAATCAGTTTTTGAAATATTCAAAAAAGGGATCAAGGAGTTTTTGGGGATGCTGAATCTAAATTTAGCAACAAAAATTATTTAGAAGAAGCCCTAATATACTTTCTCGAAAAATCGACCTACTTTCCTCCCCCCTAAAGCAGCATGCCAATGATACCCAGATTTCAAGAAAATCGCATTATTAATAAAAGATCAATTAGGGTGGTTGGAAATGCGAGACACGCTGTATATGTCTAGAATATTGAGAGCGTAGTTAAGTGAATACAATTTTCCTGCAAGTATTGGCAAAACTTCTTTTTTAAAAACCTATGGAGTCTGATTATATCAACAATAATTAAATAGATATTATTATTGTCAGATGTTGATAATTCTATAGTCAATTCTTTTCACAAAAAAAAGTTTAAAAGACAAGAGAAACAAAAACTCCCCTTTTTTTCAAAAGATGTCATAACTAGGATCCTTTGGCCAGAGGAAGTGTTTTTTAATCTATAATTGTTACTTACGATTGCCACTATTTAATAGTACTATAGTCTTTAGGCACAAAACCCATGTGGACACAGTGTTTCCCAGGGCTAAAATGTCTTAGACATGTCGAAAAAATCTATGGAAAACCCTGGGGCATGAGTCTTCAACAAGTATACTGGTTACAATCATAAGAAAGATAATGCATAGATTCATAGTTTGGTGGCAAAAGGGGCTACAATGAACAGCTAAGTTCAAACTCTTAATTACATAGATAAACATGCCTATCTATAACCAGTGCAATAGCAATAACACCAACAGTGGCATTGGGAAACCTGGAATTAATACCTCTTCACATATTTCTGGAGAAGGAAGACAGATGGGCAATATAGACAAATAAATACATATATCGCAGGCTAATATCATACTGTAACAAGCTGCTGGACATCATTAAACATCACAGCAAGGGTGGATAGCTGCTACTTCACAGACGAGCAAACTGTAGTAACCCTAGAACTAAAATTTCTTCTGGTCTGAGTAACAATATAGTATATAGTTTTTCATTCAGAATACATTTCAATGAATTGTGCGCAGGGAAGCTGATACAAAAGCACCCTAACCACAAAATATTTTCACATAAATTCACATAAAAATTAATTCAGATAGTCAAGCAGCACATAAAGTTCTTGTCTCCTGTTGCTGTAAATCAAAATCATTGTGAAACTGCCAAAAGCATCTCACTCAAGTGGATAGGTCTAGGTACCTTGTCAGTTTGGGCTGGAAGAAAATAAATTGCCGGCTTCTTGGCGCATAGCCATCAATAGTAAATTCATAGGACTAGAACTAGTGCTTTAAAGTTTGCTTCAATTTTGTAATTCAATATTGAGCGAAAAGAGAAGGCAAAACTCTCAAGCACTGGACTGAATTACCAGGGTTAAACCATTCAAAGGCGTTTATTACACACTCAACAAAACCGATAAGTAAAAAACTACTAAGGCTAAGCAGGTTGGACTAAAAATTCTTATTTGCTTGTATACTGAGCATTGCAGACTCAAGCATCACTTGCACAGGCTAGGCATAGTGGGGAACACTGAATGCCACCTGTGTTTGTAGGATGAGGAAACTGCAGAACATGTGCACCTGCCCAGCTGCAGGAAGAAGGTTCACTATTTCTACTGGATGATTACACATGTAATCATTCAGAATTTAAGAGACTGAACCTACTGGGTAGAATACAAACAGATATTATGGACACACTTACGTTAGCGAAACACGTGTTGAGTGTAAAAATGTTTCGGTGTTAAGTGGTTGAAAGTATTCAAGAGTGAATTTATTTCTATGCTGAAAGTTCTAATTCTCCTCCTGTGTAAAGAAATATATAATAAAAAATGAAGTAAAAATGTTGCATCAAGAACAATAATGACTGCAATAATTGCTGTGGATTCATCCAATCCATTGGACTCAACAGAACCCACAGCAAAATTGCAGCTTTATACACAGCACATATTTCATTTATGTAAACTTTAGATACTTACAGTTGTCCCTGTTTATTTTTTTATGTGTTTAGGAAAATTCATTTTCGTGACTGGCCATCATCTCGAGTCTTTATTTTATTGTGTTTTGTATAAGTGAAAGTATTACACAACCTCATTATAATAAACAAGAATATTTATAATTCGATTTTTCTTCTGATTTATGGAAAACTCCAAATCACTATGAAAAAAAAACTATTTTATTGAAAGTATTATGTATGTCTCAAGAATTTCATTAAAAATAATTGTTACAAGTAAAAATGTATGTTTATTAAAAGATACTGTATGTATGCAGGACTACACAGATCAATAAATAGGGAAATTACATTAAAATTATGCCAAAATAAATTTTATACTAAAACTTACCATTAGTACTTATTAAAGCATAATACACATAACTGACTAGTGCAATGGAAATTCGACAGAAAAGGAATGTCTTTATATACAGGATGTTCCGCAATAATTGCAAAATATAAAATATATGTAGTTAACTGACATGACATTATTAAAAGGGTAATAATATTTACCATGTTTGTATTTATGTCAGGTTTTAATACCTGAAATTGATTCATTCTGCATTATTTGCTTATCGCTAATACTGTTACATGAATTAGTGCAAAGGAAATTACTTTCACCCACCAGCCCATTTCATAGAATTGAAATATGTAATACACAAAACTGAAATACACACCTATACCTCATTTTCTAAGATGTAATACTAAATTCGACATATCTATAAATTCTTATAAATCAGTAGGGTAATATTTAGGAATGTCAAATACTTTAAATATCATCTCAAAAATAGTAAAATGTGGGTTCAGGAACATCCTATATTTTCAGGTAGGTAATATTTAAATGTATATATATGTATACTGTACTAGTAGTAATTAAACATAATATATGTAACAAATAAATAAACTTAATTTCAATTATACTCTATCACCGGCTGTGTTGTTTTCCATAGATGGATTGGCCAGTGGGTCTAATTCAGCAAACAGGCTGAGCCAAGAAACATTATTTTCATTTATTTTTGTGGCTTTGGTTACTTTTTTGTCATGCTTTCCGTTATCATCTTCCTTGTCAGGATCAGAAGTACTGAAGTCAAACGAATTTTCTTGTAATAGTTTAGAGGGCATGAAATCTCCTCCCAGAAAATCAGCCCCTGCTGTCCAGTTGAGGTCTAAAAGAGCTGAACTTGGTTTAGAATCGTCTGACATAGAGAGAGACTCTTCTTTGACTGATTCTGAAAAATCTTCACCCAGAAGGTTCTGAGATTCCGATGACTGAGATTTACCTCTAAAAAATACATTGATATTTATAAGAATATTTAAAAATGCTCGTGCCATAAAAAAATCCTTAGAAAAATAATTATGAGTAGTCTATTTTTGATCACAAAGGCACAATTAGTTTTTTGAAAATAAACTAGGTATTGACTATTTTTAAAAAGTTACTATTTTGGAAATTTGCTCTTTATTATCTTATTTCTTTAATGTTGACATAAAGGTCGTGATAACCTTTTTTTCTTCTTTCATGCAAATAACAATGTCAAAAAATCTTTTGAATCTATCAAGTTATGCTATATAATCATTTTATTTCTTACCCACAAGCACTGGATTCCAAAGGTTCTTCGTCCTTTGTAGCAATATTATCTGTATATTCTGCATTAAAAAATGTATTTTTATCTTTATCATCTTCTGCCGATGCAACTAGTTCTGGTACTGTGCTAAACTCAAATGGCTGGACATTTTCTAGCTTTACAACAGCTCCATTTAGAGTTTCCGCTGCCTTTGTTGAAAACAATTCAACTGCACTTTGGTATGGTACTAAAGCATGTGAAAACATATTACATCTTGCAGCAGCTAATAAATCAACTTTTTGTAGGCATGCCAAAGTTAAGCGATCAAATTTTGCCTTTGTTGTTTTTACATACGATTGAGCTTTCCTAAAACGCTCTAACCCATGACCAGTATCGGGATCTAACTGTGAAGAAGCAGATTTCATCCAACTTAGAGCAGCTCTATATTCAGTTCGTGCTCTTTCCATCTCTGAAACTGTTGCTTTCGTATCAGTTATAGCTCTAGCTCTAAATGTTTCAACTTCATGATGTAATCTAACTAGAGGTGGCCTTACTGTTAATCTCTGGTGACCTGCGTAAGCCAAAGCTTTACCAGCTGTTGACATAATTTGTCCCGCACTAGAGTTTTTTTTCATTCTTCCCGCATTCTTTTAAATACCTTCCCAGTGCATTTTCTTCTTGAGCTAAATAACATAGTCTTTCCTGATATAAGTCTATAACTCGTTGTAGTTGATTACAGCTATCATTTATAGATTTAAATAGTTCAAGCTTAGCATCTAATTCAGCATCCGAAGAAACTATGCAGTCATCCTCTTTACCGCCTAATTTTCTGAGAACACTTTTTTTTGTAACCCAGTATTGGTGCTGCATTATGATTTAATAACTTTACAAAAGCATGTCTACGTGTCACTTAAATAAAAAAAAATTAAAAAGGCCAATTTTATCTCCCAACTGTCAAAATATTTTTGTTTGACATTGACATATGTCAAAATTCTGTCTAAAAAAAGTTGTAGGTACTGTCGCCAATCGTAAACATATAAATAACCCCTAATAAGTGAATATTTATTCCTGCGTTTTAGAATAAAAATGATATAATCAGATTAATCTGTCTAGCAACAGAAAGTTAAGTAGACATACATACATCATACATATGTTATTCTCGTTATTCTTAATCATTACGTCACTTTTAAAACTACATATGGAATATGTATTAAGGCGCCTACAGACACGCAAACATTTCTTGAGATATGTACGTGCGTACAAGTACGCACGTTCATATTCGCCAGTTTGTAGACAATATCTGCCTAAAATATCTGTCGAAGATGTATTCAGTCACTGCTTCAATTTTTGCACGCGCATACAAGTCGCACGTCCACATCTCTCCATGTGTAGGCAAAACGCATTTATGTATCAGTGATAATATCAGTGCGGTTTCGTCTATTTTATAATCGATTTTGTTTCTTCTTTATTATGCAAGTTATAGGTCATAACCCCGTTTTTATCACTGGAAATATGACGCCTTTGTCTACGATAAACTTTAGCATGTAAGCATCTATCTCCCGCCAAGTTCTTTTTAATTATTAATTTAGTCAGTTAGTTGTTCTTTTAGCACGTGACGTGTTTAGAGCTAAACTAAGAAACCTCGTCGGGTTTTTGCAGACCGTCTGTCTGTCTGTAAGTTCCCAAAAACTGTGTAACTTAAGTGATTAAATAAAGTCTTTGTATTCAAGTGTTTTTTACCATCTGAAAATCCTTTTTAAAAATGAGGGCTATCGCGTATAATTTCGCCGCTAGAGGCGCTAGTGTAGCGTGAGGTCCGAGAATATACACCACCGATAAGCGAAAATTTCCGGCTACCGACTAGGCACCGCTTTTGGTTTTAATTTAGGAGTAGCTGAAAAATTTTCAACAAAAGATTACAAGAGATGAAAGTATTGTTACGTATTTCTCTTTAAATGATTCAATTCTTCACTTCAAAACACTTTTATTCACACTTTACAATTCGTCGACCTTAACTCTGTTACATCCAAATCACAACTTACTCACCCCTAGCAACAACACCAGTATTTATAGTATCTACATTTCTAGAAAATTCTTTTGACATCCAGAATATTCAATATGTCATTCCATACAATTCTTTACTAATAACTAGTGTGTATAAACTAAATAAACTAAGTATGTAAACTATAAAACTTAATAAATGTCAGCTGTCACAAATGTCACTTTTACAAATGTCACATTGCTCCCCTCTTCAAAGTTATTCGTCCCGAATAACACTGTCTTCAGTCCTAGGCGGTGGATCTTCGACGACAAACCAATCGGGTGGATTATGTCCTGTGTACTTTGCGAGCCAGATGGACCACCTTCGGCTTGCTTCTTGGAGACAGCTGGATGCGGTAGACCAGGTCGTTGATTTTCTTTATTATGGTGTACGGGCCTTCCCAGTTGCTCTGAAGCTTTGGACTTTTTCCTTTCGTCCTTTTTGGGGCGTACAACCATACTGCATCACCAGGCTTAAATGCAGTCTCTGTTGATGTAGTGTCGAGACGCTGCTTCATTTTGTCGCTGTGAATTTTCAGCTTCTCCCTGGCAAATCGGTGGATCCGGTCCATTCTCTCTCGCAAGTCCTCCACAAATTCTGGCAAAGATCGTTCCTGATTTTCTTCTACTGGATGGCCAAGTATGAGATCAGTAGGCAACTTCATTTCTCTTCCAGAGGTCAGCATAGACGGAGTGTAGGTAGTCGACTCATGCTGGGAACTTCGATATGACAGCAAAAACAGAGGCACCAATTTGTCCCAGTCCCTTTGATTTTCAGACACGAATTTAGATAGGTAGTGGCATATGGTTCTGTTATGGCGTTCAACCATGCCATTCGACTGGGGATGAAGCGCAGTTGTTCGGGTTTTCTTGATGCCCATTGTTTTCATCACTTCTTGCCACAGCTCTGATTCGAAATTTCTTCCTTGATCGGAATGCAGTTCGAGGGGCACTCCATGTCTAGCTATGACATTCTCGACGAACGCTTCGGCTACAGTTTCTGCTTCTTGATTGGGAAGGGGTACTGCTTCGGGCCATTTCGAGAAATAGTCCATTACCACCATCAAGTACTTATTGCCACGGTCGGTTACAGGTAATGGTCCAAGAATGTCCACTGCTACCCTCTCGAATGGTGCTCCGGATAAGTACTGCACCATTTTACCACGGCTTCTTGTGTTAGGTCCCTTTTTGGCAGAGCACAAATCACATCTCTTACACCATTCTTCTACGTCTCGGCGACAGTTTACCCAATAAAATCGGTCCCTTACTCGAGCCAAAGTCCTGGTTACTCCAAAATGTCCTCCGGATGGGCTGCTGTGAAGCTCTTCTAGCACTTGGTGGATTCTTGCTTTAGGCAAGACCAACTGGTAGACTGCGGATACTCCATCGGGGCTCTCCCACTTCCGATGCAGTAGGCCATCGCGAAGACAAAGGGAACTCCATTGAGCCCAGTATCCCTTTATAGTCGTACCATATCTGGAAACTTCCTGCCAAGTTGGTCGAACTCCATTCTTTAGCCAGTTCCGGATTAATTTCAGGTCACTGTCTTTCTTCTGGTCTGTCACTCTGGTTCTGTCACTCTTCTTTAATTCCTCCGAGGACCATTCATCTTCAACTTGTACTGTTGTTGCCATTAACAGTTCATTGGTGGTACTATTTGAATATTCCTTGGTCTCGATCTTCTGGCAGTAGCGACATTTCTGTTCTAAACACGGTCTTCTCGATAATGTGTCTGCATTACCATGTGTTTTTCCACTCCGGTGCATTATTTTGAAATTATACTGTTGTAGTCTCTCCATCCATCTAGCAACTTGTCCTTCTGGGTTCTTAAAATTCATAATCCATTGCAGGGCGTTATGATCTGTCCTAATTAAAAAGTGTCTTCCATAAAGGTAACTATGAAAATGCTCCAGCGATTTGATGATGGCCAGTAATTCTTTCCTCGTAACACAGTAATTCCTTTCAGCCTTGCCTAGTGTCTTGCTGAAATAGGCGATTACCTTTTCTTCTTTGTCTTGAACCTGGGATAAGACATCCAATTCCATGTTGGGAGGCATCACAATCCAAAATAAACATTCCATCTTGTTTAGGGTATGCCAAAATTGGTGCTGTAGTTAGGCGCTTCTTCAGTTCTGTGAAAGCTTGCTGGCAGTCTGGAGTCCAATCGAAGGTAACATTATTTTCGGTGAGCCGATGTAGTGGCTTGGCAATTTTTTCCGAAGTCCTTTACAAATTTCCTGTAGTAGGTACACAGTCCAAGAAAACTCCTTACTTGATGTTTATCTTTTGGTCGGGGCCACTCTTTAATTGCAGAAATCTTCCTGGGATCGGTTTGAATTCCCTCGGCGGATACTATGTGTCCTAGAAATTCTACTTGTTTTTGAAACAGGGAACATTTCTTTGGATTCAGTTGTAGGTTGGCATTTCTGAATCTACCAAAGATATCCTCCAAATTTTTAAGATGTTCTTCAAATGATTTCCCCATTACAATGACGTCATCAAGGTATACCAAGCAAGTTTTCCATGTCATTCCTCTGAGTACTAACTCCATCAGTCTCTCAAAAGTGGCCGGTGCATTGCAAAGACCAAATGGCATAACTTTAAACTGATAAAGTCCGGTACCAGCAGAGAATGCTGTTTTCTCTTTATCATCTGGATGAAGTTCAACTTGCCAATAGCCACTCTTTAAGTCCAACGTTGAAAACCATTTTGACTCTGAAAGTGTGTTCAGGGTGTCGTCGATTCGAGGTAGAGGATAACTGTCTTTCCTAGTCACATTGTTCAGCTTGCGATAGTCCACACAGAATCTTGTTGTGCCATCTTTCTTAGTAACTAAAACAACGGGTGAAGACCATGGGCTCGATGATTCCTCGATGACACCTTCTTTCAGCATCTTATCGATCATTCCGGTAACTTCATTCTGTTTAGCGAATGGTAGTCTTCTTGGAGCTTGCTTTATCGGTGGGTTATTGCCGGTGTCTATACGATGTTGAACCAGACTTGTTCTGCCGGTGATGTTTCCATTGGCAAAGATATCTTGATATCCCTCGAGGAACTGTCTAGCTTTTCTAGCTTCTTCCAGCTCCAGATGGGCAGCATTCTTGAGCAAGGATTCTGCAATAGTCGGATCACGTACCTTTGTTTGATTTAACTGAGCTCGGTTAACTTCCTCGCATTTAACTACTCTTTCGACTGGCTCACAACGTCCTAATACTTCATTCTTCTTAAGGATAATCTTCTTGTCCGATATGTTGGCAATTCTTACAGGAATTTGGTTATTCATTTGTACTAGGCTTCTTGCAACCAATAAGCCATCGTTCCTTTCGCTCGCCTCGACTATTCCGGTACGCAGACCATTTCCATCCAATTTTGCAATGATGATGTTCTCTGATCCTTGGGGAATTTGGATGTCCTCTTCAACTATGATCCTTCTTGATTTATTGTAGTCTTGAAGTTTGGGGACCATAACAATGTCTTCATTTTGAATTTTTATAGTTTTGTTTTTAACATCCACGACAAAACCATGTTTACTCAGTATGTCTAGTCCTAATATGCAGTCGTCTCTGATATCGGCTGTTAAAACTCGGTGATACATGATTTTCGAACCCAGTTGAATTTTTACATTTAGCTCGCCATGTACAGGAATCAATTCTCCAGTAGCTGTTTCCAATTTCACATGTCCGGATAATTCCTTTGATGATTTTGGCAGAATGTCAGGCCGCAGAATAGTTCTTGTAGCACCGGTGTCAATTACAAAGGAACACCATTTTTCGTCCAAGTATCCATGGACTATCAGGCTTCGTTCGTCGCTACTTATTTTTGAGACCGAAATCTTGGGGCATTGAGTATAAGTAGTCGACACACGCCCCCTAGCATCGACTAATTGTCGTTTTCCGAATTTCTCGCTGGTGATCTGGAACGAGGTCTTCGGTCTGGGGTTGGAGAACGACCAGTCCTGTGCTGTGAAGTCTTTGATGTCCCATTTTCTTCTCTCCACTTCCTTCTGTCTGGACTCCTGGATCTTGATCTTGAATCTGGCTGTCGATCTGGTGAGTTCGTTCTTGACTGAGACCTTGATCTGGCCCTGCAAAAGCGCTGTAGGTGCCCAATTTTTCCACAGTTGTAGCAGCGCCTGGTTTCCTTTTGTGGTGAGTTCGATTGTTTGATTTCATTTAATTCTTGCATTAATTTCTCCACAGTTTCTTTAAGTGATTGGCATTCGTCGAATTTAACTTGCCTCACTCTGGTTTTGTAGCTCCTCGATGCTTCTTTAGCTGCTTTAAATTCCAAAGCAGCTATGAGTGCATCACTGATCGTGGTGTGTCTTCCAAGTCGCAAAGCTTGCTGCATTTCGGTGTCTACTAGGCCATCAATAAAAGTCTGGATGCCAATTTGTTCGAGAAATTCTTTGGGTGCTTGAGGGTATGCCAAATGAATGAGTCGTTCAATGTCAGCTTCATATTCTTGAAGAGACTCATTACTTCTTTGCTGTCTGCTCTTGATCTGGGACTGATAAACTTGGCGGAGATATTTGTGTCCATACCTTATTTCTAATGCGCCTATAATCCTGTCGTAGTCATTTTGCTGCTCTTCCGGGATGCTCTGTAAAATTTCTAAAGCCTGACCTCTGAGAGATATGACAAGCGAAGTAGCCATTTCTTGGGAAGTCCATCCGTTCGCCTTTGCAGCAGCCTCAAATTGTCTGCGGTACATGGACCATGATGACTGTCCATCGTACGTGGGAGGCTTAAGTATTTTGTGTACTGACCTTTCAGCATGCATAAGGGTTGAGTTTTGTAATGGAATACCTGGTGAGGTCGAATAATCTCCTGAATCGGCTATTGAAGTACGATGTAGTTGGTGCTCCAGCCCATTTATCTTTTCCAGTATTTCTTTTTGCACTTGCCGTCTGGTGTCTTCTAACTTTCTCTCGATTTCTTCTTTATTCTCTTCAACCACCTTCTCAATTGGATTAACTTTAATGCCTACCTGGTCAATCTGCTGTTCCACGCCATCAATCCTCCCCAGAAAATGCATTCAACCTGGTGTTTATTACTTGTTGGGACTCACAAATTTCCTGATGACGCCTCTCCGCCTCGTCTCGGTCCTCTTGTCGTCGTCGTTCGTCCTCCTGTCGTCGCCGTTCGTTCTCCTGTCGCCGCTTTTCCTCTCGCCTTTCTGCCTCTTCACGGTCCTCTTGTCGTCGTCGTTCTGCCTCCTCACGGTCCTCTTGTCGTCGTCGTTCGTCCTCCTGTCGTCGCCGTTCGTCCTCCTGTCGCCGCTTTTCCTCTCGCCTTTCTGCCTCTTCACGGTCCTCTTGTCGTCGTCGTTCTGCCTCCTCACGGTCTTCTTGTCGTCCTTGTTGCAAGAATTTTAATATTTCACTTACATCCATTGTCGTCGTTTCTTCGTTGTATTTTGTAGATCTCGTATTCACCATATAACTTCTTTTTTTTTTTTTTCTTCGAATTCTTCTATTATCCCACCGCTGTCACCAAAATGTTACGTATTTCTCTTTAAATGATTCAATTCTTCACTTCAAAACACTTTTATTCACACTTTACAATTCGTCGACCTTAACTCTGTTACATCCAAATCACAACTTACTCACCCCTAGCAACAACACCAGTATTTATAGTATCTACATTTCTAGAAAATTCTTTTGACATCCAGAATATTCAATATGTCATTCCATACAATTCTTTACTAATAACTAGTGTGTATAAACTAAATAAACTAAGTATGTAAACTATAAAACTTAATAAATGTCAGCTGTCACAAATGTCACTTTTACAAATGTCACAGTATGTAAAAGTTGCAGTTATCAAGGTCAGGGTAAGTCAAGTGTCTGAAGCAAGCATGAACGTAATATTATCTAGGAATAGGAAAGATTATTACTTACGATTTTCTGTATTTGGTTATTTAGGTAACGCATAATCGTCAGGATTGAAATGTTTTTTTACAAACACGTGAATGTTTTGAAGGGGTATAGTTGTCCCTGCGAATCGCTACTAACCACTGCTTTGCGACAGTTTTATCCTTCGGAAACTTGTCCTTTTTTTTCCGAACAAAACGGGACTGCGAAACACTGCGGCATGCTCGATATTCTTACGGTAGATACGGTTTTAAGGTATTAAATATGTTTTAAATGTAAACTTTTTTTTAAAATTTAAACTTTGACAGCTATACTTCAGGACCTTACTCGACAGTGGCGCCAACTGGTGAGTACAAAAACGGTAGCCCTCATTGTGTTAACCGAACCGAAACGTTAACTTGCACGCCACTGCTAATAAATTTAAATCACTGTTACTCACTGTCCCCATGTTGATTAGCAAACTGGATATAAAAATTATCTTTCGTGTGTAGGCAATTCGAACATATCGTTTATGTACGCGCGTACTTGTACGCGCGTACATATCTCAAGAAATGTTTGCCTGTCTGTAGGCGCCTTTAAACATGTATATTCTAGGGATTTTAATGAATGTTGATAGTTTGATGGCAATATTGCTGGTGTTGATAAGCAAGAACTGTGTTTAGGTGGTTTGGGGGTTAAAGTAAATAAATGAAGAGAATAATAATTGTAATTAAACTAAATGCGATAGTAATGTATTTACTATATTGTTAAAGATTATTCCGAAAAATTTATATCAATTCAAACTGAAAATGGGATCCGAAAGTGACGACGTGCAAATAGAAGATTCAGACGAATCCTTATTGGATATAAAAGAGGTTTTCCAAAAAATCCTGTATATTAACATTTATAATGAATATTAATTTTAGATAAATGATTTGGAATATGATATACCTCATGTTACTCCTCCATCTCTTGAAAGTGTATTGTGGGACATGGAGTCAGAAGAAGGAAGTGATAGCGCCTCATTACATTCATTTCAGAGTATGACTGCAAAATTTCGATCAATGTTATATCATTGCGTTTTACATGGCATTTCTACACAACTAAGTTCAGCTGCGGTAAATGGACAAATAATTGCATAAGTTATGTTACATTATTTCTAATTTTTAGGAGAGAGTAAATGCTGGTGTGCCAACTGTTATCACAAATAGTATCAAATATGTAGCTGTAGGTACATCTCATGGTTATGTATTAGCATTTGATTCTGAACAGAACTTATGTTGGTGCTGTTATGATACCGGTACCGTAGACCAGGGTGCTGTATCTGCTTTAGCATTTAATTTGGACTCTACCAGGCTTCTTATTGGGTAAGTTATATAAAACAGATCGCCCATATTTATTGATAAAAGATTCCAGATTTGAACGAGGTTTTATATCTATGGTTGACGCTACAAATGGGGATGTTATAAGAAAATTACCAGATGCACATGCACCACAAACAGCAGTTTTACATTTGAGGTTTACATTTTTAAATAATCTTGCCCTTTGTGGTGACTCGTCAGGATGTGTATTTTCACTCGCATTTAATAGAAGGTTGGGTTTAAGGATATGGGATTCAAAGTGTTTATTTTCTGGTGCAAGGGGTGAGGTTTGTGTATTTGAACCATTAGTTCGAGGTTATGACATACACTTTCTTAATAATCATGTCTTAGTTGCGATGGCTACTCTATCAAAGGTATATACTGGTAGTAAGAAGTTATATAAACATATTTTATATTTTTCATTTTAGGTCATTGTTATTTCAGTTCGTCCTCGGTTAAAAGTCCATTTTAGCCAACAGTTGCCTAGGATTTCAACATCTTTACCTTTAATTTCCTGGCAATTGGTTTCAGTTGGGAAATCATTCCAACCAGTTTTGGCTTGGGGAAGAGGAAGTGAATTGAATTATACAAGGGTGATAACACACGGTTTTGGTAGTAACCGTATAAGACTATTACCTCTTCGGAATATTCAGGTGCCATATACAATGACAGCATTACATTGGTTAGGCACGAGGCACTTGGCAGTACTAGACACTAGTGAAAATCTGAGATTAGTGGAAGTTCGAACGCAACGCGAATTAGAAGTATTGGAAATCGCTAATGCCGGATTGGTATATAGTTCCGCACATTTTAAAGCTTTGGCAGTGGGGGGAGGAGTCAGTGAGGCATTTGCACTTGCAGGGGAAAGAGCATGTTATAATAGTTTGTCAAGCAGAGGAGATCAGCTTCTGATCCTGGGAACAAAAGCGGTACACATGGTAAAATTGAGAACATGGCCAGAAAGATTGTTGTACCTCAGTGAACAAGGAAGGTGGGCAGAGGCTCTGAATCTGGCAGCAGAAGAAGGCCTAAATAAGGAAAAATTTACAATAATTCTACTAAATAAGTACTTGGAAAATTTAAACCAAAATACTGTGGATAAAGAAAGTCTTACAGCTGCAATAAATTGTTGTGTGAAACTATGTAAAATGTAAGTATTTTGTTTTGCACCATCAGCTTTCAGAATATGTTTTAAATGCTTACTCCAATTTGTGAAAGAATGTATTAGTCCACAGTACGTGAGCCTTTTTTTGGAATGATTAATAACGGGCTGATTTTTCGTAAGTAGCTTAAGTTTGATGAGACGCCCACAACCTGTCACTAACAATTCTCAACAGTGGCATTTTACTAAGTGTTAAAGTGGAAAACGTGTCAACCGCATGATAATATAAGTTTGATTAATAACAATTCGATTACTAGTGGAATTCGAAGATATTCATACAAAATACTCGGAAAAACGTTTGTCCTACAAATTTGACAGTTTTGCGGAAGGGCCCTACACTATCAACATGTTAAAATGAGCTGGTCATAAAAATGATTAATAACCGACTGGATTTTTTAAATTGCTTACTAAATAATTGCGTAATGCAATGGAATTATCGTCCTACAAATCCAATGGCATAATGCCTTAGTCCTACGCTTCGAAAGTTTTCGAATTCATGGTGACATTTGTTTGATTAATAACAACCTCATTTTAATTTTTTTCTATTGATATTGAAGTATAGAACACAACTGTACTCCCGTCCTACAAAAGAATTGGCAAATGATGAAAAATTTATTTGAAATAAAAAAAATTCATTTTTTTTTCAACGTAATTGAATTATTTGTTGTTATGCTATTATTGTTTTGTAACTATTTTAATTTCAATATTTGTTTTAATTGTATTAATGTAATTAATTGAAAAAAATGAGAATACTGTACTGTATTGACGACAGTCGCTAAATAGTAATTTCAAAATTGCCGCCTAAATTTGAATCATGCGAACTACCGTTACACAAGGCAAGCTAGTTAGTGGCGTCTGTGAGTCGGACTAACATTGATCTCGATTTAACCGGATCGAGAGTACCTCCCCCGATTTCGAGGATGCTGAACACGATGCCGGTGTTAAAATGTCTCTTTGGGAATGCGCAACCCCCAAAAGGGTTAAACGGACATCACATAATTTCCCTGTAAAAAAAAACGTCTTTTCCCCCGTTTTCGAGGATGCTGAGCACGATGGTGTTGAAGATTATTTCCGACTCCCACCAACCTCTCCACCGGTCAAAACTCACCCCCGGCAGGGGTGCTTTTTAATTTTTTTTTTATCGGCGAAAAAACGTCTGTCCCCCTGTTTTCGAGGATGCTGAACGCGGTGATTGTGTTCAATATCCCTTGTGAGCCCCCCACCAACTCCTCCACCGGCCAAAACTCATCCCCGAAAGGGTTTTTTTTATATACATTTATATATTTTTATATATACTTGTATTATATACATTTAATATATATTTTTTTATATATTTATCGGGGGTGACTTTTGACCGGTGGAGGGGTTGGTGGGGGTCAGAAATAATCTTCAACACCACCACCGTCTTCAGCATCCTCGAAAACGGGGGAAAAGACGTTTTTTTTACAAGGAAATGATGTGATGCCCATTTAATCCTTTTGGGGGTAGTTTTTAGCCATTTTAGGGGGTTGTGCAATCCCAAAAAGACATTCTGACACTGGCATCGTGTTCAGCATCCTCGAAAACAGGGGGAGATGCTCTCGATCCGGGTAAATCAAGATCATTTTTTCAGGGTTTTTTCCGACTCACATACGCCACTAAGTCGAGTTTGGTGAGATACATATAATGAGCGTGCATTTAGCATGTGTTTTTCGCTGACATTTCGGAGTCGAATGCGTACCCGATGGCCATTAAATAACCAAGTAATGTGTTTTTTGTTTTTCAGGGAATTTTTTACAGAGAATAAACCCTTCTGATATCTTCGAATTCAACTAGGAAGCTAATTGTTATTAATCGAACTTATATTATCATGCGGTTGACACATTTTCCACTTTAACACTTCGTAAAATGCTGTTGAGAATTGTCATTGACAGGTTGTGGGTGTCTCATCAAACTGTCTAATCATCAGCGTCTAATCATTCCAAAAAAGGGGCACTTACTGTGGACTATATGGGTCTATTAAAGAATACTTTGTCATCCAATTCGCTCATTGAGAATTTTAAGTAAACTGGAAAGAATCTAAATAAAATATAACATACATGATGGGTCATAAGTAAAGCCGGCAGATTTGGGCGGCGGGCCATAATCGTACGCGTCATACTACTTACTACTTGTATGTGCAAAAACAAAATTCCAATTGTCGATGATAATCAAGATACAGGGTCTCAAAGTTTTAATTTAGTTTTAAATTTTTCCATACTTGAGAGAATAAATTGAGATAATGTCATGAAATTAGTGATTCGGCGGTTTTTTTAGGTGAGAAATTTAAATTCTAAAACCCAAGACTCATCATGCTTTTTTAAAGTGGCATAGCTTTTTGTGGCTTAGTAGGATTGATTCAACTATTATAAAATTCGATTCTCCTGTTTTTTAGATAAAAAATGTATACCTAGTTAAAGTCCGTAAGATTAATCTATTTCGAGATAATCACATTTGAAAAAGAATCTTGCCCATTCTTCATACTTCAAAATATCTCACTGACTCCGAAAATTATCTCCTTATTCTTATTTTGGTTGATGAGTTGTGCATTTTTTATAATTACATGAAATAATAAGACTTATAAAAAAAAGTGCTAGGAGGCGTCGAAAGTTTTTTAAAGTTGATTCCATTGACAACTTTGACATCCTCTATCGCTCTTAACCCTAGAACAGTAGACTTACGTAAAAATAACGTCTGGTGTCCATGTTTTGTGGTGCTCCCCCACCCATTCTACTTTTCCGGGCTCATCTGCCAGTGCTCTCAGCAACTACTAGTGAAGTGATCACCCACGTGTGAGGTTCCCCCGCCATCCCAGTCACCTGCGGCGGCACCATTTTTGCAACTGTACACGCCAAACGGTTTATATTTCTAGCAGTTTTCACGTAGCGAGCATCTTATTATTTATTAGATATATTATTACATATTATTTTATTCTTCACAATATACTACTGACTGATAACAAAAATATATAATTAGGAATATTGGTTGAAACTTTTTGGCATACCAAGCTTAATTAACTGATTTGTGAATTCATTCAAGTTTTCTCATTTGTTCTTTTTTTGTTACTAATTTGGTGATAGTAATTATTTTAATATTACGTTGTTTAGAGACCTATGATTCTATGACTTAACGAGTGTTGTTCCTTTATAATTTTAGTTCCAAAATAAAGGTTACAAAGGGCACAAACACTGTTTTTTTAATGATCACGCCATATTTACGTACTCTAACAACAAGTAGTAGATGGGAGAAGTCTACTGTTCTAGGGTTAATATAATTCGTATCCATTTGGTATATTTGTAAAAAATGCACAGCTCATCAAGCAAAATAATGATAACAAGTCAGTTTTCAGGGTCAACAAGATATTTTGATCTATATAGAATGGTAAGATTCTTTCAAATGGGATTATCTCAAAAATTATTGCTCTTACTGATTTCAACTAGGGATACCTTTTTTTATGCGAAAAAGTAGAATTGATTTTTCTAATAGTCAAATTGATACATATATAAATCTGCAAAAAAAATTATGCCATTTTGAATAAGCTTGATGAGCCTTAGGTGGCGCCCTTTATTAGTGATATCAAAAATAGAAAATTAAATTAAAACTTTTGAGACCCTGTAACTTGGTTATCATCAACAATTGAACTAAGGAGAATTTGGCAAAATCACATTATTTTAACCTGAGGAATCTGCTGTTGCACTAGGTGCCATTACGGTTTATGCTGTATATATCACAGAGAGTATTTGAGTATAAAGGATTTTTCACAGATTTTAATCTTACTCAACTTATAACGATAATAGCAAGACCACAAATAAATTCACGCAAAGACACAGGTGTGTGAACTATGACACTAAGAAGTTGTCTACAGCCTAGAAGAATGAACATTCTCTGTTTTTTTTTATGTTAACTTCACATTTCTTCTTTCCTCAGAGTTGACTAAGTGGTGAATGAATGAGAAAAATAAGAAATAACTTTTGTTTCAGGGATATTTTGTGTAACGACATTCTAGAAGCTGTCTCTACAGACCAAAAGAATCAAGACTGGTATTTTACTTTGTTAACAGATCATATATGTAATGGAAGTTTATCAAATCTATCTCCTTACGTAGCACAGATGTTGGTGTCATATTTAGAACAGAAAGACCATGAAATGTTAGAAAATATTCTATTATCACTGGATATAACCTGCTTAGACTTGCATCAGGTACTAAAAATATGTAAAAATCTTAAATTATATAACGCCTGGATACACATCACGACAAAAACTCTAGGGGATTATACGAGCCCATTAATAGAGTTCATTTCTGAATTAACTCCAGAGAATCATAAACTGGGCAATACGATATTAGTTTATGTGTCATGTTGCCTGGCAGGTTTGGGTTACCCAAATGGAAATATTCCTGAAGCAGACATTTTAAGAGTAAAACATGACGTGTTAAGATGTTTAGAAACAGTCCATTCTATTAATGTTAATACTGATGAATCTACTTACCCCTACTTACGTGCCCTTCTGCAATACAACACACGAGAGTGTTTAAATGTTGTGGAACTGGCATTTACCGAAGCAGAATTTTCAGGAGAAATGGGACTTCTGCAGCGGCAACGACTTGTACAAATATTAATGCAAATTGTAACTCCCCCTGAATTTATGGTAAGTACTTAACAAATTTATTATAAATTTATATAATTATATAAATACAATCTGACCATTATGTGTGAGGAGTGCAATGACCTCTAAGTCGCAATAAATATTGAAAAGCATTGTTGTCATATTAAATTTTACAGATGTACTTTTGTACCTTTTAGAATATTTCGGTAATACTTAAATTAACACATTTATGTTATTTATAGGTGTTAATGTTTGTTTGCTAATTTCAAAAAGAAATGTTATAATCGATTATATAGTGTGTTCCTAAAAAGGTATGTCATAAACTTAACAGCAATGTTCCTGGATCAAAATATTGTCGATTTACAAAATTTACCTTTACACAAATATGCATCCCTCATGGAGGTACAGTCCTTCAAATTTTCCTTTTTTGATTTTTTTTATATTCCTGTCATGTGTAGAGATAAACGTTTCAAATTTGGCATGAGCGCTTATTCTTAGGATGCAAATAAGCATCTAGATTCTTATCTATCTCATTTAAAATTGAAGGGTAGTTAACCCAAAACTTTATTTGTGTTTGGGGTATAACCCTTAGACCAGACAAATTATCTTAAATCTGGCACCACATTGAGGATAATTAAAAATTAAGAGAATCTTATTCTTGTTTAACATTCAAAAAGTCAACCGTTTTAAACCGTTTAAAAAAAAATCATCAATAGTTTCTTTGAAAAAAATATAGTGGGCTTTGAAAATAGGTAGCTCTGCAATGATGCATATTTGTCACATAATGGTACAGCCTTGACAATTCAATAATATCATAAACTTAAGATTAAGAATAGAAATATGTCTTTTCTTATTCATCCAACATTTAGCGCTAGACGACACACCTGCAATGGCTGTCTTTTTTCGCCCTTAATAATGTTATTGTCCTTATTATTCATTCACACTAATTCAGTTGAACATCTGTCTCTTCCAGTGCGGTGACGATATGGGATTTGCTGCGCGTTTCTTTATTGTTATACGATTCTGTTGTTTAATTATATGAAACAAAGTTTTTCTTGTGGTTCTCATCTAATTACCATAATAATAGACTTAGTGGTTTAGTAGATTTTCAAAGTAAATCGTTATATCAAAGCGTAACAGTACTATTTTTGACCCCCTCACAAAATAAAAAGTGCTCGCTTCTGTTTAAGACTGATATTACGCGTGTCATGCCATTCATTGAACTCTTCACACATAATGATGGATATTTTACTCACCAGTGTTTTCAAAAAAACTTTAATTGAAATAGTTGCTTATACAGTTTGCGGCATGCAACTAGAGATATTGGGAAGTGAAAGCCCACATGAGTTTACTCATGATCAGAGTTTCATTGAAAAGTGTGATCGTGGCGGGAAGATCAACTCCTTATTTCAGGAAGGAAGACAAGATGCTAACTAGGGTTTCTATCCTGGGCTTCCTGGAACATGAAATTTTGTGATTTTTGTAATGTTAGTTTGTTTCTGTTCTCAGGAATTTATTGGCCGAAATTTCTAAATGCGGGTGTAGATTTATTTTTCTGCACAGAGAATTTCAGTCAGATACAACAAATGTCTGACCATAAAAGATCTAAATAGTTCTGACTCAGGTTCTCAACTGACATAAATTGTGATCAGTTCATAGTCTAAATATGTGCCATTTTATTTGAATATTCATCAACAAATTGACAAAAAATTCCGCGGTTCCATTAAAATTGTAAAAGGAAGTTAAGTTATTTGAAAGTACTGGAAAATGGAGAGTGAATTTAGAAGTGTATAACAAGCCCTGTTGTCAATTGCTAACATCAACTAAGAGTGAACATGTTTTTAAGTGTCTATAATGACAGTCACATTTTTAAAAATGTATTTTTCTAAAAATTTAAAAATATCAAGGGAGAGCCTCGTATATAAAAATGAGAGCATTTATTTAATCATAGTAAAATATTTGGTAATATTGATGATCAAATGTATATGAAAACAATTTTTTAGAGTAAAAAAGAAATACAAAATGGCCGCGCTGCAGCTGCTTGGTGTTGGCTCATTGAATTTGCGCCGTGCAACGCCCAGGTCCCTGTAATTGACTAAAATTAAAAAGTAAAATTTCTGTCATTAAAATAGGTTCTTTCGCATCGAATGAACCCATTTAAAAAAAATAATAACCAAAAATGTAGGACCATTTTTTTAAATAAACAAATGGCAAAAAAAAACAATATTTATCATTATGCTTTCAATGTAATTTTAGGTTCATTCGATGGCCAATAAGTATAACGAATATCTACAAAATTTCAAGTCAATGCGTTCCGAGATAAACGCATGTAAAGTTTTCGGTTTATTATTTGATTATTATGTATTTCGGTTTATTTTTTGAAAACTACCGTTACACATTCCGAATTTATTCCTTTCCACCGACGGAACCGCCATCTATTATTGAAAATTGTTTAAGAAAAATAATAATATAATTTTTTTTTAAATAATAAAAAAAATGCAAAAAATTTTATTTTACATGGGGCTCCCCTCCTTAAGAAGCCTAACTATTATTGCTATATAGTCTAGTAAGCCTAATTAGTTTCCTTGCTGTTGTCCTTTTTTTCCTATTTTTTTTTGTTTTATATGTCTGTTTTGGATCACATATAAATATTAGACTTGACCTCCTTTTATTGAATAATATAGAGACATCCAAGAAAAACGGCATCAATTCTGGCTATGAACGAGAGAGATAGAAATAGCGGTCATGCCTAAGCTTTTCGGTTATGTCAAACTTTTGACAAGTGACTGTCACAATTTGTAAAATAAACAATAGCTGTCATATGATGTGACAGTTTTGACAAGTAAATAAAGTTATAAATTCGAATAAGAATAGAACTACGTCTTTTTTTTCTTGGCCAACTTTGATGACGTTTTTTTTGGATGTCTATATTAAATTATATCCAAAAGTAACACAATATCTAAAAATTATGTTATTTATATTAATACGAAATAGTTATTTTATTACGAAAATAACACAAAAGACATTTTGTAGAGAAAATGGATGAGGAAAACCAAATCTTCATAAAAAATGTTCAAAAAACCTACTCCCATAGTAAAATTGTACGCCTTATACCGTGTGTGTAAAACCGACATCCGCCAGTTATGAAAAAGGACAAACAGAAATGAGACGACAAATAAGAAGCAACCGCATACGCATCGAAGGCAGTGAGGGAACAAGACCGACCCTCTCACCGCACTACGTTAGTCGTTAGAATGAGAAGTGTAGAATTTGTCGTTTTTCATAACTGGCCGATGTCGGCCTTACACATGCTGTATATATTGACCACAGTGCCTCTCCTCCCCTAATTAAGGTACACCGTTTTTGATATCAGTAGATTCAGCACCAAAAAATTACTCTCGATGCAAATTTTAGTAAATTTGTCTCAACTGGTCGCTAGAATAATTGAAAAAGAAGACCATAGGAATTTTTTTTGTCATTTTGACCTAACGAATCACTCCGCAAAATCTTTAAACGTTTTTTTCCAGTGTACATATCATGTTAAAAACAATTAACTTACCAACATATGTGTGATGTTAACAGTATTTTTAAAATACTGTTACCATAAAAAAATTGATGGTGGGCATGGAATATCTCAAACGTACCATTGCTTTACTATAAATCTCTATCTAATACCAGGCTAATGCACTGGTTCTTACAAATTGCTCCTACTTTCTTTCCTAATTCACCTAGTAGCCTACTGCATATTGTATTGTACCACAAACAATAATCTGCAATTAAACATCTTAAACCCTACCCATTTCCGCATTGCAATAAAGTAGAGCTTCGATTGGAATAATTTGAATGATGCAGTTCTACTTGTCTATAAACTGATATATATTTTTTTATTTCAATCTGTACTAATAACTTTTTCATTCTATTTTAGGAAAGTCAAATTATTAGCCTAGCATGTTTTGTTTCAAGACTATTAGTTGCAAATAATCTACAAATTGATGAAAAAATGTTGGATGCAGTAATCAGATCGCTAACCAATACAGTAGGAAAACCGTTGAGTTTGCGAGATCATACAGAGAGAGAACAAGCATGGTTGGATTTATTAAATGCTAATAAATTAAGGCATTTAAAACTGGAACAGCTCCTACAAATGGCTTTAGAATCCAAGTGTTTCCGAGTTGCAGAGTATCTATATGAACTACAAAATGATTTTTCCAATATCATACCTTGTTATCTGAATGACCCTGTTCGTAAGGCTGAAGTTTTTAACTATATATTAAATTATATTAACGTGCCGGAAAGGTGTATACAGGAACAATTTCTAGTGAATTTTAAAGATCTAGTGTCTATCAGTAGTAAAAAAACTAGTGAAATAGTGATTGAATATTTTTCCGGTTTAATAGAACAATTTAGTGAGATGTTAGAACATGATTGTGACCTGCAATACGTCTTTTTAACTGAGATCGTCGCCGGTGATATTAAGTTACCTCCTCGAATAGCAGAAATATATTTAGAGCAGTTGTGCATCAAAAATAAAAGCGGTGTATGTAACTACATACAACTTAGCTATTGTCGAAATGAAGAAGCTTTAAGCATTACAAGAAAATATGAGGTTCATGCGGCCACCGCTCTTCTCTTGGAGCAGGGTGGTGAGTGGACAGAAGCAATTGAACTACTCTTAGAACATGACATGATTGAAGAAGGCATTAATCTATGCATACGTGGAGCAGAGCATTTAGACCCAGAAGGATCACAGAAGCTCTGGCTACTGCTGCTTCAGCATAAAACAAGTGCCGAGAATTACTCTTTAAGACAACTTTTGCATGCAGCTGCTCCCCACGTTCCTCCAGCAGAGTTGCTGGAATTAGTGTCGAATGCGCATTTTGGAGATATTAAAAGCTTATTACAGGGAATGTTGAGCGACTATACGCATGATGTTCAGATGCTGACTACAACTCTCAATCTTTTAGGAAAAGATTTACATTATGGTAAATATAGCTCTTCAGACAACATATTTTAACAATAAAAGTTTTCATTATATTGTGGTGTGTAGAAATGAAGTCATCGAAAATTTTAAATTAACTGTTTGGAGGGAAAAATTTAAAAATACAAAAATTATAATTGAAGTATTTCGTTTCGTAACTGATGATCGTTCATCATTATTAATAATAGTTAAGATATTTTTATTTACTAATAATTTGTCTAGGAGTTTTTTTACACCTATTTAAGAAGGTGTTTTTTTTTAACATAGATAAAAAAAAATTCTTTGACAGCTGCAAAATTTCTTTGGTTTTCAGAAAAAAAATCCGAATTCAGTCAATCCGAGTTCAAATACAAATGGAGGAAATTTCAAAAGATATGTTTACAATCTACCAATTTGTATAATTTATACAAGTCTTCCCTGTGATATTTAGGCAATGCATAGAGGTTCTCACACTCACAGAGCGTTGTTAAAAGTTCAAACTCTGAATACATCACAAGATATTTTGCACATTTTACTTCAGATTTTCATAGTGCTCTTAATTACATTTTTTAACTAGATTCTCTTTTGAAAGTCCAGTTTTTTTATAATCCTTTAAGGCGCTGGTGGCTCGTGGACTTATGATAGGTGAAGTGGACCAATACTAACTGGCAAATTCGCCATTTTTAAATTGTATTAAAAAAGAGTATCTATACCTGTGTTTGGAAATAAATGAGAGTGACTCATTTCTAGAGTTTGGAGCATTACTGGGGTGAAACATATTTGAGCAGGAATCATATTTCCATGTTTTAGAGGGCAACGAATTACAAAATATTACTAATTAGTTACTGTTCACATATACACACACGTAGGCGTTTATTAAAGACAAGCTGTTTCGTCTACCGCCTATTTCACATATTTCTCTTTATGCAATCTGGCTATTTCCAGTAATTGTAGCTTTAATGGGTTATCTTCAAATGGGAAGTTTTTATTCTTCAGCCAATCTACAATTTGGCCCTTGCGCCACGCCGTGATTGGTAATACTTCAAAATGGCGACTGTGATAAGGTGCATTGTCTTTAACCACAACAGACCCTGGCTCTAGATTGCATAGTATAGATGAAAACCACTTCTTGAAAACATGAGCATTCATGTCTTCATGATAATCACTAGTTTTTTTTTATATACGTATATATGCATGATCATCTAGAAAACCCATATCACTTCCAATATGCATAATAATTAAACAACGTCCTTTGCTTGTAGGTGCTTTTAAACTCATTGAAAAACCTTCCGTGAAAGCCTGGCGTCTAGTCGTGATGTTTAAGTCCTGCCTCACTTTAATTACGGTATGGCCTACATTAAGTCAGGTTTCATCAGTGTAATAATTTTTTCCACCTTTTCGGGATGCGCGAATTTTTTCCATATATCTCCTACGCCATAACACAATTTCATCTTTGTCAATTAGAATACTTTTCCGTTCTCTTTTGACGAATTTGAAATTAATCTCAGAAAAAGTCCTACGGAGCATATGACAAGATATATTTGGAAGGTCACAGTCACTTTTTATAACCCCATCAATTTTTTTGAAAATATGCTGTTCATGTTGAAAGCAAAAATCATGATTTTTTCTGCGAATTACATATTTAATATCGTTGTCGATCTTTATTTTTTTTCTGCCCCATGTTTCTTGTAGTGTAGTCTCATTATCACTTTTGTTTTTTATAATGCGCAGAAAATAGTAGGCACGCAATTTATTGCTATTTATAAACCCCAACTGCCATGCATTCCAACATAAATACAAGCATACACTACTGACAGGTTGATTTGTGCCCACATATGCATGTATTTTCGCACGTCTGAATAATCCATACGTTTTCATCCTCAGCGTGCCTGGGCACATGCGCCGCCTATGTCTCCAAACCGTTCCTTCATCGTGACAGATCGACCTCATCCGGAAGACCCCTGACGGCAGTAGGTAGTGCACCAGGTATACGATCGATGCACTTCTAGCAGTCTAAAACTGAACTCGTCCACTGCGTTTGGAGAATAATGATGCATACATATAGAGTGGAATGGCTCAAGTAAAGCGTATTTTTAGAATTTTATATTGACTCAGTAGTGAAAAGTTTAACATTATTTGTGCCTCCTGAAGTACGTTGTCTTATAAATTTAGCGATGAATCATTCTCATTAATTTCCGAACCCTGGTATAAAGATTACTTATCCAATTTCAACGATTTTCCAAATGTTTTTTTGTGCTCATTTTTCATCTGGAGAATGGTGTTTCTAATAATACACAAAACCGGATCATACATAGAAAACATTTCTACAATACGAATTCGACGGATTTATATATCTACACAATAAATAATTACTCTGCAACATAATATCGCAATAAGACAGTAAGCTGCCTCTTTGCCATGGGAACCGCCATCAGTAACGCTGTGAAATGCAGCAGATTTAAACTGTTGCAAAATTTATGTTAGATTAAAAATAATTTTAAATGGTATAACCAAGTAAAAATTGTATGTGAAGCGGTCGTCACTTGCGTCCCTTGGCAAGCCGCCATTACTTCATTACATAAGTCATTTCTTGTAGGGTGAAAATTGACATTTGGATCTTTATTTAATGATACATATAGAGAACTTTATGAGGTAAAATATTTGTCCAATCAAGTATGAGCTAACTCTACTGAGTAGTTGAATGGTTGTTGCCAAAATCAGTTTACATAAGTAAACTAAAGCCCCCTAAAAAGTATCTCATCAACAAAACCCATTAGATTTATTTATGAGTTATATGAAACCAGTAAGATGTTTTTCATTGGTAGTCAACATAATATACACACACTAAGCAACGAAAGTCATCACACACCCACTTTTTTGAAGTTTGCTTAAATTCTAATAATTTTTGTATTACAGCAATGGTTTTTTTTGCTTCTGACAGGATTATAGCTTGTGATATTCTGCGTCTAATAAGCCGAAGTTGAAGACGGTATGTCGATTGTGTGAAAAGATATCGCTAAGAAAGTAACATTTCAATGTTTTCAAAGAAACGTAAATAACTTCGAAAATAGTAAATCCCTTTCGAAGTTGTTGGACTTGTATTAAAGGGAAATCTTCAGTGTATCTATTTGACTAACTGAGTCATTTTGAAAAAAAATTTCCTAGACATGAACCAAATCTAAAGTTCAACCAAAAATATCACGAAAATTCAAAAAAGCCCTGTACGCCACACATTACTCCAACAAAAATTTGGGATTAATATCCCTCTAGATCTCTGTGTTTTATTAAAATTTCAGGAACAGTGATTTTTATGAAAACGATATTAAGGACGGTAGAATTTTGAATTTTCGTGATATTTTTTGTTCAAATTTAGATTTTGTTCATGTCTAGGAAATTTTTTTTCAAAATGACTCAGTTAGTCAATTAGATACACTGAAGATTTTCCTTTAATAGAAGTCCAACAACTTCGAAAGGGATTTACTATTTTCGAAGTTATTTACGTTTCTTTGAAAACATTGAAATTTTACTTTTTTAGCGATATCTTTTCACACAATCGACATCCCGCCTTCAACTTCGGCTTATTAGACGCAGAATATCACAAGCTATAATCCTGTCAGCAAAAAAAATCAATGCTGTAATACACAAATTATCAGAATTTAAGCAAACTTCAAAAAGTGGGTGTATGATGACTTTCGTTGCTTACTGTATATCACACACCTTTTATGTATTTCCCTTTGAATAACCTTGCCCATAAATAAGCCCAAATGCTTTTATTTTTAGGATTGGCTAAATCTTTATCCTTAAATGGGAAAGGAATACTGGTATCAAATATATTGTGCGGTTTGTGCCAAAAATCCTTTTTATACAAAAAAGAACTAGAAAGTGACCAGACAGTTGTAGTATGGAGTTGTGGGCATTTATTTCATTCGACTTGCATTAAAGCCGCAGAAGTGACTGATGTATGTCCACATTGCCGACTGAAAGCAGTTCCATTCCCAACTGCGAAAAAAATCTTCTATAAACAATCAAGATCACCTATATTCTAATATGTACACTCGACCTGATTTAGAGGGTCATTTTTAATTAAAACTAGTCCAGAATAATGTAGTGTCACTCATTAATTTATATGTATATTATTCATTTAGTATATTTCATTCTTATCAAAATATTTTATTCCATTCATTACATAAATTTGTGATATTTATATTATTATTTGTACAAAAAAATATACATACAACATAAAGAGAAGTTATAATTAGTTTAAAAAGTAATATATAACAGAGTCATATAAGCGTAAATGTAAGTGCTAGTTTGTATATATGTACTTTTATTAAAAATGTTTTAAAAAATATCCTCGTTGATGGTCTCATAATGTTAAGAGTATAATGGATGGTTAAGTTTAATGTGACGAAATTATATATAAAAACATTTAATCTTCACGATAAGTTTAGTCTTATTCTGAATCTACTTTTTTCCTACATGTCTATGAATAACTCCATAGGTAGGTGTATAAATAAGAAAATATTGTCAAATTGTATTGTTTTCTAACCTCTGGATCAAGGTTATACACTGAGGGCGGAAATTATGTTGACGATATTACATTACCCAAGTAATACTGGTTAGCGTCAGTTAAGATGTATTGCGTGGACTACGTGACAAAACTGGTGGCATATCGCAGGGGAAGTCCCTAGGCATTCGACAAATTTCTACCTTACTATGTAGGTTTTATATTATTACAGTTATGAAGTGGGAACGGTCAGATGCATTCAAAATAGGTGTCGGAAAATAAGTTGACGATTACCTAAGTTAGTATTTATTTCTGATTTGAAGTAAGGGGTAAGTGCACTTACAAGTCAACTAGTTTGTCAATATAAGTCAATAGTTTGTACATATCTTATAGTTGCAGAATTAATAATATAAAAATGCCAAAAGTTCATGAGCTTACACCAGCCGAACGCGCCACGATTTATAAAAAAATTGTATACAACCGATGTTTAAGAGGTGATTCACTCTAACATCGCCAAAGATTATCAGATCTCTAAAGAAGGTGTAAATAAAATTGCTAAAAGGTTAGAGGCAAGAGGTAGTGCACAAAATGCTCCTAGAACAGGATGTAAACGAAAGACGATGAAATGACAAGATCGTTTCATCCTCCAAGAGGTGAGACAGAACCCTTTGTATTTCAGCTAGAGGTGGGAGAACGACTAAACTTACCAATAAAAGGAACACAAATTCGTTCTCGTATTCATGAGGCAAAATTACAGGGCTGGGTTGCAAGAAAATGTCCCTTCATTACTAAAACAAATGCAAAGAAGAGGTTGTTATTTGCAAAACGATACCAAAATGAGCCGATAATGTTTTGGGAACACATAATTTTTAGAGATGAGACGAAATTTGAACTTTTAGGATGTCACCGGCGTCGCATGGTGTGGCGAAAGAAAGGGAAATCATTCGTTCCTACAATGGTTAGGATGACAGTTAAACACGGAGGAGGGTCTGTTTTTCTATGGGGATGTTTCGGTGCTTCTGGGATTGGGAATTTGGCTATAATAGATGGAACTTTAACAAGGCAGGGATATGTGAATATAATAAAAGACAACCTTTTTCAATCTGTGGAGAAACTTGGCTTGGAATCATTTATCTACCAACAAGATAATGATCCCAAGCACACGTCAAGAGTCGCAAAGAATTTTTTTAATGAAAATCAAATTGAGTTACTACCGTGCCCACCCCAGAGTCCCGACTTAAACCCTATAGAGCACCTTTGGGACCATTTAGACTGCTATGTTCCTGACTCTGAACGAAAATCTAAGAGTTCCTTCATTGCCACCATTAAGCGAGCGTGGGAAAATATTCCTCAACAAACTTTAACTAAAACATAACTAAATTAATACAGAGTATGCCCAACCGCTTGGAAGCTGTTATTAGAGCGAATGGGTTCAATACACCATATTAGCATACGATTTTTTGTAACTTAATTTAATATCTACAACCGTCAACATACTTACCGATAATAAAAATTTTGTTACATTCATTCAATTTTTTGCCTTTCTTTTTTAATAATTTTAAATATTATTGCTATACATTCTTTGGATAACAGGGTCTTACAAGCACTATTAATTTTTTTAACGTAATAATTCAATGTGTATCCAGTTTGTTGAAAATACAAAAATATTTACCGTCAACTTACTTTCCGCCCTCAGTGTATATATGCATTTTGTATATACAGTGGACGCCGCTTATAAGACCCACTTTGGGACCAGCAAAAAGTGAGTCTTATAAGCGGATGAACCTTATAAGCGAAGGGGGAAAAACAACATTTTAGAATGTATGTAATACACAAACTTTATTTTACCTGTGAATAGACATAATACAACACAATAGCGTGTTATTTACTTATAAAAAAAAGGTAATTTTTCAAATACATACGTACAAACATACATAATCAGTTCAAAGTTTAAGATGGTTTAAAGAACTTTTTTATTTTTTTTTTTGTTTTTTGTTACTTTCCATCATTTCAGTTATGTATTTTTCATAAACTGAGTCTTATATCCGAAGTGATGAGTCTTATAACCGAGTTTTTTTCAATGTATTCGGATACGTCCGGACTGTTTCTGGCGATTTTGAGTCTTATAGGCGACTGAACCTTATATCCGCGAGTCTTATAAGCGGCGTCCACTGTATATATTTATACTGGGTGGTCCAAAAAATTTCAGAACAGCTGAAAATTTTAGAAAATGGAATGTATAGAAGAAAAAATTGGGTGTAATATTTTATTCAATTCTAGTAAATTTAATCAAAATTAAAACATTCAATACCAAAAAAAATATCATCCACAAATTAATTTATTATGTATATAAAGAAGTTAATCACATTTTTCTATTTTGAATTTTATGATGTACAATCAAAATCAGGGATTCTCTAATATCGCCAAATTTAAGTTATACGAACACTTCGAAAGTTTCTGGTAAATTTTCGAAAGTACCAGAGATACATTACAAATATTTCACGTGTTTGAATTTCAATAGAATCTCAGAAGCTTATCATTATCCCCAAGTATCCCCCAAATTTTGGGGTTAGGACGTGTGGAAGAAAACACCAGCCCCACCTACTTAAACAGCCGCATTCAAAAAAATCTAAGCATGACTATTTGATTTACTTAAATGACACAAAATATACATTTATTTCAAGGGATAAAAAACAAATAAAATATGCTAGAGTAGTCAATATTTTTTTAATATTAACCTAACAAGAATTCAGAATTTTACCTCATGGCTTTACCTGTAGCTCAAGGACACATAAACTGTAAGCCAGCTCTGGAATTATGAAAGTGTACAAATCAGAAGACCCATCAACATACAATTTTTGCAAAATTACATTTTTACTTAAATAAATAAATACTTAATTTTAGGTCACTTACACATTCAGTTTTGCTTTTACAGTCAACTACTATGCATTTATTCATTATTTTTTATTTCATAGAAAAGAAATTTTATAAACAACGGGAGATGGTCACTCTGGAAAATCTATGACTTCGGTGCTAGTAGTTGGGGACATCGGTTTGTCTATATGGCTGGGTCTAGTTGGTCTGTAGAATACAGCTATCCTGACAGATAGCTATGCCCTCTAGGCATGCTACCATTGACCACTTGCACTTGGTGATGCAACTTTTTGTATATCATCTAGTTCATTAACAATATCTGGACTAGCCAGATATTATTGAAGGTGCCGACCGACCAACCCTACCAGACATATTCGATCAGTAACAGAGCCAAAGAAGAAAGTAGTCAAATAAACTCGAATTTCACGGCACGTATGAAATCAGGCTGAAGCACACAATTCAGCAATTATCTTGTTGAAAGCACATGATTCAGTCCATCGAAGGAATGGGCTGCACAGTTTCATCAACATAACATAGAACAATCAACATGTCAAGAAGTAAATGAGATGTTAACATCTACGATATGCAATAGTCCTCCACAAGTAAAAAAAACGACGTTTTCCACGAAACACCAAACTACTATACTTTTCTTGACGCGCGTTTTGCCAACAAAATTGGCATTTTCAGGTGAATATTAAAACTGTTTTAATCTTGGAGTTTTAATCTTCTTCTGAAGATGCCAACTTAGTTGGCGAAACGTGCGTCTAGAAAAGTATAGTAGTTCGGTGTTCAAAACGTCCAGTTCTTTGTTTCTACGCCGAAGGTTCCAGTACCTACTCCAGGACCTCCACAAGTAGTTTGTGGGGGTAACTGGAAGTTACTATATATACATTGCAACAACTTCCACACTATTTGCATGCGAGAACGCCCAAATCGTGAATGGGTAAACATGACTCTCACGAATCCAAATTTGCTACGCATTCACGGCAGATTGCCATGACCAGCCCAGACCATGTGCAATTTCATTCGTAATAATTTAATGGCCTTTAAATCGCATCTAAATATGTAGGGGTGGATATAGAGGTCCAGTCTATTGTTAGAGTATAGTCCACTGCATTCTCAATTTAAGACTGACCTAATTATGTAATGACTTCACTAGTCCACTAGTCGTTTTGTGGGACGTAAGGGGAAGCCTAAATACACCTTCAGGACCCCTCAAGACGTGAACCCTGAAACCTTGGTCTAAATATACTTGTTTAGTAGGACAAGAGGGGAGGGGGTAGGCGTAGCACTGGTGGGATGTAAGTAGCAGCCTAAACTCGCCGATACACCTTTATAATCACTTGGGTCATGAAGTCTGAAAGTCTGTCGAAGTACGTATGGATATCCATATGTATATGGGTCATTGTCATCAAATCGTGCTATGAAGCGTGATTGCATGTTATTGCGCGTCATCGTAATTTCCAGAGATTCCAATGCCCATAACATGTTCCTTCGACGATTCTAGACAGATCAGATTCCTTCGAACAGTTTTTTGTAACCCCTATTAACAACGCGAGCGAAAAAAAGGCCTGAAAATGTCATTACCCTGGAACCCATTATCAGTCAGGTCATTACCCTGGAACCCATTATCAATTAGGTCATTACCCTGGAACCCATTATCAATCATGTCATTACCCTGGAACCCATTATCAATCAGATTACCCTGGAACGTTCCAGGGTAATGACATTTTCAGGCCTCTTTTCGCTCGTGTGGTTAATAGGGGTTACAAAAAACTGTTCGAAGGAATCTGATCTGTCTAGAATCGTCAAAGGAACATGTTATGGGCATTGGAATCTCTGAAAATTACGATGACACGCAATAACATGCAATCACGCTTCATCAATCCCAGCATACTGCATGTAAAACTGCATTTACCTATCCAGCATTCTAGCATGAAATCGGCGTATTACCGCGCAGACGGGAGTCCCGGGACATCGGGAAGGATCGGTCAGTGGCGTGGGTATGCAGGGGTAAGAAATACACGCGTATATAATTTACAAGGTGCTTAAAAATACGGTTTATACTTTCATCATCATAGAGTTTTATAGTGTCGAGCCCTGCGTTTATAACACAAATTTCCGAACTTTAGTGATCATAATATGATCAGAATTCTTATTACGATCATAAGATGATCGTAATAAGCTACGGAGAGACCTAACCTCTCTGCAGTTTTATATGACCTTCATGTAGTTTTATATTTTGAAAATCCGACAATTAGTTTATTTCATCTGAAAATTATGAAACGAAAAACTTATTGCAGTTAGTGCAAGAAACTGCCAAGAAACGAATAACTGTAATATCTAAGGCACCCAAATTTTAATGATTAGTAGCCAAAATTCATCAAATATTTGACAAAAAAATAGGACATGTTCTAATTAATCAAAGAAGTTTGATAGAAGACCTTGATCTTTGATATCAACTGTGTTGTTCTAACAAGGAAACCTTCCCAACCCGATCCTCTGATTTCCTTCATTTTTATATATGTTGTAGGGCATCAAAAATTAAGAGACACGTTTTTTTTTTCGGCGGAAAAACATATTTAGGGGGTAAAATTCACCCTCAAAGTTCACCCCCAAAAACAGTTTTTTCTAAATATCTCGGGTTCTAATCAGTATTTTTAAATGAAACAAAAAAAGAACTACTTATTATATAAAAACAAATGTTTCGCAAGTGATTCCGACTGCAGGGGTTGCAACCCCTATGTTTTGTTTCGGAAAAATGATGTTTTTCAATCGTTTTTTATAAATAAAAAAAATCATATTGGCTCAAAAAAAAATTACTAATAATATTTATGTAAATGATATGATAAAATGAAGTTGACAAATTTTGGAGCTTTTGATAAAACCCCTTTTAATTGGGTGAACAGCACCTTACTGTTCAGAAAATGACAAAATGGTTAGAAATGGCATTTTAAAATAAAAAGTTTACTTTTTAGGTAATCATACGAATTATTTATATTATCAGTCTTAAATGTGCTGAAAAGGGGTAACTACCTTCAATCTTCAGCCTTAAAAATAGTACTTCCATCATATACCTTTCAATCATCTCAGGTTTAAATAATTTTATGAAAAATTATCTGAACATAAAAAATATCTGAACATAAAACAGTCGTATTTTTAATGACCCATTTAAAAACATATTTTATAAATTACAATAAAAATTCTTTATCAAAAAATTGACCCAATTTAATTGATTAAATAATTTCCCTTTTTTAATATAAATTCAATCAGATGATTTTTTATTAATGATTTTTATAAATGATGGAAATACTGTTTTTAAGGATGAGCCTATAAAAGGCTAGTAAAATGAATACAAAATACAATAATCCGTATGATTACCTGAAAAGTAAAAACTTTTTATTTTAAAATGCCATTTCTAATCATATTGCCGTTTTGCGAACAGTAAGGTGTTGTTCACCCCTTTAAAACGAATTTTATCAAAAGCTCCAAAATATGTCAACTTCATTTATCATATCATTTACATAAATATTATTTGTAATTTTTTTGAGCCAATATGAATTTTTTATTTATAAAAAACAATTGGAAAACATAATTTTTCCGAAACAAAACATAGGGGTTGCAAACCCTGCAGTCGGAATCACTTGCGAAACATTTGTTTTTATATAATAAGTAATTCTTCTTTTGTTTCATTTAAAAATATTGATTAGAACCCGAGATATTTAGAAAAAACTGTTTTTGGGGGTAAACTTTGAGCGTGAATTTCACCCCCTAAATATGTTTTTCCGCAGGAAAAAAAAAACGTGTCTCTTAATTTTTGATGCCCTACGACATATATAAAAATGAAGGATATCAGAGTGTTCGGGTTGGGGAGGTTTCCTTGTAAGTATGTTCATGTTCAACCATCCCGTTTTACATTTTACAAATTTATTCAACGTTAACTTCATGAATTTATTTGTCATGAACTTTGATTTGAAGTGTAAAACCATTTTTATTCTTAGTGTACCAAAATTTTTTGATGGTAGTATATATTTTTGCATAAGTTAAATAAAAAGTTAGTCAAAAAGAAAAACGTTTTTTGTATAAGTTAAATAATTTTATAATTTACAAATTAAAAGTGGCATTTTACATTTGCCTATAAAGATACATTGTACACTGCAAGAAATTGCTTTTTACATTCTGTAACTAGTCAGTCCTTTGTCCATGTGCCAGTATCCACAGTTTGATCTGACACAATTTATTGAAATGTTGAAATATTAGCAAATTTACTTAATTCATATACCTCTACTATACATTTTCAAATATACATTGTGAAAGGAAGAAAATGCAATCAAAATTATTTTTAGTAAAAATAACCGTGGAAAAATATACTTAATACTAAGTCTAATCGCCAAAAAATACAGAATTATAGTGTTTCACATAACTCATTAAACGATCATCTGGAACAAAAAAAAAGTATTAACATGTTTTTATTTCCATTTAACTTAAACAAATACCTTTTTTAAATACCTCAGCAAAATTCGGGTTATTTCTAAAATGAACTAAAACACTATGTAAATCAGTGTTCTTGGTAGCAGCAGATAAAAATTTACGGGGGTTTGCATTGTCCTCTGCTATCTTTAAAGCTGCAAGGATTTGGCCTTGACTTATGAGAACCTCTTGAATTTCCTCCTTAGCATTAATTCTAGCCAACATGTCGAGTGCCATTTGTGACGCTGATGGATGCATGTTTCCCAATGACAAAAGTAAACAAGCAAGAGGTTTAGAATTTGAAATAACACCGTATTGTAACATTTGTTGAAGAGCAGTGAATTTGTGTTGTCGAGCCTGCAACAAAACTGTATTATGAAACATAAAGAATATATCATATTTAAATACAAAATTAACCTTATCATGATTTGCAAAGCAATATTCTATTAAAAATAATATGCTACATTACATTGACCGAATATACTCTCTGAGTCCAAAATTCTTTGTCACATTTGTATATTTTTGTTTGATAGTAATATGGTTTATAGAATTTGAAGGCTAAAAGTTTATAAATCTCTACCAAGATTTTGGTTGCTATGTTTGTTAACCAAATTAAGAAAATTAATAGATCGTCCAAACTTATATGGAAAACGTATTGATGTCATCTGGGAGTAACTCATGAACAAAGATAATTGAGATATGAAAATCGTCTTCCACTTAGTGTTCATTGTAAACCTTTTTAAACCTGGCCTATATTGATGCTAAAAATAATTTATATTATGTAAGACTAGAGTATTGTTAAACATGTTTTTTTAAATCAAATTTTCCATTTTCACTATATCCTGTTCATAGAAAGTAGATATATTTATGTATGTCACAACTATTCTGGGACAGCATTAATACGACAAATGTGACTGAGACGGAGGGAATACAGTACAACCTTGATAAACTGAACATGTGTTAGTCCGAACCTCCGCTAATCCGAACAGTGGACACTCAGTCATAAGCCGTATAAACCTTTTATTATCCGAACATCATACAGTTTTAAGACTTTGTTAGGGATTTTAACTAGGATCATAATATATACAGTTTAAGTCTATTAAAAGTTGCCTTAAACTGATTATAAAAGATAGTATAAAACACAAAATTAAACTTACTTTGTGGGATATCACGTTTCCACGGCATTATGCATAATTTTGTGTGTCTAGCTCTTCAAAATTTAACGAAACACTTTTTAGATCAGTGCCATTTGCGTTCTATTTGGGCTAAATATTTGCAGTTTTTAATTTTCCATAACCCATAAGGTTGGTTTTAATACCCTGAAGATGCTACTCAATAGGCTTTCACTTGCAAAATTAGAGACATATACTTACAGTGCACCAACAGTAGCTTTGCCCTTGGCTGCAGTAGACAAAACCTGAAACTGTGCTTATTTCTTTTGTAGTTGCAGCCATAAATGCTTCGACAAGTACAGTCTGTTATTGTTTCTTTGTGGGTATCTCTTATACCTTGTACTACGTTCGTTGTGCACAATTCGAGGGCAAACCTATTATGGGTGTACTGTAGTAGAAATAATATGAGTGGGGATGTACAAGAATTAGAAAAAGACAGGCTGCTTAGACCAGTACTCTCCTCTTCCTCTGACTGTGTTACAGTGAGGTTGACAAGCAATAGAGAAGTGGCTGAAACGACACCACCATTCCCCCACTACAGCATAGTCAAACGAAGAGGGAGATTACTGGTCTAAGCAGCCTGTCTTTATCTAATTCTTGTACGTTCCCACCACGATCGTTACTGTGACGAATAAAGTCTATACCTACAAGGTCTATGAAATTAGAGGAAACATGTGCTATTTGGGTCTTCCAGTCGCGAATTTACGCGCCCGAGTCGCAAATAACACTTGACATGTGCACTGAGCATCTCACAAACTTCACGATTGTCAATTCACATAAGTGCAAAGGAAGGTTGCACCTACTGAACAACTGCTCTTTCAAGAATTTTCACCCACTCAAAAATTTTTTTGGAGGGTGGCTATAAAGAAGATGATGGAATGCAAAAGAGGATTTGATGAAGACAGATGACTTGGGGTGAGCCAAAAAAGGGTCGAGCATCCTCATGAAGGCTTTCTGATTCACCCCACGTGTAGAGACCTGGAATTTCACTTTTGGTGCTTATCCGGCCGTCCACAGTGGGTCCAGTCAAATTCAAGAGCTCTCAAATGATACCAGTACACGAATTCGAGACAAAACACCCCAGCCTTCAACAGGGACGATACCAGAGGGAATAGGTGGTTCGCGTTGTTAAAGGGTTAAGGCGTGTTGTGGTACCCCTGATCAATTTTCATGTTGATTTGATAATGTAGATATTAAATAAACTACAACTCAATTTCTGTTTGTTGCTTACAAAAAAAAAAACATACCAATGTAGTCACCAAAAGTTCATTAATACCATGCTGTGCAGATATTGAGTATTCAGAAAGAGATGTAATGTAACTAATTATTATCCATTCGAGTTTCCTTAATTCCTTTTCCGAATCTAGTTTTTGGAAAATTTCAGTGTACATATCATTCTGATCTATAAGTACTCTTGCTGGTGTAACAGGCTTTGTAGATAAAGGGGCATTAGGTGGCATTGCAGAGAGGGTCTGTAATTCAGCTTCTACCCAATCTCGGTACACATTGTTGATATGGCTAAAACAATCCTGAAGTTTGTCCAGAGGAGGTTTTTCTTGTTTTGTTTTTTCTAATAATATCTAAAAAATATTTTAGGTATAAAAAAAAGTTATTAGCCATAAAATTGCGAGAAAAAAATTCAAATACAATATTTGCTATAATTAGAATATTTATAATTAGACCAGTCATAATAGACCAGAAAAGACATTGTTAATTACGATAAAATAAACAAAACGTATATGATTTGGACAAAAGTTTTTGGAAATCTTTTTTTAAACAATGTTTTTATGCAATATTAATGAATTTTTTTTAGTTTTTCGCTCGTACAACCAAAGCTATTGAAGTTAACGCGATACATCCAATGGGAAAGTTGTAGAGAATCGAAAAACCTTTAAAATGAGCTGTGAATCGACTCAATCGATGCATTTTTGCTGAGATCTGAGAGAGAGAGCTGAGAAGTCGAAAAAACCGCGAAAAAAAACTGTTTTTTAAAAAATTCATAACTCGCGCCATTTTGCTTTTGGAAAAAAAAATATTTCGGAAAGATATACTTAATATTATGTAGAATAAGTACGCGGAAGCTGGATTCTGTGGGATGAATAGTTTTTGCACAATCGTCGATCAAAGTTTTTAATGCTGTTTTTTCATTTGCTCATTCTTGCCCTTACGATGAGTGAAATTAAAAAAATAAAGAAGATTTGGAAACTACAGAATGTCTTTATTTCATACTATACCGCTTTCATTCGTCCATTCATACTATACCGCTAAAATGACGTTAAACAGGTGAAAATTGCGTTTGAGCGTCGAGAAAAAAGTGTTGGCGCGTGCCGAGAGCGGTCCAGCGGAGCGGTGGTGGGGGCGAGCAGCAGCGGCGAGTTCTTTCTCGACGTGCTCACGCGCACAGAATCCAGCATTCGCGCACTTACATATTCTACATAATATTAAGTATATCTTCCCGGAATATTTTTTTCCAAAAGCAAAATTGTGCGAGTTATGAATTTTTTAAAAAGACGTTATTTTTTGCGGGTTTTTCGACTTTTCTCAGCTACAAATGCATCGATGTATCGCGTTAACTTCAATAGCTTTAGTTCTACGAGCGAAAAACGGAAAAAATCTTTAATTTTGCATAAAAATATTATTTAAATAAATAAGATGAGTTTGATACAAATTTTAGAGGCAGGATATTATTATAAGTATAGATTAATGTTGCGAATTATTTATATTTAATTGATTCCTAATTTTTTTATACTGAACTTATAATTTATTAAAGAAATAATATCATTTTGGAATGATATTAAAATGAAATTAAACCTTTATTTTAAATTAAAAATATAATGATGGCTGAGTTTAAGTACTGTAATATAATCTGCTCATTAAAAAGTTCAAAATTAAAGAATTTTTTAAAAAGTTTAAAATTAAAGAATGTTTTCCGTTTTTCGCTTGTAGAACTAATGCTATTGAAGTTAACGCGATATATCCAATGAGAGTAGGGATATCTAAGTAGTAGGGAATTAAAAAACCTTTAAAATGAGCTGTGAATCGACTCAAGCGATGCATTTGTAACTGAGAAAAGTCGAAAAAACCGCAAAATATAGCTTCTTTTTAAAAAATTCATCTCGCGCAATTTTGCTTTTGGAAAAAAAAATATTTCCGGGAAGATATACTTAATATTACGTAAAAAAGTGTGTGAAAGCTGGATTCTGTGGGATGAATAGTTTTTGCACAATCGTCGATCAAAGTTTGCGTATGAAGCGCGTGAGCGCGTCGAGAAAGAGCTCGCCTTTCCCGCCGCTGCTGCTCGCCCCCACCATCGCTCCGCCGTAGTTTCCAAATCTTCTTTATTTTTTTAATTTCACTCATCGTACGGGCAAGAATGAGCAAATGAAAAAACAGCATAAAAAACTTTGATCGACGATTGTGCAAAAACTATTCATTCCACAGAATCCAGCTTCTGCGCACTTATTCTATGTAATATTAAGTATATCTTCCCGAAATATTTTCCAAAAGCAAAATGGCGCGAGTTATGAATTTTTAAAAAACAGTTTTCTTTTTCGCGGTTTTTTCTACTTTACTCAGGTAAAAATGCATAGATTGAGTCGATCCACAGCTCATTTTAAAGGTTTTTCAGTTCTCTACAACTTCCCATTGGATGTATCGGGTTAACTTCAATAGCTTTGGTTCTACAAGCGAATAACGAAAAAAAGCATTCATTTTGCATAAAAACATTGTTTAAAAAAGATTTCCAAAAATGTTTTGTCTGATTCATATACGTTTTGCTTATTTTACCGTAATTAACAATGTCTTGTAGTCGGTTTTCTATTTTGTCAGAAACTGGTCCTTATTTTAGCTCTATTTCCTGATGTATAATGTAGAGTAGCAGATTTTGATTTCACTTCCAATTGTCCGTCATCTACCATGAATAACCACCGCTCAGTCTCGGGTCGAATCATGGGCGAGAATTTTTGCCTGTTATGCTCGCAGGTAGTTTTAGCCGTCTGCTCAAATATAAGTACATGTTCACTGGTGAAATATCTATTTATTTTAATTTAATATAGGTGACACCTATGGAAGTGAAATTAAAATTTATTGCCCTAGTTATATCTTATCAGAACTAAATTTAACTAAGGGTTTATTATGCTTTCTACAAGATTGTTAAAAAAGTCACAAACCAATAATTTTATGACATCAGTTGTTGAGGTGGGCACTCTTAACAAACAAAAGAAGAGTGCTTCCAGGCACATCAAAAAACTGACAAAAGGAAATAAGCAATCCTAATAGCTATAAACGAGGTTCATTCCAAGTAGTGTAATAGTACATTAGTGTAGTGAATCACACATTAAGCTGTATCTGAATGAGTTTTTCCATGATTTTTATCAATGAATGAGCCGGCTTTATGAAAGTCAGCGTTACATGCATTGCATTAAAATTAGAGGTGGGCAAACTGGTAAATTACCTTTTAGGTTAGAAAACTGATATCAGTTATCATGTACTTCACATAACATATACTTAAATTAAGTATTTTTTTAAAAGCTCTCCACATAGTGACCTACCTATTGAACTTTTTTTGTTTTTGAAAATTTACGAAAATGTTTGTAATTTTGAAAATGAATTTGCCGGAAAAATTGAATTTTACTGGTGAATAATTACACCTATCTCTAATTAAAATCAAAGGAATGGGTCATATACATCGAACTTATTTATCTTATTCTCATCGAAATAACTAACAGAAAAGAACAATGTTACAAAAAATGGCTTTTTTGGCCCATCAAGACAAAAGCATGAAACTAGTATTTTTATACTAATTTTTGGGTGCTGAATACGAATCATTTATTTATTTTGCCCAAAAATGACGGAAACACACTCTAACCAACTTCTGTATGAGGGTGAAAAAGGGATAAATAGTTTGTTTGTGCAATTTATTATTTGTATACTTACTAGTTTGAATAATATAATTTATTTTTTATTGAAACAACTAATCAGACGGCAAGAAAAAGAGTTGGTTAAGCATCTCTTATATACAAGCCAGGCTCATAATAGTTCGGCCACCAAACATTTTCAACTACATCATCAAATTATGGAGTCTCGAACAATTACGAAAAATATCGATAAAACCGTCTTAACTTTATTAAAATATACTTTCATCTTACAGAGACTGAAAATTCTCTTCAGTATACATATTGTATTGAAAAATAGATATGTATATAATAAAAAAAATGCGATACAGTAGTGAGGAGTTGTAATAATTCGACCACTAAAATTGGCAGAAACGGAACGCGCCTTAGAGGCGTAATAATTGCCATGAAACTGATGTGTCGAGTTAAAATGAAACACATACTGAATAAATAAACAAATATCGCATGTTATTTTTCAGTTTGCAAGCGTATTTTACCTTGTGGTAAATCTCTTAGTAAGGATTTGTGCTTGTCTATCATTGATATGCCCATTCAAAGGATATTTCGACATGTGGAATATTTTTTTCTCGCTCAAATTAAAAGGTTTAATAAAGCATTTCTATAGAATTTTTTTTGCAATTAATACAGATTTCATAATTTGATAATGTCTCGCTGAAAATGTTAGGCGGCCGAACTATTATGAGCGCTTGTAGACCTAAAAAGTCATTTCATTTACGAGAATAATTTCAGTACAAAGTTGTCGAAAAAGCGCCAAGTTATACCTTTCAATAAAAAGCTGTGTTAATTAAAGTTGATTAAAGTTGTTTCAATAAAAAATAAATTATATTATTTAAACTAGTACACAAATAACAAATTGCACAAACAAACCATTTATCCCTTTTTTCACTCCCATACAGGGGTTGGTTAGAGGGTGTTCCCGTCATTTTTGGGCAAAATGTATAAATGATTCGTATTCAACACCCAAAAATTAATATAAAAACACTAGTTTCATGTTTTTGTCTTGAGGGACCAAAAAATAAATTTTTTTAACATTGTTCTTTATGCATTTTACTTGCCTATTATTAACTTACCTTCAATAGAACATGTTTTCCCTTTGTTCTCTTTAATGCTACTTGAGTGCAGGTACTCAAGTCTGCTATTTGACTACATAATTCTGGTAGACATAAAGAAATATGCCACAGACATCCCAACTTTGCGTCAATTACAATATTTGGTTGGAACACCACCCAGTTTGGAGAATCTGGCTTGAATAGGAATAACAGTAATTAAGTGGTAAAAACCTATTTATCCTTTTATAACTGGCTTATTTAAAAAAAATATTTATTTAGCCAAAAAAATCACACGTTAACCCTAAAAGATTTTTATATTTGATTTCTGCTTTACTTCAACTGTTAATAAATTAATACTATTTTTATGACAACAGATGATAGATGAAAAATTATGAGTATAATGTTGGCCTTGTAGATACACATAAAAAAGGATACAAAGTTCACAAACATGTGTTTGAGGCTCCACTAGCCCTGGAAGAGCTAATGTAGTTGGTCGAAACGATCTAGCGGGAGCAATGGTAGTGTGATATTTAATACTACCATCACTTTCTCCAGGTAAACTAATATCAAATATTTGAGAACTTCTAGAAGCCTGCAAAAAATAACATACAGTCAACTAAATATAATACAATAAGGAAACTATCTCAAAAAAAAACATAATTTAATCAAAAGATGTGAAGTGACTATCAAAACTATTTGTGTATAAGTTACACATAGTAACAGCGCTACATAAATATTGTTACGTATTTCTCTTCCAATAATTCAAATCTTCACTTCAAAACACTTTTATTAACACTCTACTGCTTGTCGAACTTAACTGTGTAACATTCAGATCACAACTAACTCTATCCTAGCAACAACACCAGTATTTATAGTTTTTGCATGTTCTAGAAAATTCATTTGACATCTAGAATAATTAATATGTCATTCCATACAATTCTTTACTAACAGCTAGTGTATAAACTAAATAGACTAAGTATGTAAACTATAAATCTTAATAAATGTCAGCTGTCACTAATGCCACTTTTACAAATGTCACACTGCTCCCCTCTTTACGGTTATTCATCCCGAATAACACTGTCTTCAGTCCTAGGCGGTGGATCCTCGACGACAAACCAATCAGGTGGATTATGTCCTGTATATCTTGTGAGTCTCTTCAGATGGACCACCTTCGGCTTGCTTCTTGGAGATAGCTGGATGCGGTAGACCAGATCGTTGATTTTCTTTATTACAGTGTACGGGCCTTCCCAGTTGCTCTGAAGCTTTGGACTTTTTTCCTTTCGTCCTTTTTGGGGCGTACAACCATACTGCATCGCCTGGCTTAAATGCAGTCTCTGTTGATGTAGTGTCAAGACGCTGCTTCATTTTGTCGCTGTGAATTTTCAGCATCTCCCTGGCAAATCGGTGGATCCGTTCCATTCTCTCTCGCAAGTCCTCCACAAATTTTGGCAGAGATCGTTCCTGATTTTTTTCTAGTGGACGGCCAAGTATAAGGTCAGTAGGCAGCTTCATCTCTTTTCCAGAGGTCAGCATAGACGGAGTGTAGGTAGTTGACTCATGCTGGGAACTTCGATACGACAGCAAGAACAGAGGCACCAATTTGTCCCGGTCCCTTTGATTTTCAGACACGAATTTAGACAAGTAATGGCATATGGTTCTGTTGTAACGTTCAACCATGCCATTTAACTGAGGATGAAGCACAGTCGTTCGGGTTTTTTTGATGCCCATTATTTTCCTTACTTCTTGCCACAGCTCTGATTCGAAGTTTCTTCCTTGATCGGAATGCAGCTCGAGCGGTACTCCATGTCTAGCTATAACATTCCCGATAACCGCTTCTTGATTGCGGAGGGATACTATTTCAGGCCATTTCGATAAATAATCCATTACCATCATCAAATACTTGTTGCCACGGTCGGTTACTGGTAATGGTCCAAGAATGTCCACGGCTACTCTCTCGAATGGTGCTCCGGATAAGTACTGCACCATTTTACCACGGTTTCTTGTGTTTGGACCCTTTTTAGCAGAGCATAGATCACATTTCTTGCACCATTCTTTGACGTCTCGGCGACAGTTTACCCAATAAAATCGATCCCTCACTCGAGCCAAAGTCGTGTTTACTCCAAAATGTCCTCCGGTTGGGCTTTCTTCTAACACTTGGTGGATTCTTGCTTTAGGCAAGACCAACTGGTAGACTGCGGATACTCCATCGGGGCTCTCCCACTTCCGATGCAGTAGGCCATCACGAAGATAAAGGGAATTCCATTGAGCCCAGTATCCCTTTATAGTCGTACCATATCTGGAAATTTCCTGCCAAGTTGGTCGAACTCCGATCTTTACCCAGTTCCGGATTAATTTGAGGTCACTGTCTTTCTTCTGGCTCTTTTTTTTAATTCCTCCGAGGACCATTCATCTTCCACCTGTATTGTTGTTGCCATTAACAGTTCATTGCCAATCTCATATGAAGATTCTTTAGTCTCGATCTTCTGGCAGTAGCGACATTTCTGTTCTAAACAAGGTCTTCTTGATAATGTATCTGCATTGCTATGTGTTTTTCCGCTCCGGTGCATTATTTTAAAATGATACTGTTGCAGTCTCTCTATCCATCTAGCAACTTGTCCTTCTGGGTTCTTAAAATTCATAATCCACTGCATGGCGTTATGATCTGTCCTAATTAGAAAGTGTCTTCCATAAAGGTAACAGTGAAAATGTTCCAATGATTTGATGATGGCCAGTAATCTTTTTCTCGTAACACAGTAATTTCTTTCAGCCTTGCCTAGTCTCTTGCTGAAATAGGCGATTACTTTTTCTTCTTCGTCTTGAATCTGGGATAAGACTGATCCAATTCCGTGTTGAGAGGCATCACAATCCAAAATAAACATTCCATCTTGTTTAGGTATGCCACAATTGGTGCTGTAGTTAGTGCTTCTTCAGTTCTGTGAAAGCTTGCTGGCAGTCTGGAGTCCAATTGAAAGTAACATTATTTTCTGTGAGCCGATGTAGTGGCTTAGCAATTTTTCCAAAGTCCTTTACAAATTTCCTGTAGTATGTGCAGAGTCCAAGAAAACTTCTTACTTGATGTTTATCTCTTGGTCGGGGCCATTCTCTGATCGCGGAAATCTTCCTTGGGTCGGTTTGAACTCCTTCGGCGAATACTCTGTGTCCCAGGAATTCTACTTGTTTTTGAAATAGTGAACATTTCTTCGGATTCAGCTGTAAACTGGGATTTCTGAATCTTCTGAAGATATCCTCCAAATTTTTAAGATGTTCTTCAAATGACTTCCCCATTACTATGACGTCATCAAAGTATACCAAGCAAGTTTTCCACGGCATTCCTCTGAGTACTAACTCCATCAGTCTCTCAAAAGTGGCCGGTGCATTGCAAAGACCAAATGGCATAACTTTAAACTGATAAAGGCCGGTACCAGCAGAGAATGCAGTTTTCTCCTTATCGTCGGGATGAAGTTCAATTTGCCAATAGCCACTCTTCAAATCCAATGTTGAGAACCATTTTGACTCTGAAAGAGTGTTCAGGGTGTCATCGATTCGAGGTAGAGGATAACTGTCTTTCCTAGTTACATTATTCAGCTTCCGATAGTCCACACAAAATCTTGTCATGCCATTTTTCTTCGTAACTAAAACAATGGGTGAAGACCATGGGCTTGAAGATTCCTCGACCCCCCCCCCCCCCCCCCCCCCCCCCCCCCCCCCCCCCCCCCCCCCCCCCCCCCCCCCCCCCCCCCCCCCCCCCCCCCCCCCCCCCCCCCCCCCCCCCCCCCCCCCCCCCCCCCCCCCCCCCCCCCCCCCCCCCCCCCCCCCCCCCCCCCCCCCCCCCCCCCCCCCCCCCCCCCCCCCCCCCCCCCCCCCCCCCCCCCCCCCCCCCCCCCCCCCCCCCCCCCCCCCCCCCCCCCCCCCCCCCCCCCCCCCCCCCCCCCCCCCCCCCCCCCCCCCCCCCCCCCCCCCCCCCCCCCCCCCCCCCCCCCCCCCCCCCCCCCCCCCCCCCCCCCCCCCCCCCCCCCCCCCCCCCCCCCCCCCCCCCCCCCCCCCCCCCCCCCCCCCCCC